>OY253748.1:12408714-13136514 GCA_958009045.1 Oxytorus armatus | reverse complement strand
GCCGTGTGAAACACCGACAGACGATAGTCAAAAAATGTAATTACATTTTTTTCAAAGTTCTCTCGAGATTTGGAGAAAATATCAAATCTTACAACTTGCGTCCGAACAATTCTATGATTTGTCTAAGATTTTGCTTTTTCGCGAAAAAATATCAACACATTTTTTAACAATCCCGGAACCAAGATCGAATCGCGGTCGGATAGATAGAGGTTTCAAATCGGAGTTTAGCTGCATACAATTAGATGAGTATTTGGCTATTTGCTTTGACGCCTTACAACGTGAGAACAATCACTCCGGAAACAATGAAACCCATTTGGAAATGGCTGTTTAAGTATTTGATGTTGGATTTTAAGAAAGAAATCCTAGGCAAAAAGGTTAATCTCGCCAGAGGGAATTTTTCTCTACAGCGTTTACAACTGCAAATATTGTTTTTACATCAGAGGTTCCTTTGTCGTAATCCCTGTATTGTCATGTTTATGACGGGTTTTTCCCGGTCCTTGTAGAGAGTCCTCAAGTGCATTCACATGTGCAGCCTTTCGGGTGGTCGGCTCGGTTTACGACGCCGGTTGGACGGTTGTGCGTGGACTAAGAAGTATATGGAGTAAAGGACAAAGAGAGCCTTATTACTTTAGAGGTCCAGAGGACTGGTCCCTTGTCTTTTTAGTTCAGTCTTCGTTGACAGAGCAAGAGTACAGAGCTTGATGCATCTTCCGAGTGTTATGACAATAAAGAAGTAAAAGTAGCATTAATTCACCGATTGTAACTATTTATCCACTCTATATCCCAATATTTAATACCTTTCAGGCTTCCCAGTTCTGTTTTTCAAGTGAAACTGCCTTTGGCAGGGTACCGAAAATTTTCAAGCGACAGGAAAAGTGAAAGGTTCCGAGGGGAGCTTATTTTTTGAATGGCGGGGGAGAAACGGAGAAATGTCGATCGGGCAAGATTTGCGAGAGACGGCAGGAGAGATACGAGAGAACCGCGCAGCCGGCACAAAACATTTATAGCGTGACACGAAAAGTGAAAGACTGGGATTTGGAGGGCCAGTACGTGAGACGGGAGAAAAGGGACGAAATCCAGTTGCGTTACTGGCGCGAGGGGAAATAAAGTGGCTGCGACGCAGTAAGCTTTTAGTTCTCGCGACGCTGAGTGTATCGTTCATATAATAATTAGAACCGCAGAATTCTTAGTATTGGGGATTGTTACTATTGTTACTATTGAAATTATTCGAGAATGGAAATAAATATTTAAGATGTGTTATGTGTGTTGCACAGATATTTTTAATCGTTTTATTTTTCGAGTACAGTGTAAATGCGCAGGAGAACAACATTTTGTAATTTAACTTTCAACTTTGCAACTTTCAATGTTTCCTTTCATTTATTGTGTCAATAACTAATAATCGAATAATGCAATAAAGTTACTAACATAAAAAACATAAGAAGGTTCACATCAGTCGCGTGTAGGTTTCACGCGCTACATTTAGTTTTTTTTTTATTCAGCAAAATGTTAGGCCGTCATAAAAATTTTTGTACGGTTCCCCTAGTATCCATGCGAAGAATGCCTATCCGGATCCTTTTTTTTTCCCGAAGAAAAAAAAGATTAACGTGTTTCTCAGTGTAACTTTGTTCATAGACGAATTGTTTAATCACATTTGTTCATTTTTATTGTTTTCAAGGACCAAAGGACAAAAGAAACGTTGTTCAATGAAATGAAGAAAAAAAACGCCAATATTTCTATAGACTCACCAGGCATGACGGTTGGACTTATGGCGAGGAAATTGACGCAAGCAGCCCCAGTTCCTTGTCCCATTAGGGTAACATTGCCTGGATCACCGCCAAAAAGAGCAATGTTCTCCTGTACCCATTGTAACGCAGCGATCTGATCCATCAGACCATAATTAGCTACGCGAGCCTTCGAGCGACGTATCATATTGGCATTGAGAAAGCCAAGTACACCGAGACGATAATTTATCGTAACGATAACTTGATTCGCGTAACTGGCGAGTACACTGCCGTCGTATGGATTGCCGCTACCCCAATCGTAACTCTCGCCGTGTATGTAGAGCAAAACCGGATGCGTTCTACCGCTACCTGTCGAGCCTGAAACAATCAATTAACGGAAAATTCCATAAATCAGCTGGTAACGTCAAGCTTTTTCCTACTAGTAATTACATATACTTCAAGTTCAGCTCAAAACCAGCTATTTCTGCAACCTCTCCACGTACCAGTTTTCATTACTTATCCGATCGTTTATTGTTTTACTTTGTTCAGAAAACAACTTGTACGAATAAAACTATAGCGATCTGTGTGAACCAACTACATCCATATAGCGCTCTTCATAGGTATATTCTCCAAAACAGAGAACCGTTTCGATATAATTTATTAAATTATATCTTTGTCGCATTCATATCTGTGGTAGAATTTTGTTATTCGCTATCATTTTCAGTATCGTCAGCGAGCGATATCGTATGAAAGTTGTGTCTTTCCCCTGGACCTTCCTTAATTGCAATTGGCTGTCGCTAGCCAGCGACAGGGACAATCGTCGCTAGAAAATTACAGAATCCGGGTACTGGTTCACAACTCCTTAAAGGTAGTGAATTTTAAACGAGCGTAAAAATCGCTGATCCAACCAGGGCACAGTGTGACACAGTGTACATATTTTCTTTTTAACAAAATTCTTTCGGGTCTGAGTATAGGCATTTCTCAATTCAAATTCAATTTCGGTTTTCCGTCAGAAGCTATGTTGATGCGCTTGGTACAGAATCGCACCCCTGGTTATTTTTGTTTTCGCGTCTGCGTAAATTGATTTTTTAATTAAAAAAAAAACGTTTCGTGGTACATTTGAAATGAAGTCAATAACGGGCATAATACTTATAATTGCGTGGACGACATAGACGAGTCTCTGTCAGCGTTGATTTTGTGTAGTCAACGAGTACGTGTCAGCTGTCAGGTGAGAAAATTATGCACTTAATAAAAAATATAAATACTAAATTTACGAGGTTGGGAATAAAATAATTCTATTCGGTGCCACCTGAGGAATAATAAAAATACAATATTTTTTGCATAGTCAATTCAGTTCATCGGGGCTGTTTGAACTTTCGGATATGTTGAAAATGGAATAATGTTTGCATTCATGAAGTATAAATTATTACTGCGTAAAGATAAGGTACTGCGTAATCGAGTATAACTTCTGTGCATGAATTTCAATTTAAAAATTCCTACACTCAGACCCGAAAGAATTTTCTTAAAAAGATAATGCGATTTTGCACAGCTAATTTAGTTAATCAAGGCAGTTTGAACTTTGGAATAAGTTCAAAATGGAATAATGTTTGCATGTATGAACTGTAAATTATTACTGCGTAAAGATAAGGTACTGCGTAAATGAGTATAACTTCTGTGCATGAATTTCATTTTAAAAATTCCTACACTCAGACCCGAAAGAATTTTCTTAAGGGGGGGGGGGGGGGGTAGGGTTTTAAAATTATTTTTTTTGCATTTTTAAAAAATTTTTTTTTCTGAATGTACAATATGTCGAAAATATTGTGTATAAATTTTAAGTCAATCGGAGTAACACTAACGGAGTAACAGCGTTTCAAACGACCGGCCGTGATACCTGATTTTTATACCTGCTCGGTAGCCGCTCGGTACGTATAAAAAACTTTAAATCGATTTTCCCGAAAACGTCATTTTTGAAGTTTGTGAACATTAGAACTCAAAATCTACTGAACCGATCCTTTTGAAAATTTAAACATTACTTCTTCACATAAATCAACAGGTAATCAGGAGGAGTTTTTTTTTTTTTCAATTTTTTTCAATTTTTTAATAACAAATTAAGCGCGATTTTTGAGCTAAAATTGCGTTTTTCACTTCCAAGTGCTGCAAAAAATGGAAAAAAAAAAAAAAAACTCTTCCTGATTACCTCGAGAAATACATCACCTTTAAAATGCATATCAATTTTTTTGTTTCAGATGATCCGGTAACGAGTTATAATGTTCACCGCGAAACCACTTTTTTTCAAGGCGCCTCTGGAGATTCAACGTCACCGGCTTATTTATCAATATTTTTCATTGAAAATTTTTTCTGAGATACTTCAATAGTTGTACAATAATATGTAATTCTATTTAATAAAATTATATTACTCATGTCGCCGCAAAAAAATCATAAAAATATGCTTTTTTTTCGCCTTTAAAACCCTGCCCCCCCCCCCCCCCCCCCCCCGCCCTAAATAGATAATGAGATTTTGTACAGCCAATTCAGTTCATCGGGGCAGTTTGAACTTTAGGATAAGTTCAAAGGGGAATAATGTTTGCATCTATAAACTGTAAATTATTACTGTGTAAAGATAAGGTACTGGGTAAATGAGTGTAACTTCTGAGCATGAATTTGAATTAAAAAATTCCTACACTCGGACCCGAAAGAATTTTCTTAAAAAGATAATGAGATTTTGCAAAGCTAATTCAGTTCATCAGGCCAGTTTGAACTTTAAGTTAAGTTAAAAATGGAATAATGTTTGCATTCATGAAGTGTAAATTATTACTGCGTAAAGATACGGTACTGCGTAAATGAGTGTTACTTCTGTGCTTGAATTTGAATTGAAAAATTCCTACACTCAAACCCGAAAGAATTTTCTTAAAAAGATAATGCGATTTTGCATAGCTAATTCGGTCCATCGTGGTAGTTTAAACTTTAGGATAAATTCAAAATGGAATAATGTTTGCATCTATAAACTGTAAATTATTACTGCATAAAGATAAGGTGCTGCGTAAATGAATATAACTTCTGTGCATGAATTTCAATTAAAAAATTCCTACATTCAGACCCGAAAGAATTTTCTTATAAAGATAATGAGATTTGGCAAAGCCAATTCAGTTCCACGGGGCAGTTTCAACTTTAGGATAAGTTCAAAATGGAATAATATTTGCATCTATAAACTGTAAATTATTACTGTGTAAAGATAAAGTATTGCGTAAATGAGTATATCTCTGTGCATGAATTTCAATTTTTAAATTCCTACACTCGGACCCGCAAGAATTTTCTTAAAAAAATAATGCGATTTTGCACAGCTAATTCAGTTCATCGGGGTAGTTTGAACTTTAGGATAAGTTTAAGATGGAATAATGTTTGCATTCATGGACTATAAATTATTAGTGCGTAAAGATGAGGTACTGTGTAAATGAGTATAACATCTGCGCATTAATTTCAATTGAAAAATTCTTACACTCAGGCCTGATTTCATTATATTAATAGTAGATATGATACCCATTAAAAACTTGAAAAGTTAAAAATGGTCGCCGAGTAATCAAAGAATGTGTCCAGTCTATAAACAAAAAACGTTCGACTTTAAAAATCGCTTTCTAATATCTAATGAAAAGTGAAAAGAAAAAAATAGGTTTACAACATCCACACGCATCATTTTATCAGAGATATTTGAAAGTGGTTCTTAATTTCACTTTGGATAATATGTTTTCTATTTTGATAAAATGTTGATTCAGGGCTGAACTTCTATCAGGTCTTTCAAAAAAAAGTGAAATCTCCATTAAAAACTTAAAAAGTTAAAAATGGACGCTAAGTAATCAGAAAATGTGTCCAATCTAGAAACAAAAAACTTACGACTTCAAAAATCGTTTTCTAATATCTAATAAAAAGTGAAAAGAAATCATTTCATAAATTAGCCAAGTAAACTACTACTCTTTCCGCCAATCAACCTGCCCCCTTCTGTACGGTATGCCACAAAAGTCTACTGAAAATGTTGTACAAACACTTGGCGTGCATGATTGAGAACAATAAGCTCGGCGAAGGGGCCGCCGCCTCTTTGTGCCTGCAGTAGATTGAACCGGATCTAACGCGTGTCATTTGTGTGAACATCAATCGAAACCACCTCGTGTCCAACTCCTACGAGTACGAGAGATATACCGCCGTAAGTGATCTCGGTACATTGGGTCATTCGAGCTTTCATGGCGGTTGAAAGCAATGGGAGTCGGATCGGCGCGGCGGTATCATCGAAGTTGGGTACGAAAGGATTTAATGACGTTGTACATGGAAGGTTGGCATAGGCTCAATACTCTTATCGAGACGTTTCATGTTTCATTCTGAATACTTTAAAACATTTTTCACTCTATTCATATTATGGTGTAATAGCGTTATACATAATGATATCGAACAAAAACATTGCGACCACTGCGTTCTATTTTTCTAATAACAAAATTTGATTATTCGTTTATTCCGACAGCTTTTTGTCCAACATTTTCGACCGCCAAGTGTCCTTAAACCTTTTTTTTAAATTCCTCGGAGTAAAACGTTGCTGCGTCGTTTGATTATAATTTTTTTTACAAAAACAATTCACCATCAATTTGTTTTATAATTATTCTCAACAATTTTCTACAATTTTAGTCATACGTATTCCCGACGTATATACGTGGATATCCGAGGAGCTGTATGTTCATTTACGCTGGACCGGCAAAGAGGAGGCTTGAATAATCGTCTTGTGCTTCGAAAAGAATATCAGGGAAGTGCATGAGAGTGGGAGTCCAGCACGACGGAAGTACAAGTAAAAGCTGAATACACGATAAAACAATGCGAAGCCTTTCTACCTGGAGCTTTTTGTATTACGAATAAAATGCGCTTTTTGCAAATATTTCCAACGTCATCGCTCATAGCTTCGACTTTAGTTTTCTTTTTTTTTCTTACTTTTTAATCGAGAGCTTCGTACAGAAACGTCCCATATCCGATTGATTCATCGTTCGTACACGGTGTACACAAAATAACAGCTACATTTATTGGCCATCCTCCAATGAACCACAGTGTCTGCGATAAACTCAGTTGTATAGAAGGTGATACACGTACAAATGTAAATAGATGTTTTTCTTCCCTCCAGTCGTGTGGCCAATCATTGTGTCGTTTATCCTAAAAGCTCGAGTCACCCGAGTACGTTATTCTTCGCGAGGGAGAGGGTGCCGCCACAGTTGGTAGGGTCGATACATCTCATGTCATGAATATTGAGAAGGGCGAGGGTGTTTTTTTTTTGTTCATGCATTCATTCATTTTCCACGACTTTTTGTTCTCGTCATGAGCATTTTTTTTTCAGCACTAATATGCTCTCTCTGGAATTCAAGTGGACTCTATCTTTGAGAATGCACGACATTGAAGGGTGAAAGAGAGAGAGAGAGAGATATTATATAAAATGTTGCTGGGGCACTTGAAATATGAAACAAGATACAACGAATTGGAGCTTCTGGTAATTCAGGCTTCCGGCTCGATATTCTATCAGTGTCCTAGTAGTTAGCTCTCTCTCCCGTAAATTATGTACGGGTGTTTGGGTGTATGTGGGTGTTTGTATGTGTTTGTAAAAAAAAGGATAGTTTGAGACCTCTTGTGGTTGCCATCCTCCATTGACATCGTTAGGACTCAAGTGAGTCAAGTTGGTATATATTTCCGCTTGGGTATAGAGAACAGCCAAAGAACAGCCAGGAGAGATGAACGAAAGTAAAATGGGAATGAAGAGTGGAAAAGGGAGATGGAAGATAGAGAGGGGTTAAAAGAGAGCAGGAGAGAGAAAGAGAGATCTGGGCGACTCTTATCGAAACAAAGACCGATGTTGACCGTGTGTCTAGCCTCTATAGAAAAGTTGCAGCTATATATTCGCTTCAAGAACTCTCCCTCGTTGAGTGGGCAACCCTTACCAAAGGGTCTTGGTACGGTATGCACAGTATGGTCGTTTCAGGAAGATTTTTATTTCTTCAAACGTCTAGAAAAGTATATTTATGACATTAGAAAGAATAAAAATGGAGTCTGAGATAGTGTGTACGATATGTCGATATTGCGGGCTCTGTTGTGTTTGTTCTATTGAATAAAGGGAAAGTGACTTCCAGTTAGAACAGACATGATGTTTGTCGAAGCTCTGTACCTCTGTTTTATCGGAGGAATGGGGAACATGTAGTAGTTCGGAACAAATGAAGATTGGATGAAAAATGCGGGTACATATGTATAAACGAGCTGTATTTGTGCTGCATGCACAAATGCACGAGCTTTGTACGAGCTGTATGTAGCTGCATTATACGAAATGGTTCCGCATTTTTTTAAAAAGGAAAAGAACTATCAAGAAGGAATGTGCACATTTTCAAACTGCAAGGTTTCCACAATTATCATTATTATTATTGATATTCGTGTTATTATTGTTGTTTATATTGTCGTTATTTATGGAAATGGAGCAATGAATGTCAAAAGATATAGCTGTGAATTTATGACAAATGAATTAAAAGTGCGAGTAAAAATACGACGAAGAGAGACGGAGAGTGAGAAAAAATATATATTTTTTGATGTATGTAGGATGAAATTGCCTATCGATCAACATCACTCAGTCCTCCCCGCACACATATATATATGGACATACACAGAGCAGAAAACATGAGATCAACACGTGAAAGTAAAGTTTGAACGGATATTTAAAAAATCTCCCATTTCTTCATATACGCATATATGGAAATAGTAATATTCGTGTCTTTGTGCGCACGGTAATTTTCATTTGTAAGTGTTGCTTCCATACGGCAATTACATTCGCTTCCTTAAGCGAAGGGGGGAAATAGGGTTAGACGGTTCAAAAAATCGATTTTTTTTTTTTTCATAAATTGTTAGTAAAACTATTGACAAATATGTTCCCAAAATCTTAAATGAAAATTTCGACTCGTTCTATTGTTATAAGCTATTAAAGTGAGTAGCTCTCTTTCAGGCCCCGAGCGCGCTATGTTTTCAAACGCGTTTTTCCGAATACGACTTTTTTTTAACTTGCGTACACGCTAGTTTGACCAGTTTTCAACCAATCGTTTTGAAAATTGGCAGTTTCTTTCTTCATAGTATTGCGCTCTATATGAACCTAAAATCGGAATATTATCATTATTTAAAATAATTTTTTTTTTGCAAATGATGTTGTAAAAAATGGCAAAAAAACATGCTTTTTGTTTTGATCCCTGTAAAAAATTCAATTTTCTATTTTTTTGATGGAATTTAGGTTCATATACAAGAGAGACATATAATAAAAGTAAATTTCAACCTCGTTTGATTTCAGATGAAAATTGCGGCTTCCAGAATGTACGCAAAATGCTGAGTCTGATTGTGACCTGCAATATGGGTTCGCTAATATTTTCGGTGTTTTTCAAGGAAATTCTTCAAAAATTTTATAGTATATACTTAAATATATGTATAAAATATTCTCAAAGTTTCAATCAATTATATTCATTTTTTATACTATAAAAAAATTCATGAAAATCATTGAGAAAACGATGTCCTCACCCTATTTCCCCCCTTAATGGGTACGTGCGATGCTCGAGTGTCAACGGACCTCAGTATTATTCCCAAGTTACGAAGTTTAAATCGCATCTGTATATAAAGGGAAATAGTAAAAGGTATAACTTTGCGCGTCGCCTGTTGTTAGGGAAATAAAGCTAGTGAGCTAAAAGCTCTTTCTCGTATATAGAAGTAAGGGATATTGTCATCAGTCTGTCATCGGGGGATTTGTGCAACAAGCAGTTGCGGCTATAACGTACATATATATATATATATATATATATATATATATATATATACCGGGTGTTCCAAAACTAACACGTTAGAGTGACACAGGGATTAGATTGGCCCCGGACCTATCCGAATGAACAAATATGACCTCAATAAAAGTCACATGGTTTTCGAGAAAAATCGTTTTTTTTTCTTTTTTTTTCGGAAAATTGCCACCTAGTACTTGTTATTCTGCTATCATTGTTATGAAAGTCAAAATCGTAAGCAAATCAAAGTCCAAATTCGCACCAAATCCTAAAGTGCTGAGAAACATAAACGAATACAACGAGATAACAGGAATAGCGATTTTCCGAAAAATCGTCTTTTTTGATTTTTTGGGAAATCGCTATTCTCGTTATCTCGCTGTTTTCGTTTGTGTTTCTGACCACTTTAGGATTTGGTGTGAATTTGAACTTTGATTTGCTTACGATTTGGACTTCCATAACAATGGTAGCAGAATAACAAGTACTAGGTAGCGATTTGCCGAAAAATCAAAAAAGACGATTTTTCTCGAAAATCATGATACTGTTACCGAGGTCATATTTGTTTATTCCGGAAGGTCCAATTTAACCTCCCGTATCACACTGACGTACTAGTTTTGGGACACCCTGTATATATAAGCCGAAAGAGAATTCTGACGTTTTGCTTCGTGAACTGAATCAACTGGGATTTAATTAGCTTCAATTTGCATTCAGGGTATTCGCACGCGCATATATTAACATTCGTACATTTTAATGTATAAATATGGGTAACATGGTCTCCCGCAATATTTCAATGCCCAATGTTCACATCGAACATTACACAACATCGGGAATCACTCCCTTCAGATTGATCGTTGCAACTTGCAACATTCACTCACGAAAATGATAAAGAGTTTTTTTTTAGATACAGATATAAATTGACATATGTGGGCATTTCACGTCAAATCGAGCTGCCTGTAATCCTCATTCCCCGAGATTTGATCCACATTTTTTTACAGTTTTGTTATAATCCTAAAAGGCAAGTGCTGTATTTATCCCCTAGATTTTTTCCCTTTCCGCGATCTATTGTGGATACAAAATTTATTAAAACGAAAGATTAGTTGTAATTAAAAAATCTGAAAAACCGTGAAAAATCCTCTGACAGATATCAAAAATCGTAAACTATAGTCCAGAGTGGTTTAGCATTTGCTTCTATTTTTTTCGACTATTTTTGTTTGCAAAATACTTGAAGAAAGTCGATCCGAGGGCTGCTGTCTTCTTTCCAGATGGGGCTTACAGATTTTCCTTGGTACAGACAATTGTTAAGAATTTTGACAGATTTTCTAATCAAATACTTTAGCTAATCATTATTCAACTCTGATTTTGCAAAATGAAAGAATACCTGACACAACAATCCAAATTATTCTCAAAAGTTCTCTATCAAATATTAACATTGTTAAACCATATTGCGGTATTCGAATCTAATTTTTCCAAGTATTTGACAAACAAAAAAAAGTCGCAAAAGTAGAAGCAAACGCCGGCTTACTGTGGGGTATAGCCTAAAAATGTTGACCATAAACGGCGGTTTTTTAACATATTTTTCCGATTGTTCAATAACGGATAACTTTTTGTTTTACGTAATATATATTTTTTTATCATTGGCGAATAGTGGTTAGGGAAAAAAATCTAGAAAAAACTCGCCTATTTGAGTTGTAACAACAGGAGAGAATATTGTTGACCACATCCTAAGGAAGACGGTCACAATCGTGTTAGGATTTGACTCATCACATTTATTATTGGGCTGAAGTTGTTGTCGTAAATTTACTGGTGTAAAATAACGAAGGAAATAGTTAAACAAAATTGATTCGTAGAATAATAAGTTTGCCGCAAAAAGATTTGATCGTCACGAAATACGAGACATAGGCTAGTACTACGAAAAGCAATTACGAGAAATATGTGTACATGTGCTTATAATCACAATGTATTTCAATGTCAAATCCGTTCTATTTACACAACGCTTCGAATATAGTATTGGGTGAAGGAATTATCTGGCCGTAATAATAATATTTTTTCAGTACACCTGCGATAAGATCGATGTTTGACTCGAAACATAATCTATTTATAAACGATGGTTTGTTTTTATCTCAATCGAGCGATTTTGGAACGTATCAAAAGCACTGCTGTACTGTAACACTAATTCTCTGCTGGCAACTCACCTGTAAGTCCGTTTGCGGATCGTAAATAAACTTGTATCACGACGTCTTAAATTTTCTGACAATTTTTTCACATTTCAGGTAAACTATTAGAAAGGATTGATATTCTTTTGTGAAGTACAATACCAAAACTACATTTTATATGTAGAAAACAAACACGACATTTTGCTGCGATCGGCAGTCTCTTGTGTTTTCGGACAATACAGACCGACAGACAGACGGAAATGCATTTTTTTGCATTCTAGGACATGTGAAACATGTAATTCTACCATAATATGAGGGTCAATTTTTTTTTAATTACAGAATTTTCTCATTTTACATACTTCGTGCTGTGATGAGAAAGTAAAAAAATAATATTGAGATTCAATGAAAGAGTTGAGTGAAACTATTGAAGTAAGATGTTGAAGAAAAATCCGAGATTCATAAAGAATTGCAAAAAAATAACAATATCGAAAACTGCCAATAATGGCGAAAAATGCATTCTTTTAACTAAGATAAAATGAGGAAAAAAATTTTTTTTCGTTTTACCAAAATATATTAAACTTTTAACATCGTCGAGGCTTTTCATGCTTTTTTTCGGTATACGAAATTGAAAAACACAGTAGTACTCAGGTTTCAAGAAGAGCTCTCTTCGCTCTCAAGATCGAGGGAGACGTGAGAGAGTGTAGCTCTGGAAGCACATGGAAGTATAGAGAGTCGCCAAGTTTTCGTGTTAGCGACAAAAAGTTACTTCTGTTTTTTTTTTCATATGTTTTTATCATCTTTTCAACTTTTTCCCGGCTGTCTCTCGCATTGCCTCCATTATATATACGTATAGATTCCATTTTATTTCGAAACTTTTATCTCTCAAGGTATATTATTTCATCATTTTTAACTAGACACTCATCGCGAGGAACTCTGAGGAAAATCGTCGCTCGGTTTTGACGCCTCCTCATTGTTCTTTGTTTTCTCTATTGCGCGGTATATAAATTACAATTTATGCAGATATATATTCTCAACATTGTACTAACAAACGGTGACTGCTTGGTTGAAATCCTGACAGGTTTACCTATACATATACAGAGTGTCCCAAAAGTAGCACGTCAGAGTGACACGGGGGTTTAATTGGTTCCGGACCTATCAGAATGAACGAATATGACCTTCGGAAAAATCTTATGGTTTTCGAGGAGAATCGTCTTTTTTGATTTTTCGAAAAGTCGCCACCTACTACTTGTTATTCTGCAACCATTGCTATGAAAGTTCAAATCGTAAGCAAATCAAAGTCAAAATTCACACCAAATCCTAATGTGGTCAGAAACACAAACGAAAACAGCGAGATAACATGATTAGCGATTATCCGAAAAATCGTTTTTTTTTATTTTTCGGAAAATTGCTATTCATGTTATCTCGCTGTTTTCGTTTGTGTTTCTGACCACTTTAGGATTTGGTGTGAATTTGGACTTTGATTTGCTTATGATTTGGACTTTCATAGCAATGGTAGCAGAATAACAAGTACGAGGTAGCGATATTCCACCAAATCATAGAGACGATTTTTCTCGAAAACTATGAGACTTCTAGTGAGGTCATATTTGTTTATTTCGAGAGGTCCAGAGCCAATCTAACCCCCGTGTAACTCTGACGTGCTAGTCTTGGGACACCCTGTATATACGCAGTTTGTATTCTTAGCGAGGCTATAAATTCATTCTTTTTTCGTTTCCTTTTATCGTTCTTGATATATATAAAATTGTGATGAATCCAATTCGATATCGAAATAGGTTCATTTTAAACGAAATAAGAGGATTAAGGGGGATATCTCGTTGCTAAGAGTACGAGGTCTGTTCAAAAAGTATCGCGAATTTTGAATTTCCGCGGGGTACGTATATTCGATTTTCGTTTTTTTTGTGGCGTTAGGTTGGTACTCATGTCCGTCACTTAAGCTGAAAAAATCGGCCATTTTTAATGTTTAGTTAATTGTTGACAGCTGTTTTGGTTAGACGTGTTTTGGCTTGTCTTCGATTTTTGCCTATTCCAAAAAAGCAGCTTCCATTGCAATCATTGAGCTTTGGTTTCCACGTCATAACCATAAACCCATGATTCGTCATCAGTTATGACCCTCTGGAGCAAATTTGGGTCGTCGCGGACCGAGTCCAACAGTTCCTTAGCAATGTTGACGCGACACTGTTTTTGTTCGAAATTGAGCAATTTTGGCACGAATTTCGCGGTGACCTGTCTTATGCCCAAATCATTGGTAAAAATCGAATAGCACGAGCCAATCGATACGTTTAGTTCTTGAGCAACTTCTCTAACGGTGATTCGACGATTGGTCAAAATTATTTTCTTCACTTCATCAATTTTTCCGTCTGTTGTTGATGTGCTCGGGCGTCCGGAACGCATTTCGTTGTTCGCATCTTCTCGGTAACAAAATTAATTTTGTTTTTCACACAGAATTTGATACAGATTCTTTGATGCATTTTTTGGAATAGGCAAAAATCAAAGACAAGCCAAAACACGTCTAACCAAAACAGCTTTCAAAAATTAACTAAACATTCAAAATGGCCGATTTTTTCAGCATAAGTGAGGGACATGAGTACCAACCTAACGCCACAAAAATCGAAAATCGAATATACGTAGCCCGCGGAAATTCAAAATTCGCGATACTTTCTGAACAGACCTTGTATTAGATCAGTTGAATAACTTAAATTATATTCAATATTAAGTATCGAACATTATCATGGAATCGTTGAACTTCTCACCGAACGTTTTTATGAGAAATTCAATGCCAAAAATCAAGAACCGAGTTTAATCTTAAAACGAGTTCGTAAAAAAGTTGATTTGTGGGATATTTGTCAACGAAATCTTAAGAGAACGATTGTTAAAACAGAATAATCTCAACATCCCTGTCAAAATTCATTATATACCTACGGCTATCGATAAATAAATCGTCGAAGCCGAATCAAGTCAGCAATTATACGCTGAGACTTTTTATCGAATTATATTTCCTTTATAAGTTTGTACCCACGAACGTTAATTGAAATACGTTTTACAATTTGATCGACATTTAAATTTGTTTGTTTCAACTCGTTGGTGATTGAAACGTCATTTGGCCTCGTTGCCACAAGACAATCTCGTTAAGAGCATATCAAAGTTTAGTTTACCGACAGAATGCATTGAAATTTTCGGCCAAATGACATTCCTAAGCTACCCAATCCGAATGTTTTCAAATTTGGTCAAGTAATTCTTGACACCTTTATCTCCATCATAATGACCAGATAATGTTGAAATCCAAAATAAAAATATACATTTCTAGCTAAAAACGACGAGATCTAAAACAAAAATGGCTATAATTGTTATTGAATAGCGAAATATTGCAATTCCGAAAATTTTGACCATTACGATATGGACGGATAGAAATTCTAACTAATTTGTTTGTTGTTGTATCAGCAAAATTAACGCAATGGCATTTGGTCGAAAAATACACGGTAATTGTGGAAAAGTGTTTCGAGTCAGTTAGCTTATAGTTAGTTTCATTGGCGCTATTTGAAGTTCCAAACCCGAGATTTTGTTTAATCAATTTTTAATTCCCCAAACAATTTTCCAGAAACTTTGGCGTCGTACCTGGCAAATTAGAAGTTACAATATTAAAACACGAGTATATAAGTAAATCGTTTCTGGCGCGGTTAATTTACGTATTTGGTAGTTGTTCCTCGAATGTTACCCAGATTTAAAAGGACTCCACTGTACCGACGGCGTTGGAGTATCACATCATCTTTCACATGCTTTTAAATTCGGAAAAAATAAACGAATTCGATCGAATTGAGTACAGCATTGGAGGGACTTAAAATGACCTGAAATTCTGTCTTTATCTTTTTTTCCAAATGAATAAATCGCTAATAAATATCTCGATGAGAGTGCTACAATACAGGTCTTCGAAATATTCAGTTGGGACTGGAATTTCTCAGTTGTTATTACTGGGTTGATGTATAATTTTCTGAAATAAAAATGTAGCAAAAGTTCAAGCATAAACTCAAGAAGAAGGAACTCTGCATACTGTGCAGTCTGAACACACCGCTATTTATGCTCGGAATTCTGAAGAAAACTCTATCAAATGACTTAGATCGTCTCTCTCTTTCTCTCTCTCTCTCTCTCCCTCTGCCTCTCTGTCGTTCTTGTACTAATTCAAACGATTCAGTTGAAATTTAAGTTCAGGTCTGATGAAGAGATGAGGAGATAGGGATGATATGGGAGACGGCAAGAAGAGAGCTCGAGCGGGTCGGAAATTCAACAGAAATTGCGGAAATTACTTTATGCATTCGCAACCGACCGAAAATTTCCAGTCGACTACGCACATATATGTCGAAAAAAATACCAAAATATATGGAATATTTTATAAAATATCTATCGTTTATTGAATGATTTTCATAATATATTTGTAATTAATAAAACTTGAGGAAATGTTCGATTTTTTTTTTAAATAACTGAATGTTTCAAAAAAATATTGTTCGATCGAGCAAAAATGTTTCTACATTGATAAATCAACGAAAAAAAAAAAAAAAAAGAATAAAACTTCCACTTATCACGTTTAATCAAAGGGCCTAATGATCCCTAATCGTTGTCCCGTATAGTCAGAAAGTTTCCTTTATGAAAGAGTCAAAAGAGACGCTTTCTCGTGAAAATATTACGAAGTAAGCAATGTGTACATTTCCGACATACGAGGGGGGACCCAAAAAAAACGGGAATTGCGCTGCGGCGGGGAGGGAGAGTGGAGGAACCCATTGCTCGACCAGGTGTCCGTTGGGGACACGTCTCCTGAGTTAGTGTGCGAAGTTCTGTCGCCGTAAGTGCATCGGTTCGCTCGTGGGAATCTTGTAGTGAAACAACTTTTTCCATTTTGGCGAAAATGTGATGGCCGATTGTCGAGAGCAACACGCGGCTGTGAAATTTTGTTTCCTGTTGGGGAAATCGGCCGCGGAAACTACTGTAATGCTTAAGATTGCTTATGGAGATGCTGCCCTAAGTAAAACCAGAGTCTACGAGTGGTTTTCACGTTTTAAAAATGTCAAGAAGTGACGAAAACGTCGACAAAATCAATGCTCTCATTCATGAAGACCGTCGCCGAACCACTGATCAACTCTGTGAGATGTCTGGGATATCATGGAGTTCAATTCAGAGGATTTTATCCAAAGATTTGCACATGAGCAGAGTTGCAGCCAAATTTGTCCCTCGCATTCTCACAGACGAGCAAAGGGAGCGTCGACTTCAGGCATGTTTTGAACTTCAAAATCAGCTCGAAGAGGACCATGAATTTTTTCCAAGGTGATTACTGGTGATGAATCGTGGTGCTATGGATACGACCCCGAAACAAAGCAGCAATCAAGCCAGTGGAAGACACCTCGCAGTCCTCGTCCGAAAAAAGCTCGCCAAGTGTAGTCAAACATCAAGACAATGCTCATTTGTTTCTTCGATTGCAGAGATGTTGTGCACGCGGAGTTCGTTCCCCCGGGTCAAACTGTCAACCAGAAGTTCTACTTGGAGGTTTTGAAAAGATTGAGGGAGAGTATCCGGAAGAAATGGGCAGATTTTTGGCGCACAAGTGACTGGTTCCTCCATCATGACAATGCGCCGGCCCACGCCGCTCGCTCCGTAAAGCAGTTTTTGACCAAAAACTGCATGACACCAATTGTCCACCCCCCCCTACTCACCGGGTCTAGCCCACTGTGATTTTTTTTTGTTCCCCAGTCTCAAAAGGGACATGAGAGGAAAGCGTTTTGCCACTGTGGAGGAGGTAAAACAAAAATCGCTGGAAGGCCTAAAGAACATCCCGATAAGTGAATTTAAAAAATGTTTTGAACATTGGAAGGATCTTTGAAGGTGATCAAAATTTGGTGTAAAAATATTTAAAAATAAAAAAATTATGACGAAATTCCCATTTTTTTGGGTCCCCCCTCGTACAACATTTTTTCTTTCGAATATTCTACTTTGAAATGGACTTCAAGAAGATTATCATTGAAATTTTGCCTTTTTTTAAATATCATCCGTTAGATTTTATAAGCACGTTGCTCGATGATTTTTCAACAGTCTGTGTGTTTGACATTAGAGAGTTTCAAAGTGTATCATGTAAGCGGGGGTTGGGAATGTACACGCGCAACACACAAATGTACCGGGTGTGGGTTGCCCGGATTGTTGCAGAAGTTGCTCCCGATTATGTAATACATATAGCACTAGACAACATTATACGCACACGCACATACATATATATATATATATATATATATATCAGAAGCGTCACTAAATGTACGTGACAGAGATAAAAAGAGAGCGGATTCTGGAGCACTCACTAGTTCGTATACATAAATATATATAGCTATGTGTCCGGGTATATAATACTTTAATCCCACGACAATGCAGAGCTTTGGGTCGCTGCACGCCCGAGTGGCCGGATGCTACACGGAAAAGCTCGGTGTGTTCTCAATACCGCTCGACCAAACAAAAAAAAAGAGAAAAAAAAACGCCACGTTGGCAAATGTGAGATGACAGATTAGATAGAAAATGAGCAAGCAGTCCCTCTGGCGTCAATTTGTGGACTTATATATATTTATCTTACTACCGATTTTTCGGATCAATGCGGATAACTTACCGTTCAAATTTCCTTACGCGATTATGGGCATGATTATCTGGCCATGTTGGGAAAATGAAATCAACTGGATTCAAACGACATCGCCTTCTATAAATATCGTATGAAATCACAAAATGGCACCCATAGCCAACGGGGTTATATAGAAACTTCAAATAGGAGATATGCGTTTACCGATCTGGTATTACATCGATGAAGATTTTTACGATATCAATGATAACTGTAATTATTATGTAACGGTGACAGATTTCATTGCGTTAAAATTTTTTTAAACCTAATGAAAAGTTGGTTATTGTTAAAAGGAAAAAATAATTTATCGAAGAACTTTGCTATCGTTGGAGGAAGCTGTTTCTTTGATACACTTTGTGCCACTGCAAGAAGAGATTTTTTTAGTCTTGGCATTCTATCGACTGCAGCAGAGATGATTTTCGGCACATAATTTTGTTCATTAAAAAATAATCCTACTTTTTAGTGGTCGTATTAAAACAAAGGTGGAAAAGTTGTTTTCATTTTTTAGTATTTTAAAGATTTCTATTAAAGTCTTGTACGTTTTATCACTCGATAGAGAAATATTGTCATATTTCTATACTTACAAACGTGGCGTTAGAGCCAATATCGATTACAACAAAAAGGGCTCGTTGATTTTTATGGAACACCAAAATTCAACCAAAATCAATGGACAGAACGATGCACAATTTGTGAGAGAATTGAATTTCTTTTAAGGTAGTAGTCTGGTAACTTAAGCTAATTTTCATGTCTTTTTTGAGGGCGTTTTTTGTAGGAAAATAATAAAGAACCGTTTTGGATATTTAGGATGTTTTTATTTACATATTAAAGATACAAAAAAAAATTTTTGTTTTAAATTCAATAGTTTATTATTATTATTATTATTGATCGAAGTTGGCACCTCGAAGTTGGCAGCCCGGGTCCTTACTTTTTTTCTACCGAACCGATTGCTTTCAAATTTCAACAGGCTACTCTACACACTTATAGTTCTCGTCGGAACTACCGAGAATTTTTTTCACCCCTAACTTTTTATTTTACAACCCCTTCTTTGCTAAAGTCTTTTTATTTTAGCAAAGAATGGGTTGTAAAATAAAAAGTTAGGGGTGAAAAAATTTCTCGGTAGTTCCGAAGAGAACTATAAGTGTGTAGAGTAGCCTGTTAAAATTTGAAAGCAATCGGTTCGGTAGAAAAAAAATTAGGACCCGGGCTGCCAACTTCGAGGTGCCAACTTCGATCAATAATAATAATAATAATAATAAACTATTGAAGTTTGTCAACAAAATTTTTTTTTGTATCTTTAATATGTAAATAAAAACATCCTAAATATCCAAAACGATTCATTTTTATTTTCCTACAAAAGAACGCCCTCCAAAAAAGATATGAAAATCGGCTTAAGTTACCAGACTACTACCTTAATGATTGATATCAAGATGTGTTTGAGAACAATGAGTACCAAAGAGCAGTGACATTTACAACATAAAAGGATTATATACTGGAGAACTTTGACGACGCGGAATTCAATACCTTTGCCCTCGTTTATTCGATGTAACATCCGTGAGCGAATAAGTTTCGAAAACAAAGTAGTACCACAGTACCCATTAAGGATTAAATGAAAACAACTATTGTAACTGTTCCTTTCGTTCGCTCGTAAAGTGGATTACCACGAAACCCATTCTAACAATGCTATAACCAGTAGCGAGTAAATATATATATAAGATGTATATATGTATATAAATGAGTACACGAAATCGGGCCACATGCACAGCCATCCCAATCGCAAGGAGAATCGTTCGAAAGCACGGAGAATCGATTTTCCTCGAAAACTCCATTGTTCCTTATTCCACGGCGTTGACTTTGAGCATCGACTTGTATACTGAAAATCTCATTGGTTGCCTCTCAAAAAGCGATTCAACGAAGCACAGGGTTATTGCAAAGTCACTTCGCGGATAGTTGTATACAGTAGATTTAGGTATCCATATATGTATATAATATCTTGGTATTCGTAGCAATAATACTGAAACAAAGTGATCTTAGAAAGAGTGAGAGACAGAGAGAGAGAAAGAGAAAAATGCGGAGAAAGCACATACTTAAACCACATAATCCTGGTGAATCGATATTGTAAGAAACTCACGCTCTTCCGTAATATCCACGGCCAAAGTGGCGTCAAAGGAAAATATTGATGTGAATACAGAAAGGTATGCATTGGTGTCGATACTTCAAGAGAATCATATACACAGAACCGCAAGTCTACGACGAGGATTCGAACGGGCTTTGTCATTCATCAGATAATGCATCTCGCTGTCAATGTATCCCGATTATGATCTTTTCATGTTTCGCATATTTGTTTGCTTCCGTGCAGATATATAGGAGACAAAAAAGTGTGCATCTGCCCATGCGTAAAGAACCAACAGGATAAAATCCTCTTGAGTGTCTAGGAGGGCGAATATAGTAAAAAGAAAACAAATGCCCTCAGAGGACAATGGCAGAAAAGAAGCCGAGCTGAAATTTGTCCCGCCCTAAATCCGGCCTACTCGTATGTCAGGCGGTCTTGTCAGACTGACACGGCCCTGATCAGGATCCGTATCGGGTCCACATCCGGCATGTAATGCAAATTGCGGATATGGTCCTGATCCGGAGACGATCCTACCGTGATTTGATACCGATCCGGCACTGAATTCCAATTTTCACATTTCAAATCAATAAAATCTATTTATCTTCCGGGAATTAGGTTATTGGCCATGATATGTCGTTACCTGGCCCATATAATAATCTTTAACAAACAAAAAAACGGCCGCCACCGAGATTCGAACCTGCAACCTCTCTCACTAGCCGTCAAGCTCACATTGAATCGAAAAATATTGAAACAAAATGTTATTGTCGTAACAGTCTCGTTATTGTCATAATAGGACTGGAAACGGTTGCTACTAGCCTAATCTCAACTCGTGACGTTCTCATCACATTTGTTATTGGCGTGAATTTGTAAATTTATTGGTATAAAATTACAAAGAGTAAAAAAAAATGTATTTCGTAGAATACTAAGTTTCCGCTAAATTTTGAACGTCAGATTCCGAAATGCGAGCCATAGAGTGTAAGATGTAATATCAAAACTAGATTTTATATGTAGAAAACACAAATCAATTTTCGTTGCGACCCGCAGTGTCTCCAAAAAGTTATTGTATTTTCGAATGATACAGACAGACAGACGGTCATACCGGAATGCATTATTTGCAATCTACGACATGTAAAACATGTCATTCAACCATAATCCAACAGTCGATTTTTTTTGGATTACGATTCTTTCTCATTTTACATAGATCGTATGTGATGAGATAATAAAATTCGATAGTGCATAATTGACTTCCAGCGCCATTACTTAATTCTCAGTACAAGCATTTTTTTTTTAATTAAGTTAAAAAAATCGACCATCGTTTGAAAGAACATAGATAATCGTCAATCTACGAAACTGCGACTAATTTGTGGAAATAAACTTTTATATTTATAGTATAACCAGTGACATTACTGACTCATACTTTTAGAATTATACATTAACGACTCACTTCGACGTAATCTTTTAATTTTTACAGCTTTTACAATTTTGTACATCTTCTTGTCGAGATGTTTTCATGCAAAATTTAATTTTTCAATCTGTTGTTGAACTGTCGAGGGAAAAAAAGGGTCAATGCGTATCAAACGTGAATATGATGGCATAGAATTTTTTTTTGACGTCAGAGTCAACGAGAGTTCCGAGAACCAGGGCAACAGCATAGAGTGAGATTCCGGACATTTCCCGGGGTTTACCGCAAATCCCGTGTTTTTTCCCCGTTCTTCGCACTTTGGGCGAGAAAACAAGTGGTTCTCGACCTCAATTGTCAGCCGAGTACCGTAATTGTATACTCGTATATATTACTAGTTGAAAGGCTCCCATTTCCTTACATTTACGCGCAGTTGACTCTTATATAGTTAATGGTCGTGGTTTATCGTTGCTCAACATACCGAGAATTCACTTTTGAACAATGTCAACAACCGACATAAGTGAATACACGATAAAGAATTGTTAAATTGCAAATAGGGTTCCACCACCGTTATTATGTGAATATAAGCTGGCGAGTTCACTGTGCCCGTTGAGAAAAGCGTTTTTCTTTCCCTAGCTCCGTCGATGTTGATTCGATATACGAGAGAAAACGTGTAAAAAAAACCATGCTAATGCAAATGTTGCAAATTACTTTATCATTATTTCTATCTCGCACACAATGTTTTCTTTATGAGTAAGTTGGTTTTTCGATTTTGACTTTCTCGGAGAGGAAGCTTCTGTGACCGAATTAAAATAATGATAATGAACTAAATAATTATAAATTAGCCATGAAATGTAAGAAATTAACAAATAAAAAACGAAAGAAGTATCATTATATCATGAATTTTCTGTCCGTGACTTCTCATTGTGATCTCTTCTATATGCAATGAAATTACAGTGCACTCTACACCTCTACATTATTCAGTTATGGGAGTTACTAAATAGTATATTATTCACCCGGCTGTCTCCATCTCTACGAATGATAACTTTTAATGGCCGAGTCATTTGTACGAGGTATTTTGCTTCGCGCAGATTAATATCTCGTCGCCCCTGTGGATGGCGTAATGTGAAAAACAGATCTCACCGATTATGGTGTAATTGAGGGGTTTAGAGTGACTGCGACAAAAAAGGTCTGCTGTACATGTTTCTGACGCTGTGTCTCACTATGCTGAGGGCTGGGGCAGCATTCAGGTCGTAATCCACACCATTTAACACGTAAAGTGATGTTAGTTAAGCCCATTTACCTTTTAGTATTCGATGTAGGGTTGGATGAAGGAGGAAGGAATCTTGGTCGTGGTTATAGCAGTAGTATAATAATTAGAAGCGGCAGAAGTACACAAGACTACCAGAGAATGCAGTCTGGAACAGTCAGGCGACTCGTTCGTTACGAGGCGAGCGAGAGGGGCGTGAGTGTGAGCGAGAGGTCGAGCGGCAGAGAAGGACGAAGCGGGGAGAGGGGGAAGTGTGGCGTCACCGTAGCGCTTGAGCGCCCCTAACGGTAGCGTCAGTGTAGCTTTTTCACTCGCTCTATCTCGCACCGGTTGTATGTTACTCTTTGTCTTACTTCCGCTTTGCTTCTTCATCGCCACGAAGTAGCCCTGCATATTTGATGGGCCACGCCGGGAGCGACTAGCTGCTGTTTCTACTCCATACACAACCATCAACCCTTCCATGTCTTTCTCTGGTGCATCCTTTCAGCCTGCAAGTTTCCGGGTATTACCATAGTAAACATGGATTTACGTTATGTCCGCTACTATCCCGTTCTACGAGCTATACGTGTGTTGTCTCTGTTGCGAGCAAGAACCAGAAGAAGATCAGCCACCCCACGTTGGATGAAACTTCTATACAGGTTGCTCGACTTGACGAACATCTCTCTCCTCGGTTTAGACGTTTACCCACTCCGAGCACTTAAGCGGAACTCTACGCTCGCATTCACGTTATTCTTACGCGAAATTAACGGACCTCTTCAATATTTTTTGTTTTAAAAGAGCATTCAATCTTGCATCTCGTGTCGCAAAAATTGAAGACGGATGAAAACGTGCCAAATGGATAATAACTTTTGACACTCGGTTGACATGATGTCGGACTAACGATTGGAAAATTACTCGAACAAGATTTAATAAAGAAAGTGATCTTAATGACGATGGATCCAGACTGAAGACAGTTTACTCAATTGAGGAAAATTAATAATGATAAGCGCATTTTTGACAATTATCCAGAAGCTACGCCATGCCATTTTAGCATTTTGTATAGATTGCTGAAATTACTTCAGGCTCATATAGAATGGGTGGAATGGCAAGAAAAAAAATAGAACGAGATGGGGAGCAGAGTAGCAGCAAAGCCGAGATCGAAAAGCTCGATCGAAACAGGAGACGGATTATCGTGTATAACGTCTTATTATCCTCGCGGTAAAGGGTCGACGTGTAGTGACGTTTCGCACGTCTCGGGGCTTTTGGCCGAGCTTGCAAATGTTGTGGTGACGAGCGATCGATGCACACGCGATGTGAAGCTTCGATTACGGTATCTTCCATGTATTCGATTATTCGAGCCTCTCGACCTTGGATTTCAAACGTATCACGTTTGCGAGCTTTCAATTCACTTACGAATAAACTTACTTTTTTTTCGTAACCATTATCAAATTTAACACCAAGAAAATTTATTTCATTGAAATTCCGGTGGATAGAACTCAATAGTATTTCATTCAAGTGACAATCATTTACATTTAATTTCTCTTTCTTCTCTTCCTGAATACGGCGTTCAAAAAAACTAATTAGTTATTTCCTATTCTTTTCTTCTTTAGTATTTAATAATGAGCATCAAATAGACGTCTCATATTTCGAACGAATAATTATTTAATTTCTGTGATAAATTCAATATAAAGAGCATTTGTAAAAAAAAATGTTGAAAGCTCAATTCGATTATAACGAGTTTTACCTGAGCAAAAAAAAAAGAGTTTAATCGCGAGAATCACGATAAAGCCGAGCTCTCAGAAACTCTTGATGATAAAAGAAACCGGATATGAAGGAGGGCTCTTCCGGAGGAAAGGATGAAGAATAAGAAGAAGATAGAGTGAAAGAAGGTAAGCGCACGTTCCGGGGATATAACGACACGATAACGCCCAGAGGTATTATGCAAATGGGATAACGCGATTAAGAGCTTAAATCCTTGAACGCAACGTGGCACTCGGTGTGTTCGATAAATAAATGAGCTCGTATACGGATTCTGTGATATTTCGCTCTCTGCAAGAAAGCTGATGCGGATAACACAATTACATGATAAAAAATATGCTTTTAATATTTTCATCTACACACTATGAGTATTCTCATTGAAATCAATTTGCTTCTGCTGACCGCAACAACAAAAAAAACGTTTTCAAGATTCACATGAATGTAAGATTCCGAATCAAATCCGTCCAGCATTTTATTGATTCTGTTTGGGAAACCTCAATGGAATTATATACCGATTTTCAGTCAGTAAAAAAAAAAACTGATTTGTAACTTCCCAAGCAGAAATTTGTGGCCTAAATCCGAATTGAATTATTGTGTAGGCTGAAGGGAGAAGGAAGGTTCAAAATTTCAAGTGAATATTTTAAACCTCCTTTTATCCTCAATTTATTGATTTATTATTGGCTGAAGGCAGAAGAGAGGTTCAACATTTCCGGTGAATATTTTAAATGTCCCTTTAGTTTATGAAATAAATTTAGGCCAAAGAGGATTTCAAAAATTTGCTTAACGTGAGCAACCGCTGAGACCGTACACCGACCGCAGATCCACTATTGTCGATTGCTATAAGCTTAATTGTTTAACTGGTTGAATTTTTTTTCCGTGTCGTGAATATACTTTTTGCGTACTATTTTTTTCAATTCCTTGTCCATCGCATGTTTCATTTAACTTCAATTAAAATTCGGAGGCTTATTGTATTTTCAATTCTCTGCCAATGACGAATGAGTTAATATACGAGTGTTGTAATTATCTATTAGAAATATTGTATTATAACGTTACGTAACGATTTTTAATATTCAATATCGTATATAATACATTTTATACAGCGTATTCAAATTAATATACAATTATTAATTTAGCTATACAGTGTTAATGAATTTTTATTTGATATACCGATTTTCAAATTTCATTTCCAATGGTATAACCAATATGATGTTAATTTCATAACATTATTAATAGTGCATGTGAAAGGTCTGTTTTATCGACTCTGTATTACCGACGGAATACGAGGTCTGTTCAAAAAGTATCGCGAATTTTGAATTTCCGCGGGCTACGTATATTCAATTTTCGATTTTTTTGTGGCGTTAGGTCGGTACTCATGTCCTTCACTTATGCTGAAAAAATTGGCCATTTTGAATGTTTAGTTAATTGTTGACAGCTGTTTTGGTTAGACGTGTTTTGGCTTGTCTTCGATTTTTGCCTATTCCAAAAAAGCAGCTTCCATTGCAATGATCGAGCTTTGGTTTCCACGTCATAACCATAAACCCATGATTCGTCATCAGTTATGACCCTCTGGAGCAAATTTGGGTTTGTCACGGACCGAGTCCAACAGCTCCTTAACAATGTTAACGCGACACTGTTTTTGTTCGAAATTAAGCAATTTTGGCACGAATTTCGCGGCGACCCGTCTCATGCCCAAATCATTGGTAAAAATCGAATAGCACGAGCCAATTGATATGTTTAGTTCCTCAGCAACTTCTCTAACGGTGATTCGACGATTGGCCAATATTATTTTCTTCATTGCATCAATGTTTTCGTCTGTTGTTGATGTGCTCGGGCGTCCGGAACGCATTTCGTTGTTCGCATCTTCTCGGCCCTCTGAGAACATTTTGTACCACCGATATACGTTGCTTTGGTCCAAGGTAGCTTCACCATATGTTTTTCACACAAAATTTGATACAGATTCTTTGATGCATTTTTTGGAATAGGCAAAAGTCGAAGACAAGTAAAAACACGTCTAACCAAAACAGCTGTCAACAACTAACTAAACATTCAAAATGGCCGATTTTTTCAGCATAAGTGAGGGACATGAGTACCAACCTAACGCCATAAAAAAATCGAAAATCGAATATACGTAGCCCGCGGAAATTCAAAATTCGCGATACTTTTTGAACAAACCTCGTACATACAAATTTTCGACCAAATGCCATTTATAAACTATCAAAATCAATGATTTGAAATTTGGGTAAGGACCAAAGAATGTCAAAACTCAAAATAGACATGTATATTTTCCGTTAAAAATTAACAGTTCTAAATCAAGAGTGGATATATTCATTATTATATAGCGTTCTTCCGAAAAATTTAACCATTACCATATAGACAGATTTTCAAATTTTGTTCAGAGTCATAAAAAAAGAATGCTTTCCGGAATTTTGCGTGTGATTAAGAATAAGCTGCTTAACCGAACAATCTCTATGAGGTCCCAATCTGTTCATAACGAACCCCACTGCAGGATGAATATGGCAGATTATAATTAAAGCCAAAATTATGAAAGCTGTATGATTATAAACATCGTACAAAGAAAAAATGTTCTATATTTCATAAAATTGTGCAATATCCAGGGTATCAGTGAAGGAAATAATAACGTAACGCGTTCATTCTTTAACAGGGTTCATTACGAAGGATTGAGATCTCACGGAAATCGATCGGTCCCGCAGTTGATTCCCAATTACGCGCAGAGTTTGCACTATCGCGAAAAATGCACAATGGGCTTATAAAACAAATAGAGAAGTAATAGGACTCTAACGGGAAGCAACATATTCCCTATTTCATTATAAACAATATAGTTTGTAGTGGTTCCTCGAAATTGAATGGCAAATTGAATCGCTAACTCAATCACCTTAACGATGCACGCGGTACAACGATGTGAAGATTCATCAGTGTATCAAGTTAATTCCAGGATTTTGAAGAAAAAACCCGAGGATTAAATTCGGCAATGCGGCGCTAAATTAGCCTTGAGAATCTTTGCAATTATTTATCATCCGTATCAAGCAACTCTTGCATAAGAGCTGCTTAATAGACGATAACAGGTCCAAATCGTGTCGCTGGATAATTCCACCAGCTTTGTAATTAAAAATTCTTCGTACATCGTGTGCATTCATGAAATCTCAATTTTCCCCTTCATATACATACGGTAACGGTTTATCTCTGTTTCCTAGTTAACCACTTGGGGGATACTAATTTTTAGAGCGTACACGATGCCCGAAAACAATAAATTAATTTCGGCCAATTTTATTCCACGAAGGGGTAAATGAAATTACAAGGATTAGTTAAGAGTGAGGCAATGCGAAATAAATACGCTACGTGTTTGAAACACCGATCGTTTGTTTTCCAGAGTGAAAAAAGCTTTGTAAAAAACGCGGATACGATGTGGGAATTTCCATACAACAAGAGCTATTTTTTTGATCGATTAATCAAATTGTTAGACAAAAATTGTTTATAGTTACGCTGGCATCGGACGTTTTAATGGAGTACGCGGATATTGCTGATGGTTTAGACTCTCGTGGAATACAACGAAATGAAGCGATGAAATTTTCAGAGGAGACCTCTCGAGAAATAAAATATTGATGGAAGCTCGATGTTTCCATTTAAACTTGAGAAAAAAAATCACAACGAAAATCTCGAACGAGCGACGTTTGAAAATCGCTTCTGCTATCAAGTGAACGAATATTCGAGCACAGATTCCAAAAATTGTAGGAGGAGATACGTTTTTTTATTAATAAAGTAAATGTTAAAAAAATAGGAATCATCCCCTAATTATTTATATACCGAACTGAATATTTTTTACATGACCAGAGGAGCATTTCGAAAGATCTCTCCTTTGAGATTTTCGATATGATTTCTTTAAGCAAAATAAAAAAATTAAACCCGTTTATAACCAATTTTTAAGTATGGAGCGACATCCTTTAAGGGGGGAAATAGGGTTAGACGGTTCAAAAAATCAATTTTTTTTTTTATTTTATAAATTGTTAGTAAAACTATTGAAAAATATATTCCCAAAATTTTAAATGAAAATTCCGACTCGTTCTATTGTTATATGCCATTAAAGTGAGTAGCTCTCCTTCAGGCCCCGAGCGCGCCACGTGTATAACCGAGCGGTCACTATTTTTTGAAACGCGTTTATCTGAAAACGACTTTTTTTTAACTTGCGTACACGCTAGTTTGAAAAGTTTTCAACCGATCGTTTTGAAAATTGGCAGTTACTTTCTTCATAGTATTGCGCTCTATATAAACCTAAAGCCGGAATATTATCATTATTTAAAATAATTTTTTTTTTGCAAATAAAGTTGTAAAAAATGGCAAAAAATCATGTTTTTTTGTTTTGACCCCTGTAAAAAATTCAATTTTCCATTTTTTTGATAGCATTTAGGTTCATATAGAAGAGAGATATATAATAAAAGTAAATTCCAACCTCCTTCGATTTCAGATGAAAATTGCGGCGTCCAGAATGTACGCAAAATGCTGAGTCTGATTGTGACCTGCAATATGGGGTCGCTAATATCCCCGGTGTTTTTCAAGAAAATTCTTCAAAAATTGTATAGTATATACTTAAATATATGTATAAAATATTCTCAAAGTTTCAATAAATTATATTCATTTTTTATACTATAAAAAAATTCATGAAAATCATTGAGAAAACGCTGTCCTAACCCTATTTCCCCCCTTAATGGTGTAATTAATTTCTGATTGTCGATATATGACGCCTTTAAGTAATAACTAATGATCAAATTACGAGAACTGTGTATGCACCCTACAAAGTCCCCGAGCACATAGAACTTGCACAATATTGAGTTATTTATTTAACATGTACAAGTACAGGAGATTTGCCCTAATGCATTGTAGCAATTGGTATAAGTACATCCATGTTTGTACATATATTGGATTGGATGCTGGAGAGAATTTTAACGAAGCCAATTTGCGAGTTACCAGCGATATCACGGTCCTGTATAATGGAAAGGGGTTTAAATTCAGAGTTTCCTTGTTTCTATATGATTTGCAAAGGCATATGGGTAATACTGCAAATTTTATTTTATAATTTCTATTTACGATAACGCTAAATTGCCAAGTAGACATTAGAAACAAAAACATAATATACAGCTTTTTTTATAGCATATCCAGTAAATTATATAAAAAATTGGATTATTAGAAAATGGAGTAATTCCGGTTAACATGAAAAAATATTTACAGCCATGGATTCGTAAAAGATTTCAAGTGCTTTATTTCAATTTACGAAATTCCGTTTTGTCTACTAGAACATTTTGTATCGATTCGCCTTCCATACTTTACATCGTTGAAAGTAGCAGCCATTTGTTTGCCGGGTGCTGATACACAAGTGACCATAATATTTAAAGTATAAACACTATTAAATAATTGTTAAGGTATCTATTGGATCATACTTCGATAAACTTATTTCACAGGTCTTTTACCATTTTTTTAATTTTTTACATTTCAGGTAAGCTATAAGAAGGGATTAAGAATCTTTTGCGAAATACAATACCAAAACTACATTTTTTATGTAGAAGATACGTGCCAAATTTCGCTGCGATTCGCAGTCTTAAGGTAGTAGTCTGGTAACTTAAGCCGATTTTCATGTTTTTTTTGGAGGGCGTCTTTTGTAGGAAAATAAAAATGAATCGTTTTGGATATTTAGGATGTTTTTATTTACATATTAAAGATACAAAAAAAAATTTGGTATGAAAACCGGCTTAAGTTACCAGACTACTACCTTAACTGTCAAGAATCAAAATGACAAATAGTCAAATGTGTATGACGAGGATTCGACTTGAATTCTAATTAATTGAACTATATAAAATATCGGTGTCTAAATCGAGGATTGTCAGGATTAATTACATTATAAAGATCGTTCGAATAAAAAAAAGGACTTGTATATAAATAACAAAACACGGATATATTATGCGAAAATATGAGAATTTTAAAAGAAGAATGATCTATATAAACTTGAACATTATAAACCATATAAATTCTCAGTATAGGTAATTTGATTTAATATACATATATTGTATTTGTTTTTCATACATCCATCTGTTACCCATCGTCTGAACGTACGATTAAATAAAAAATGTTTATCTTACAGCATACAATCAGACCATAATTAGTTGATTTTGTTGTGAATTACTGTACATTTCCTCTTTACATACTTCATATGTGATGAGAAAGTAATAAATGGATAGGTGGTACTTTGTTGCTCACACGTTAATCAGTCTCGAACCATTTTCGCAAAATATACGAGCAGGATGACGGGTTGAGAGGGGGCGTTGGCGGGACTGAGGGGTTTGGATGGGGATGTAAGAGGTCTACCGTGAACAAACTCTCGTTACCGCAAACATGCAGTTGAGTGCACTCGGTGGTAGCTCGGAGCCCAAAGTACCAAAGTGTGTATACCAAAGTTTCTTCTGTGCGTTTATATACCGTTCTTTCCTCTCTATTTCTCTCTCTCTCTCTCTCTCTCTCTCTCTCTCTCTTCTATCTCACTCTTTTTCTCTCTTGGTTTTGTGGTGGGAAAACTTCGAGTTGCGAATACTTTTGTTTTAATTCGGAGTTTTCGTTCTCGGTAGATTGTCGTTCGCGTCCTTCTATCTCATCCCTCGAAACTCGAGACACTGTCCGAAAGGAAAAATGTATCACGAATTATACGAGGATACTGAGGTATAATGTGCTTGTACATGGAGAGAGAGAGAAAGAGGAGACCTGTAGTCGGAACGAGAACCGTAACTTTTCAAGTGAATTAGTGACTATACGTATAGTGACTAATTCACTTGAAAAGTTTTGGTGAATTCCTCGGTAAATCAGTTTGGGGAAAGCGCAATGTACAAAGAGATGTATTTTATATATATATATATATATATATATATATATATATATATATATATATATATATATATATAGTATATGACTTTTGGATGAGTTTGCAACTGGATTCACCTATTCGGAGAATGGGAGAATCTCACTTGTCCTCGAACTCTGGTGTTTATTGAACCAACAAAAGTCACTAAAATTAGCGATCATCGTTGTCAACATCGGACAAACATTATTTTTGAACAATTCAATTCCCCATTATTCAATGGAAGAATGCGCAGAAGACATCGGACAATTCCCAAAATTCGTCTCTACACAACACTCGATCAGAACGGACGTGTTACCTCTCGCGTAAGTGCGGTGTGTTGATAGTCCGAGTTCGTAGTGAGTTTGGTGCGATATAAAATCCGAGGGACGCAGAAATGCGAGCTCTCGTAACAGCGGCAATTAAAAATAAACCGAAGTAAAATTAAAATCAAATAAATAAAACGGAAACAAAAATCGAAGCTTAGAGCACAGCTCGAGTTCCAGTGTAACCCCACCACGAGTGAACTTCTCTGAGTACAGAGAATTTCACAGAAACCAACAAAGAAAATGTCGCAAGTTAACCAAAATTATGCCTCGGCAGCAAAAACCGAAACGTTCCCGAAAAAAGAACAAGCGATAATAATCGACGCACTCACAGGCGTTCCGATCAGAGAATACGTATTAGCCCTCATCGAAAAGATTAGAACGCAAGAAATACGATTCATATCCAAGATAGCGAATAACCGCGTATGTGTTTACGTATCGAGCAAAGCGGTAGCCGACGCACTAGTAGAAAAACACAGGACCATAACAGTCCGAGACTAAGAGCTCTCAATAAGACCCCTCATTGCCCGCAACAAACGGGTGATTCTATCAAATGTTTCACCTATAATTCCTCACTCGGAAATCGAAAAAAAATTGAAATCTCTAAATATAGACATAGTTTCCTCGGTATCTTTCGTGAAAGCCGGAGTCCCAGATATCCCAAACTCTGAACACATAATGGGTTTTCGCCGACAAGTGTACATTCAACTCAACGACGTTGAAATTCTTCCAGAATCTTTCGAGATAACCTTTGACAACACTGCGTACTGGATATACTGTAGACTGGATATGCCGGGATGCTACCATTGCAAAAAAGAAGGTCACATCGCCAAAAAATGCCCTCAGCTAATAAGTGCGCAAACCCAAAACACTCCTACCCTCGAACCTGAGGAACAAACTCAACAAGTGGGGGAATATGAAATCACGCCCACGCATGTAAGGAACGAGCAGACCCAGTGCACTCCTATCTCTGTACTCGAGAGACCAACTCAAGAAGGGGCGAAATCGGAAAGCGCATCTGCGCAACAAAACGCAAAGCGAGACCTATTTAAACGACCAGCATCTTCCCCGCCCTGCACCTCTCCGTCCGGGCTTCAATTCGAAGATGTATCCAAAGCCGACGCAGAAACGCCCCGTGAAAACTTCTCGGCTCTCACATCCGGCAAAAGAATTAAAAAAGAGACGAGTAAGCCTACAAATAAGATTACAAATAAGTCAGCGTATGACCCTCTCACAAACATCGAAACTGAACTCGACTTATTCCCAGAAAAATATGCACTGAACTTCCTGCAGCTAAAAAACTTTTTAGAAAAAGCTCAAGCTAGACAGCCCTTACTGGAGACAATATCAGAGTTTCAAACGTCGAACACGGCACTGGCTGAATCACTTAGAGTACTATACCCCAAATTGTTGGGACGTGGAATGAAAGCCAAATTTACGAAAATAATTAAAAAACTCGAGCAGTGCGACGAAGGTGGAGCCTGGACAGACATCGAGAGCGAGGCAGGAGACAGCACAAGAGATGCTCTCTCGGACTCGAACGGATCTTTAGAACTTGCATAAAATCATGCGCCTTCTCCAATGGAAACTTAACGGGTACTACGCACGACGGGAGAGCCTCCAGGTCCTGCTGAAGTCAATACTACCGGATATAATTTGTGTACAAGAGACAAATTTCAAAGCATTACACTGCGCCAAAATTAGGGGGTACCAAGAATATTTTTCGAACCGAGTAAGTCCCACACACGCGAGTGGTGGTGTTGCGACCTTCATACGCGACTACTTTCCGTCAGTGGAAATCACACTCAGCTCCGGCTTTGAAGCCGTAGCGTTCTCAGTCTCAACCCCTCACAAAATAGCAATATGCAACGTCTATATACCAAACAGCAAACCGTTTAATGCAACAGAGCTCGAGGATCTCACACGACAATTACCAAGACCTTTTATTATAGTGGGGGACTTCAATGGCCATAACTATATGTGGGGATCGTCAAAGACCGATGGAAGGGGAAAAATGATAGAACGCTGGTTACAGGACCCAGAATGCGTGCTGCTGAACACCGGCGCTCCAACACATCTTAACTACGCCTCCGGAACGAGTAGCGCCATTGACCTAAGCATCTCCAGTGCAAGCCTGGCAGATAAATTGGAGTGGTTTGTGCATGGAGATCCCAACAATAGTGACCACTTCCCAATTCATCTGATACTACGAAATACGACAAAAAGCGAGTCAATCTCACCTCCAAGCAGACGCTGGAAACTCAAAAAAGCAGACTGGGATTCATACCAAGATTCTTTTCGCGCCTACTTTATAGATATCCCACCGAAAAACTTGTGGCCAAACTACACTGCGGATGCACTGGTGGAGTCACTCACAACAATAATTTACCGCGCGGCTGACCAAACCGTACCAATAGCAGGTGTGCAGCGACACATACGTGAAGTCCCCTGGTGGAACTCCGAGTGTGAACGAGTTACAAGAGAAGCAAAACACGCCTACTACGTCTACAAGAGACATCCAGCCTGTGAGGTGAGAAAAATTGAATACAAAAAGACAAAAGCTATAGCACGTAAAACACTCAAAAACAGCAAGAAGGAATCCTGGATTAAGTTCGTCAGCTCCCTAAACAGGCAAACGCCGACTGATCAAGTCTGGAGAGCCATTAAAAATATTCAAGGGCAAAAGTCTGTGCCCAACTCAGCCTTTCTCACCGACGATAACGGCAAGTTTATAGAAAAAACGGAGGACATAGCAAACGAATTGACAAAAACTTTCGCTACTAACTCGAGTGACGAAAACTATGACCCAATTTTTCGGGAGCACAAAGCAAAAACTGAACCGGAAATCATTAAACAAATTCGTATCGGCAGTAGTAAAAACGAAGATCCGTTAAACTCCGCCTTCCATATGAAGGAGCTCATCGTGGCTCTATCAACATCCAAAAATTCCAGCCCAGGGCCCGATGGCATTCCCAGTATACTGATCAAAAAGCTCCCTGACGAAGGTAAACAAATACTGCTTGAGATCTACAATTACCTCTGGCTGCATGATTTGTTTCCACAAGTATGAAGCCGGGCCACGATAATCCCCATCCCAAAACAAGGCAAAGACCGCACCCGAGCGGTAAACTACCATCCTATCGCCCTAACGTGTAATCTCGGTAAGATCTTCGAGAAAATGGTAAATCGCCGTCTCAAATGGATTCTCGAAAGAAATCAGTTTCTTTCCCCATTCCAAAGTGGCTTTCGACAATTCCGATCGACTAGTGATCATTTAACCGAACTAGAGTAATTTATTGGCAACGCATTTGTAAATAACCTCCACGTCATGGCAATAACCATGGATATTGAAAAAGCATATGAAATGGTCTGGCGGCATAGAATAATGGACATTCTATTAAAAAAAAACTTTACCGGTCACCTAATCGCGTACATCAACAATTTTCTTGCTAACCGAACAATCCAGGTGAAATACGGTCAACAACTATCAAGAGAACACACAATAAAAAACGGCGTCCCCCAAGGGTCAGTAATCAGCGTCACCCTATTTTTGGTGGCGATTAATGACATCATGGAAAATATAAGCGCCCCTACTAAAGGATTACTCTATGCAGATTATTTGACCATCTTCGCTTCCGGAAAAAACCTCGAAAACACGCAAGACCTCCTCCAAACAACGCTGAACAATCTTGCAAAATGGACACAACAGTCGGGCTTCAATTTCTCGGCGGCCAAAACGGAATTCATACTGTTTGCCAGATCGCCTTCGGTGCGACAACTAACGCCCACTCTTTAGTTAACAAACTCCAACCTGCGCAGGGTGGATAACACAAAAATTCTCGGAACCACTTTTAATGAGACGTTATCCTGGACCCCTCAGGTTAAAATCCTGAGAGGCCAATGTTTAAGCCGTATGAATATCCTGAAAGCTCTTGCCTCAAAAAATTGGGGCGCGGATCGAGAAATTTTATTAAACACGTACTAATCGATTATCCGAAGTAAACTTGATTACGGAGCTATTATATATGGATCGGCCTCCAAACGGGTGCTCAGTGCGCTAAACTCTATACAAACAACCTCACTGCGCCTGGCAATAGGAGCTTTTCGCTCCAGCCCAAATTCTAGTGTACTAGCGGAAAGTGGAGAAACTCCAATCGATTTGAGAAGAGCCGAGCTCACTCTTGGTTTTGCACCGGTTTTTCAGGCCCTACCTGCAGCGTCTGTTAACTTGCGCACTCCACTCGCTGAGGTAGACAAGCGATTTGAGGGTCGTCCTCAGCTCCCTCAGCCGTACCCCACCCGACGAAATGAAATGCTGGCGAGGCTCGATCTTCGAGTACCACCGGTACTAGAAAGGTCACCACATCCACTTCCACCATGGGTTCATCTTAAAATAAACATCGACACTCACGTCGCAAGCAGTACGGCAAAAAAAAGAAACGCCTCCGCTGATACGTACCTGACACTTTTCAGAAACAGGATTGCTGAGAAGTATGAGCAATACACAAAAATATACACCGATGGCTCGAAAATAAACGACAAATGCGGATGCTCCATTGTGATCGAAGGTTTCGAGATCTCTATCCCTCTACCGCAGCAACTAGCTATTTTTTCATGTGAGGCCTACGCTATATCTTACGCACTGAAATTCATCGCTGAACCAAAAACGTCACACTCCGTCGTAATCACAGACTCACTGTCGACTCTAGAGGCCCTGAAAGACACTGCAACGAAAAATAAAATTATTCAAGAAATCCAAGAAAAAGTATACCGTCTGCAGGAATCAGGCGTGACAGTCGCGCTAATGTGGACCCCATCGCACCGCGGAATAAACGGAAATGAGCGAGCGGATATCGCAGCGAAAGCAGCTACCGAAATGAGCACATACGACAGAACGTGCAACACACCGATAGCATACGCGGAGTATAAAAAATGGATCTCTCACAGTATCAGACAATTGTGGAATACTGAATGGAGAAATAGCCGCATCACAAAGCTACATAATATCAGGAGCAATGTGAACGAAAAAGCACCGGTCGGGAAAAACAGAAAAGAACAGTGCTCAATAACTCGACTCAGGATCGGGCACACAAACGCAACACACATCCACCTGATCACCAAAACTGAGGCACCAAAGTGTAGTGCCTGTAATGTCCTGCTGACAATCGATCATATAGTCATAGAATGCATGAGGTATCAAGTATAGCGCAATCAGTGCAACATCAAATCGTCGCTAAAGGAATGCCTAAATGGCGAAAACATTAAAAAAACGATAAATTTTCTCAAAGTTATAAAAATGTATGACAAACTGTGAAACAAAAGAATGTAAATACCCCAAATCGAAGGATATGTAAATATCCTGTCTTTTTCCATTTTGATTTGTATTTTTTCACATATATAGTCGCTAATAGCCTAGATGCTGAATGCGACTAAAAATAAAAACAAAAAAAAAAAACAAAATTCCCAAAATTGTAATTTTCATAATTCACAAGTAAACACTTCGAATGCAACTAAAAGTAAAAATTCAAAACAGATATTTTTTGTTTTAAACACAACAAATTAAAAAAAATGTGGTAAAAAATATTGCATTAGAATAAATGTGTCAATTAGCACTTTTATGTAAAAGTGCTAATTGACTCATTTATTCTGTGTTTACTTGTGAATTATGATAATTACAATTTTGGGAATTGTCCGATGTCTTCTGCGTATTCTTCCAGTTAAATCGATTCAACATTGAACAGAAGAAACAAACATTTCCTATCTGCTTTATGCTATATTATATTTACTTGTGAATTCCCAAGTAAATATTATGGCACAAAGTCATGGCTACTATCGCAATTCAAAAACTTTAGGGATTTGTCGTATACCAAGAAAACAAAATTTCCGAAGATTAATGATTATCTCAAATTATCTTGTAATAAAATAATTTCAAATAGTTTTCTTTGTTCAAGATTGCCCATCTCTGTCACGATTTGAGCTATTCTAAAATCTATATATGAAGTTTCGAACACCAATACTTCATGTGCTTGTTATATTTAAATTTCATAAATACAAGAACGGTTTATTTGAGAAAAGAAGCGACCGATATACTGCGCTGGGAATGCGGATATTTTCGCCGATTTTCGCGAAAATATGACGAATTTGAAAATTTCAAAAAAGTATATTCTAGGAAATTCCACAATATTTCGAACGTGATGGGTCCCATTGAGATTGGTGAACAATCGCGCACGTGCGCAACGAAAATATGCGGGTGTGGAAAATCGAATGATCTATCGGCCTTGTGACTTAAGGGTGGCGGACGTGTTAGACGGTAAATATGGTATCCAATTGAAGGGTTACGTACAGGGGAACAAAACTACTCGAGGAGCATTAGGATACGCAACCGCCCGGGAGTTGAAATTTTCAAATTTTTTACATTTTCGCTATAATCGGCAAAAATATCCGCATTCCAATTAGAATGCCCAGCACTGTACTATCTACTATTATAAAGAAAAAATTATTATGCATTTGCTCTCGCTCGCAGGTAAACACATATTGCACGATTCGCCCGAACCGTAGTCAGTGACCTCTATGCGTCCGTAGCCGACTTTCCCTGTGTATTGCATTCACCACGGCATTTCCGCCAAGGACATGGGAAACCTTGCGGAGAAACCTATGCCGATTCAGCCAATCTCGGGTTCGCTTTTCGGCACCGGAGCTACGTCTTGTTTCCCCGCGAATGTAAAAATGAACTACAGATATATACGAGGTCTGTTCAAAAAGTATCGCGAGTTTAAAATTTTCGCGGGCTACGTATATTCGATTTTCGATTTTTTTGTGGCGTTAGGTTGGTACTCATGTCTCTCACTTATGCTAAAAAAATCGGCCATTTTGAATGTTCAGTTAATTGTTGACAGCTGTTTTGGTTAGACGTGTTTCGGCTTGTGTTCGATTTTTGACTATTCCAAAAAATGGATCAAAGAATCTGTATCTAATTTTGTGTGAAAAACAAAATTAAGTGCGCGGACGCATTCCGAATGTTGAATGTGGCATATGGTGAAGCTACCTTGGACCAAAGCAACGTTTATCGATGGTACAAAATGTTCTCAGAGGGCCGAGTAGATGCGAACAACGAAATGCGTTCCGGATGCCCGAGCACATCAACAACAGATGAAAACATTGATGAAGTGAAGAAGTAATATTGGCCAATCGTCGAATCACCGTTAGAGAAGTTGCTGAGGAACTAAAAATATCGATTGGCTCGTGCTATTCGATTTTTACCAATGATTTGGGCATGAGACGGGTCGCCGCGAAATTCGTGCCAAAATTGCTCAATATCGAACAAATACAGTGTCGCGTTAACATTGCTAAGGAGCTGTTGGACTCGGTCTGCGACGACCCAAATTTGCTCCAGAGGGTCATAACTGGTGACGAATCGTGGGTTTATGGTTATGACGTGGAAAACAAAGCTCAATCATCGCAATGGAAGCTGATTTTTTGGAATAGGCAAAAATCGAAGACAAGCCAAAACATGTCTAACCAAAACAGCTGTCAACAATTAACTAAACATTCAAAATGGCCGATTTTTTTAGCATAAGTGAGGGACATGAGTACCAACCTAACGCCACAAAAAAATCGAAAATCGAATATACGTAGCCCGCGGAAATTCAAAATTCGCGATACTTTTTTAGCAGACCTCGTAAATGGGATACAAACACGAACAGGTACGTATATGACTCATGTATGCATTGTGGAGAACTTTGTCACGCCCATGTTTTTATTCTCGGTGAAACAACGAGACCGGGGGATTAGAACCGTCGACCGCCCCGATTCTCTGGTTCAAAAGCGAGCACTAAAGAAAATATTTGAAAGGTTTCAATGGAAAATCGAAAACTGTTTGTCCTGGCTGGTTCATCAAGAAATTAAACTTGGTATAATCTACAAAAAAAAATTTCCTTCCATGAATTTCCTGGTACATGGAATCTTACAAATATATTTTTCTATTCTTCGTCACCTCGTTACACAACTGTGCGGCATACTTTGGTTTTTCGGTATATAGAAGGGGTGAGTGGCGGTAGGGTTAGCAGAGTTAGGGGGCGAGAGTTTATATCCTCCCCCCCTCCCCCCCCCCCCCTCTTTATAGCTCTCTCTTTCTTTCTGTTCTACTTGCTAGTTTCAACGTTAAAGTTACTTGAGCTTTGGGAACGGAGACTTCCCGAGCTCGAGCCCAACGTACATGTCGCAAATGGAGTTCCACACGTGTAAACGTGCTCTCAAAGCTCTTTGCAATTAAAAGCGTCAGGTTTATAGATACCATTGTATTCTCGCAATGGTCGCTCCGAAACATTTGCTATATGAAAGGAAGAACCCGCCGCCCACCTCCTTAAACCATTGAACAATTATCATTCTGTCAACGACGTTTTCGTCACCCTTTTCTTCTCTCCATTTCCTCATAAGTCTCGTTCTCTTATATTCAAACTCTTCAAGTTCCTCCCAGTTCATGCCCGCCAGCCTGATTCTTAGCGCGCCTGTAAGCGTCCCAAAAAATAATTTCTGCAAATAACATTTTTGTAACACTCGAATAACATGTTTTCTGTCAAACTAACATTCCACCGTGGTAATTTGACCGATTCGTTTGCCAGGAAAAATCGTGTTTGAAATATTGAAGAGAATTTTTGTTTTACCTTTCCTAGATTCATTTGTTCAAAAAATATTTTCAACTGTGGGAAGGTGAATGAAAACTCGTGGAATACTCGTTTCGTGCTCCAAGACCATGGAGGACGAAAGAAAAATGTACTATTGGTGCGTTCTTTCTTTTTACGTGCTGACCCTCTCAGACATCCTCGATCGTAGACTCTCGTGCACACAGAATATTCGAGGGAATCTCCTTACATCCTGAGTGGAGGGACATGAAAAAAAAAATAATAAAATAAAATAGAATAGAATGGAGGCAAGTCTCACCGGGCCGGTAGACCCGTAACTGAGACAATGAAAGATTCTTCCACTTTTTTTTCCCATCTCCCTACAGAGACCTTTTCCAATTAGAAATGATTGCCGCTTTATATAGCCCTGCCAGTATCTTCTTTTATCTGAGTAAAGTACTAGGATAGTCTCTAGAATTAATTCCCTTAAGATTCAAAAGGGATTAATCGACTCAAAGCTCTTTTTTCGGACTTTCCAGTCGTCCCGCACGTCTAGTCTCCGACAATTTTGTTTCTCGATTATATAAATATTGCTAACGTTCTTGCGCAATCATTTTCCATTTGATATAACATTTACTAGTGTTAAGGACGAATTACAAAAATTACGTCCCTTCCATGACGCTCGTCACAAAAATCTAATTACACAAAATTCGAATAGAATTTTATGGAAAATCGATCTCATCTCATTGGAGCAATAAAATTTTACTTACACTTGTGTTTTTTGATAGTGATTTCGTAAAATGCGAACATTATTCGTCAAAGTAGATTTTTCCGAACAATATTTACATAGTGCACAATTTGTTGTTAATCGCCCGCGTTCAGTAGTTTCCAGTAGTTCCCATAGCATCAAGGAGGTTGTCTCTCTATAGAATTCTTCACCGGACTAATTAAGGTAGTAGTCTGGTAACTTAAGCCGATTTTCATGTCTTTTTTGGTGAGCGTTTTTTGTAGGAAAATAAAAATGAATCGTTTTGGATATTTAGGATGTTTTTATTTACATATTAAAGATACGAAAAAAGAATTTTTTGACAAAATTTAATAGTTTATTATTATTATTATTATTGATCGAAGTTCCAAAGTCCTATAGATTAAGAATTATCAAGAATTTTTGATTTCAGATAACATCAAGAGCCAAAATCACCGGGGCCACCCAGGCGCTTTTTTTTCGAGGTGCCAACTTCGATCAATAATAATAATAATAATAAACTATTAAATTTTTTCAACAAATTTTTTTTTTGTATCTTTAATATGTAAATAAAAACATCCTAAATATCCAAAACGATTCATTTTTATTTTCCTACAAAAAAACGCCCTCCAAAAACGCCATGAAAATCGGCTTAAGTTACCAGACTACGACCTTAACGAAAAATCGAGTGCCAAAAAAGCTACAAGTTTTGAAACATTCCAAATTGCTTCCACGAACTTTCATTCAATGCTCAAAGGCCCCGCTGCGATGAACGAACTTTCTCAATTTTTGCTTCCTCACAGAGAAACCTTTGAGGGTTGTGTTAAATTTCAAGGAAGCAATTTGCAAGTTTCAACTTGCAGCTTGTTTTCCTGCACGTATATAAGTTGGAGCGACTACAGAGCGTTTTTCGAAAAATCCAAAATTTCATGCGAGCGTCACACTTTCTCCGATTTCCACCAAATTCAATACCAACCGTTGTTTGGTAATATCCTAATAAGGAGTTATACGCAGTCAGGAGACCAAAAAAAGGCGATTTTTCAAGAATTTTTTTTTTGAAAGACATTTAAATTGATTAACGTAAAAATTTATATACGTATTGTCGTATCTGTTAACTTTATTTTCATATTTTTTATTTGTAAAAATAATGATTTTTAAAGCTGCTATTGCCGATCTCCGGCAGCTCCTCCAAAAAAGGTGTCTGGCGGTGAGCACGATATCTCCGGTTTGGATTATCCAAAATAAAAAAAACCAAACACATTCTATTAGTGGATAGATAAATCTAGGTATTGATCGAAGGAATAGTCGAAATTTTGATTTTTGAAAAAATGGCGGTTCCAAGATGAAAAAATTATAATTTTTTACCAAAATTCTTTCGCTGAATTGTTTAAAAAAAATAGAAATAATTATCGGAAATCTTATTCCTTCGATCAATACCTGAAGAATATATATGAAAAGGTTGTGTTAAAATTGCAGACCGATCGGTTGAGCCGTTTTTTGAGAAATCGCGCTCACCGACTTTGAAAACACCGTTTTGAGAAAAACGCGTTCAAAATTTCAAAAGTCGTTTACACATCGTTTAAAATCCTTACAAATATGTATGTATCTCGAAGAATATTTGCCGGATCGATTGGAAATTTTTAGAGAATATACTCAAATATATGTACATTCCGAAAATGCAATAAAAAAATCGATTTTTTGAAATTTCCAAATGCGTATAACCCGTTAATATAAAAAAAAAATTTGCACGATTTCTCAAAATTTACCGCAGCGAGAGTGCGTACTGATATATACCGAAAAATTCATAAAGCCATAAAATCTTAGATGCTCCATAAATTTTTACAAAAATTGCAGTAAATGAAGGGGATGTATTGCTGCACTTGTGCATGGAATTGCGGCGATGTAGCTTAAACTGTTCTCGAGATATAAACGTTTGAATTTTGGAGAATCGTTACATATGAGCACACACACACACACGCCTGAAACGAATATAGGATTATTAAGGAAATTATTGTTGATGCGGGCCTTTCGAAAACCACCTAAAGTTGAATGACACCAAGATAACTCTCCATTTTATATAAATATTTCGCCGCCACCGTCGCCGCCGCCGTGTACAAGGATTGATCTTCACCGTATGAGAAATACCTGGCCTGTATAGTGAAGCTAATCCCGCCCAAGCCGAAAAAAACCCAAGCAAATCCAAACAAACCCACTCAAGCTCAAAAGAACCCAAGCAAACGCAAATAAACGCACACAAACCGAAACAAAACCATAACGAACCCAAAAAAAGGGTTTGGATTTGTTTACGTTTGGTCGATGCGAGGTCGCCCGAGCCGTACAAAACCCTAGTATTTAAGGTAGTAGTCTGGTAACTTAAGCCGATTTTCATGTCTTTTTCGGAGGGCGTTTTTTTGTAGGAAAATAAAAATGAATCGTTTTGGATATTTAGGATGTTTTTATTTATATATTAAAGATACAAAACAAAATTTGTTTGAAAAAATTCAATAGTTTATTATTATTATTATTATTGATCGAAGTTGGCACCTCGAAAAAAATGCGCGTGGGTGGCCCCGGTGATTTTGGCTCTTGATGTTATCTGGAATCAAAAATTCTTGATGATTCTTAATCTATAGACATGTCATTCTGGTCGGAACTACTGAAGTTAAATTTCATGGATAAATAACAAAATGGCGGACTTTGGAAAAAAGTTTTTTTTTCCAAATAATATTAAACTATTAAATTTGTTCGAACATTTTTTTTTTGTATCTTTAATATGTAAATAAGAACATCCTAAATATCCAAAATGATTCATTTTTATTTTCCTAAAAAAAATGCCCTCCAAAAAATACATGAAAATCGGCTTAAGTTACCAGACTACTACCTTAATAAAGTGATATAAAAAACACGATCACGAAAACGGAGCGATCTTATAATTCTTGTAAAAAGTTACTTCTACAGCTGTTGATACCATTTCAACAGTTCGTTTCAAGCGAATTATATATAGTTCATACATTTTTATATGTATTAAAGTATAATTTGATTAGTGAAATTAATTTAACAATTTTCGAAACTCTCATATATTTATGACTTTAGTTTGGTGATTGATGATCGATGCCAAGAGGCAACCACTTTAACATTTCGTTGCAGCAACTTTTGGCGATTCAATAATTCACTCAACACACTGTGGGATGGTATAACTCGATATTGTGCTGTAATTTTTTTTTTTTTTTTTTCATGCACATCAGAAGACATATATCACTCTGCTGGCCATTCGAGGTATCCATTTCCCCGTCAGTTCTCTAACGGAGTTAGGGATACTTTAATACCTTATCCTTCGTTAGCGAAGTTGGCAATGTTGAGCGGAGACTGGTGAGGGAGAGAAAAAGGGATTCGTATAACGGTAGAGAAAGCCCTGATCCTCTTTCGAGCGGTTGAACGTGGTGAGCCGGAAAGTTTCGTGAAAGCATTCTCACACAATTGTCCGATCATATGTATATATATTATCGTAACCACTGAGAAGTTTAACGTTGTCATATCCTACGACGGAAAATGGACATTGGTCATCGAAGGAAATTTCACAAATTTTAGCAATTTATCCCGAGCAGAAATTTGGTCCGGCATAAATCCGGCCGATGTCAGGCTGCTCTATCAGCCTGGTACGGCCCTGATCAGGATCCGTATCAGGCCCACATCCGGCATGTAACGGAGTTACATAACGTAATCCGGCCGTGATCCGGCACCGATCCGGCACCGATCTGGCACTGAATTCCAATTTTCAAATTTCAAATGAATAAAATCTATTCATCTTCTGAGAATTAGGTTATTGGCCATCGTATGTTGTTAGCTGGCCCATTTAATAATATAAAAAAAAAAAAAAAAAAAATGCCTCCACCGGGGTTCGAACCTGCAACCTCTCTCACTAGACTCCATTCTCAAATTGGACCAAAAAATATTGAAAAAAAAAAAAATGTTACTGTACTAACAGTCATTTTTTAGACGTTTTTTGGTGTTTAAACAATAATTGCGTTCATTTAAAATGAATTTTCCAATCCGGAGTTGTGCTATTTAAACCTACCTATCTGTCTACCTACCAACCTAACGAACTAACGCTGTAACCACTACTCTATCGAGCACTTGTGAATTACTTCTAGGAATATCTTATATGTAGTCGTACCACCAGAAATGAAGATGGTGAATTATATTAAAAATTATCTTCGTAGTAGATTTAATTTTAAGGTGGTGTAGGTTCTCGATTGAAAAATCTATGTAGTAATGATAATAATGATATGAATAATAATAATAATAATAATACTTACAGACGCAATACAAAGCGGTGGAGGCCTCTCGGACCTGCAGTTCGGCTTTAGGAGGGGTCGATCGACCATCGGAGCAATCCAGAGGGTGGTCGACTCCTTCCGAGCCACGGACAGACACTGCCACGCAGCGCGGCCTATCGTGCTGCTGGCGACACTGGACGTCAGAAATGCTTTCAACTCGGCCAGGTGGGTTGACATTCTGGGGGCGTTTAGAAACGACTACAGGATTCCGCCGTACCTGTTCCGGGTGGTGGAAGACTACCTGCGACATCGACGAATCACATACGAGACAACAGAGGGGCAGGTAACGAGACAAATCACCGCGGGGGTAGCCCAAGGATCCATACTTGGGCCGGACTTCTGGAACGGACTGTACGACAGCCTGCTTAGACTGGAGCTTCCGCTCGGCGTACTCCTCGTCGCATATGCTGACGACGTGGCGGCGGTGATCGTCGAGCGCTCTCCAGATCTGGCGCAGTACAAATTGAATCAGACGATGAGACGGATCGGACATTGGATGACCGACCACGGACTGCAACTCGCGACCGAGAAGACAGAACTGCTTTTCCTCACAAGAAAACGCATACAGACGACATTACCGATGAAGGTCGGAACAGACGAGATCGAGACCAGAGGGGTCGTCAAGTACCTGGGGGTGACCTTAGATACAAAGATGACCTTCTGGCCTCACATACAAAGGACTACTCGGAAGGCGGCCGAAAGGATAGCATCCCTAAGCCGCCTGATGGCAAATACGAACGGACCGAGACCGGGGAAACGGAGACTATTAATGTCGACGGCCCACTCGATACTGCTCTACGGCGCAGAGATCTGGGCGGACTCCCTGAAGACAAAAAAGTACTGCCACGCGATGACGGCGGTACAAAGACGGAGCGCGCTGAGGATCGCTTGCTCCTACCGGACTGTCTCTGCACAGGCTGTTCTGGTGGTAGCGGGCGTGATTCCCATAGACCTTCTTGCCTTCGAGCGTAGGAGGATCTACGGTAAGAGCGAGGACACGAGACGACGGGACGCGGAAACGACAGAAAGAGACAGAACGCTACAGACGTGGCAACAACGATGGACAGAAGAAACGACTGGAAACTGGACGAGACGACTAATAAAGGACCTGAAGCCGTGGCTCAGTCGGGATTTCGGGGACGTGAACTTTTACGTCACCCAATTCCTGACGGGACACGGTTACTTTAGAAGGTACCTGCACAAAATGAACAGAGTGCGAACACCGGACTGTACATACTGCGGACACGAACGGGACGACGCGGAACACACGATTTTCGGATGCGACCGCTGGACAAGACTGAGACAGGAACTGACATCGACTGTCGGAAACATTACCCCTGACAACATCGTCGGGGTGATGCTCCACGGAAACGAGCACTGGCAACTCGTTGCCACATACATAGAGACTATACTGAGACGGAAAAACGCGGACGGCTGCCTAACCTGACAGACTAGACGCGACCGAAGAGAGAGAAACAGTACTGACACACACAACACTATGAGACGAACACAGACAGACCCCCCGACCAGAAGTAATATTAACATAGTTCCTGGTCGGGGGCGGACGGAAAGGAGAGGGCGGTTTAGTGGGTAGGCCAATCGGGAGTCCCACATATCCACCAGGTCGACTGGTGGAATCCGTAACTAGGATTCCGCAACTCCTTGTAAAAATAAAAAAAAAAAAAAAAAAAAAAATAATAATAATAATAATAATAATAATAATAATAATAATAATAATAATAATAATAATAATAATAATAATAATATAAATACTATATTATAATTTCCTTTTATTATTAGTATTTCCAGCGTATATTTTTGTCGGTTGTTTGAAAAACTCAGAAAAAGTGCTTCCCGTTCAGTAGTGGGTAGACAAGCCAGGTCCTCATATATGTCATATAAGGCTAACCTGATGTAAGGCTAGCCTGATAATTCACGCAGTATCAGAGTATGATTCGCCCCTGATCTGGGCGTGATCCGGTTAGCCTGATCAGGCTAACCTTATCGATTCCTGAACGGGGCCTGATCCTATATCAGGCCAGCCGGAACAAATTTCTGCTCGGGATGATTAACGATCTGTTTTTTAACGTTCACCCCCCTGATTTTTAACGTGCCCGTAGGCCAAAAATACGGGAATTGTGCCTTTCATTACCACTTTAGTACAGATTTTGATAAAACGGCGATTTAAATAAAATTGCATTTTGCTTTAATGCAAATGTATATACAAACATTTTTTTTGGTACCCTTCACAATGCTAGAGAAAATAAAAAAAGCTGTGAAGCTTTTAAGCTTGAAAAAAAAAATCCATACGCCCGATGGTCTTCATGTACGGTACGGTATAAAGCTGTCTCTCTCTCTCTCTTATACTCGAAATGGCAAAAATGGGAGATTGGCTTTCACGCTAAATCAGCCAACATTCGACCTAATCGATATTCAATTCGAGCATGATGTACCGTAGCGCTTGGGGTATATATAGAAAGAGAGAAATTCAAGGCCTTCGACAAATAAAAAAGGTGAACTAAAGCCAGGAACAAAAAAAAACGACTCTCGTTCTCCGTCGGTGAGAGAATCGACCTGAACGCGAAACCCCTTCCCACTTCGTCCCATCTCGCTGGCTGGACCAATAATTGGCCTCTACCGTCGAAGGTACGAAGTCGACGAATTTTTCACACCCCTCGATTTTTTATCTCGAAAAAGAATAGAAAACCTTTGTCAGTAACCCGGGAAAAAATAAACAATAGAGATGAATTATACAAAATCGATCTTTTTTCAGACTCTGCTATTTGATATACAAACAAACAATTATGAGTCATATTTGCTAATTTTAGGGCAAGGTAATTTAAACTTTTTTATTTTAATTTTTTAATGAATGTATACCATCACAAGAACATTGTGGCAAAATTTCAAGTCGATCGGATCAAAATTAACGGAGTTATGTGCATTTGAGCGTCCATTGCTCCATACCGGTTTTCTAGTGTGCTTTAAGGTAGTAGTCTGGTAACTTAAGCCGATTTTCATGTCTTTTTTGGAGGGCGTTTTTTTGTATGAAAATAAAAATGAACCATTTTGGATATTTAGGATGTTTTTATTTACATATTAAAAATACAAAAAAATATTTTTTTGAAAAAATTTAATAGTTTATTATTATTATTATTATTATTGATCGAAGTTGGCACCTCGAAAAAAAAGTGCGTGGGTGGCCCCGGTGGTTTTGGCTCTTGATGTTATCTGAAATCAAAAATTCTTGATAATTCTTAATCTATAGACATGTCATTCTGGTCGGAACTACTGAAGTTAAATTTCATGGATAAATAACAAAATGGCGGACTTTGGAAAAAAAAACTTTTTTCCAAAGTCCGCCATTTTGTTATTTATTTTGAGTTTAGTTCCGACCAGAATGATACGTCTATAGATTAAGAATTATCAAGAATTTTTTATTTCAGATAACACCAAGAGTCAAAATCACGGGGCCACCCACGCGCTTTTTTTTCGAGGTGTCAACTTCGATCAATAATAATAATAATAATAAACTATTACATTTTTTCAAAAAAATTTTTTTTTGTATCGTCAATATTTAAATAATAACATCCTAAATAGTTAAATATTTAACTTCCAAGTGCTACTAAAGACGAAAAAATCAATGAAAGAAAACTCGACAGCGCTACCTCGAGAAACATCTCACCTAATAAATACATTTTGAGTTTTTGTTTCGGGTGATCCAATGACGAGTTATAGCGTACACCGCAAAACAACTTTTTTTCGAGGCGCCTGCGGAGATTTGCTGCCAACGGCTCATTTATCAATATTGTGCAATGTCAATTTAGGAAAATATAGTTCAGATGTTGTATTATTATACGGAAAGTAAATAAATGAACCAGCATTACCTCCATCGTCTAAAAGAATTTTTGAAAATATGCTTTTTTTCACCGAATTAACCTTACCCCCCCCCGTTAAAAACCCATCACATGTAATCAACCTTTTTTTCAATGAAATCGCGAATAATCGACACATTTTCGCTCTAAAAAAAAAAAATAAAAAGTTCATCCGAGACAATGAAATTTTGAAAATGGGCTTGTTAAAAAAGATTTATTAAAATGGAAACAAATTCAATGGCTTCTTAAATGTTGTTCCTAAAAAAAAAAATCGTATCGACAATTTCGAAAGAACCATTATTGGAAGTACTTGTACGTTCATGTGAACAAATATTCAAATCTGTAACGAAAAAATTGCAGGACATATTTTTTTTATCAAATTAAAACACAAATATTAAAAAAATATAATTCTCGTTACAATTTTGTGTACTCCGATCTGAATGCTTTTTTTCACATTACCAAATGGGTATTTAAAAAAATTGCTCGTTTGCAATTTTTTCAGCGATTTCTTTTTCGCAAAGAGCAAAAAATAGAATTCGTCCAATTCTACTCTATCGAAATGAATTTTATTTCTCCGGCATGAGTTTCCTCGTTTCAAACAAATTTTTGTCTTTTGGTATCTAGGAAAAAAATATCATATCCACTTAATACGAGTAAATTGTTTAATTTTCAATCGAGCAATTTATCGCGGTTGTACGACTACTCGAAGAAATAAAATGAAAAACTGGCACGATATAATTAATTTGTGCCATATAATATCCTTCGTCCGGAATAAATCGTTCGAGAGCCCTCGAAATTCTCGCTCGATCAATCTCGCTCCACCGCGCCAGCCCTTCTCCAATTTCTCGTTTGCTCTTCGCGCGCGAATCCCAAGTGAATTTCGTGGGTGATTGTGCTCGATCGTTTTCTCACAGAAACTCATGCGCGCTCACACGGAAGGGGACTGAACTATTTCCCGTTTAAGCGAAAATCGTCTGTTTTGCTCGTCTCCACTGTGCGAAAGATATATATTCTATTATTGTACGTGTTTGGGCTTGTATACCAGTGAGAACGATCAGTTTCTCTCGTTTAAATCGATGTGTGCACCGTGGATATATATACTTGAAACGTCGGAGAAACGTGTCTGGTGGCGTGAGTATGCACGTTCACCAAAGTGCTTTAAAACGAATTACAAATAACCATGATTATATAGCAGGCATTTCGTGCCAAATCAATTTACGTTTGTCCCTTATCCCACTCGAATGTCCTTCGCAATGTGCTATTATTATTACACATACAATACTAAAAGTCGTTCAATTTTTGTTATCATTTTGTATCCGCCAATCACTGTTTATTGATACTTTTTCTCAACTGTCTTAAATTATGGATAAGTATTTAACAAGAAGCATGATCGAAAATATTATTTGGAAAAATTTTCAATAATACTGGCACATAAAATTTTTCTAAACTGCAGCACGGAGTGAATCAATATTCATTTCTATCTTCTTTGAAATTTTTAATTGTTAAATAATTTATTAATAAATCGAAAAAGAAGTCAAGCTCCGCTGGCATAAAATTTTCAAATGTGCTTTAACATGAAATTACAATATGTACTGATTTTCAAGGAAAACCTCTTTTTGCAGTTCTAAAAATGAATATCAATAACGATTTTCTGCAAGTTGTTTATTCATGCAAATGACATGTTCTACTAAAAAAAAGTTATTTAGCAGTAATCAAGCTATAAAAAACTTTCAAGATCGCGGTAAAATTTCCAGAAAAAAAAAGAAAGGATTTTCCCTTCATCATAGACGAAGCTTTGCGGCGGAGCGCAAAAAAAAACCATTTCCGAGATTATTATGCCCATGAACCTCATAATAGTCTCAATTGTAGTAGTGTAGTATATACATATGATACATATGAAGTATCATATACATATATATAGATATCATCTAGCTAGACAGTCGAATGGACTGTCTTTCGGTTGCTAAGATAATTTGTTTGATTGATTGGAGCGGAGAGTTTTGGATTAAACGTTGTGAAGTAAAGACGTACTTTTAATCAATCCATTTTGTGTTTTATTAAGTAAGAAGCCATCCTCTTACAATATCAGAAGTGGGATGGAGGCTTGTATTTCAATACAAGAATTATAAGTGACAGTTTGTAATAGTGAGACGACTGTATTAGCTGCGTGCCGAAAGTACAATCGCGAAACTGTTAACGAGTTCATAGGCTTAGAGACCGCTGAGAAATATCGAGCATCAGGGTAATTTCAAGGCCACGAAATTTGAAATCGCTTTACAAAAAAAATGCCGGGGATAAGTGATTTCACGGTAGTTCAATTAAAAGAACTTCTTCTAAATAAAAATCTCTCGCCATATGGAGTAAAAATAGAATTATTCACGCGATTGATGAATGACGATCCGTCCGGAGAATGGATGATGGAAGCACTGAGGATACCGGAGGCAAGAGCTATGTCTTCGACAGCAGATAATTTTATAGAGGATACGGACGATCAACGTAGCGATCGATTGGTGAACATTGAGTGTGAGCGACGAAACATCGATGAATCCAATGTTGTGAATACAGATCATCCACAACAAAATCAAACGTCGAATACCCCGAATATGGACGATGTTGTCCGTCGTGAAATTGAATTATTACGTAGGGAGAATCAATTACTCCAACGAGAATTACAATTAGTACAACGAGAAAAACAAATGTCAAGAGAGTCATTATCGTCTCAATCAGGTTCCGCAAACGCGCGCTCGAATATAAACATTAAATCAATAAGTGATTTATTAAGTGACTTTAACGGTACAAATCGTGACTTTGGTGATTGGGAAAAACAATTTAAACTACTCTGCACGACATATGAATTGGATGACAATTTAGCAAGAATATTACTCAGTTCAAGATTAAAAGGAAAAGCAGCCAGTTGGTTCCATTCAAGTTCAAGCCACATTAACATGAGATTAATAGTGTTACTTGAAGAAATGCGGAAAATGTTTGATAATCGTTCAAGCAAATTGGAGCGACGAAAAGTATTCGAAGGACGAGTGTGGCTGAATAATGAGAGCTTCGGAGATTATTATCATGATAAATTGATACTAGCAAATAGAGTACCAGTAGCCGATGACGAGCTTGTAGATTATTTCGTCGACGGAATACCAGACTCACATCTTCGTAATCACGCGCGGATGATGGCGTTCGATTCTACAACAGCACTTCTCGAAGCATTCAAGAAAATAACTTTCCGACCGGAAGTGGGAACTCGTCAGAATCAAAACTTTTCACTAAATTCGACCGAAAAATATGAGTTGAATTCATCGGAGTCAAAAATTACGAAACCACAACAAAAGAGCAATGAGATCCGACGAATTTTGAAATGTTACAATTGTAACGCTATTGGACATAAATCGTTGAATTGTACTGAGTCACAGACGGCTAAGGGCATATGTTACACCTGCAACGAACAAGGTCACTTCTCTAAGAATTATCGGAAGAAATCTACGACAGAAGTTAATCTGTGTACAAATTCATTAGAAGAAAACGAATATCAGGACAACGTTATATATGAAATAGGAGGTACCAACTCAAACAAGGTATTTAAAGTCACTACACAACTTGACACCGGAAGTGCGATCAGTTTTGTGAAAGAGCAATTCGTAGATGGTACATCTATTGAAAGTGTAAGCGATTCAGATGGTCCATTTTTCGGAGTAAATCGATCTATCTTGAATGTCGCGGGAAAAACAAAAGCTCGAGTCACAATTGATGGAGCGACTAGAGATGACATCATGCTCTACGTAGTAGGAAATGATACAATGTCTATTCCGGTTGTATTAGGGCGAGAAGCGCTGAAAAAGTTCGGGATGAAATTGACTAAGCCAGTACAACTAATAGATGAAGCGATTCGAGAAATATTATGTATTGATACGAACACAACGAAAGTAGTACCGGAAAGCAACGAGTTACCTATCGCTAAAACTATTCCCACCTTCGAACGCGAGACCAATAACGAATCCAACGAAAAAATCGAATCAAAGCCCATTGATGAGGAGATTCACGTGAGAAAGAAGAGGGGCAGAAAAATAACGCGGGTTACACGTTCAACGAGAGCAAAAACAAAACTCGAATTATCATCAACGAGTGAAAAGAAAGCGATTCCGAGAAAACGGATAACGAGAAAAAAAAATGAAAAATCGAACAAACCGGTGGCCGAAGAAATAATTGAGAATACGTTCAATGGTCTAAATATACAGATCTACGGTGTCGAAGCAACTAAAGTCGTGCCACGTTTTGCAATGCCGAAAAATACAACGGGCGATCTCGTTAATGATTCTTCAAAATCCGTTGCAACGACCGACGCGGTAAAAAACGTTCCGATCGTTAAGCCGAAAGAAAGTTTAACGGCTCGCGAGAAATTCGAGGGAAAACTGGCATCGGGCAAGGTTAACGAGAATTTTGTACGCATCAACATCAAGAAAAAGGTCTTTGTACGCGGCAAGAGGAATTTCAATGCGTCCAAATATCGGAAGAATCAATGGAAACAGAGAAAAAAGGAATATTTACGGGATAACGACGACAAAGAAGGAGTGGATCTAGAAGAGATACGAGAATGTGCTGCGAAGAAAATGGAGCAATCGCAGCTATACAATAAGACGTATTACGACAAAAAACGAAAAGAACCACACATATATGAAGTGGGTGATTTTGTGATGTTACGAAACTTCGATTCGACGTCCGGTGCTTCGAAAAAAATCATACCGCAATTCAAAGGACCGTATACTATTGTTAAGACCCTGCGAAATAATCGATATATAGTGGGCGATATAGAAGGATTTCAAAATACGCAAAAACCTTATCAAGGTATTTGGGAAACTTCAAACCTGAGACCCTGGAATAATCCAAATGGAAGTAACAACTAAACATATATTTGTTAACTCAATCGTTTAAATCCGAGACGGATTCTAGTCAGGCTGGCCGAATTGTAGTAGTGTAGTATATACATATGATACATATGAAGTATCATATACATATATATATATATCATCTAGCTAGACAGTTGAATGGACTGTCTTTCGGTTGCTAAGATAATTTGTTTGATTGATTGGAGCGGAGAGTTTTGGATTAAACGTTGTGAAGTAAAGACGTACTTTTAATCAATCCATTTTGTGTTTTATTAAGTAAGAAGCCATCCTCTTACACAATGGAAATGACGTTTATAAAATATTCGAATGAATGTGCGAATTGCGTTTATATGTGTGTGAGTATGTGTGTGTGTGTGATGATGAGGCGGAAAAAAATCAAACCTCTTTAACTTTGGACCGACTTCACCGATCGGACTTTATACACAAGCCGAGCAACGACTCCCCTTTCTTGTATATATGTATATTGGAAACAAAAAATGAGCACGTTTTTTGAGCGAGGCAAAGCCCCCTCCACCCCTTCAATTATACCTGAAAGCGGAGGGGGTGAAGGTCATGATGGTGGAGGTTCGACATCGAGGTCCGAGATTGGTCGAAATGAACTGAAATGTCTCATATATATACACAGCTCACATTAGTCCAGAGAAAACGGTAGAGAAAGATGGTTTTCGCGTTACTGCCGAGCGTTGTTACACGCTCATAGCGAGATCGGCTTGGAAAGAGCGAACGAGAAGCTCGAGGTCGCACAACCAACGCTATACACCGTTAGGAACGCGCGAGGGAAATTTAATTAAGCTAAACGAAAATTAATTGTTGCAAAAACCCGTATAGGTGGAATGAGAAATAGGGAGTTGGGGGGAAACAGAGAAAAAAAAACAGAGAGAGAGAGAGAGAGAGAGAGAGAGAGAGAGAGAGAGAGAGAGAGAGAGAGAGAGAGAGAGAGAGAGAGAGGGGCGAGGGGGAGAGGGAGAGCCTCCCACTTTTCCTCAATGTGCGCAGGTAAGGGATGATGCTGACCACGAAAATTATCTATTTTCTCGAACGTTTAAGGAGGGAAATTCGGTTAGACGGTTCAAAAAATCGATTTTTTTTAAATTCCATACATTGTTAGTATAACTATTGACAAATATGTTCCCAAAATTTTAAATGAAAATTCCGACTCGTTCTATTGTTATTAGCCATTAAGGGGGGAAATAGGGTTAGGACAGCGTTTTCTCAATGATTTTCATGAATTTTTTTATAGTATAAAAAATGAATATAATTTATTGAAACTTTGAGAATAATTTATACATATATTTAAGTATATACTATAAAATTTTTATACATATTTTTAAGTATATACTATAACATATTAGCGATCCCATATTGCTTGTTTTTCTTGGTACTATTTTTTCAAACGCGTTTTTCTGAAAACGACTTTTTTTTAACTTGCGTCCACGCTAGTTTGAAAAGTTTTCAACCAATCATTTTGAAAATTGGCAGTTACTTTCTTCATAGTATTGCGCTCTATATGAACCTAAAGTTGGAATATTATCATTATTAAAAATAATTTTTTTTTTTGCAAATAAATTTGTAAAAAATGGCAAAAAATCATGCTTTTTTGTTTTGACCCCTGTGAAAAATTCAATTTTCTATTTTTTTGATAGAATTTAGGTTCATATAGAAGAGAGACATATAATAAAAGTAAATTCTAACCTCGTTTCATTTTAGATGAAAATTGCGGCTTCCAGAATGTACGCAAAATGCTGAGTCTGATTGTGACCTGCAATATGGGGTCGCTAATATTTTATAGTATATACTTAAATATATGTATAAAAATTTTATAGTATATTATTAAATCTATGTATAAAATATTCTTAAAGTTTCAATAAATTGTATTCATTTTTTATACTATAAAAAAATTCATGAAAATCATTGAGAAAACGCTGTCCTAACCCTATTTCTCCCCTTAATGACGCGTTTTACCGAATAACGTATATGCATTAATATTTAGTCGAATGGCACTAGGATTGATTCAGTATTTTAGTTACTTATCGAAAAGTTTATTTAAACGATGGTATTTTTTTTAGTGAAAATTATTAGCAAAGCGCAAAAAGTCAAAATAAATGACGAGACGAGAGTGGGTAATGTAACCTTCGAAGATCTGTCAAGGATCCATGCAGAAAGTGTGGTCAGGATCCAACTGGATCCCTGTTTTTATCCCTACTGTCGGATATCGGATTGGATCCCAACGCGGAAACATCACGCTTAAAAATTGAATCTTGATAGGGGCTCTCGACTGGATTCCTAACTGCATCCAGCCGGGATCCTACAGGATTCTTGAAGTGTATGGGATCTGACGTGATCCTTGCATGATTTTGCAGATTCATGAAATTGATCATGATTGTCCGATCTGCAATATTAGTTTTTTCATAGTATAACTTTCACAATTGGACATCCTTTCCCATCTGTCCCTAGTTCCATGATCTGTAATGATAATGTCCTACATTAAAAAAAACTGCGGCGACAAATTGAAATGTGGAAAAAATAGGAACTCGAGATTCGGTAAAACAAATTAATAATAAACATTGTTTGGGTTCTATGAGTGTATATCACGTAAGCCCTAAAGTCGGTACTCGATTACTCGGTATCAATATCAGCGAGCCTCTTGATTATTATACCCCGCGAGCCCTCAATCGCAGATGCGAAAACCTCGCGATGCGCGCCACCTAACGGCGGATCGGGGGACTTCTTTATACACTAGCTATACCGCGAAGTACATGTGTTTTTACATTATGGTGAAATGTACATCGAACCAAACATATTTCTTACAAAAGCTGGGGTATATAACCGGGAGCCTTATACTCGACACCCTACCAAATTTCTGCACGGGTAAAGCTCAATTATTACTGAAATATTATAAACTGTCAGTTGATAACTTTTATGGAAGAAGCTACATTTTTATTGTTGTTAAATTCTGTGATGAAAGTGGCAGATGTTACATGGTGAGGAAAAATTACGTCATCTACCATCATTTTACTCATTTACTTGCCGAATACATAAATGTTTGTTCCTGAAAACTATCAATTCCAATATTCGAAAATCTCTTGTGTTTTCATAGACTAGGCTAGAATCTGATACGTATCATCACAAGTCCATCATCTACAAATTCCATTACCGAATTTGTCAAATTTCACAAAGTAAAAAAGTTATATGACATGAAAGTTGAAAAACATAGTAAAAACAACTGTTACTAAACATGTTCCATTGAAATCAATATTTCTAAATTAAAAAAAAACCGAATATCCGGTAATACAAATTGTAATTAAGAGTTCAAATTAAACCGTCAAAAAGCCCCAGCTCTGCAGTATTTATTACAATGCACAAGTGGTTTATTGAAATTACACGTTTATTTTTTGCGTTATTCCTAAATATTTCAGCGAATAATTCATGAGATGGCTTGCAATTTGGCGGGTTTTTGTGGGAAAACAACGTAAAAGGAATGTGCAAAATTCATGTAAATCGTTTGAATAGGGAAATTTCAAAAGTCATTATAAGTCATTAAAAGTCTCCCTTTAAAGACGCATGTTCCTTAAGGGTATACGCTGTTCGTATGCTCTTTGTGCGGTACGGGACGCGAGGCAGTACGATATGGGGTGTGTGGTGAGCTGCTCTCACTGTCGACCCTCTACTCGTCAGATGGAGCATTTTTGTCAACAAGGACTTTGCGTTTAAATAAACAGACGCTGTGAATTGTATCCATTTTTATTTCTAGGCCTCTATAATAGATAAGACTACACTTTCCCGAAGTTTTAATCAGCCACCACTTTTTTTACGACCAACATCGATAGTTGATCCATAAGATCCTATGCATTTTGAGGGTATGTTTACGATTTTTTATCTCGGAAAGTAGATGGCGAATTTTGTTAAAATTTTGCAGGCACACTCAATATATATTTACAAATACGCTGTTAAAATGTCAAATCGCTGGCATTTTTTTTGGTTTCGAGCGGAACCTTCTTAATCGAAGGACATTGAATTATTAACTCAATCAATCTCCCGATGGCAATCATCTTGCTTGCAACAAATTTTTTACCATCATTGAATAAAAATAGATCGATTTTACATTTAGCGAAAGAATGATTGAAACGAGGCTCATTTTTCGTGATTACGAAGAAAGAACGTTTCTTAAACGTTCTATTTAAGTAATTTAAATCGAACGATTTAAATTACGATTTTAATTAATTAAATAATTTTGCGAAGAATCATCCCTAAATCTTTAGCTCGAAATATTACATTCACTCTGTCTATCGTTCTGTCGATGTGTACTAATCTTGTTGTTCATTTCCGGAATTAACTGAATGATTGTGACAGGGTGCGGTCGGTATAGGAAGGAAGGAAGGAGCGAGAGAGAGAGAGGGGCGGGAGAGAAAATAGAGCTTATGCGGTGAACCAACAGCGTGGGAAGGATATATATGGCGGCGCAAATGTTGGAAGGAACGTTCCCATTACGAGGTGACGATGGATCTGAAAACGAGACCACGTACTCATTCTCCAGTTTCACTAGTCGCCTCCTTCCCTGCAATACCATCGTCGGCTTATTTCTTAGCACACACACGCACACATATATTGTACATGGCTACTTCCGTAGCTTTTTCCTTCTCAGTCGCTCTCGGAGCCTCGTTAAGGAACCTTCGGGGCATAGTGTCCCGCAGGCGTACTTTACAATCAGCAATTTAGCTTCGCTACAACCGTTAAGGGCCTTAGTATCGCGGTATGTACGCGAACTTAGCTGCGACGATTTTATCGGTTCTCGAGCGAGGACTGTACGACTACATAACGACACTCGAGCTTTTCCATATACATACACATATACATACATAAATTACATATATACCGGTTCGTGTAAGGCGTTGCGAATCGAGTTTAAGGACATTTTTGCCTATTCCACGAAAACTACTTTCATTCGCTCGGTTGCGTCTCGATTTTCCTTCACTTGAGCTCGTGAGTTTGTGCTTCAAGACCGTCAGTAGTCTACGTATATCGTATTGGAGTACGGTAGAACTTCCATCAAGAAAGCAAATGTGGTAATTTCAGGTGACCATAAATGCGCTTGCGTTTTGACGAATTACTCTGAACGCAAAAATGTTTTGAAAAACCCGCGTGTAGTCTTACTCAATGCCCCTTTATGTATCTCAATATCTTATTTTGCTTTCTCGTCGGAGCGGGGGGGGGGGGGGGGGGGGGGGGGGATAGCGAAACACCAAAAAGCTGAACAGCCGAGATAGCGAAAATTCAAAAAATCGTACGGTCGAAATAGGAAAGACCAAACGGTCGAATATCGATGGGCGTGTAATCGATGTGAATGTGCCCATTGGTATTTGAGCTCTTCCGCTATTTCGACCATTCGGCTGTTTGGTCTTCTCTATTTCGACCGTTCGGCTTTTTGGTATTTCGCTATTTCGAACCCCCCCATCACAGAGGAATAAGCCGTTGTTTTCGTGAAAAAAATAATTCGTTATGTATCAAAACATCGGAAAAACACATCTACAAAAAATGTCTGTGCAAGCGCTTGTATGTGTGTGTATGTGTGTGTGTGGGCACCACAAATTCAACTTCTCATGTCCCGAGAACGACTTGACCGATTTGGGGCCGGGTCGAAGTTTCGAACCGTAAAAGCTTCGACGGTGCAAAACTCCGAATTTTAATAGTACGAATTACATGGTTCATTCCGACGACAGTTTGCATAATCGACTGTAAATAACATCGAACGGGTATGAATCGATACCAAAACTGATACGAATTTAATATCGTCGAGTAAATATTTTTTCGAATGATAACGCAGACGACAGAGCAATTTATCGAACGGTCAGTAGTATTACTTGAAAAATTCCGAATTGGGTAATTTTATAGATCCGCAAAGTTCCGAAAATTACATTATCGAACAAGAAACTATCGGAAAGGTGGGAACGTAATAAAATTGAAGAAAATAATTCTCGGGTATACGAATTTTTCGGACTCCGAAAATTACGGCGTCGACGATGCAGTATTCCGAAAATAAAGGTTCCGAAGGGCAAAAATTCCGAAAATTTGCAATTCGTGCGTTTAGATGGCAGCACCACTGGTGTTATGTCCTATGGACCTTTTTCACGAGCGAGCGTCAGAGCCCACTAGTAGCGCTAGTTTTACTCTCTTTCGAAATTTTGCCCCGTCGAATTAATACTCCGTCGTCTGTTTACCCTTTTCGGGACATACAAATTCTAATATATTTGGCATCGAACTTTTTTTTTCTGAACCTTTTCAGGTATAAAACTTGGCCGTTCGGCAACTCGAGTTTCTAACACCACAATTTTTCGGAACTTTACGTTTTCTAATTATTAAAATACGATTTTTTGTAGTAGGATTTTTGATTTTCGATACTTTTGCAGATCGGTCCCATAATTATTCTTGTCATTTAATCCTCGATGTATAACTATTCTTTGCAATAACATTTCTGTTTTAAAAAGGACGGATTTAAAAAATTTCGAAAAGTTTTAAGATCGTCCCCCATAAATTCGGAGTTTTTAACCGTCGAAGCTTTTACGATTCGAAACTTCGACCCCGCCCCACCGATTTCTTACAAACACCGCACCGATTTCGGGCATCGAACCTTCATTCTTTGCTGTAATTTTCGTTGCAAATACTTGAGGATCAGAGATTTCGCGCCGTATATAAATTTTCGAAAAATGTGTGTGATCGCTCTAACTTCCGTAAATTTTCAGCTATCGAGTAAAAACTTTTTAAATAAAAGGGTTAAGGGACAATGATATTTGGTATTGAATTTTACGAAAATCGCTTGACCGGTTGAGGTTTAATAAAATTTTGAATTTTTCAAAAAATGTTGTGGATTGATTTAATTCCAAAAGGCTCTGAGATGTTTGGTTAATTTGTTCTCTCGTGAGTATTGTATCAATGAAGGATGAATGATATTGAATTTTGCATGAATCGGTAGAAAGGGTTGTAATATTATTTATTTACTTCAGGATAGAAACATTTGCCAAAAATATTAATTTACGAATGCCGATGGCAGATGAGTCGACAGAAGATCGTATATTTCCTTTTTAAATTTGCAACGCACGAAAATTATAATAACAATGTACACCATCCGAAAAGCACAATACCACACACATTTAAGATACACGAAAAATCATAAGAACAATTTATATCATTCGAGATACATCAAATCGTTGAACTATAGAAAAGTCCTCACCGAATGGCCAATTCGATTGAGAAGGTAGGATGAGGATACTTTCGTCTCTATCTCTGTCTCGATTGTAGATTTGATCCCGTGGACAATCACGCGTGCTCGAAATCCCGATAAGATGATATACTTGTAGACGTGTCGGCGTCCCCGGAGCGAAAGAGAAAGAGTCCGAGAAATTCGGTGAGAGGTGCCCGCTGTCCCCTCTTCGAACACATCACACACTAGTTATTCTCACAACGTCACACATTATGTCCGATACGCACGATTGCGAGCGCCAAATTTTAAAGTAGCTTCGACATCTCACATGGTGACGATTTTATTAGATTTTCAATTTTTCAACACTTTTATATGTTATAAGAAATTGTATGTTTGTTTAATTTTACAACTGTAGAGGCGGTAGTTGGCATAAAAATACGTTAGGGAGCTACACGCTCGTAAAAATATATCGAAGATTGAAAATTTTTTATTTTTACTCCAATACGTTTTGGGAAAAAAATAAAATAATTAGAATAGTCGCTCTGAAAATCTGATCAATCTATTATGTAGAGGTGATTGCGCATCCTTGCTGGGCACATCATCTATTCATTAGGAAAGTTTTGGACCTATAAGTACATGGCATACAGCTGATGTAAAGTGATAAGAGTGAAAAACTTTTGATTTTGTAATATTCAAAACTTCTTTTTATAGTCCAAGAGTTTTGATACATTTGCGAGTGTAATATATTTTTTCTGTAAAAAAAAAAATTATTCGAGCTTTCCTTAAATTTTCATTCGTCGGTAGAGACGGTGCTCCTAGCTCAATATTTGTTCTCTTTTACTAATCAAATCAGAGATTCTTGAGGGTGAAAAAAAGGTGAAAAGTTCTCGGTAAAAAAGTTTGTGTTATCAATACTTTTCTCTCGTACACCTTTTTTACGTCTGACTTTTCTCGTTCTTTCTCGTTATCTCGACCCCGACATAAATTAACATTGCCAACCTCGTTTCACTTTTTCTTTTCACGGGACGAGCATTGGCAAATTATTCACTACCGATTTTTCGTTTTATTTCTCATAATTTTTAGTCATTGCCAACGACGTTCTCTCGTATATATTGCGCTTTGACGCAAAGTCCGGAGGGTAAACACGAAAAAAAGTGCAAAAAATTAATGAAAAATAAAATCATTGTGTCCACTCATTGTCGTCGTCGTTACAGTTAATACAACTTTAAACTAGCTGTTGCGGTGAACGTGGAGAAACGATGAAAAAAAAACTTTTACCCATCCAAACTGAAAAAAATAGGGGTGTGAGATGCTCGCAATCAAAACAGGTGGCAAAGTTTTCCAAGAGTGAGGGAAAACCAACGGAAACAGCGATTCTGTTGCATATCCTTTTTTCATCTCTCTTTCTCTCTCCCTTCCTCACTCTCATACTCTTTTCGTCCTTCGCTGACGAAATAAAATCAAAGCCACTCGGGGGACTTGCCGCATGCAAATGGAAATAGTTTTGGTATACTCGTTGCCTGTGTTCGCGCGCAGCTGTAAGCAAAAGTTGTGTAAATTGATTACTGAATTATTTATTGGCCGCTCTGTGGTACTTCGTAACTGCGGACGCTCTTGCCCTTCCCCTCTTTCATCCCTCGGTCGTCATCAACATTCCCCATGTGTCTTCCTCCTCTCTCTTTCTCGCTCTCTCTCTCTCACTCTCTCTCGCTCTCTTTCTCACTCTCTCTTTCACTCACTTTTGCCTCTTTTATTTTTCATTTAATTTATTTTTTGTCCCACGAGTTTCAAACGCTGAAAATCCGCCTTCGTTATTTTCCAATGGTTTGAATTATTTGTTGATCCCAACATTCATGAGATATTGATTGTTTTATGAAATTAAGTTGCAAAGCTTTTTTTAAACTTTTTAAACGTAATACTGCCAACAATACGACCAAAATATATCATTTTTCTTCCTCATGGCTTTATTTTGTTGAAAAACATTTTTGTAGCGATTGGTGTTTGCGCGCGCGAGTATGTGCATCATGGAAAAAGTTCAAACCTCTATAACTCGAGAATGGGTCGAGCTATCGACCTGAAATTTTGTACACATCTGCATTATGAACACACATTTGTTGACTATAAATTTCGTTGAAATCGATTGATGCATTACAAATTTATGGTATTTTTTTATTTTCCAAAAAAACCGTTCGACCTCCGAAACAATTTATATTGAATACAAAATGATGTTGAATTACAAAAATAAAAAGTTGTTGTCTCTTTACCTTTCGCAAATTTTTAGTTGCTTTAATGTGCAGGTTTTTATACTTTCGTTAACAGCAATAATAATTGAGTCTCTCCATTCCTAAATTTTCGACATTCATTTCGAAATGAGTATAACTTGAGAAATTCCAAATACCAATTCTCAGCTAGACACATCACTTTTTTCCGTTCTTTTGACAATAAATTTAAATTCGACACCTGAAAAATCTCGGAGGTACCAATTTTTATTAAAGTGGGACGATTTTTTGTTTTATTGTTTTTTTCCGGTAGGCCATTTTAATTGCCATATGTAATGAAATTTTCCGTCTCACATTTTGAAGTTGAACAATTCAGGTCAGATTATTACAATAATCAATATTGAATACAATGGAGAAGAAAAATATCGAAGGAGGGTTACTATTTGAAATGACCGAGGTATGTGACTGTTTCCGATTTTTTATAAATGATAGATGAATGAATTTTTTTTACGTCCGTTATTCGGTGAGTTGCGTTATTAGATGTAGGAAATTTACGTATCCTAATAATAATCTTACTATATTTTGTATGTATATCGTAACATATCTCCTTCCCTTTCGGAACCGTTAGGCGAGGTTCAGTTTATATACGAGGGGGGACCCAAAAAAAACGGGAATTGCGCTGCGGCGGGGAGGGAGAGTGGGGAACCCATTGCTCGAGCAGGTGTCCGTTGGGGACACGTCTCCTGAGTTTGTGTGCGAAGTTCTGTCGCCGTGAGTGCATCGGTTCGCTCGTGGGAATTTTTGTAGTGAAACAACTTTTTCCATTTCGGCGAAAACGTGATAGCCGATTGTCGAGAGCAACGCGCGGCTGTGAAATTTTGTTTCCTGTTGGGGAAATCGGCCGCGGAAACTGCGGTAATGCTTAAGACTGCTTATGGATATGCTGCTCTCAGTAAAACCAGAGTCTACGAGTGGTTTTCACGTTTTAAAAATGGAGAAATGTCAATTGAAGACCAACCCCATTCAGGACGCCCCTCAACGTGAAGAAGTGACGAAAACGTCGACAAAATCAATGCTCTCATTCATGAAGACCGTCGCCGAACCATTGATCAACTCTGTGAGATGTCTGGGATATCATGGAGTTCAATTCAGAGGATTTTATCCAAAGATTTGCACATGTGCAGAGTTGCAGCCAAATTTGTCCCTCGCCTTCTCACAGACGAGCAAGGGGAGGTTCATCTTCAGGCACGTTTTGAACTTCAAAATCAGCTCGAAGAGGACCCTGAACTTTTTGCCGAAGTGATTACTGGTGATGAATCGTGGTGCTATGGATACGACCCCGAAACAAAGCAGCAATCAAGCTAGTGGAAGACTCCTCGCTCTCCTCGTCCGAAAAAAGCTCGCCAAGTGAAGTCAACCATCAAGACAATGCTCATTTGTTTCTTCGATTGCAGAGGTGTTGTGCACGCGGAGTTCGTTCCCCCGGATCAAACTGTCAACCTGAAGTTCTACTTGGAGGTTTTGAAAAGATTGAGGGAGAGTATTCGGAAGAAAAGTGCAGATCTCTGGCGCACAAGTGACTGGATCTCCATCATGACAACGCGCCGGCCCACGCCGCTCTCTCCGTAAAGCAGTTTTTGACGAAAAACTGCATGACACCAATTGTCCCCCCCCCCCCCCCCCCCACTCGCCGGATCAAGCCCCCTGTGATTTTTTTTGTTCGCCAGGCTCAAAAGGGACATGAGAGGAAAGCGTTTTGCCACTGTGGAGGAGGTAAAACAAAAATCGCTGGAAGGCCTAAAGCACATCCCGATAAGTGAATTTAAAAAATGTTTTGAACATTGGAAGGATCGTTTACAGAGGTGCGTTGTGGTCAAAGGAGAATACTTTGAAGGTGATCAAAATTTGGTGTAAAAATATTAAAAAATAAAGAAATTATGACGAAATATCCGTTTTTCTTGGGTCCCCCCTCGTAGATGTGCTTGTATGATAGAGCATTCTGGAAACGGTTAGACGTTTCCAAAATCTCGCATTAATGTTCGAATTTACGAAAATAGTTAGGCCACAACTTCATGTACAATCGTTCAATTGTACTGAGAGGCCATCGCCGAGACGAGTGCGTCTCTCTCTCGTTCAAGCGAGACGCACTCGTCTCGAGATGGCCACTCAGTACGGTCAACATTTCTTAAGGTAGTACTCTGGTAACTTAAGCCGATTTTCATTTCTTTTTTGGAGGGCGTTTTTTTGTAGGAAAATAAAAATGAATCGTATTGGATATTTAGGATGTTTTTATTTACATATTAAAGATACGAAAAAAATTTGTTTGAAAAAATGTAATAGTTTATTATTATTATTATTATTGATCGAAGTTGGCACCTCGAAGTTGGCAGCCCGGGTCGTAACTTTTTTTCTACCGAACCGATTGCTTTCAAATTTGAACAGGCTACTCTACACACTTATAGTTCTCGTCGGAACTACCGAGAATTTTTTTCACCCCTAACTTTTTATTTTACAACCCCTTCTTTGCTAAAATAAAAGGACTTTTTTTTTTCAAAGTCCGCCATTTTGTTATTTATCCATGAAATTTAACTTCAGTAGTTACAACTAGAATGACATGTGTATAGATTAAGAATTATCAAGAATTTTTTATTTCAGATAACATCAAGAGCCAAAATCACCGGGGTCACCCACGCGCTTTTTTTTCGAGGTGCCAACTTCGATCGATAATAATAATAATAATAAACTATTAAATTTTTTCAAACAAATTGTTTTTTGTATCTTTAATATGTAAATAAAAACATCCTAAATATAAAAAACGATTCATTTTTATTTACCTACAAAAAAACGCCCTCCAAAAAAGACATGAAAATCGGCTTAAGTTACCAGACTACTATCTTAAGAAAAATAAAGATTTACGACATGTTTGCTTCTAACGCCGGAGTGAAATGTTATTATATGCCTGGCTGACTAACGATACTTCCCTGTATGGCAAAATATTAGATCCTTTTGGCGATAGCTTTTTTTTTTAACTAATTAAAAGGACAGGAACGTTCCAACGAAAAAAAATTAAGTGTCTCGTCGTACGCGCGTAATACGAATGTAACCGTGACTCTGTATATTTATATATTATATAGGACAGAGAGATATAACAAAACAATTGACAATTCAAAATTCATTTTCATCAAATTCATTAAAAGCCGATATGTTACGTCGAAAAAATAACTACGAGTATGTCGAACAAACGAGTCCAATCAGCATTTCACTATTCCGTACTGTACTAAAACAATACGTTAATCCAATAAATTCGTAGAGCTCTCACGCTAATTGTTTCATTCCCCGATGTTTCAATATTTCGACGTAAAATTCATCAGACAAATGGCTCTTTAACGCACTAAAATGATCGTAATTGACAACAATTTTATTTGCAAAAGAAAAAAAGTTACTAAGCATGTAATTACGTAACACGTGTCCAAAAACAGATCATTACAATAACAAAGATCAGTTCTTTAACAATGCAATATCAAGTACTGAAAAAGATAACTGATTTATACGCGATTCTAACGGAAGATGAGAATAAAAAAAGAAGAATTCATCATCAACCGAGAGACACTACGGAAATTCGTTGGTAAAATCGTACGAACAATGAAAAGCTCTTCGCTCTCTCGTCATTCCATCAACCTTCGTGTTGCATTCACAATTTCGTCCCATTACTCTTTCAAAATTACTCGACACTCAACATTTATAGCGGTCGTTATTATTGTGGATGGGTAAGTGTTCATTTAGGTGAATGCTAGCAAGCGTTTGGTATGTATACTCAAGTATGTAGCACACACACACACACACAAACACACACACATTGCTCTTGTATTGGGTGATCCTCAATCCCAGCAGAATAGTAGTTGCTGCAGTTTCGGTTGCACTTGCACCGGAGGGTGCATTGAATACAATATATGTATATTGGTCGGTCGTGTGCTAGAAGGACGAGAACAAGTTTCGTCGTTTTAATGCCGGTTACATATTTGCCTGACTAATTAAACGCTACCGTGCTAGTACGAAATTTTCGGGCACTGCGGTCGAACTGTATCATGCCCGGTGATGCCAAAGGGTATATGGGAATGTGGGAGTTTCGCCCTCACCCGAATGCCCCCAAGCCACAAGCGTAATGCCATGAACCGTGAGCTAGCCTCTCGGCGTATGTATTACGCCGGAAAGTAAATGAGTTAACGTGTACCCCGTGGGTATGCAATATCCCCATATCGTACGTATATATGTGCCTATGTTATGTATATATATAATATTAATTATCGTCACGCAACTACCGAGTCTCTGACCAGTAGTTATATATCCATAACATGTGTCTGGACTATGACCATACACATGGAAATAATTTATGCGTATTGGAGTGGTAGGGGAACCCCCCCTTTTTTTGCTTACTCACAGACACATGTTTAGTTTTCGTAGACAAAAAAAATTGTCGAGTTTACAATGCCAATATGTTCAAGCAGTGCCAAAACGTTGTAGGTAAATCACATTTATGAAAAAATATCCATCCGTCCGTCCGTGTACGAGGGGGGACCCAAAAAAACGGGAATTGCGCTGCGGCGGGGAGGGAGAGTGGGGGAACCCATTGCTCGACCAGGTGTACGTTGGGGACATGTCTCCTGAGTTAGTGTGCGAAGCTCTGTCGCGGAGAGTGCATCGGTTCGCCCCTGGGAATTTTCGTAGTGAAACAACTTTTTTCATTTCGGCGAAAACGTGATGGCCGATTGTCGAGAGCCAACGGGTGGCTGTGAAATTTTGTTTGCTGTTGGGGAAATCGGCCGCTGAAACTACTGTAATGCTTAATACTGCTTATGGAGATGCTGCCCTAAGTAAAACCAGAGTCTACGAGTGGTTTTCACGTTTTAAAAATGGAGAAATGTCAATTGAAGACCAGCCCCGTTCAGGACGCCCCTCAACGTCAAGAAGTGACGAAAACGTCGACAAAATGAATGCTCTCATTCATGAAGACCGTCGCAGAACCATTGATCAACTCTGTGAGATGTCTGGGATATCATGAAGTTCAATTCAGAGGATTTTATCTAAAGATTTGCACATGAGCAGAGATGCAGCCAAATTTGTCCCTCGCCTTCTCACAGACGAGCAAAGGGAGCGTCGACTTAAGGCATGTTTTGAACTTCAAAATCAGCTCGAAGAGGGCCCTGAACTTTTTTCCAAGGTGATTACTGGTGATACGACCCCGAAACAAAGCAGCAATCAAGCGTTTTGTCACTGTTAAGGCGTAAAGAACATCCCCATAAGTGAATTTAAAAAATGTTTTGAACATTGGAAGGATCGTTTGCAGAGGTGCGTTGTGGTCACAGGAGAATACTTTGAAGGTGATCAAAATTTGGTGTAAAAATATTAAAAAATAAAGAAATTATGACGAAATTCCCGTTTTTTTGGGTCCTCCCTCGTATGTGTGTGTTTATGAGTGTGTGACAAGCTTGGAAAATTCAAGTGGCCGCGAGAACGACTTGACCGACTTGTCGCAATCTTTGCATAGATTTTGCCCATCGATCCTCATTTGCTTGTTGCAATTTTCGTTGAAATTACTTGCGAATTCGAGATATTACGGGATTTTGAAATTTTCGAAAAATATCTGTGATACCTCTGACTTTAGTAAATCATCAGCGATCGACCCAAAATTTTCGACGCTAACGGGTAAAGAAGCAAGAATGTTTCATAATGAATTTAACTAGGATCGTCTGTGGTGGTCAGATTTTATAAAATTTAGAATTTTTGAAAAAAAAAAAAGTTTGTTATTGACGTGACTTTCACGAATGTCGTAATCGTGGATTCATTTTTCTGTCATTAGTAGAGTATCGTTAAAGAAAGATTTGTATCGGACTTTCACCGATTTATGCCAAAATAAATTCGTGAAATGTTTGTGATTATATTGAATTTTGTATTTTTTAAAATTTCATATTTTATGATGGAAAATTGTATATTTGCTTGTACTTTCTTGCTTGCCATAAAGATATCTTATAGGATAACAGTGTTGAGTACTGAGTGTGAAATGAATTGGTAAAGAGAACCAAGATTGGAAAATATTTGGACTGTTTAAATTTTACGCTTTTTTTTTGTATATCACACAAAATTAGTGACCTTGTTCCATCCTCAGTGAACTTTGCAGAATTATTGTGCATCACTTCCTCATTATCTTATTTCGCTCGTGAAGCTTCATCTATTATGGCTAAGCCACAATCGAGGAAACCATAATCGAAGAAAAAAGTTCCTCGTGGAGGGTGATTTGCGAGCGAGATAAAAGAATGAGGAAGCAACGTGCAAATTTCTATTCAATGCTATTATTAATATTCCCATCGCATACCTTTCGCAGGTTTTTACGTCCTTTCCCGGTTGATTCTATTTCCATTCTAATCGTCGAAAACCTTTCCCACCAGGGTTGTTAATCGCAGCCACTCTTTCGTGGTTTCTGTTGTATTGGGAGTATACATTAGTTCGGTTCCTTTTCAAAAGATGGCGCTGGCTGTTATGAATGTTTCATAGTGACAGCTGATTTCGGTGGTTTCAGAGAGGTTAGGTCAATAATATTGAGTTTATATCGCTTTTAGTTTCATACAAAAACCTTGTTTTTTACTATGTTGAATATCTCAAATTTTGTGTTAAGGGGGGAAATAGGGTTGGAACAGCGTTTTCTCAATGATTTTCATGAATTTTTTTATAGGATAAAAACTGAATATAATTTATTGAAACTTTGAGAATATTTTATACATATATTTAAGTATATACTATAAAATATTGGGCGACCCCATATTGCAGGTCACAATCAGACTCAGAATTTTGCGTACATTTTGGAAGCCGCAATCTTCATCTGAAATCAAGCGAGGTTGGAATTTACTTTTATTATGTCTCTCTTCTATATGAACCTAAATGCTATCAAATGAATAGAAAATTGAATTTTTTACAGGGGTCAGAACAAAAAAACATGATTTTTTCCCATTTTTTACAACTTTATTGGCAAAAAAAAAATTATCTTATATAATGATAATATTCCGATTTTAGGTTCATATAGAGCGCAATACTATGAAGAAAGTAACTGCCAATTTTCAAAACGATTGGTTGAAAACATTTCAAACTAGCGTGTACGCAAGTTAAAAAAAAGTCGTTTTCAGAAAAACGCGTTCGAAAAAATAGTACCAAGAAAAACAAGCAATATCTGGTCGCTAATATTTTATAGTATATACTTAAATATATGTATAAAAATGTTATAGTATAGTGTATGTTTCAATAAATTATATTCATTTTTTATACTATTAAAAAATTCATGAAAATTATTGAGAAAACGCTGTCCTAACCCTATTTCCCCCCTTAATGGCTTATAACAATAGAACGAGTCGGAATTTTCATTAAAAATTTTGGGAACATATTTTTCAATAGTTTTACTAACAATTTATGAAATTAAAAAAAAATCGATTTTTTGAACCGTCTAACTCTATTTCCCCCCTTAACTATGAGCAGCAAGCAGCATGCTGCTCGTAAGCAGCATTTGTGGGAGATTGTGATTTTCTGCTTTTATTGGAAGAAAAGTGCAGCTGAAGCGCATCGAATGCTTGTGGAAGTTTATGCCGACAGTGCTCGAACTGATAAATCATGTAGGGAATGGTTTCGACGTTTTAAGAATGGTGATTTCAGCGTTGAAGACAACCTCGTTCTAGACAGCCAAAAAAATTCGAAGACACAGATTTGGAAATATAACTCGGTGAAGATCCGAGTTAAACGCAAGAGGAGCTTGCAGAATAATTGGGAGTAACTCAACAAGCAGTTTCCGTACGATTGAAATCCATGGGAATGATTCAAAGGCAAGGAAATTGGGTGCCTTGTGAACTGAAATCGAAAGACGTTGATAAGCGATTTTTCACTTGCGAGCAACTGATTCAAAGGCAACAAAGAAAGGCTTTTTTACATCGGATTGTGACTAGGGATGAGAAATGGATACTCTACGACAATCCCAAGAAGAATAAATACTACGCTAAACCCGGTTAATCGTTGCCATCGACCTCAACATCAACACCAAAGCTCTGTATCTGGTGGGACCAAAAGGGTGTTGTATACTATGAGCTGCTAAAATCTGGCGATTCCATTACGTGACGAAGAAAGACATGACAAAGTTATTCTTCTGCATGACAACGCTCGGCCTCGTATCGGGATGATTTACCGCACCCGCCGTACTCTCCGGACATTGCTCCTTCTTTTACTGGTTGTTCCGACGCATGCAGCGCGATTTGGCAAGTCACCGGTTCACTTCTTTCACAGAAATCGAAAACTGGCTTCCAACTTGGATCGCCTCGAAAGACGAGACATTTTTTCGAGATGGAATTCGAAAATTGCCTGAAAGGTGGCAAAAACTAGTAGCCAGCGATGGACAATACTTTAATTAATCTGTTCATTCATTTTGTTGTAAAATAGATGCATTTTTGACCACCAACAAACGGACCGAACTAATTTGTACTTTCAATATTAACCATCAGAAATTCAGAGAAACTTCTTCCCGTTCAGTAGTCGGCGCGCAAATCAGGGCACAGCTAAGCGGTCACCCATCCCCGTATTAAACGCGACCAATACTTGTTAACATGGGAGACTGCAAAAGCTGCACAGTGACCGCGCGTCCACTGCTGTTGGTGGCAAAATTTTGATCGAGTCATTAAAAGCACAGGTTTACGTTGATGATTCAATGTCTTTGCTTTTGTCGGACAATGAGCCCTAACTTTTTTAGTGTTAAATAAAAAGATATTACGCCTGCTAGTTCAATGGTCAAATTGTCATTTTACGAATTATGTCGACTTTTATTACGTACAAAAAACCCGATTATTGCGAAAATTAGCCGTGATTAATATTTTCGGTATATTAGAATGTGTACGAGGGGGGACCAAAAAAAAACGGGAATTGCGCTGTGGCGGGGAGGGAGAGTGGGGGAACCCATTGCTCGACCAGGTGTCCGTTGGGGACACGTCTCCTGAGTTAGTGTGCGAAGTTCTGTCGGCGTGAGTGCGTCGGTTCGCCCGTGGGAATTTTTGTAGTGAAACAACTTTTTCCATTTCGGCGAAAACGTGATGGCTGATTGTCGAGAGCAACGCGCGGCTGTGAAATTTTGTTTGCTGCTGGGGAAATCGGCCGCTGAAACTACTGTAATGCTTAAGACTGCTTATAGAGATGCTGCCCTAAGTAAAACTACGAGTGGTTTTCACGTTTTTAAAATGGAGAAATGTCAATTGAAGAACAACCCCGTTCAGGACGCCCCTCAACGTCAAGAAGTGACGAAAACGTCGACAAAATCGATGCTCTCATTCATGAAGACCGTCGCCGAACCATTGATCAACTCTGTGAAATGTCTGGGATATCATGGAGTTCAATTCAGAGGATTTTATCCAAAGATTTGCACATGAGCAGAGTTGCAGCCAAATTTGTCGCTCGCCTTCTCACAGACGAGCAAAGGGAGCATCGACTTCAGGCATGTTTTGAACTACAAAATCAGCTCGAAGAGGACCCTGAACTTTTTTTCAAGGTGATTACTGGTGATGAATCTCGGTACTATGGATACGACCCCGAAACAAAGCAGCAATCAAGCCAGTGGAAGACACCTCGCTCTCCTCGTCCGAAAAAAGCTCGCCAAGTGAAGTCAAACATCAAGACAATCCTCATTTGTTTCTTCGATTGCAGAGGTGTTGTGCACGCGGAGTTCGTTCCCCCGGGTCAAACTGTCAACCAGAAGTTCTAATTGGAGGTTTTGAAAAGATTGAGGGAGAGTATTCGGAAGAAAAGTGCAGATCTCTGGCGCACAAGTGACTGGATCTCCATCATGACAACGCGCCGGCCCACGCCACTCTCTCCGTAAAGTAGTTTTTGACCAAAAACTGCATGACACCAATTGTCCACCCCCCCCCCCCCCCCCTACTCACCGGATCTAGCCCCCTGTGATTTTTTTTTGTTCCCAGACTCAAAAGGGACATGAGAGGAAAGCGTTTTGCCACAGTGGAGGAGGTAAAACAAAAATCGCTGGAAGGCCTAAAAAACATCCCGATAAGCGAATTTAAAAAATGTTTTGAACATTGGAAGGATCATTTGCAGAGGTGCGTTGTGCCCAAAGGAGAATACTTTGAAGGTGAACAAAATTTGGTGTAAAAATATTTAAAAATAAAGAAATTATGACGAAATTCCCGTTTTTTTGGGTTCCCCCTCGTATGCGAATGAAATTTTACGTAAAATCTTGCCAATACTGCGATAATTATTCGAATTTTTAGTGTCCTTTTTTGCGTGGTTGCAAGTTTCTGTACATTTAAAAACTCGTTCCACCGTCCACCATGTTTGTACTAATGTAAGGGCAAACATTGAACGAGTTATGACAATGGTCTCACTCTTCCCTTTCGTATATAGTTCATTTCATTTTCTGATGGATTGAAAAAGTTCGCTCTTTAAAACATGAGAAATTTTTTTTACAAATTGACACGATCAAGTTTTATGAGAAATATGATTTCACTTTTACCAAGAGATGTAAGATTTTTTTTCCTTCCTGGCGTTTCCCCCCACACCCATCCCAGTTATATATATCTTCCACGGGTTTAGATTGTCACGAAGAGAGAGAGAGAGAGAGAGAGACCCGCGAAGGAAAAAGACCGCACCGGTAGCCAGAAGCACCCTGGAAAGACAATATAGAGCATAAAATATTTTCCATTGTTTGAGGATATAGAGAAAGAGGAAACGGGAAAACGTAGAAGGAGTATATACATATATATTATTAAAAAAAAGAGTAAAAGAACGACTGCCCCTTCCGAAATATGCATGTATACAGCAGGCACATACAGATGTGTGGGTGTGCATGTACGAGAAGAACTCCTATTCGGCAACTACCAGTTCATCACGTTCCCTTTCTCTTTCTCTTGGGTTTCCGGAACGTTCGAAATATTTAAATGCGTCTTTTGGGTCGGTTCACTCTACGGGGTGAATGAGAGGACGGTCCGGGGGGGGATATACCATCCGGGATAAAGAAACGGTCCGGGGAATAGCCGATAAAAACGTGACAAACGTCTCCAGCCATTCTCTCTGCCTTATACCGCCGTTTTCCATGTATATACCTACAAGCCATAGAGACATACAAAGAGGGGGAGAGAGAGAGAGAAAGGAAGATCGTTGTTGTATAGATCGACTGCAAACAAAATGGCGTAATTCACATGACATAACCGACAAAGTAATTTCCGCTAAAATTAGTGGTCCATTAATGGACGCCAAATCGCTCTTTGTACATAATATAATTCTACGTATTTACGGACTGCGGATTGTTTGTTTTTTCAAAAGTCCACACTCCCTCGTTGCCGTCGAGAAATGAATTGTGATGAACGCGACAAAAAATGCATATTCAGAAAAATGTATCGAGTGACCTGGTTCCCGCAGAGCGTAGAGAGAATAATAAAGTACTGACGTATATTTGGAATATTTCACGAACAAATTGACCAACTTATTTGAATTTCGTATGGGTATTTTTTTTTTTTTTATTTAAAGGAATTACTATATAGTTTTTTTTTCAGATTTTTATGTCAAATAGTTTTCTTGTTTGTGACCTTAGCATATCAATTTTGGGCACAGCAAACATGAAAGGGCGTATTACTGGCGTGCAATGGAGGTTCAATAGTTTCGGATACTTTTCAGCGATAGCGATTTTAACGAAAAAAAAATGAATTGAAAAAAATGATCTGTTAACGTCAGACGTGTCATAGATTATTTTATTGTTACAAGCGATTGGATTTAACTGATCTCAACTATAGTCCGATAGTTTTATGGGGCAGGCAACAACGGTTATATCCTTAGATCTAAATTGAAAAAAACTACTTCTATAAATTTATATTTCGAACGCTAACACAGCGGAACCTGTAATTGATTTCCATGAAGAAGAAAGATGAAGAAAATCTATTGCCACATACGCGTGGTTACGACTTGACGAATGTTTTCGGCAACAGTTTACGAGTATTTGAGCCATTAACTCATATTTTATAATTATAAGATTGAATATCAAGCTCTGAACTACATATGTTCGCTAATGATTAGGGGTGAGTTCTGGGCTCGCTGCAACTTTTGCATACAGAGATTCCGGGGCTCGTTTCATCTTTTGCATGGTAATGCAATCACTCCTACATGAATTTGAGCTTAAGAGCATGTAAAAGGTTTCAGCGACTGTGTTGTACTGACAGAATGCATGTAATTTTTCGACCAATTTGAACAATTTAAACATAGAAATATACATCTTCACTTAAAATCTGAAAGATCTAGAACACAAATGGATATAATATGGAATTATTATATGGCATAATTCCGAAAAATGTCACTATTAAGTTGTAGACGGATAAAAACCCTAACTAAAGGGCCTTTGTTTGTTGCTGTATGCAGGAAATTAACAGAATGGCATTTGGCCAAAAAAAAAACATACCCATCGTGGAACCGTGTTTTGGCTTAGTTCGTTTATATTCCACTGGCGCTACTTGCAGAGCGGCGAACGCGAGACTTTTCTCACGCAATTTCCAATTAACAGATAATTTTCGTGAGTTTCTCGGGTCCTAGTAGGCAAATTCGAGGTTACAATACCAAAATACATAGTAAATCGCTTCTGACACGGTTAACTTGCATACTTGGTTCATATACCTTGAATTTTTCTCAGATTCCAATGGTCCCTACTACACCGACTGAACTTTCTTATTTTCTTTCACAAGCTCTTAAGGGGGGAAATAGGGTTAGACGGTTCAAAAAATCGATTTTTTTTTATTTCATAAATTGTTAGTAAAACTATTGAAAAATATGTTCCCAAAATTTTAAATGAAAATTCCGACTCGTTCTATTGTTATAAGCCATTAAGGGGGGAAATATGGTTAGAACAGCGTTCTCTCAATGATTTTCATGAATTTTTTTATAGTATAAAAAATGAATATAATTTATTGAAACTTTGCGAATATTTTATTCATATATTTAAGTATATACTATAAAATTTTTGAACAATTTCCTTACAAAACACCGAAGATATTAGTGACCCCATATTGCAGATCACAATCAGACTCATCATTTTGCTATTTTTTCAAACGCGTTTTTCTGAAAACGACTTTTTTTTCTGAAAACGAACTTACGTACACGCTAGTTTGAAAGTTTTCAACCAATCGTTTTGAAAATTGGCAGTTACTTTCTTCATAGTATTGCGCTCTATATGAACCTAAAATCGGAATATTATCATTATTTAAAGAATTTTTTTTTTGCAAATAAAGTTGTAAAAAATGGCAAAAATCATGCTTTTTTGTTTTCACTCGTGTAAAAAATTCAATTTTCTATTTTTTTGATAGCATTTAGGTTTATATAGAAGAGAGATATATAATAAAAGTAAATTCCAACCTAGTTTGATTTCAGATGAAAATTGCGGCTTCCGGAATGTACGCAAAATTCTGAGTCTGATTGTGACCTGCAATATGGGGTCGCTAATATCTTCGGTGTTTTGCAAGGAATTTCTTCAAAAATTTTATAGTATATACTTAAATATATGTATAAAATATTCTCGAAGTTTCAATAAATTATATTCATTTTTTATACTATAAAAAAATTCATGAAAATCATTGAGAAAACGCTGTCCCCCTACGCTGTAACCCTATTTCCCCCCTTAAGGAGGTACGGTCGATGCTCGTTTAGTCAAGAATATCTTTGTATTTTTCTGCATTTATACGATTGCTGCAACATGTTAACCATGCCCTATTTTTCAAGTATTTTTTTTATAAACAATTAGTTTTAATGTTGTGGGAACGATTTATTCATCGAATAAAATTTCAAATACGACACTTGAGTTATGCATTAATGTCGCTCTTTGACGTTTGGCATTGTCGCAATGATATAAATATATTTCAATGACAAAAAATGAACAGTATATCCATTACTCGCATTAATTAATTATTATTTATTATTAATTTTTCTTGCCGTCATAGGGCACACAGACCTGAGGTGCATGACCACACGTCATATCGAAGCAACTTAGATAGCAGCGTTGCAAAGCGTCGATTAGCTGTGAGACGGTCACGAGACGGGCCCTTTGCAGAGCTCGAATTTCGATTTTTAACTCTCTATTTCGCAATTACCTTTGTGGTGTCCTACGGTTATTTGAATTAAGTGATATCCAAAGAGATTTAGCGAATACGAAAAAATAATTTCTATACTCTGATCTTTTTTTCGAAAAAAAATCCAAACATGATAATATGGAGCTGAGTTTTCACCCGCGAGTATAAAATCCGACTATTTTCTTATTTAATATCCCGAAAATGGTGGATCAGATCAGATACAAATTACGGACAATTACGTAACATACTATAGACTAAAACATATAAAAAATTGAAACGTTTTTCGTGCAAAACGGCAATATGACCTTCCCTCCTTAATATGTCCTGGCGCATCGGTGGGAGTTCTGGACTCTTTTCGAGTCCAAACGTTGAATAGTCATTAACAATTTTCATCAACCTCCAGCGACTTTTGAATAGTTATTACCAATGTTTATCAATTCCTTCGCTGCACAATAGATAGACTTATTGGTGCATAGTCCGCGACTTCTGGCATAATAAAATTATTAACATTTGTCAAGGATCGCTCATGCGATAATTTGATCGTAATATGCTCAATTCCGGACTTATGTTACAGATTCTGCGTAGATTTATGAAACTAGAAGTATAATTTAAAGTCGAAAAGAGTACATGTGTATAATTAAAATTCCTGCTACTACATGGGCACAATATATATGTACTATGCACGGAAAATATATCGTACACGTAGGAGTAAATACATCGACCGAGGAAAAAATCCATTTTCATTAGCATTCGTTCCCATTATCCCATGAACAATTAATTAACCGTGAGACTCAACGCGTCATTCGGCGGAGGGGATAACCCAAACACTGTACAGTGGAGAGAATGATGAAAACAATTTTTATATTCAACACGTCTAGCTTGTAGAATATGCATATATATGTACATAATACGAGTATATAGGTATCTTTGAAAGAGAAATTTAACGGGAGAGTTTTTATTTCATTTTCTTTCGTTCGTTTTAGCCCCCGTGCTCTCGAACTCCAGAGCGCATAATATACATGTATACGAACAGCGGCCGTTACTTCGGCGAATTAAATCTTAAATTAATTGTCGAGCAAACTCTCGTGCCGCGATGCTCTCGAGAGCCAAGAGGATTTAAGATATATCCTCTTCTCTCTCTCTCTCTCTCTCTCTCTCTCTCTCTCTATATATATATATATATATATATATATATATATATATATGTGTATGTATGTTTGTATATATCCCTCATCCTGTATAACCGAGAGTTAAAAGAAAGTTATGACCACAGCGTGTACCTGAAAAAAAATCTATCTGAGTTAAATCTTTTACTATATATATATAAAGCGATTCTCTACACATTATCCGCAAACGATGAGAGAGAGATAGAAAGGAAAAAGAAATGAGAGATGAAGAAATGCTCACCCGATTGCAGGTCAAAAGGATCACACTTGTAGAGTGTAAAATACGCGAATTCAACTTGTTTTTTAACCTTACGAGTCGCTGAGCGATTAAAATTAAAGGGCCTCGGGGATGGTGCGCGTCAACGATATTATACATGAAAGTTTAAAAGTTGAGCACGTCAAAAAATGTATTTCTAGACTGAATAAATAATTCTATCTTACAATTTTTTACAATAACTTTTATTTGCAAGCTTGCGGAGCTTGAAAATAGAAGATCGGTTGCACGAAGTACCATGATAAAGTGTTGTTTTGCATCCTGGAAAAAAAACGGACGAACATGGACCGAGAGTACCGAATCGAAGATTCCGTACCATTCTTATAACTCAATTCGAGAATTTCATATATATCAAAAACCGACGAGAATTTCGACGTTACTGTAGTTTTCCTCTAAACTTCTCATATGCCTACAAGGTCTGTTCAAAAAGTATCGCGAATTTTGAATTTCCGCGGGCTACGTATTCTCGATTTACGATTTTTTTGTGGCGTTAGGTTGGTACTCATATCCCTCACTTATGCTGAAAAAATCGGCCATTTTGAATGTTTAGTTAATTGTTGACAGCTGTTCTGGTTAGACGTGTTTTGGCTTGTCTTCGATTTTTGCCTATTCCAAAAAATGGATCAAAGAATCTGTATCAAATTTTGTGTGAAAAACAAAATTAAGTGCGCGGACGTATTCCGAATGTTGACTGTGGCATATGGTGAAGCTACCTTGGACCAAAGCAACGTTTATCGGTGGTACAAAATGTCCTCAGAGGGCCGAGAAGATGCGAACAATGAAATGCGATCCGGACGCCCGAGCACATCAATTACAGACGAAAACATTGATGAAGCGAAGAAAATAATATTGGCCAATCGTCGAATCACCGTTAGAGAAGTTGCTGAGGAACTAAACATATCGATTGGCTCGTGCTTTTCGATTTTTACCAATGATTTGGGCATGAGACGGGTCGCCGCGAAATTCGTGCCAAAATCGCGTTAACATTGCTAAGGAGCTGTTGGACTCGGTCCGCGACGACCCAAATTTGCTCCAGAGGGTCATAACTGGTGACGAATCGTGGGTTTTTGGTTATGACGTGGAAACCAAAGCTCAATCATCGCAATGGAAGCTGCTTTTTTGGAATAGGCAAAAATCGAAGACAAGCCGAAACACGTCTAACCAAAACAGCTGTCAACAATTAACTAAACATTCAAAATGACCGATTTTTTCAGCATAAGTGAGGGACATGACTACCAACCTAACGCCACAAAAAAATCGAAAATCGAATATACGTAGCTCGCGGAAATTCAAAATTCGCGATACTTTTTTAACAGACCTCGTATATATCATAATTATTTCAGAATTCAGGCGGGCATATACCGAGAAAATTACTGGCGTAATAAAATCTGTTTGTTAACACGTGATCATTTAAACGTTTTGTCGTCGACATGGCTCTCATTTTGTTGAACACGTTTTGTTACTGCAAGCAGACATTCTGTGGCGTTGAGGAAATGGTATAGTTATGGTAGCCAAATATTTTGGTTTAACGTTCTATTTCTTTCTCATAGAGGAAGCTTTGGAATAGTGACAACATTTTTCGAGTTTTCAATGTTAGTGTTTAAAATGTGCCAAAACGGTGGAAAATCACATTTAAAAAAAATGTCCGTAGGTATGCGTGCGTCTATGTGTATGTAAGGACTCTGCAAAATTCAAACGTCAATATCTCGGAATCGGTTTAATGCAGTCTTCTACTCTCAACGAGGATTTTTTTACAGGTTTAAAAAAAAATGTATAGGTACTATTAAATATGTCAACATCGGCTTTTTTTCCACTTACTTATTGATACTTGCAGGTACTCTGAAAATTTTTTCGAGTACAATAAAAATAAATTGAGGGTGCCACGCGGTTTTAAGTCGCCATGATCCCATGGCGACTGTGACCAGACGTTCTACTCATCGGAATAAAAAAAGACCAGGAAGATTATTAATCAGTACTCTAGAATTTCGACGAAAAAAATTCATAAAATGGCGACCTTCTAAACAGTGATGTGTACGGATTTTCGATTTTTTTTAAATCTTTGAATAACCATAAATAATGTTTCATATTTTTTTCTTCGAAATTTTAGAGGTTCATGAGATAGCCATACTTATACCGATCAATAATCTCTTTGGTTTTTTTGTTGCGGATGAGTAGAGCGTCTGAAATCCTGGTCACAGTGGCCGTGGAATCATGGCGACTTGAAACCGCGTAGCTAGCACCCTCAATTTATTTTTATTGTACTGAAAAGAATTTGCAGAGTATCTGCAAGTACCAATAAATAAGTGGAAAAGAGACCGATGTTGAAATATTTAAGAGGACCGATGAATTGTTTGTAAACCTCGAGAAAAATCCTCGTTTAGACTAGAAGACTGCCTTAAGCTACAACACTGAAATTTTCACACCAGTACAGCCGTACACCCGTTTAATTTCAACCGATATACAATTCAAAATGTAATCAAATCTTAACTCGTTCACCGATTCATGCCAAATTCAATACAAATATTCCTTTAATAATAATTTACTCATGGAAGCAAAGTTCATCTAATCGGTCAAAACGTTTGGAAATTCAATCAAATTTAAACATTTTTCGGAAAATTCAAATTTTAATAAAATATGAACCTCCCCAAGCGATTCTTGCGAAATTCCATAAAAATTCAAATATTTTTTGTTTGCGAAAACAAAGCTTTCTCTGCGAGGAAGCAAAATAAGGTATTTATAGATACCAGTCATTTAAAAACCCTCCAGTTGCTAATTTTCCGTTCACATTGAGCCATTGCAGTGTTTTTTACCGATCCTGATTGATTCCAACATTCTTTTTAATTACAAAAAACAATTTTGCCACTATATTCGTGATTTAAAAAACTCTCGAGTTTCAATTCTCTATCGTTTCACGCTTCAATGTTCCCTATGCCGAAAATGGTAAATAACCCTTGTGCAAATGTTACGCGAACGAGGAATAAAAAGTTCGGGAAAAATCGGCGTTTGGCTACATACTATATGGGAAAAATATGAATTTCGAATTTTTGTTATTTTCCTTTGTGCGTAACGCCCAGAAATATACAGAGCGGATGGAAAATCAAAGCTACCACTCGTGAAGTGTAGAGGCAGAAGTAATATATATGTATATAAAAGGTGGTGTTTGTAGAGAACAGATACTGGCTCAGGGTCCTGGTAGAAAAAAAACAGTGTCAATCGTCACCGGGTCTGCGTAATTGATAGAGGTCCATAGTCAGGCTGCTATCCACCCGTCACTTCCCGCTTCTTTCTCTGCTTCTGGGAAGCTCGGCGTTACAGAAGTGGTGCTGGCACTCGCTATATCAAAAATCTACCTCTCTCACAACCATTTTTGTTTCCTCGTTATTGCCAACGGGTTTTCGATGTTTTTCCGATGCAATTTCGTCGAAAGCGATGAGTTTTGCCGCGACTGGCAAACATTGTGGACCTTTGGCAGTATTTTTATTTTTTATTTTTCGTAGCGCGGCTTCGTGAGTGTACACACGTGGTCGTCACGTGGGACGAGTCATGAGGGTACTGTTTGTATGAGTACCGGAATGAGATTACCATTCGCAAAGTCTCAAATACCGTTTGAAACTTTGCATCAACTGTGAAATCATGTTATTGTTGTATTTTACACATTTCGAGGATGAAGTAGATTTATCAGAAAGGAAAATAATTTAAAACTATGTTCTCACTGAATAACTTTGCGAAACACATTTTTTTTCAATTTCCCGACTAAAATAGCTATGGCCGTCAGATGTTTGAATCTATGAGTATATATCTGTGGGGCATTTCACGTCAAATCGACCTGGCTGTGATCCCATCTTCTGGGATTTGATCCACAATTATTCCTATTGTTGTTACAACCCTAAAAAGGACAAGCAGTTTTTTTCTAGATCTTTTCGCTAAACGCTATTTAGTAATGAAAAAAAATAATTATTTTATAATACATAAAACAAAACGTTAGATGTAAATGATAAAAAAATGATTCGGTATTTCAACATTATCATAATGAAACTGATCATATTTGACGATTAGTTTCTGCGCTCGTGCCACCTTAAAAATGATGATTCACCGTCAAAAATATATCTAACATTCTCCGGGCAACTAAGCAAAAGTGACATGGAAATTTCCGATATCCCGTGAGATGCAAGTTCAAACGATTTTTTCGTAATTGATAAAAAAAGTCTAACTACTTTTTTTCCATATGATTGATCATGTGTCGACAAAATTTTTTATTTTTTTTTTCGTTTCATTTGTTTTTGTTTCCGCGAATCTCACGGGAATGGACCGGCGATGAGGTTTTTGCCGGTTCAATCCTCCTCTCGAGCACAAAGCAATAACGTTTTTGGAGAGGGCGCAACTGTTAATCGATAGGCGGCAATGTGCACATATACAAAAGGATTTTCACGATATAGAAAAGTTCGCCGCTTCATATCGGTCGCCGTCGAAGCGTGAAACGATCCCCTTCGGTATACTCGCGCCCGGTTGAAGCTCACGACTGACCTCGACTAGTGTTGCAGACCTAACCCCTGAAATTTGTCAGCAAGAGGTGAGTCGCTTTTGAGCGAGAAGCGCGCGACCACCAGGAGCCGCCAATGCCCTCTCGTACCGGTCGAAAACAAGTTTTTCTTCTCGCGAATAATTCGAAGTAGGTACAGACCCTACGAAATGATAATATTAAAAAATAATTATGAGTCATTGCTGTGGATTCATGAAAATGTTTTGCTTCCTCATAGAGGGAGCTTCGTGATGGTCAAACTTTTTTTTCCCAAGTTTTCAATGTCAATGTTTACAAGAGAACGTGCTAAAACATCGGAAAATCACATTCAGAAAAAAATGGTTGGATGCTTGTACGAGGTCTATTAAAAAAATATCGCGAATTTTGAATTTCCGCGGTCTACGTATATTCGATTTTCGATTTTTTTGTAGCGTTAGGTTGATACTCATGTCCCTCACTTATGCTGAAAAAATCGGCCATTTTGAATGTTTAGTTAATTGTTGACAGCTGTTTTGGTTAGACGTGTTTTGGCTTGTCTTTGATTTTTGCCTATTCCAAAAAATGGATCAAAGAATCTGTATCAAATTCTGTGTGAAAAACAAAATTCAGTGCGCGGACGCATTCCGAATGTTGACTGTGACATATGGTGAAGCTATCTTGGACCAAAGCAACGTTTATCGGTGGTACAAAATGTTCTCAGAGGGCCGAGAAGATGCGAACAACGAAATGCGTTCCGGATGCCCGAGCACATCAACAACAGACGAAAACATTGATGAAGTGAAGAAAATAATATTGACCAATCGTCGAATCACCGTTAGAGAAGTTGCTGAAGAACTAAACGTATCGATTGGCTCGTGCTATTCGATTTTTACCAATGATTTGGGCATGAGACGGGTCACCGCGAAATTCGTGCCAAAATTGCTCAATTTCGAAGAAAAACAGTGTCGCGTTAACATTGCTAAGGAGCTTTTGGATTCGGTCCGCGACGACTCAAATTTGCTCCAGAGGGTCATAACTGGTGACGAATCATGAGTTTATGGTTATGACGTGGAAACCAAAGCTCAATAATCGCAATGGAAGCTGCTTTTTTGGAATACGCAAAAAACGAAGACAAGCCAAAACACGTCTAACCAAAACAGCTGTCAACAATTAACTAAACATTCAAAATGGCCGATTTTTTCAGCATAAGTGAGGGACATGAGTAACAACCTAACGTTATAAAAAAATCGAAAATCGAATATACGTAGCCCGCGAAAATTAAAAATTCGCGATACTTTTTTAACAGACCTCGTAATTGTGTGTGCGTGTGTGATAGACTTTCAAAATTCAGTTTGCCATATCTTGAGAACGACCTGACAGATTTCGTGCAAATTTGGCACGAATTTCGGACAGCGAACCTCCTTTCTTTCCTGCAATTTTTCAACGACGAAGATTTTACGGATTTTTTAAATGACCGCAAAATACTAGTGTTCGCTCTAAGTTTCGTGCATTTTCATCTGTCGCCTAACAATTTTCTACACAAATGGCTTACTGAACAAGGTTGCTTGATATTGAATTTGGTGGGAATCGCTCGAGAGATCCACATATTATAAACATTTGTTTTGGTTTTCGGAAAAAGTTTGTAGTTCATGTAACTTCCATAAATTATAATATCTTGAATTAATGTTTCTTTCACGATTGCAGTATCATTAAATGATAATTGGTATTGAAATTGGCATAAACCGATGAAAGAGTTAAGATTATATCGAAATTTCTATTTGTTGAAATTTTGATATTTTGTAAGAAATTGTATGTTTGCTTAAATTTCTTTAACCTGACAACTATTGGCAAATGTTGAGTATCGAGTTTGAAAAGAATTGCTGAAAAGCTCCAAAATTGAATGAAACTTTTCATGTTCGAAATTTTGTATATCATGCAAAATTTCCGATCGTGCTTTAATTTTAACAAATTGTTCAGTATGTTAATGAAGAATCATAAAATTTCACAACTCGTGATATTTCAGAATTATTCAGATCGATTTAAGTACAAAAAAAACGTTTTTTTTTCAAATTGACACTACCAACGTATGTTATTAATGTTTTTTAATGCTTCTCATTAAAAAATAAAACGGGGGTAGTTTTGCTCGCATCACCGCTCGAAATCGCCTACCACTTAGTACAATCCCTATTTATAATCATCCTATATGTATAACGGCGCACATTGTTTTATCCGCAAATCCCTTTGAATGGACGTCATAAAGAATCCCATTAGCCATTTTTTGGCTTACGGGGGGAAATAGGGTTAGGACAGGGTTTTCTCAATGATTTTCATGAATTTTTTTATAGTAAAAAAAATGAATTAATTTATTGAAACTTTGAGAATACTTTATACATATATTTAAGTATATACTATAAAAATGTTATACATATATTTAAGTATATACTATAAACTATTAGCGACCCCATATTGCAGGTCACAATCAGACTCAGCATTTTGCGTACATTCTGGAAGCCGCAATTTTCATCTGAAATCAAACGAGGTTGGAATTTACTTTTATTATATGTCTCTCTTCTATATGAACCTAAATGCCATCAAAAAAATAGAAAACTGAATTTTTTACAGGGGTCAAAACAAAAAAGCATGATTTTTTGCCATTTTTTACAACTTTATTTGAAAAAAAAAATTATTTTAAATAATGATAATATTCCGTTTTTAGGTTCATATAGAGCGCAATACTATGAAGAAAGTAACTGCCAATTTTCAACACGACTGGTTGAAAACTTTTCAAACTAGCGTGTACGCAAGTTAAAAAAAAGTCGTTTTCAGAAAAACGCGTTTGAAAAAATAGTACCAAGAGAAACAAGCAATATGAGGTCGCTAATATTTTATAGTATATACTTAAATATATGTATAAAAAATTTATAGTATATACTTAAATATGTGTATAAAATATTCTCAAAGTTTCAATAAATTATATTCATTTTCTATACTATAAAAAAATTCATGAAAATCATTGAGAAAACGCTGTCCTAACCCTATTTCCCCCCTTAATGACTTATAACAATAGAACGAGTCGGAATTTTCATTAAAAAATTTGGAAACATATTTTTGAATAGTTTTACTAACAATTTATGAAATTTAAAAAAAATCGATTTTTCGAACCGTCTTACCCTATTTCCCCCCTTAAATGCTAGCATCCCTTCCGCAAGCCCTTATACTCTGTTATTAATGCATCCCTCTATGAGCTGCACTTCAATCACTCGTGATCGCGAAGCACACCGCAACTAGCTTTTCGATCGGTGTTGAGCTCTCTCTCTCGGCCTCTCTCCCGTTTTCCTTTGATTATGGCGAACCTCTGTGGCTTTCGCTCGATGAGAGAATTGATTACCTTTTAGTCTACCGCGAGAGAGAGAGAGAGAGAGAGAGAGAGAAATCCGCATAAATGCAGCTTTGTCCGTGATCATTACGATAAATCTTCCAATGAAACATTAAATTTAGCATATAATATGATAAACATCACAGAAATTGCATATAGTAATGTATTCATATGGATTTAAATCATATACATGTATCGATGTAAAATATGTAAGCTCATTATATATATCTCTCTATATTATATAAATATATCGCCGCCGCCGTCGCCGCCGTGTACAAGAGTTGAGTTGGGAGTGTCCAAAATTGATGTCAGGGGGGCGAAACCCCCCTAGTATATATATATATATATATATACATATATATATATACAGGTTGTCCCATTTAAAAAAATACATTAAAATAGATCGAAAAAATGAGATCGTACAAAAAAATCTTTCCCACAAAAGTTTTATGGTTGAGAGGGGGACATTCGATGGTGATATATTTTTTTTTTGTCGACACGCTTCGTCATATCGCTATATTTTTCAATATTTAAAATGGAAACAAATAGTTTATATATAAATTACTTACAAAAAGCTGATTTTGAGACGAATCCAATGAAACAAATAACGTGTCTGTAGTTTAAAAGACAACGAAGTTATGGCAGTTTAAAGTTTTTTTTACAGCGCATGTACGAGAACTTTGATGAGGGAATAAAGTGGAACCAAAAATGTGACACCGAATTCCTGCCGCCGGAATTATAGCATTGCACAAGGTACTGCCACGTGGAGTTTGCAAGGTCGAATTAATACCTCGTGTGTGTATGCGCGTGTGCACGTGGATGAAAACGCGGTCTCGGCAGCTTGTCAATTCTGCGGTAGTTTTTGACTCAAAATTGCTTTCCAACCGAACTTTCGCTTGACCAGCGCAACACAGTATCGAAGGAGTCAGGCGTGCTTTGATATAAACATTTTTTTCTCCATCATCGTATATTCGTTTCAAAACCATAAAACTTCTGTAGATACCATTTTTTTGTGCAATTTCAGCTCTTCGTCTCATTAGCATTTAGAATACCCAATATAAGTACATACCAAAAAAAAAAGCTTAGCATACAAATTTCGAACGTGTAAAACTTGAACACGCAAATAATCGATAGGTCGAAATATCGAAGATCAAAATAGGGAACATCAAAATAGTGGACATTAAAGTACGTGGTACTCGGTCCGAGATGGTTAATTTATGTACAAAATTTGGCACATAATGGAGATCATTTTTTAAGCTCACATTAACAACACAAAATATGCAAGCTCTGCCGGAAGAAACTGAATTTGCCGAATTTCTACTTGATGTTGACAATCGAAGGTTAACGGGGACAAGGTGTTCGTTCGTTATTTCGACCGCTCTACTTATTGCCCTTTCTCTATTTAGACCGTTCAACATGTTGGACTTTCGCTATTTTGACCGTTCGAGGTTTTGCTCCTTCGTTTTACCGAATTGAAAATTGTAAACTTTCTTGATATCCGTAAATCTAACATTCGTTCAATCTACTTGTGAAGTGTTCGACATTTTTATCGATTTCATATTTCGTCCGTCGCAATGTTGCTCGTCCTCATATTTAAAAAATATGCCACCTGTTTTTCATATTACACTAGAACCTCGATTCTAAGGAGTTCGATTTTAAGGGAAATCCCCACTCTTTTTCCTCGCCAGTGTATGCTGGGACATACCTACGTTACAAAGGTCAGGACCGTAATCGTATTTCTCTTGAAAGTCATTAAGGCCCTTTTTAGGTTAGGTTGCTTGCACGTTCGCGTAACGTGTACTTATGTAATAAATATGGACATGCTTAACACTAAACACGATGAGGAAGGCCCCGATATGCTATGATACGGTACTGGTCATAAGCGCGTAATTAGCTGCTTGTGTTATAGGGGCCGGTGTTGGGCAGCCTCGAGTATAAGAACTTCTGGTCCCAGTTTGTTTTTGCAATTGAGGAAAATGCTTGGATCTTTTGTGAAGGATGCCACGTGACGATATTTTAATGGTTAGTGGATGTACGCTTAACAAATACATAATCTTCAGGATCGATGATAAAACTCCAAAATGCACGGTTATTGAACCGCTCTTTATTCAGTGATTTGAATGTCCTGGAGATTTTCCAGCAGATGTATTGTATATTCGAGCATATAATTGACGATGCGCACGCGATGCTCGATGATAGTATGTCTTTATATTTATACAGATATTCGTACTGATATATATACATATATATATACGAAGATGATTCATAGGCAGCAGTACGCTGGAGACGACTTTATAATAGAACAGTTTCGGCAAGTTTCTCTTGTATCGTCGCTCACGGATTCCTGATTATCGCTCCTCCCCCTCTCTTAATTTGGCGATCCGCCTCAGCATTGCAAATTCATAATCGCTACAAACATGATTTTCGCTATAATTTATCTAAATCTACTGTCTCGAATTGAAAAAAAACTACCAGCGATATGTATAAAAATATAAGTATACTAGGGGGGCTCCGTCCCCTTGCGTGCTTGGCCCGCTTGGCGCGCCAACCCGCCCTTCCCTCCCAAATCCGAACCCCTCCGGCGGGGGAGGGTTCGTTTTCAGAATAACCCCCTCGAGGCGGGGGGGGGGGGGGGTTGTTTTCGTCGGAATATCCTTTCGGGGGGTGGGGTCCGTTTTCGGAATGACCTTAATAACTCTTGTACACAGCGGCAACGGTGACGGCGGCGGCGATATATTTATATAATAGCAATTTTCCTTTAATAGTATGAATGTTTGATGCAATATATTTAATAGATTTAATGAGTAGTATGGCGAATTATATAATCTATATGTGTATACGATTAACGAAAACGATATTTGACTGCGGCCCTCTGGATTCCCGAGACTAGAGACTCTGCTATTGCACGAATGCCTCGAGCATTTCTTGGAGATAATCAAGCCTAATCCCCTTCGGCAACATCATCCTTACTCTCTCGTATCCTCCTCATTCTGGAAAACTGACTCACTAACATTGTTATCGAGGTTCTCCGTTTCCCGAGAAACTCGATTTATTTTCGAGCGAGACGTCCGAGAACCAGGGAGGGGGTGGGGGAGGGGAAGAGTTCGCGAAATTGAGTGATATTACTTAAAAATTCATTTTATGTTATATTTTCGTTACACGGGTTACTATATGTATATGTTCATTTTTGTTCAGCCATATCGATATTACATAGCATAATAACAAAATGGATTGAAATAAAAAAGGTGGAAGCGAAGAAAAATTATATACAAATTATCCGTGCAAATTAATCTGCGTTCACAAAATTTAAATTGAATGATAATAAATAAATTTGATAATAAATACCAACCAAATTTATTTAATTTAATTGAGATGAAAATTACATTTACATTAATTTGAATTTGTGTTTGCGTTGTTTACGACACGTCGCTACATATAAAATTGGATAAACGAGCCGTGATAACGAACAACTTTCTATAATTCGTCGCCGTTGACGTCGTAATGTCCTGAAACTCCGTATGTCGATCTTAATGTTGACCCCTGTCTGTTTGGATAAGAGATTAATATCTCTTATCCCCTTTGCTCATGTGTACAATCTGTCGCTAGGGATTTACGTTATATATATAGCATATATATATTTATAAAAACATAAATTTCAAGACGATGCTTGATTATATACTCCATGGCTTTAATACTGGCATAAATATTCGAGCTCTCTGCGGCAAGAGTCCTCCGGGGAAACCATGAAGGTGAGGGGGTTGTACGTAACAGAAAAGCATGTATTTATGCATATACCAGCACGACAATTCCGACAGTTCATTTCGAGGGCATCCATTATCGGTGTGAGAGAGAGACAGAGAGGACAGAGACCGCGGTTTCTATCTCGTGTCTTGCGTAGAACGCGAAAAAGCTCTTGAACATTTACGAATGATAGAGAGAGGGAGCTCCAATCTTACCTTCAGTCCGCGTGTCGTGTTAGGAACTTTTGGTACCGGAAGTACATTAGAGAGGCTTATAGTGAGCCTCCTCGTTATCATCCTGCATATATATATTCACCAATAGATCATCTTTTCGCTCGGCTCTTATTTTTCTCAACGCCTCAACGAGACACGACTTTTTCACTGTCAGTCATGAGGAAACGTTGCATTTGGTCATACGTTGAATGTATTTTAGTTATCATGCAAATATATTTTTCAGGAAAGTTTGCACTGTCTCGCTGTTATTTATTCGCGAAATTTTATATTAGTGGGAAGATCGTAATATTCAACTTTTTTTTTTTGAACTTGGATTACTTTTAATCATAGATTTTAATTCGAATATTGTTTAACGTTCAATTGACAGCAACACATTTTCCACAGTGTGTGGCTCATATTTGTGAAGCGATATTAAAATATGAATATCGCTTCAACCCATTAGCAAAAATGGGCCATTCACGTGATCGGCTTCAATCCATTTTACATGATGATAAAATATATAGCTGATTAAATCGATACTCCATTATATATGAATTGCAATATTTACAAATCTGTCGAAGCTCAGCGGTTGCTATGGCAAAAATGGGTTGCAACGCCGTTTGCAATGAGGCTGCGATTGTTATTTTCGATTTTGAACAAATTTTCGATTATTTATGTCTAAGTAATATTAAACATTTTTGGCAATAACTATTACGATACTGTACTTGTTATAGTTTCGTCGGTGATCATTCAGCATTTGTATTTCAGCATTTTCAACTCACCTGAAACATGACAAAAAGAAAAGAATTTCATTGGACTTTTATTCATCTATTTCGAGATATTAATAGTCATTCCAATTGATAGGTTCATTTTCGTGTTTATAATATTATCCAATAAGATTTAATGACTCGGGGTAAATAATCTGAATTCAAAAAGAAATAAGTGTCGTTGGTGTGAAAAACCGTTAAAAAAGATCGTAATAAAATACCTACGAATAATAGTGCTGAAAATATTAATCTTTATTATAAAAGAGCAATGAGTCATAATGACTTCAAATTAAAAGCATATGAAAGGTCTGCTTTACCGACTGTGGATAATCGACAAAATGCATTGAAATTTTTGGCCAAACTCCCAAACTCCTGCATCATCAAACTGAATGATTCGAAATTTGTTCAAGTAATTCTGGCCACCTCCATCTATAACGGACGGACCAAAAAACATTGGAATTCAAAATAGAAATGTACATTTTAGAAATGTACATCATTATTGTGTAGCGTAATTCCGAAAAATTTTACTTTTACGCTATAAACGAATAAATACCGGAGATAATGAGCATTTATTTGCTGCTGTATCTGCAGAATGAACAGGATGGCATTTTGCCGAAAAAATGTACAGGAATCGTGGAAAAGTGTTTGGATTTAGTTCACTAATATTCCGCTGCCATTACTTGCAGATCCGAACGCGAGGTACCCGGTACAATGGTTAAATAAAAAGAGTGGGTAAGGTCCGCGATGATATTTTGGCCCCGTCTATATATATATACTAGGGGGGCTCTGCCCCCCTGCGCGCTTCGCGCACCAACCCCCCTCGAGCCATTCCATTCGGCGTACCCCCCCCCCCCCCCTCTCGGACTATTCCATTCGTCGTGCCCCCCCCCCCTCTCGGGCTATTCCATTCGGTGTACCCCCCCACATCCCCCTCGGGCTATTCCATTCGGCGTAACCCCTCCCCCCCTCGGGCTATTCCCCCTATTATTATTATTATTATCATTATTATTATTGTTATAGGTGGGTCAGCTTCACCAAACGGGGCAACCCTGACCCGTTTGGTGAAGCTGACCTCCTCAACTCTTGTACACGGCGGTGGCGGCGGCGATATATTTATATAATATAGAGAGATATTAGGGTGGCCCTTAATATGGGTAAAAAAAAAATTGATCGCGCCGCCCTTCAAAGCGGTTCCGAATACTAAAAAAAAAACCAACGCGAAGCCCTTGCTATGTCCGTTAAGAGGAAGACGTGGCTGTAAGCATGATCTTAAATTTAAATATCAATTTTTCTTCATGATTGGAGAAATTTTGTTTTTTTTTATCTAGTTTATGTGTCAATTTTTTTTTTTTAACATTCCGAAGCTATTGTATATTGGTATTCAATATACAGATCAGATAATATGGTCCTCCATACTAGATTTGATGAGCGTTCAGCTCTGCCATCCTATTATTTTGGAACAATGGTTTGATTTAGCTGCTGTCAAACGTTTTTAATCATATCAAAATCAAACCTTAAATTTGCATCTTGTCAGAAAAATCTATTAAGTAAGAAGGATATAAATTCACGATAAACCATTCACATCGAACTTATTATGAAAAAAATATTACGAAAAAAATATTATGTTTTTTCCGACCAATTGGATGACTTGTGCGAATGAATAATTTCTTTGTTTTCAATAAAACGAACAAGCTCGCCAAGTTTAAAATCCTGCCAAATTGAAAATGTCCTTATGCATTTTTGCGAAAGTAATTTTCAAATATATTTTTTATCTACATCACTGGAAGTCTGATCTCAGTGAAATATTAATATGTTTGCATCTCAGCACACAAGGAATATTTCTAACAAAATTGAAAAAAAAAACTATTCTGGCCGATCCGGAAGTTCGATGTGAATGGTTTATCGTGAATTTATATCCTTCTTACTCAATAGATTTTTCTGACAAGATGCAAATTTAACGTTTGATTTTGATATGATTAAAAACGTTTGACAGCAGCTAAATCAAACCATTGTTCCAAAATAATAGGATGGCAGACCTGAACGCTCATCAAATGTAGTATGGAGGACCATATTATTTGATCTGTATATTGAAAACCAATATACAATAGCTTCGGAAAGTTAAAAAAAAAATTGACACATAAACTTGATTAAAAAAATCAAAATTTCTCCAATCATGAAGAAAAATTGATATTTAAATTTAAGTTCATGCTTACAGCCACGTCTTCCTCTTAAGGGGGGGGTAGGATTTTTAAATTATTTTTTTTGCATTTTTTTTTTAATTTTTTTTCTGAATGACAATATGTCGAGAATATTGTGTATAAATTTTAAGTCAATCGGAGTAAAACTAACGGAGTTACAGCGTTTCAAACGACCGGCCGTGATACGTGATACGTGATACGTGAAAACTTTAAATCGATTTTCCCGAAAACGTCATTTTTTAAGTTTGTGAACATTAGAACTCAAAATCTACTGAATCGATCCTTTTGAAAATTTAAACATTACTTCTTCACATAAATCAACAGGTAATCAGGAGGAGTTTTTTTTTTTTCAATTTTTTAATAACAAATTAAGCGCGATTTTTTGAGCTAAAATTGCGTTTTTCACTTCCAAGTGCTGCAAAAAATAGAAAAAAAAAAAAACTCTTCCTGATTACCTCGAGAAATACATCACCTTTAAAATGCATATCAATTTTTTTGTTTGAGATGATCCGCTAACGAGTTATAATGTTCACCGCAAAACCACTTTTTTTCAAGGCGCTTCTGGAGGTTCAACGTCACCGGATTATTTATCAATATTTTTCACTGAAAAGTTTTTCTGAGATACTTCAATAGTTATACAATAATATGTAATTCTATTTAATAAAATTATATTACTCATGTCGCCGCAAAAAAATCATAAAAATATGCTTTTTTTTCGCCTTTAAAACCCTACCCCCCCTTAACGGACATAGCTGGGGCTTCGCGTAGGTTTTTTTTTAGTATTCGGAACCGCTTTGAAGGGCGGCGCGATCCATTTTTTTTACCCATATTAAGGGCCACCCTAATATATATATATATATATACATATATATATATATATATTTATATATATATATATTTATATAAACGGCATTCAAGACATTGGATTATACGACGTGGGTTTAGTAACGAGGGAGAGAGAGCTCTCCTCGATATAATTCACCGCTCGCGGTACAAGTTTTAATTTCCATAAAACCCGTTTTGCGCTGGTATCAACATCTAGCCCACCCACACGTTTGCGCGTCTTATACTCCGCTACCCTTAGCCTTCTTTGCAACCACCCCGCAACACTGATGTAGAATATAGGGCTCTGCGCGCACTCCCGCTGATGCTCTTCCAGCTACTACTATGACGACGACGGAGGGAGCCACCGTAGAAATTCAAATTCTTTCCGTTATCTAGCTGGCTGACGGCCGCCAACGCGTTATTAATTTTTTTTTACCGGTCTGACTCTCGAGCGTATGTATACGGCGGAGGAGGAGTTGCTGCGGTATAATCGAGGGTATATATGGTACAGTGACGCGGTAACGTCTTAATTTCGCAACTTTCAGAAAAGTGTGTCAGCCAGGTATATATATATACTAGGGGGGCTTCGCCCCCTGCGCGCTTCGCCCCCCGGCTCGACCCATCTCACCCCTTCGCCCTCAACTCTTGTACACGGCGGTGGCGGCGGCGATACATTTATATAAGATATATATATATATATATATATATATATATATATATATATCATATAAATATATATATGCCGGGCGAAAAGCGCAAAGGGTAGAAAAATGATCTCGTCGTCAAGGAAGGGAAAGAGGGTTGTGGAAAAAATAAGAAACTGCTGGAGGAAAAGCGTCAGGGGAAGAAGGTAGGGCTGCTAAGGGCAGGGAGGGGGCTCGCGTCAGAGAGAGAGTGGGCCGTTGAGCGAAAAAAAGAAAACTACAAGTCGACGGCATTTTAAGAGACTCAGCAGAGGGCTCACCTCATTTTTTTTCTAACTACGGTTAAGGTAATTTTTTTAATGTGTCCCGCGCGGCCTCGGAGTAAGTTCAGCGTGTCTTTTTACCCGTGCAGAAAAGAGAAAGGCTCCGTGTAGTTCGTCTATGTGGCTGCCAGACGAAAAAAAATCCCTCGTGCTCCCTTGCACGTCGTATATTTTTCTTAATAATTTTTCAACTCACTCTCTTCGCCGCCATCCTACTTCGATCTATATACAGGTAAAATATACAACATACGGGAGAATATTCAACGTTGCAATCTTCGTTCTTGAGCTGAAATGCTTTTTAATTGAAGTTCTACCCGATAATTCTTATTCTTCATTCAAGTAAATCTATTAAATTTATTGGGTTGAGAATTGTTTAACTGGAAGTTGGCTGAGTAGGTTTCAGTGGATTAAAAGAGAACAAATACAAATAATCTAAAATAGACCGCCAGAATCCCTTTTTTCACAATACAAGTGTGTCTATCTTAAGGGGAGACTATAGTGACTTTTGCTGAACAAGTTAATTTTTTTAATCGTTGCATAATGTTCCTGACAATACACCGGGTTCATTTAAAAATTGTGTTGACCTGTAGATTTTTCTAAGGTCTTAACAAGCAACCAAAACTTAGTATGATAAAAGTGCAAAAATGATTATATTCTACGTTTTCACGTCAAGTTTAATGTGCCGTAAAATACGTTTAGTATTGTGCAACATTGTTTAATATAGCATCTCATTAACTTTCTTGAATTTCACGGGTCAACGCGTAATTAAAAAAATGTAATTTTGAATTTCGCGCGTCATCGTCATAATCGATTAGCGTCGGTAAGCGCGCGCACTGCTTTCAAGCAGCTGACCGAGTGTTTAGAATGAGATGCAGTAACAATTGAAACGGAATAGCTTCGGTAGTTTTGGCTACTTAGCGAAAAGTTCGTTTAAATAATGGCATTTTTTTAGTGAACAATGTTTAGCAAAGTGTGGAAAGTACAAATAAATGATGAGACGATTGTCCATAAATGTGACTTGCGAAGATTTATACTTGATAAATCTACCCACTTATTACTGTAATATAATAACCTAAAATAAACTGTCAGCTGATATTTTTTATGGAAAAAAACAACGTTTAACATATTTTTTTATGACTTCATGAAAATAGAGGATATTACATACTGAAAGAAGCTATCGTTGTCAACAGCCATTATTATATTCTCTTACTTGCCCAATACAGGTACCTTCATTCGTGATTTTATTTTCAATTTTTGAAAAATAACTTGGGCATTAGATTTTCTTGAATTAGGCTGAAAATTGGTGCATATCGCTTTTAGCCCTATGTCTACAAATTGTATTACTCAGTTTTTCAAATTTGACAACGCATAACAATTATTTGCCGTTAAAGGTGAAAAATATAGCAAATAAATGGTACTTAACATTTTGCGATGAAATAAATACTATTAGACAAAAAATTGAAAATCCGGTAATACAAATTGTAGTTGAGGGTTCAAATTAAGGGGGGTAGCCATTGCAATGCGCAAATGATTTTTTTACGTTTCATGTTTTGCCTTATTCCAAATTATATCGATGGATAATTCGTGAAATGGTTTCAAATTCGGAGGGATTTTAATTGAAAATAACACAAAAAGAATGTGTAAACTTGATGAAAAGAGCTTGACAACGGTTGAAATTTCAAAATCACTATAGGCTTCCCTCAACAATCAGAATCTGAGAATAGTACTTGTATTATTTTCGACATTGTCAGACTGCGAGTTGACCCAACTGCGTAGAACATATTTGTTCACTCTTTTTTTTCTATTAAGCACGATGAAATATATCGAAACTTTGGTTCAAATGGCGCAAAAAAAAAAACCCGTGTCTGAGAAAGCCAAGCGGAAAACTCACTTACAGCCTTACCTTTTGTCGGACAAATGCAATAAAGCAGACTTTCTCTCGAAAAGTTTCACCCCATAAAGTCACTTAGCCCACTCAAGCATCCGTCCCACACGTTTCCATGAATCCATTTCTCGTGCACTGAGCGCGACCCCACAAAAAAGGGTGGCAAGTCTGTGCTACATGTACGATAATGGGATAAGCCGTAAAATACTCGAAACAGCCGCACAGTTCTATCATGCCTGGCGGCGGGAGGAATGGGGTTGGCCTCGTGTTGGCCAACGACACCAGAGACCCCTCTCTTTCTCTCTCACTCTTCCTCTCGCTGTCTGGGATCTGGATGTTACTACCATGTTGGTGCCTGTCCTAGAGCCGGTTTCTGGAAAAGTTTTCTCAGGGGTTCTCGTTTTCGCCCACGGGAGAGATTCGACAACCACGAAAACCGAAGTTGAATAAGTCGCGGTTGTTGTCGTATGCGCGTTGTCCTTACTCTAACTCTCTCTTTCACTCGCTCTTTGTCCTCGCTCTAACTTCCTTTGCGGCCACAAAACATCGTATCCCTCTCTCACCCACATTGTGTATATCAGCGTTAAGTCGGAATCAGTGTTTAGTGCTTTTAAATCAAGTCGTTTCATCGTGATGTTGCCGTTGGCTCTTTTCTCCGGGGGTCGAGAAGGATTCCAAGGCATTCTCGTTTATCCAAGTCGTACCGCTACCTTTCAACCCCTCGTCGTTCTCGTCCGTTTCTCACATCGTCTGCTCTCCAAGCCCCTGGCTTCGCTTCTTTCATTCTCATTGCGTCCTTCCTTGCTCCTGACCTGAACCAACTCACTCGACGTTTTACCACTAAGGGCGTTTCTTCGTTCGCTCTACTATAACCGTTATCCATTTTTATTATTGTTTATTTGTTTGTCCCGGGGCTTTCGACGTCGTCGCTTCTAATACCAACTGACACATCTGATGGTACTAAAGCCACCGTCAATAGGGTCACGCATGAAGTAGCGAGTCCATTGAAGATTGCCGCAAACGATTACCTTTTGTGGGCTGGACGCTGCCTTTCCATTTCCATGAAGCGGAGACAAAAGCAGTCTGACAACTTTTTTCAGACTTTCCTTTCTAAATTGCATGATTGTACGCTTAATTCCGGGAAACTTGGAGTCCTCAATCCAAAAAATGTTCTCAAAATTCAAACGAGCTGTTGAAATCGAAGCAAATTGTTGTTAATAAGAATGCAAGCTAACCCGATCAATGTTTATAATCCCTGTATATTCTTATCCCACATTTATATTGAATCACTATTAGTACAATCAATAGGGAGCCCGTTACTCTTGTCCACAATGCACTAAAAATAAACGACTTTTTTTTTATTTATTAAGGTTCAGTACCACGTACCATACAACAATACCACGTAAATAAACAAAATCCTTACAAATTAAGGGAGCGCAAGTGCCGCCATTTTGAGAAAAACCGTATTGGCCAATATCTCCGTACCGTGCACTTTAGGCCAAAAATGGTAATAACCTTTCTTGTAGATAATTGAATTTCTCGTCTTTTTTTATAAATATTTTTTTTTGTATCAGTCACCGTTTATGGCTTATGCAGCTGTTAAAATTTGTTTATTCACTTTTTGACCTGTATCTCTCCTAATAATTGTTTAAACAATAAAATGCTAATAATCAATCTTTTTAATCCATACATTTTCCACAACTTTTATTAAAAACTTTTTTGTCTAAAATTAATATTCTCAAAATTATAACGCGTTCAATGTTGCGCTACTGGGTGCATGGCTAATAAAAACGCGTTATAACTTTGAGAATATTAACTTAAGACAAAAAAGTTAAAAAAAAATGTGTGGGAAAATCATGGATTTAAAAGATAAGTTATTAGCATTTTATTGTTTAAACACTTATTAGGAGAGATACAGGTCAAAAAGTAATAAAATAAATTTTAACAGTCGTAAAAGTCGTAAACGGTAATTGATACAAAAAAAAATTATTTAATAAAAAAGATAGGAAATTCAATTATCTACAAGAAAGGTGATTACCATTTTTGGCCTAAAGTGCACGGTAACGGAGATATTGGCCAATACGGTTTTCCTCAAAATGGCAGCACTTGCGCTCCCTTAATTTGTAAGGATTTTATTTATTTACATTCAGTACGTGATCCTGAACCTAATTTAAAACAAAATTGTCGTTTATTTTTAATGCGCCACGATATTCCCTGTTGATTGTACTACATAGACTCCGGTTGATTATTATATTTCAGCTGCGGATCAACAAACACGCGATTGAACGAAACATTCATCGTCAGAAAAATCGACCTCATGTTTTGTGTTTTGTCAGTGATATATTTTATTTGTGGGAAATTTTGTTTGCCCAATTAACTACAGTGTATTTATTTTACTTTTCATTTTTGCAATAAATTGAATTGGCATGAGAATAGCGTCATATAACCGTTACCAACCACAGAGGTAAATTACTAAACACATTTATTTCCGATCCAATGTATATATCGTTCCGGCTCACTGCGTATCACGAAAAACCTACACATATTCATTTTTATGAAAGTTTTGCCTTCGAACAAGCACAAACTTCAAGCAGGAAACAGATATAAATATATGTACAGGGAAACGGTGAGAGATAACGATGAATGCGAATGGAATGTTTATTCGCGTTATGTTTCCTGTTATATTTTGATCGTAAAGTGGGGGGGAAAAAACTAAGTCACGGACGTCCGATAATTGCGAGCTATTCTTTTACGCGTGCGTTTGGAAAATAAATTTCGTGGAACAGGCGCATGGGGAGGCAGTGCATGAGAGAACACACCGCCATTTTTTTATTAACATAAACGAATCTTCGATTTCCTCGTTTCGAGCCGCTTGCCTTACAGAAACCTTTAGCCATACTGACTAGCCATCGAAATAATCTGAATAGAAAAATTCATAGAAATTTTCAAAGTTTATACGATCGTTGACATTTTTTTGAACATTGCAATTTCATTAAAATGCATATTGACGGACTAATACTAGCTAAAATATAGAAACGAACTAAGTGGCAGTATCGAAAGTCTGGGAGAGATTCTTGGAGGACCTAACCGCGCTGTCCCATATATATCGACCGATCGACCCTAAATTTATAGGTTAAAGCACTACGCGGGCATGGACTATAAACTCTCGTCGGTAGGATATAAATTTCGCTGCGGTAAGGAACGGAGATGCCACTGAGTTCGCGAGCGTGAAACTTCTACGCTCCACCTCCATACTCTCCCCGGATTTGCGTATGACTCCGAATAAGGAACTTTCAGTTAGAAAAGAGAACATTTCCAACACTCGATCTTGAACTCAATTTGCGATGGTTCCGGCTTAATGCGAGTGCGCATTCGATACGACGACCATAAACCGTGGATTCCAGTCTGTTACTGTCTGGTGGTTAGGATATATTTGACTGGTCGTCTGAGATCAGAATAATAAAAAAATGTAACCCTCACATTTCCTTGGCACGGAAATGTTCACGCAACAAATGAAAAAAAGTCTTCGTGCGACAGCTCAGTTCCTATTCGACAGAAAAGTTAGTCAATGACTTTTTCAACACACCAATCATAATTAGCCGTGCTGAAAAAGTATTGACATTGATAAAGACTGATTGTATTAAATAATTCTTAATTACTTCAAGTGGTTACGATTTTTATTTATGATATCTTCATCTCTTGTCGATTTATTTTAAAAAAGTCATGATTAATGATAGTTATTATGAAAATTAATTACGCATGATTTTCCAGTAATCGGACTGTACAACGGAAGGTATTTCCTGAATTTTTACAATAGCTGAATCGAGTTTTCCCCAGCAAAACCGTCGATACGATCGGCTGACTGAACAGTCTGATCAATTGCGAGTGTTACTACTGCCAGACGTCATCCTCTCTATGCTCTCGAGATTGGTCCTATATCCCTCCCTCCAACTAAATGACTAGCGTCCCAACGGGGGTTTCTTCACATTACGCGAAACTCGTAGGTTGTCATGCTCAAATGAAAAATTCCAACCCCACAATTTGTCACGATGAATCCCCTCGCTATGCCCGGGAACATTATTGTTTATTTTTATGAAACTTTAATTTATGAACATCTATATCTAGACGTGGAGTTATGCAGAACGTAACGTGAACATCGCTTTCCGGTAGAAGAGGAAAAAGGAGTGGGGCGGCTGGAGAACAATTCCTACGAGCTCGTGGCCGAGACACTCGCAGCGATACATGTACCACATTAGTATTTACACCTAGCTAGCCAGCGATATTCCCAATGTTCTCGTATATAACGATACACCATATGTTAGAGGAACACGTAACAATATCGTTCGGTTTTGAATTTTGTTATTCTACTGACGAAATTCGTTTTGTAGAAGAATTCGTTTGCGCGTTGAAAGCCCGATATGCCAGAAATGGGAGCAAGCAGCAAGGTAGAGAACAGAATGGAGTACACGGTGTGACGCCAAGAGACGAGACAGAGCTTCGGGCTTAGCTACGCAGGTACATTTGCATACATAGAGCCATCCGGCGAAGGTTTCCATTAACTTTAGTAGAAGGGATATCCTCTTGAAGCCGCAAACCAGGCCAGGACATGAACCTCGACGGTGTCGAAGATGGTTATACTTTTGAGACCTAAACAACCCCGACCCCGGGGAGACCTACACCCTCCGTACTTAGGACTGACGCGTAGTCGCCCACCATCGCCATCACCTCACTCGGACGCGACGATCCCTCGAGGTATCCGTCGAAGGAATTCGTTAATACGTTGAGAGTGGTTTAGGCTTTTGCCTCTGGCTCTCGTCGTATATTATATTATATTCGCCTCTCGGTTAACTCTCTTATACGGAAACGCAAAATTTCCTTGTTCGAGGACAAGTGGCGGCAAAATTGGACGATCACTATTCTTCTTCCCGAGCGGAAATTTGGTCCGGCCCAAATCCGGCCCATGTCAGGCTGCCCTATCAGCCTGGTACGGCCCTGATCAGGATCCGTATCAGGCCCACATCCAGCATGTAACGGAGTTGCGGATCCAGGCCTGATCGGGCCGTAATCCGGCCGTGATCCGGCACCGATCCGGCACCGATCTGCCCTCGATCTGGCACTGAATTCCAGTTTTCAAATTTCAAATGAATAAAATCTATTTATCTTCTGAGCATTAGGCTATTGGCCATCGTATGTTGTTAGCTGGACAATATAATAATATTTAATAAAAAAAAAAACGGCCTTCACTGGGGTTCGAACCCGCAACCTCTCTCAGCAGACTCCATTCTCAAATTGAACCAAAAAATATTGAAAAAAAAAATGTTACTGTACTAACAGTCATTTTTTAGACGTTTTTTGTTGTTTAAACGATAATTGCGGTCGTTTCAAATTAATTTTCCAATCGGGAGTTGTGCTATTTAAACCTACCTATCTGTCTACCTACCGACCTAACGAACTAACGCTGTAACCACTACTCTATCGAGCATTTGTGAATTATTTCTAGGAATATCTTATATGTAATCCAACCACCAAAAATGAAGATGGTGAATTATATTAAAAATTGTCTTCGTAGTAGATTTAATTTTAAGGTAGTGTAGGTTCTCGATTGAAAAATCGATGTAGTAATGATAATAATGATATTAGTAATAATAATAATAATATAAATACTACTTTATAATTTCCTTTCATTATTAGTATTTTCAGCGTATATTTTTGTCGGTTGTTTGAAAAACTCAGAAAAAGTGCTTTCCGTTCAGTAGTGGGTAGACAAGCCAGTAAACGGCTAAGCGGTCACCCATCCCAGTACCGACTGCGGCGAATACAGTAGTATTCGCCGCAGTTAGTATGGGGATGGGTGATCGCCTACTTAACATACCAGACCATCGAAGCCGCGAACCGACCTCGCGTCCACTGCTGTCAATCTTATGATTATTGTTATTATTGTTATTATTATTATTAATATTATTTAAATGTCAATCGAATAATGTCTCAAGAAGTATTATTCGAAATAATACGACACAGAGATTTCCCAAATGAGTATCCTCCGTCTATCCTATTAAATCGTCGAAAGATAATCATTTTAATGCAAAATTTCATCTTGTGTTGACAATGAACTTGTGTTAACACAAGTTCCTTGTCAACACCTGAGGCTGCGCTGATAATTCATGCCGTATCGGAATATCATCCGCCCCTGATCTGGGCGTGATACGGTTGGCGTGATCAGGATTTGCCACGGACGCCTTAGCCGCACCTGATCCGGTCCTCCGTATGTAATGTAAGGCTAGCCTGATAATTCACGCAGAATCAGAATATGAACCGGCCCTGATATGGGGGGGATCCGGTTAACCTGATGAGGATTTGCCACGTATGCCTTAGCCGCCCCTGATTTGGCCCTGATATATGTAATGTAAGGCTAGCCTGATAACCCACGCCGTATCAGAATATGATCCGCCCCTGATCTGGGCGTGATCCGGTTAGCCTGATCAGGCTAACCTTATCGATTCCTGAACGGGGCCTGATCCTATATCAGGCCAGCCGGAACGAATTTCTGCTAGGGTTGTTCTCGGTAAAGAAACGATTAAGTCACATTTAGGGATGGAAAACGAAGGTCGACGAATCTTGACCTTCTTTAATATAATCTTCTCTTGCCCCGTTGTTTTTTTATTTTGTGAGAAGCTATATATAGAATAGTTGTAGCTGTGAGAATATCATTGGATAACGTAGTATTATTTTTACAATTACACCCAACAAGAAACCAACCGTGTTAATAATACTGTTAACAAATTGACGCTTGGAAGCGATGATGTTATCACAGGTTGAACAATAGTTATTCACGCTGAGGATTAGAATATATTTGAATGACGTTAACGAAAGAATACGGGTTGTTTCGATATACTTGCTGCAGAGCTTTCCCTAGGTGGGGCAAATAAACAGTCATGACTGTGCTGCCCGGTGTATCGCGTAACGTTGAATTGTGGTAAAGAGTCGAAATGATGAGTTTCCTCCACGGACGTCTACTATGTCAACGGAGTAAGAGGTCTGTTCAAAAAGTATCACGAATTTTGAACTTCCGCGGGCTACGTATATTCGATTTTCGATATTTTTGTGGCGTTAGGTTGGTACTCATGTCCGTCACTTACGCTGAAAAAATTGGCCATTTTGAATGTTTAGTTAATTGTTGACAGCTGTTTTGGTTAGACGTGTTTTGGCTTGTCTTCGATTTTTGCCTGTTCCAAAAAAGCAGCTTCCATTGCGATGATTGAGCTTTGGTTTCCACGTCATAACCATAAAAGCATGATTCGTCACCAGTTATGACCCTCTGGAGCAAATTTGGGTCGTCGCGGACCGAGTCCAACAGCTCCTTAGCAATGTTAACGCGACACTGTTTTTGTTCGAAATTGAGCAATTTTAGCACGAATTTCACGGCGACCCGTCTCATGCCCAAATCATTGGTAAAAATCGAATAGCACGAGCCAATCGATATGCTTAGTTCCTCAGCAACTTCTCTAACGGTGATTCGACGATTGGCCAATATTATTTTCTTCACTTCATCAATGTTTTCGTCTGTTGCTGATGTGCTCGGGCGTCCGGAACGCATTTCGTTGTTCGCATCTTCTCGGCCCTCTGAGATAATTTTGTACCACCGATAAACGTTGTTTTGGTCCAAGGTAGCTTCACCATATGCCACAGTCAACATTCGGAATGCGTCCGCGCACTTAATTTTGTTTTTCACACAAAATTTGATACAGATTCTTTGATCCATTTTTTGGAATAGGCAAAAATCGAAGACAAGCCAAAACACGTCTAACCAAAACAGCTGTCAACAATTAACTAATATATCAAAATGGCCGATTTTTTCAGCATAAGTGGGGGACATGAGTACCAACCTAAAGCCACAAAAAAATCGAAAATCGAAGATACGTAGCCAGCGGAAATTCAAAATTCGCGATACTTTTTGAACAGACCTCGTACTTCCATACACATGCAGAAAAATAAATAATAAATACCTCCGTTAACAGACACTCTGTATTCGACAACTTCTTTTCCAAATATTGATTTCCACGGTTGTGATAACGCGCTCGTAAACACTTCGTACTACTTAGAGGTAGTACGAAGTATTCGTGAGCGAAGTGTATGTAAGGCAAAAGCCTTACAAATTTCAACCCTCAATTAAGAGTTCGACGCCCCGGTTGGAAGTATGTCAGGTTAAAGCGATCTCGTATATAGCAATTTACACGGATCCGCGTGTGCTTTGCGTCAGACTTTAGCACCAGTACAAATAAACCGTCACGATTACTGAAACTGTCAGATTCTCGTCCGCCACCCCGTTCCATGGAAACTTTCGCTTTGGTTTTGAGATCTCTCGTCTATGCGCATCTGTACTCGCGTTACGTTTGTGTATGTCATGTGTACACCGGCAAACCCAATGGCATTTTGCACTTTAATTGCCGGAGTCAACCCATCGTCTTGCATCGTTCCCCGGTGACTTTGTCGACACCCAGACGGTAGATGAAAGTAAAGATCAAAGCAGAAAGTTCGAGTTACGAGTAAAGACGAGACAGTTTTGCGAGACGGTTTTGCCTCAACGCTTGATTCTTTTGCAATAAATATATACAGCAGTAAATATATATATATATATCAGAATGTACGGGAATCGGGAAAGAAAATCCGGCAAGGTGAAAAAGAGCCCCCGTCATTTCCTTTCTCGTGGAAGTCGCGCTTGGCCTTTGTTGTTTCGCTAGGAAAGGGTCAACAACTCTTCAGGACGACACCGTGTATGCCTTATTCTCGTTGCCTCCTTACGTGCTCATGGTCCTTCTTCTCGTGAATTTCAAATCTTTTAGTCTATTGCTCCGTCTCGTGTACGGCCGAACGATCAATTTCCGGTAAATTATACTGTGTATACCTGTGATCGTTCAACGCGATTTCACGGGAGTCCGGTGATTCTTCGATCGTGGCTGTTGCGGATCTTCAATAGGGAATCACAGCATTCAACTACGTCCTTGATAGCACGAAATGTGGTATCAAAGCTACCGGAAATGACAAAGTTGTCGTTCGAGACGTCCGTAGACGTACAACGATCGAATTGTCAGGAAGTGAGGGGTTAGGTTTTTCTTTTCTTCGCGGTGGAGGAATAAAAGAGTTTTGATGTATCGAAGTCGAGCCGCCCAAACTCACAGTAAAATGCACATCTTTTTTGATGCTTAGAAAAAAGTTAATTGGCAAAGTTGTGAAAATGGAAAGTTCGTTGTCTTCCACATCGATGTCTTGTAACGATGCGAAGTGTCATGGTTAGTGATAGCCCTGTTACGCATATTGCTGGAATTTTTTTCTATCAGGAATAAGTTTTCGGTTCGCCTGTTATTCAACAACTCGTTTTTAAAGTAGTAGTCTGGTAACTTAAGCCGATTTTCATGTCTTTTTTGGAGGGCGTTTTTTTCTAGGAAAATAAAAATGAATCGTTTTGGATATTTAGGATATTTTTATTTACATATTAAAGATACAAAAAAAAATTTGTTTGAAAAAATTTAATAGTTTACTATTATTGTTATTATTGATCGAAGTTGGCACCTCGAAGTTGGCAGCCCGGGTCCTAACTTTTTTTCTACCGAACCGATTGCTTTCAAATTTTAACAGGCTACTCTACACACTTATAGTTCTCGTCGGAACTACCAAGAAATTGTTTCACCCCTAACTTTTTATTTTACAACCCCTTCTTTGCTAAAATAAAAGGACTTTTTCTTCCAAAGTCCGCCATTTTGTTATTTATCCATGAAATTTAACTCCAGTAGTTCCGACCAGAATGACATGTCTATAGATTAAGAATTATCAAGAATTTTTTATTTCAGATAACATTAAGAACCAAAATCACCGGGGCCACCCACGCGCTTTTTTTTTCGAGGTGCCAACTCCGATCAATAATAATAATAACAATAATAAACTATTAAATTTTTTCAAATTTTTTTTTTGTATCTTTAATATGTAAATAAAAACATCCTAAATATCCAAAACGATTCATTTTTATTTTCCTACAAAAAAACGACCTCCAAAAAAGACATTAAAATCGGCTTAAGTTACCAGACTACTACCTTAAGTCGTCGATATTTTAGATAGCATGCAAAACAATCTATTTTGTTCTACATAGACTGAATTATGGTCCTAATTGGACAATGTTATAAAACATCGGTATTCCTTTATTCTCTGGTGTGTTATAAACAGATTTGCGTATGATATATACGGTGATAAATGGAAGAAGCGTTTGTTATCGAGGGACAATAAAATTCACCGTTGCAAGAAAAGTTTCCTCGTAAAAAGCGAATGGAAAGTTCGATTTGTCTTCCTAGAGCACCCTTCCCTGCTGTTGGCATGGTCTTTCGAACCATTCACGGCGTATGGATGTAATCTGGACGTCCTGGTGCGGGAAGACTCGACGGAATTCAAAGTCACCTCCCCCACCCTATCTCTAGGGACAAGTTTGTTAAAACTCTCTTCGGAGAAATATGTCTGGTGCATCGTTGGAACCAGAGCTATTGTCGGTGAATCGACAGAAGATTTTTCACGTCCTTCAGCAGCCCACGCCGATAATTCTTATTCCTATTTCTAGTAATCTGATCATTATGATGATGAGGATCATTATATGTGTTACCATGCATACGAAATGAACGAGAAGAGTATGCAGGACGTTTTTTTGATGCCTTCTGTCAAAAAGAGAGAGATCCAAAAAAATGCGACGAAACAACGCGGGAAGACTGAGCCCAGAACAAATAGGGCATGTGAGCAATAACGAGATCATCCAGCATTTTCATGTCGTCAAAATGGGCGAACAAACTTTGGGGGCGTCGGTCGTTCTGTACGAAGAAATCGCCGATGTGTCGCCTGCGAGGTTAAACATTGAGCGAATTAATCATTATGGCAGATGAGGATATAAATGAACGAAGGTCTTCGGTAAATATTGCCGTAGATGCGACATAGAGGGATGATTGATCCGGACGCTTCACTTATCGCTTCTCAGCGAACAGGCGATTAACGAGTCTCTCGTAAATCGCATTCGACGCGTCTGCCAGATTGACCAATTATCCTCTTCTTCTCTATTCTTGCTGACGATATAGCTACGCTGCGCAAATACCTCGTTTCTCATACTCGGTCATTCTGTCAATGCTAGAAGAGACCCAATGAACAGATATAAATGTTCGGCGTATAGTCATAATTCGTGATAGAGCCTTGTCAAAGCTACGATTTTTTTACTTCCAGACTATCATTTTTGTTCAATCTGAGTTGTCCAATCTTCTGTTTCAAATATTTATCGAGGCACTCCTGAAATTTAAACTTTACGAGCATAATAGTGTTTAACTAAAGTATACGAGTATATTCGCTCAAAAAATATCTACAACATACTAAAAAAAGGTTTTGTGGGGATATCTTGTTTTTATTCATAAACGGATATGCAATGTTGCCAGGTTCATGTTTGGGTATAATTTTTTTTTATTATCGTGTGTTCCAACGTATACCCTTTCGGATTTTTACGTATGACCGTTTTGAAACCAATCGTTTGAAAATTAGCAGTTACTTTCTTCATAGTATTGCGCTCTATATGAACCTAAAATCGGAATATTATCATTATTTAAAATAATTTTTTTTTCGAAAATAAGATTGTAAAAAATGGCAAAAAATCATGCTTTTTTGTTTTGACTCCTGTAAAAAATTCAATTTTCTATTTTTTTGATAGCATTTAGGTTCATATAGAAGAGACACATATAATAAAAGTAAATTTCAACCTCGTTTGATTTCAGATGAAAATTGCGGGTTCCAGAATGTACGCAAAATGCTGAGTCTGATTGTGACCTGCAATATGAGGTCGCTAATATCCCCGGTGTTTTTCAAGAAAACTCTTCAAAAATTTTATAGTATATACTTAAATATGTTTATAATATATTCTCAAAGTTGCAATAAATCATATTCATTTTTTATACTATAAAAAAATTCATGAAAATCATTCAAAAAACGTTATCCTAACCCTATTTCCCCCTTAACTTGGGTGATCGCCGAAGCTGGACACCGACTGCGCGTCCACTACTGTCGGTAATTAAATAGTTATTTTCCGTGCTCGACGTCCCGATTTTTCAAAATATTTGACGGCTCAGTGATGTTAAGTGTCTTCAGAACACCGGTAAAACTAAGGACCTATCTATGCGCAGAGTGTATGTATTGTGTAATATGTTGGAATATTTATATACAGTAGACGCGAGAGCATGTGCGGTATCTCACGCTTCACTCTACGAAGCTTTCAAGAGATCGGTCAGACTCGGCAATCACCGCCGGCGCTATAACAGTATTTTCTTGACTAAGGTAGCACTGGGGATAAAGAAATTTAATAAACTCGACAATAGCTCAAGCGATTCAAGTCTTTTTGGTCTTATTTGAAAGGTGTTAGCCGAATCATATTACGATAATATTCTTAATCTTTTTGCCCGAGGTATCGTTGCGTGTGCATACTCAAAAATAAAAATGGCAATCTGCGTCAAGCTGCGAGTTCGATTTTATAAGGTTTTGCTCAGTACGCGCACAGAATGCACTTGGTGTCAGACTCTGCCGGGTCTCGTGATGAGAAAATGAATTCTTCAACAATTCTTTCTTGATATTCATTTTTTTTACAACAATTTATCCGACTACCTCTGTTCGAAAACCTTCTTTGGAATGATATTTCCTTCCTCATAAGGCAAGCTTTGTGATGGTGAAATTTTTATTTTCGAGTTTTCAATGTTAACGTGTTCAAAATGGGCGAATGTGGGCAAATGTGGGTATGTGTAAGTAAAGTAGTACGTCCGGTTTATTTACTACAGTTTTTATAGAAATTTATGAAGCGATTTGGTTCTTATGGCTTTTTAACATTTTCCTAGAATGTCTTTACGCGCTCTAGCTTCTGCACATTTTGTGATATCGGACACATTTTTTTTACGTAAATGGATTATTATTGAACAGTGATTGGTATAAAATTTTTCCGAAAATCGTATTAATGGGTCGGATTTTATGAAATAAAAATTTTTTCATGAGTGTTGTTGACAGCTCTAAATTCCGCAAATTCTGAGATATTGGACTAAAATTCTCTACGAATAGAATATTATTAAAGGTGCATTATTATTGCGGGAATAATTATTGCGGACCTACAGAAATGAATCAAGAATTGATACAACGCGAATCAATGAATGAAACCGTTCAGATTTTATGAAATTTTGAATTTTTCCAAAAATCTAAGGTTTTAAGGTAGTAGTCTGGTAACTTAAGCTGATTTTCATGTCTTTTTTGAAGGGCGTTTTTTTGTAGGAAAATAAAAAATGAATCGTTTTGGATATTTAGGATGTTTATATGTACATATTAAAGATACAAAAAAAAAATTTTTTGAAAAAATTTAATAGTTTATTATTATTATTATTGATCGAAGATGGCACCTCGAAAAAAAGCGGGTGGGTGGCCCCTGTGATTTTGGCTCTTGATGTTATCTGAAATAAAAAATTCTTGATAATTCTTAATCTATAGACACGTTATTCTGATCGGAACTACTGGAGTTAAATTTGATGGATAAATAACAAAATGGCGAACTTTGGAAAAAAAAACTTTTTTCCGAAGTCCGCCATTTTGTTATTTATCCATTAAATTTAACTTCAGTAGTTCCGACCAGAATGACATCTCAGTAGATTAAGAATTATCAAGAATTTTTAATAAATAACAAAATGGCGGGCTTTGGAAAAAAAATGTTTTTTTCTAAAGTCCGCCATTTTGTTATTTATTAAAAATTCTTGATAATTCTTAATCTACTGAGATGTCATTCTGGTCGGAACTACTGAAGTTAAATTTGGAAAAAAAATGTTTTTTTCTAAAGTCCGCCATTTTGTTATTTATTAAAAATTCTTGATAATTCTTAATCTACTGAGATGTCATTCTGGTCGGAACTACTGAAGTTAAATTTAATGGATAAATAACAAAATGGCGGACTTCGGAAAAAAGTTTTTTTTTCCAAAGTTCGCCATTTTGTTATTTATCCATCAAATTTAACTCCAGTAGTTCCGATCAGAATAACGTGTCTATAGATTAAGAATTATCAAGAATTTTTTATTTCAGATAACATCAAGAGCCAAAATCACAGGGGCCACCCACCCGCTTTTTTTCGAGGTGCCATCTTCGATCAATAATAATAATAATAAACTATTAAATTTTTTCAAAAAATTTTTTTTTTGTATCTTTAATATGTACATATAAACATCCTAAATATTTCTAAATTTTCTAAAATATTTAAAAGTTTTTTTCTAAAGTCCGCCATTTTGTTATTTATTCATGAAATTTAACTTCAATAGTTCCGACCAGAATGACATGTCTATTGATTAAGATTTGTCAAGAATTTTTTATTTCAGATAACATCAAGAGCCAAAATCACCGGGGCCACCCACGCGCTTTTTTTCGAGGTGCCAACTTCGATCAATAATAATAATAATAATAATAAACTATTAAATTTTTTTTTATATTTTTTTTGTGTCTTCAAGATGTAAATAAAAACATCCTAAATATCCAAAACGATTCATTTTTATTTTCCTTCAAAAAAACGCCCTCCAAAAAAGACATGAAAATCGGCTTAAGTTACCAGACTACAACCTTAACTTTAACAGATTTCATTTGATCCTATAAAAGCTTTGAAGATAAACATAATATAATTAAATGATGGTTAGTATTGATTTTAGTGCGACTTTATGAGACAGCTCCGATTGCATGAAATACAACATTTTTTCGAAAAATGTGGGATTGTTGATACCTGCGAGGAAAAAGTTGCAAGTAAAAATTTGCAAATTGTATCCTTGGGATTTCATACAATACTGAAAGCTTCCTCTATAAGGAAGACAAAATGGAGAAAGATATAGTTCCTTACAGAGGGGCTTTCGGCATAGTGTGAAATTTCGAGGCAGCAAATTGCAACTTGTTTAATTATTATTGATGCTGCTACACGGGGTAGCAAAGTATCCAAATGCAAAATCTGTTAAACAAATGAGAGCGCTCTCGTGTTCGATAAGCGTTTGTCGATACGTTCTCATCGTGAGTGCACAGTACTAACAGCAAAAAAGAGGGATGAGAAAGGCGAGCTGAATTCTGCAGGACCGTTACCTTCGTATACCTTCTGTATCTTCATATATAAATGCTCTCTATCTCCCGCAAATAATCTACCGGCCACTGTTCCTGGCAGGTACAGAGCGAAAGAGAGGGGGAGGGAGAGTTAGAAAGCGTGTCAGAGAGTGAAACTTGTAGTAAAGTTGCTTTGTGCTTCCGGGCTCGTATACATATAATATGTATACGGGTAAAATCTAGTTATATATGCGATTCTAAAATGAATCCTCTTGAGTCTCGACCACGTAATTTCCCCGTAATCATCGAAGCGGACATCCGCGTGGCTGTTTTCGAAATGTTCGGTGAGTTAGAATTAGAGAGACAGAGAGAGAGAGAGAGAGAGAGAGAGAGAGAGAGAGAGAGAGAGAGAAACGTAGAATGAATTAACGAGGCAGAGAGGTGTATAGACCGAGTTAGAGAAATCGTGGTGTAGTAGACAAAAGTTTGGTAGATACGTAACATGAACACAACGCACGCACCCGCAACATACATAGATAAAGCGGGATGCTCACCTGGAGCAGACAAACCGTATAGGAGTGAGACGTTACATTGGTTATCATGGGACATGTAAGCCTTGATCTATGTACGCCAGCCTAAACAGCGTGCGGCGAAGGGACGCTATGAATTATACTGATTTAAGGTAGTAGTCTGGTAACTTAAGCCGATTTTCATGTCTTTTTTCGAGGGCGTTTCTTTGTAGGAAAATAAAAATGAATCGTTTTGGATATTTAGGATGTTTTTATTTACATATTAGAGATACAAAAAAAAATTTTTTTGAAAAAATTTAATAGTTTATTATTATTATTATTATTGATCGAAGTTGGCACCTCGAAAAAAAAGCGCGTGGGTGGCCCCGGTGATTTTGGCTCTTGATGTTATCTGAAATCAAAAATTCTTGATAATTCTTAATCTATAGACATGTCATTCTGGTCGGAACTCCTGAAGTTAAATTTCATGGATAAATAACAAAATGGCGGACTTTGGAAAAAAAAGTCCTTTTATTTTAGCAAAGAAGGGGTTGTAAAATAAAAAGAAATTTAACTTCAGTAGTTCCGACCAGAATGACATGTCTATAGATTAAGAATTATCAAGAATTTTTGATTTCGGATAACATCAAGAGCCAAAATCACCGGGACCACCCACGCGCTTTTTTTTTCGAGGCGCCAACTTCGATCAATAATAATAATAATAATAAACTATAAATTTTTTTCAAAAAAATTTTTTTTGTATCTTTAATATGTAAATAAAACATCCTAAATATCCAAAACGATTCATTTTTATTTTCCTACAAAAAAACGCCCTCCAAAAAAGACATGATAATCGGCTTAAGTTACCAGGCTACTACCTTAAAGGTCGATGGCAGCATCTGGTTTCAATGTTGTTACGCAATTCCTTCGCAATTCGTGAAGATTTTTTTACTACGAGTGCAACCAAATAATTTACGAATTAAACGAAAATGTTTGGAGAATCCTCCTGACGTTTCGAACAATCCGATTTAAATTTCCCTAATGCATGAGTCATTTGCACTCTGCATCGCGATATATACGGTATACCGCCACAAAACAATTTAATTAATTGGTGAATGCTAATCAATTGAAATCGAAAGATGAGGAATGATTGAAAAAATATCTCGACCTAATTGTTGTTGATTTGTTGAACCAATGAATCTCGTTTTTCGCTTGATAAAATCTCTCGCAATACCAGTTACCGATCCCCGCGTCGCGCCGTTATACCACACGCATTCGCCATATCATACCACACGGCATTCACTCGAAATTCCCCTACGAAATTTCGGTTGTCTGCACACGAGATATTTCCTCTCTTGGTGCACTCCGTGAGGTCGTGAAACGAGAAAATTTTGCCGAGCATCCGCGAATCCTGCTGGTAGGAGAATGCGTTGTGCTCTGCCCGGAGAACATCGCGCCGAGTCTCTCGAGGGGGTAGCAGAGAACAGAACAAAATGTCCACGCGTGCGTGCATGTATGTATGGGTGTGTGTGCGTTCGCGCGCGTGTGTGTATGTGTATTCGCGTGCGTATGAGAGAGAGAGAGAGAGATCAGAAGAAGAGTTGCGTCGCGCATGGGGTGGCACACATTGCGGAGTAAAGTTGGCGCCGGATTTAGCAGCCACCCTCCCGCAGCAAGTTGACAGAGAATTCAGAGCGACCGAGAGAGAGAGAGAGCGAAGAGAACGCGAACTGTGAGAATGTGGAACGGTGCTTTCGCAACGAAACCGGGGCACGACGATAGATGGCGAACCACTCGTAGTGTTGGGTGCGTGAACAAAAAGTAAAAAAAATGTTCATCGGTAGATTTGGCTCTCGTGAAACTTTCGTTCCGTGGTTTCAGGATGACCAGGGACCAGATTTTGTCTGCACGAAATATTTTGGAGGTTTCTCAATAATGTTGCAGATTAGTGAAATTATGTGCTAATTATTGGAGTAACGATGCTTTTTTTAACGTCTGGTACATTATAAAAGAGGCTGGGACCACAAGTAACACACGGGTCGGATGTAGCACTCTCTGTTACAACGCCTCGTATGAAGCTAGATATTTTCCCATGTTCGACGATCATTAAGGGGGGAAATAGGGTTAGACGGTTCAAAAAATCGATTTTTTTTTAATTTCATAAATTGTTAGTAAAACTATTGAAAAATATGTTCCCAAAATTTTAAATGAAAATTCCGACTCGTTCTATTGTTACAAGCCTTTAAGGGAAGAAATAGGGTTAGGACAGCGTTTTCTCAATGATTTTCATGAATTTTTTTATAGTATAAAAAATGAATATAACTTATTGAAACTTTGAGAATATTTTATACATATATTTAAGTATATACTATTAAATTTTTGAAGAATTTTCTTGAAAAACACCGACGATATTAGCGACCCCAGATTGCAGGTCACAATCAGACTCAGCATTTTGCTATTTTTTCAAACGCGTTTTTCTGAAAACCACTATTTTTGAACTTGCCGACACGGTAGTTTGAAAAGTTTTCAACCAATCGTTTTGAAAATTGGTAGTTACTTTCTTCATAGTATTGCGCTCTATATGAACCTAAAATCGGAATATTATCATTATTTAAAATAATTTTTTTTTTGCAAATAAAGTTGTAAAAAATGGCAAAAAATCATGCTTTTTTGTTGTGACCCCTGTAAAAAGTTCAATTTTCTATTTTTTTGATAGCATTTAGGTTCATATAGAAGAGAGACATATAATAAAAGTGAATTCCAACCTCGTTTGATTTCAGATGAAAATTACGGCTTCCAGAATGTACGCAAAATGCTGAGTCTGATTGTGACCTGCAATATGGGGTCGCTAATATCGTCGGTGTTTTTCAAGGAAATTCTTCAAAAATTTTATAGTATATACTTAAATATATGTATAAAATATTCTCAAAGTTTCAATAAATTATATTCATTTTTATACTATAAAAAAATTCATGAAATTCATTGAGAAAACGCTGTCCTAACCCTATTTCCCCCCTTAAGTATGATAATGACATTCAGAGCCACGAGGTATTTGTGGCATGTCGTGAGAGGCCGAATCGGCATCATTGGAATGAACCACGTCGGAGATTGATGCAATTATTAGATACATACAATATTGGAATTAAAAGTGTAAGTTCCACCGTATAGTAGGTTTATGCACTATATACTTTTCAGCAGGGACAAATTCATGAAAATCTTGTTAATTGCTTGAAATTGCTATTGCTCTTTATATTATCTCTTCACGTGCGACTCCCGGATATAAAAGCTTCACGAAAAGAACGTAGGTGGTGGAGGATAAAAGCAAGGCTCCACTTCCCCTTTTATCCGATGGCGTGAGAGAGGTCGAACGGCGCTTTTTCTCGAAGAGCATATATTCGTGTATAAAGTATTATTCTCTCGAGTAGATCCGTGAATAGTGAAGTGTACATCTTCTGATCGAGTACTCTCGGAAACCACCAAGCTGTGGAAACTCCATTTTCCTTGATAATCCTGAAGAAACCGTTAATCCATCGAACCAACCAAGAAATAGAAAGAGGGAGAGAGAGGGCCAGAGAGCGAAGACGTTTATTTTTCCTTCCATCCATGAATTACTTTGCTATCTCTCCGTTCTCTACCTTTTTCCATTAGCAGATCCAGCAGCCAACCACGTAGCGCAACCTCCGGCAAGTGATTATTATATTATTTTAAAATGCACGCAGAAACCGTGTCTCTAAGGAAAAAGTGTAAAAAAAATAAATAAAGCTATCCTGGCGGTAAAATTCTCATGACGAGAGAGGCAAACGAACGCAAATGTTGCAGCAAATAAGAGTAAAAGAAAGTAACAGAGATGCGAGAATGGCAAAAAAAGGAACTGGGAAAACGAACTTTTTGAAATCTCATTGGCGTAGTTCGTTAAATGGTTGACAATTCTTACACGCACGATTGTCTTGATTGTCACATAGCCAGGGAGCTATGTCACATAGCATAGACTATTGCGAGCTGAAAAATCTTTCTCTTTTTCCATCGGAAGTTCATCAGACTTCCCTCTCCCCTAACCCCTTTGTGATACCTCTTGTTGTACTTCCGTAGCGCGATGTGAGAAAATGGTCAACGTTCATTCATGAGAATGCATTCTCGGTAATTTATAGGTAAAAATTGAGTAATACAAAAGTTTCTCGTAGAAATCATAAATCGGACTATTCTTTTCATATGTAAATTTATGGAGTTAACAAAAGTACCCGCGGTGGTAGAGATTTGTACTATATCGTACATTCTTGGGTTCTTTCGCATGCCTTTCATTCTTCTTGGACCCACCCGACGTCTCGGCAGCACCTCTACGTTCCATGGTAAGCGACCATGCTTCTTAACTGCTTATAGCGGTCTACCTGATACAGTCGTCCATATAAGAGAACTAGATTTTATTTTATACTTCTCACTGGTAGTCTGGGAGATTTACCTGAATCCCGTGAAAGTTACCAATTCTGTATATATGCATTTCTCTCTCGCGCTCTCTCTCTCTCCCTCGCTTTTTACCGTAATTCCCATTGGTTCCATCTCCTAACACCAATTCATCCCTGCCTCCGTGGCCTCCCTTCGTACCGCGGTGTTCTCGTTTCCTCGTTTCCTACAGGGTACCTTTTATTTCCACTTAAGAGCCATTCATATTTAAAGCTGTATCCGCTCGCCGGGTAAGGATTTACCACGCGATGAGGGGTTTGCCCGAACCCGTACCAAAACCCTCTCACGGCATCCCGCGGGCTTAAAGTATGTAAAGCAGTAACCAGAACACTGTGAAAAAGTACCGGGGAGTGAGAGAGAGAGAGAGAGAAGGAAAGTTGCACTTCTGAATTATGAAATGAGGTGTGCGAGCTTTGAAGACTTCTGTACATAGTACGCACATATATAGTTATTAATGAAGAGTAAAAAAACAGTATTTCCGGGTTGTGCAATATTTTTCGTTTCGAGTCATTTTTTATTTCACACGGTGAATATCATTACTGTCCGAAGTCCACGAAATTTATGAGACAAAAAAGTGGCACACGATAATCAGTGAGCCGTTTCAAGGAAGAACTTTATTTTTAGGTTTAGGTTAGGGTTATTCTCGGTGATATTTCTATAAGCAGCCAGGATGGTTAAAAAAAATCTTTATCGCAGTCTGATTAATTACAAAATTGTCGTCAGATTTTTTATTAATTGACGCATTTTCTCGTGAGACCGATTAGAAGTTTGAATATTATAATTATCGTGACAACTTAGTGCGTAGAGATTACGATATTTCTTGAAAAATTATCTTTTGATTACTTGGCGTAAAGACCGCCCGTCTCTTGGATAACAAGTATTTTTGAGGTGTTTTCTAATAAAGTTTTTTTTTTGCAATGATATACAGATAATGATCTGATTCCATAAGGTCACGTTGTAAATAACGATGGAACGTTAAGCGGCGCTTCTTGCAATTGTTACACGAGCGAACTGAGATCATAAAAGAAGAGAAGAATAAGGGAATAGCTAGCAGAGTGGAGCTTGGCCGATCGTAATGTATATTGCGTGGAAAAACGTACCTCCGAGCACAAACGATAATATAAAAATTGTAAATTTTTACGGAATATGTTATTGTCCAGATTATTGTTCGGGAAAATGAGCTATCATTTTTGTATATCTTCAATTTCAGGTACGCATTCGTTGTTTCAATAATAAATCTCAAGATGACGTGAGCGGATGAGCACGTATATAACTTTGAATTAAGGTAGTAGTCTGGTAACTTAAGCCGATTTTCATGTCTTTTTTGAAGGGCGTTTTTTTGTAGGAAAATAAAAATGAATCGTTTTTGACATTTAGGATGTTTTTATTTACATATTAAAGATACAAAAAAAAATTTGTGTGAAAAAATTTAATAGTTTATTATTATTATTATTGATCGAAGTTGGCACCTCGAAGTTGGCAGCCCGGGTCCTAACTTTTTTTCTACCGAACCGATTGCTTTCAAATTTTAACAGGCTACTCTACACATTTGTAGTTCTCGTCGGAACCACCGAGAAATTTGTTCACCCCTAACTTTTTATTTTACAACCCCTTCTTTGCTCAAGTCCTTTTATTTTAGCAAAGAAGGGGTTGTAAACTAAAAAGTTAGGGGTGAAAAAATTTCTCGGTGGTTTCGACGAGAACTATAAGTGTGTAGAGTAGCTTGTTAAAATTTGAAAGCAATCGGTTCGGTAAAAAAAAAGTTAGAACCCGGGCTGCCAACTTCGAGGTGCCAACTTCGATCAATAATAACAATAATAATAAACTATTAAATTTTTCCAAAAAAAATTTTTTTTGTATCTTTAATATATAAATAAAAACATCCTAAATATCCAAAGCGATTCATTTTTATTTTCCCACAAAAAAACGGCCTCCAAAAAAGACATGAAAATCGGCTTAAGTTACCAGACTACTACCTTAACGCGACAGGATTCGGTACCAGTTGCTACGACTTTGTAACGACTTTGTTTGTTGATAAACTTTGTAACGAATATGACGTTACGAAATTGACGAAAGTATTCTTTGACGATAAGTCACAAATTTAACCAAGCTATCGTGTCGGAGCTTCCGATTGATTTCTGTGAAACATAGCAATTAAATATAATTTTCTGCAAAAACAAATTATTTGCAAAAAATTATTTTGTAGTTCATTTTGCTTCAAATGTCACTCCCAATCAACTAATCATTTCCCTATTATACATAAATTTACAATATTACATATTTACAAATTTTGTTTTTTTATTGAACCTGTGTTTAGGGCTTCTTCTCTTATACTTAATTCTCAATTGACGATTTTTTTTCCACCATGAAATGTGAGCTTATCTCTCCTCTTTTTGTCATCACGTCAAAAAAAGTGATTTGAAAAAAATGTTAGGATGCCGATTGGGGCCTGTTGGTTGTGCCGCTTCATTCCCAATGGATTGAATTTTCCTGGCGATCATTATCAGTGTATCGGTGAGTTGAAACAGGAGAAAATTGTCAACAGAGCTTTATTGTTCTTCTGGCTGGTAGGTAAACTGTTTCGTGGCTCTCGTTTATACGGGGTGGCAGCGGGTCGAGGGGATGGCTGCAAACTTCGCTCTAGTGCGAGCGTCAGGTCTCTTGGCTAAGTTCCCACATTTCGGCACGCAATTCCATTACGTGTCGGCTCGCGAACAGAGCGGTTTTTCACACGGCATGCGGCCTCATAGGACTTTGATTAACAAAGTGTACCCAGAGTGCCGTAGCCAGAGTGAACGCTAGCGTGAAAGCGACAGAGTTTAGGGGCGAAAAGGTAGAGAGAGGGAGAGAGAGAGAGAGATAGAGAGGGAGGCTGAATGAACAGCACAAGCCTCGAGAGCTCTCTCGGCGTGCTAGCAGTGAATGGAACTCTGCCAGTTTTCGCGTTCGCGAATTACCTGGTCGCCGGATCTTTTGTCGCCAACGATGAGAAAGGGAGCAGCGCGTTTACTGATCTTAAACAATTCTCCAGCACCCTCTACTTCCCTCACCGCCCCTCTTTTACAGCTCCTCTTGAATTACATACCCGCATACATAAAGAGAGAATTCTCGTCGAATCTATTTTTTTCTCTCCATATTCACGTATCTCGTTTAGTTTTCTCTACTGGGACAAAAAAAACATATAGATTTCACTTTTCGTTTGAACGAGAATATAAGCGCACGTGCTGTAAAAACGTCTCTCTTCATGAAACGAACAAACTTCCCTGTGGCTATTCTCCGTAGTTTCTGCCTGACCCATAACGGTCTTTACTACTTCGAAGGGTGAAAAGCTGTCTTCGTGAGAAAAAGAAAAGGAGGTGATGGTGTACAACGAGCGCGGAGAAAACCGCAAAACACACTCGCAGCGTTCGATAAAATAGCTGTTCTAACACAAACTTATTGCCAACCTCTATCTGCTCCTCTCTCTTTCTCTGGCTTCCCCTCTATCAGTCCCCTGGGCTCTCTCGTTGGTGTAAAAATCAAATTCCAGAAAAATGCTCTCGCAACTCGATCAATTTGGCTGGAGTAGAAAAAGCCGCAAAGAGAGGTAAAAAAATTATATTTCGTGCCGACGAAAAGAGGCGCTTTTGGCACTCCATACAATCGGAGAAGAGTGACTCGAAATAGCGAACTTTGCCCTCTGAGGAAACGAGCTGCGAAACGAAGAAGAAAAAGGGGTGATGGCGTGTCGCTGGTGTAAGGGTTTGGGAAACTGGGAAACGGAGATGAAAAGAGAGAGAGAGAGAGAGAAAGAGAGAGGAGCGAGAAAAATTTATTCTCGCACTTTTGCTCTGCCGCCACGATGTCGCGGGGCTAAAACCGTTGAAAGTTTTTCCCGCGAATATGCGCAAATCGAGAAACGAAGAGCGAGAAAGAGAGAGTGAAACGGAGAAAGAAATATTAGACCGAGTTAACGCGAGCAGATTTTCGTCGCACGATAGTCACACAGAACCGAGAGGACGTACCAGTTACGTGTGAGAAAAGTTTTCAACGGTTCTTTTATATCGCACAATCTTCACTTTCAGCATTATATTATAGGATATTCCACGCTGCAGAGATTTTCGGTAGGACGAACTTTCACGAACCGCCTAATTTGCGAATAGTTGGTTAAAAAGGATCTTAAAAAGAGGCACCATAAAAAAAAATGGTGCGAATTGAAACTTCCATATTGTTTCCTCATCGTTTTTGCCCATTTATAAATGTTAATCAATCAGTAAGAGTCTTTTTCAATTTTGACTTCCTCATAGGGAAAAGTTTACGTATGCGTAAAAATTATACGGAAGCAATATGCAAGTTTTAATTTCAGCCATTTTTCTCTCTCGCAACTTGATAGTGTGAGGCACACTTGATTTCTAATGAACTCTTCGAAAAATCGAAAATACCTTAGATATAGAAAACATTTTTCAATTTTCTCTAAATTCACTGCCAAATATCCTTTTATGATATCTGATTGATTCAGAAAGTTTTGTACTGGTAGCCCGGACATTGCACGAGTTAAACGTTTAACAGACACATACGAGTATAGCGATTTTGCGGAAAAGTCTAAATTCGATAAATTTAGAACGTCAACTTCGATTTTCTCCAAATTCAATGACGAACAGTATTTGATAATACTCTGTATAGAAATTTTTAGACTGACACCTCGAAAATTGCACCAATTATGTTTTTATGAGACATTTAAAAAAAATATCCAAATCGTTTAAGGTAGTAGTCTGGTAACTTAAGCCGATTTTCATGTCTTTTTTGGAGGGCGTTTTTTTGTAGGAAAATAAAAATGAATCGTTTTGGATATTTAGGATGTTTCTATTTACATATTAAAGATTCAAGAAAAACATTTTTTGAAAAAATTTAATAGTTTATTATTATTATTATTATTGATCGAAGTTGGCACCTCGAAGTTGGCAGCCCGGGTCGTAACTTTTTTTCTACCGAACCGATTGCTTTCAAATTTTAACAGGCTACTCTACACACTTATACTTCTCGTCGGAACTACCGAGAAATTTTTTCACCCCTAACTTTTTATTTTACAACCCCTTCTCTGCTAAAGTCCTTTTATTTTAGCAAAGAAGGGGTTGTAAAATAAAAAGGTAGGGTTGAAAAAATTTCTCGGTAGTTCCGACGAGTACCTTAAGTGTGTAGAGTAGCCTGTTAAAATTTGAAAGCAATCGGTTTAGTAGAAAAACAGTTAGGACCCGGGCCGCCAACTTCGAGGTGCCAACTTCGATCAATAATAATAATAATAACAAACTATTAGATTTAAAAAAAAATTTTTTTTTGAATCTTTGTTATGTAAATAAAAACATCCTAAATATCCAAAACGATTCATTTTTATTTTCCTACAAAAAAACGCCCTCCAAAAAAGACATGAAAATCGGCTTAAGTTACCAGACTACTACCTTAAAATCTGACCGCGTGGTTCAAACTTTATGAAAATTAAATCAGACAAAGGCTCTGGCAGCTCCATTCTAAAGTTATGGAACTTAGATTTTTTTCAACCGCATCAAACATACAAACACACATGCACGGCATTCTTTGGAAAGGTGCTTTTTTTGCCGTTTTGACACATTGTGAACCCATTGGAAACTGGAAAAAAACGTTTTCGCAAAAAACAAAGTGTCCTGCACGAGAAAGCACAATTCGGAAGAATTTATTGTTTTTTTGTTCTTTAATTTACAATTTTATAGACAGCATTATGATATGTGACAGTTACGAGCTTAAATCGTGAACAACAGATTCATTTTGTTTAACATCGCAAAGCGAAATTAATTGAAATTAAATTAGAGTCATATGGTGCATTTGATGGAAGTATAACGTATGCCTCAATTGTAAATCTCGCAATTTTTTCGTCTACAAATGACGTTCAATACATTCTTTGTTATCTTTCATTAAATCGTTATTTAATTCGGATGGAGTTAATTCACATGTGAAAAATGCAATCTTCTCGATATAATTAGAATTTTTATTTTATTTTATTATTCACAATGCACTTCGCCGGTACACGATGTACGTACAAAATATATTGAGGGAACATAAAAGAAGAAAATGTGGGGTGACTCATCAGCCAAAACGTGCAAACAGGATGTATGCGAAGGACAGACAGAGAGAGAGGGAGAGAGCGATAGAAAAGCGAGAAAGAGATATCATGAGTTTTTATTCAGCTAGGAGGTAGCTCTTGCGTTATAGGGGTGACGTTGGGAAAAATTTGATCGCGGGCGACGATTTCTCGGTGAAAGAGCGCGAGATTGCTTCTGTATGCTTCTATCTCCCATCTCATTCGTTCCTCTCGCTATCTCTCACTTTCCTCGCGCTATTTCTCACCCTCTATGTCCGACTTAGATTTGTAACCGTTCTCCGGCTACTGGCCTATTTATGGCAGTTGCGGCGAAAAGCTCAGGCGTGCCATGAACCAAAGCACAGACAAGTAACAGAGAAAGGGAGATGGTGGTATACTGTAAGCTTCAAGCTAGCTGGCAAGGACGTTTAAACTCAAGATTGGAGATTGTCAAGGCACGTTAGCTTCACAGCCAGCGGGATCTAGCTTTTCTATGTTTGCTCCCCCTACCGTTATGCTTCTGTACTATGTACAATGTATATAATATATATATATATATATATACTACTGCGGTGTATTGCCTCCTAGCCCTGTTGTGCAGAAAGGAGAATAGCATTTCGGTTTCGCGTGGGCAGCTCATTTATAGTAAGAGTCTACTAAATATTCCAGCTGGCGCCGGATTAAATTTCGTCTGGTAACGCGACCTCCGTTATTCACGTACACATAAACACATTGCACGCATGTATTTACGTATATAAGAATACAATATATACGCAAAGCATATTATGGTGTACAAATTTTGATGTTTTAGTTACCAAAACCGTTAGGCTTAACTTATGATGCACGGTGAAAAAAACGATGCGAAAATTAACACCATTTAAACCCCGCGTAGAGTCTGTATAGGTCTATAAGCTTTGCGTTAACCGAATGCTTTGCTATGGTGTAAACTGGCGTGGTTAAATACTCGGTGTTGAGCTTTATCCCGTCAAATTAACACCAATTGCACTGTTCAGTATACGTCAATCAGAATGATTTGTATTCTACACGCGAAACCGCGTGACGTATACACCTATATTGCACCTAACCCGTGCAGAAATTTGTAGGGTTGTCCCCGCTTCCAGCAAAACCCCGATCGGGGTTTGTTAGGAACTCGCTTTCAAGGGATTCCTCTCCGGATTCCACGTGAATCCCGGGTTGCATCCCGATTAGAGCTGATCGGCAGAATTTCAAATGTATAATTGAATTTTATGGTTTCAGTAATCGGATTCGTATCATTTGTTCGTAAATATCCATCGATAATTTGTCGGGAATTAAGGCACCAGACCATGGTGAGCGCGCGGTACGAGGGTGTATTTGTCATAATTTTTTTCGAGCAAACGATGAATGGTTTTTTTGTATTATTGATACTAATATTCAATATATACATATAGAAGACAACACACACATTTTTTTAGTCGAATCTTAAGAATAGTTTGCGGTGTACGTCGCTTCCAAAAGGACACTCTGACGAAGTTGCTGCTTGGTGGTTGACAGCAATTGAGCAATACGGTTCATCAGAAAGATACAAAAAAAATATATATTTATAAACTAGACATATAGGTTTGTAGCATCACGTAGGGGAATTTCGATATATGAAAAACAAAAAAATGGCGGACCAGCGAATTTTATTTCCCATTTTCACAGATAATTTTCATCGTTTATGAAAAAATAAAAAAATAGAAGGGGCCCTTTATAAAAAAAATTTGTACGTGGTGCCAGACTGGATTTTCGAACATTTGAAGACTTGGTACATGCAAATCGGATGAATGGTATTTTAAATATGTTGTCAACCAAGATGAAAAACGTAGTTTCGAGAAAAACGCGTTCAAAGTTTTGCGCGGCGCCGTCGTGCGCTTGGAACGGTTTCACATAAAATGCTGTATCTCCGTCAATTTTACAAATTTCTTTACAAAATTTGGTGAGAGCATTCTTAACTAATGCATCTTTCAGAAAATGAAAAAAAAATTTTTTTTACCGTGGCCTGGTGCCTTAAGGTAGTAGTCTGGTAACTTAAGCCGATTTTCATGTCTTTTTTGGAGGGCGTTTTTTTGTAGGAAAATAAAAATGAATCGTTTTGGATACTTAGGATGTTTTTATTTCTATATTAAAGATACAAAAAAAAATTAGTTTGAAAAAATTTAATAGGTTATTATTATTATTATTGATCGAAGTTGGCACCTCGAAAAAAAAGCGCGTGGATGGCCCCGGTGAATTTTTTATTTCAGATAACATCAAGAGCCAAAATCACCGGGGCCATCCACGCGCTTTTTTTCGAGGTGCCAACTTCGATCAATAATAATAATAATAAACTATTAAATTTTTTCGAACTAATTTTTTTTTGTATCTTTAATATAGAAATAAAAACATCCTAAATATCCAAAACGATTCATCTGGCATGAAGCCTTTGAAATTAACTTTAATTTCGAAGGCGTGCCTATTTTTTTTTAAACAATATTTTTCTAAATCCCTGTGTACTTCTCTTCAAAATATCATATTATTAACGAAAACACTCAGTATTTTTTTCAGATCGACGTTGAAGAGAGTTCTGCTGCGTGCCGCGGAAATGACAGCACCTGACGCGAGAGCTTCCCCAGCGCCACCATGCGGCGTGAAAAATGTGAAAAAAATGTTTTTTGATACATTAATAAACAAGGAACAAAACCCAACAAAATTTTTCGAATATCTTTTTTTTTCCCACAAAAAAAAAATCTTGAAAAATGTGAAAAAGAACAGGGGGTCACAGTGGTGTTCTCCCTTAACCTAAAAAACAGCGCGTGCGGCGCGCATACCGATTCTAGTACTGTTAAAATCTATACCGCAACGAGTGTAATTAAATTACTTACCAGGTAACCCCAAATTGATGGAGCCATTTGTACAGCGATCGTCGTGTTAAAATGTCGTCGAGTTCAAGACGCACACGCACTAACCGCCTCGAAAACGCGAATTGTGATTTGTCCTATACGAAACAACCAATCGGGATGAAATGAAATTAGACAACGCAGATTTGTGGCAAAAAGACGTAGAAGCTTTTGATGTTTCAAGAATCTTTATCATTGCGGAAAAATCATATCACGTTTTGCAGCTCTTTTTCTCTCCCGCACTCCTACATGTCACGTGGTACGTGGTCGCCTTTGCTTAAACAGCTAATTTAGACAATGTTACATAACCGTACGGTGTTGATGCGGTGTACGAGATCTGTTCAAAAAGTATCGCGAATTTTGAATTTCCGCGGGCTACGTATATTCGATTTTCGATTTTTTTGTGGCGTTAGGTTGGTACTCATGTCCCTCACTTATGCTGAAAAAATTGGCCATTTTTAATTGTTGACAGCTGTTTTGGTTAGACGTGTTTTGGCTTGTCTTCGATTTTTGCCTATTCCAAAAAAGCAGCTTCCATTGCGATGATTGAGCTTTGGTTTCCACGTCATAACCATAAACCTATGATTCGTCACCAGTTATGACCCTCTGGAGCAAATTTGGGTCGTCGCGGACCGAGTCCAACAGCTCCTTAGCAATGTTAACGCGACACTGTTTTCGTTCGAAATTGAGTAATTTTGACACGAATTTCGCGGCGACCCGTCTCATACCCAAATCATTGGTAAAAATCGAATAGCACGAGTCAATCGATATGTTTAGTTCCTCTGCAACTTCTTTAACGGTGATTCGACGATTGGCCTATATTAATTTCTTCACTTCATCAATGTTTTCGTCTGTTGTTGACGTGCTCGGGCGTCCGGAACGCATTTCGTTGTTCGCATCTTCTCGGCCCTCTGAGAACATTTTGTACCACCGATAAACGTTGCTCTGGTCCAAGGTAGCTTCACCATATGCCACAGTCAACATTCGGAATGCGTCCGCGCACTTAATGTTGTTTTTCACACAAAATTTGATACAGATTCTTTGATGCATTTTTTGGAATAGGCAAAAATCGAAGACAAGCTAAAACACGTCTGACCAAAACAGCTGTCAACAGTTAACTAAACATTCGAAATGGCCGATTTTTTCAGCATAAGTGAGGGACATAAGTACCAACCTAACGCCACAAAAAAATCGAAAATCGAATATACGTGGCCCGCGGAAATTCAAAATTCGCGATACTTTTTTAACAGACCTCGTACATAAAATCATACGGTGTTATTGGTTGTAGCAAAGTAACAACGAGTCACTTTTTGACCCTTTCCACACCGTTTACATCACTGCGCTAGGATTAACACTAGAATTGTATTTATTCTCACTTAAACTGAACGCAATCGGATTAGGCATCAATTTATATTATGTTTCATAAATTTATTACTACATCAAACACTATATATGTATATATATCTAGATATATACACTACTGCAACTTATTATTTTTATCAAATAAATCGCGATAAAATGTGTCTGCTTTTATTTGTTAAATATAGATCTTACCGTGTATAAAGCGGATGTACGATCGTTTTAGGGGGAAATAGGGTCGACGGTTCAAAAAAACGATTTTTTTTAAATATCATAAATTGTTAGTAAAACTATTGAAAAATATGTTCCCAAAATTTAAATGAAAATTCCGACTCGTTCTAGTGTTATAAGCCATTAAAGTGAGTAGCTCTCCTTCAGGCCCCGAGCGCGCCACGTGTTTCAAACGCGTTTTTCTGAAAACGACTTTTTTTTAACTTGCGTACACGCTAGTTTGAAAAGTTTTCAACCAATCGTTTTGAAAATTGGCAGTTACTTTCGGAATATTATCATTATTGAAAAAATTTTTTTTTTTGCAAATAAAGTTGTTAAAAATGGCAAAAAATCATGCTTTTTTGTTTTGACCCTTGTAACAAATTCAATTTTCCATTTTTTTGATAGCATTTAGGTTCATATAGAAGAGAGACATATAATAAAAGTAAATTCGAGCCTCCTTTCCAGAATGTTCGCAAAATGCGGAGTCTTTTTTATTTTATAGTATATACTTACATTTTATAGTATATAGTATATAGTATATAGTATATACCAATTTCATAGTATATACTTAAATATATGTATAAAACATTCTCAAAGTTTCAATAAATTATATTCATTTTTTATACTATAAAAAAATTCATGAAAATCATTGAGAAAACGCTGTCCTAACCCTATTTCCCCCCTTAAATAAATTATTTTTACTCAAACTACAATATGATTATTTGGTTTAAAAAAAACTCGATATTATTTACGTTGTTTTTAATAAATAAATTATTACATTAAACACCGCTGCAATTAATTATTTAGATAGCATTTTATCAGATTCATACAAGTGTATAATTGAAATGAAGTCGCTTTTTTCCGATTTAGCGAGTTTAAAAATATAAATGACGCTCGTGACTCGCAGATTCTCAACGTAAAGTGCCGCATTGGTACCGACATAAAAGCTCGTCGACCATCCACCCAGCACTCCGGAAAGAACCGCGAGGGAATTTCCACGATTTTTTCGTTATCAATTTATCGTCCCGTCCGTACGAATAGGAGGGTGTAAATATTTCACAAAAACGAGCGAGAGAGAGGCGACAAACGGCCTGCGCCAAAAGCCCAGTAAAGAACTTGGAAATGCGCAACGGGAGATATTACACGTTCGACCAACGTCGTTTCGATTTAGACTAGTCACACACCACAGAGTGAAAAGCAACCACCAGGTTCGAGCGAATGAGAATTTAACGTAAAACTTTTACCGTACACATACATATTTGAAGGGATGAGGCCAGATTTTCGGGAAAATCCCGAAAGAGATAGTAACGTGAATGTAATCGATGGGCGAAAAACATCATGCTTAACACTTCGTCTGTAAACCTGGATCGTTCGTGTCCGAGCAAAAACACCTTTGATTTGTACCTGGGAAATAGATTGCCTATTTTCATGACCAAAACTTAAGCATTTAGCGTTAAACAAACGAAGCGAAATAATTTTTGTCTTAAAGCTACACTATTCATCTTTAATTTGCAATTTGGAAAATTCCGCTATCTTCATTTTTCTCTGAGTTACAATTTTTTTTGTAAATTAAATTTTTTTCCCAATTTCTTCACTTATTTAACAAAAAATGTATGAAAAAATTAAATTTTCGAGGATTTTATAATTGGTATTTCAAATCGAATATTTCGAACAGTAGCATGAATTTATTCAGAATTTTTTAGTGCATTAAGGGCGTGAAATAGTGGCCGGACGCGAAAGATCCACGTTTACAGACGGGAGATGTGGAAAAAAACGTTTACAGACGAAGTGTTACATAATTAAATTCGCTATTGTTTGTCGTTAGTTTTTTATGGAATTTTGAAAATCTCCACGAAAGACAGAAAATTACTTGTCCGCCTAACTTCAATATGAAAGAATGGCAATATTTAGCGAAATAAAAAATAGAAATAAAAGTAAGCACGATAAAAAATCATGAAAAACCGAATTCTCTCCATTATTTTGTTAGCGTTACCAGTGATGATTTTTGGGTCAAACGATGCATTACCAATTTTCAACGTTATACAAAAGTGTTTGGACAATAAAAACAAATGGCAATATTTGGCGACATTTTTTTCGAAAAAAAAAATCAGAAGTGATCTTTTTTCGTGTACGGTAAAATAAGAATGTCGCCAAATATTACCATTTGTTTTTATTGTCCAAACACCTTTGTATAACGTTGAAAATTGATAAAGCATTGCTCACTTCTATTATTTTACTTTTTGCGTTAACGTTTCATGAACCGTCGCATTAATTTACGTTTGGTATCCCCTACGTTTTCGGATAAATTCATTTAAATATCTCAATCTACGTATATAAATATAGAACATCAAGCTTATTGTTAAAAACGCTTATACATACGTATTCCGCAAACGGACCGCTCGAATAAATAAAATATCTGCATATGTATGCATATATATACTACATAAATACTGAGAGGTCGTGTTTTCCCAGTCGAAATCGAAAATGACTATATATTGGCGATCTGTGATAGAGGAATGAATTGAAAATTCTCGTTATATTCTCTCGTATATAGATCCCATACGATTTTTCATATCGAGTTCGACAGGCAAATATAACGGGAAACTATATTCGCGAAATCGTCGACGTGTGTACCTAACCACCATTCTTGTCGGATCAAATTCACAAAACGACTACGAAATAGAGGTGAATACAACTATCAGTATATTATTATCTATCGCGTATGGATCGTTCGTCGAAAGAAAAGAGTACGGATAAATCCCGAGGAAATAATTTTCATGTCTTTCTCGCCCGATAAGGTATATCCGGTAGAGAGACACTTTCTACGAGTGAGCACACATTGAAAAAAAAATATATACAGACTCTATTTTCCGTCTACATATACCATACTCGTATATATGAGGGTGTGCCACTTGGGGGCAACTTGTTTTTTTCAACTTCGGATCAGGTTGTATACTTCCAGGAAGGTAAAAAAAGAAGCCTTTTCGAATTTGAGCTCTTAATATTAATATTTAGGTGCGCCTCATCACGAATTTCTATTACCCATTTAGGGGGAGAAATAGGGTTAGACGGTTTAAAAAATCGATTTTTTTTAAATTTAATAAATTGTTAGTAAAACAATTTCGTTCTATTGTTATAACCCATTAAGGGAGGCAATACGGTTAGGACAGCGTTTTCTCAATGATTTTCATGAATTTTTTTATAGTATAAAAAATGAATATAATTTATTGAAACTTTGAGAATATTTTATACATATATTTAAGTATATACTATAAAATATTTGAAGAATTTCCTTGAAAAACACCGACGATATTAGCGACCCTATACTGCAGGTCACAATCAGACTCAGCATTTTGTTATTTTTTCAAACGCGTTTTTCTGAAAACGACTTTTTTTGAACTTGCGTACACGCTAGTTTGAAAAGTTTTCAACCAATCGTTTTGAAAATTGACAGTTACTTTCTTCATAGTATTGCTCTCTATATGAACCTAAAATCGGAATATTATCATTATTTAAAATAATTTTTTTTTTTTAAATAAAGGTGTAAAAAGTGGCAAAAAATCATGCTTTTTTGGTTCGACACCTGTAAAAAATTCAATTTTCTATTTTTTTGATAGCATTTAGGTTTATATAGAAGAGAGACATATAATAAAAGTAAATTCCAACCACGTTTGATTTCAGATGAAAATTGCGGCTTCCAGAATGTACGCAAAATGTTGAGTCTGATTGTGACCTGCAATATGCGATCGCTAATATCATCGGTGTTTTTCAAGGAAATGCTTCAAAAATTTTATAGAATACACTTAAATATATGTATAAAATATTCTCAAAGTTTCAATAACTTATATTCATTTTTTATACTATAAAAAAATTCATGAAAATCATTAAGAAAACGCTGTCCTAACCCTATTTCCCCCTTTAAATAACATGGGAAACATTTTTTTTCATATTTGGAATTTCATCCTTCGGCAATGGCATATTGTTCGACACCCTTATATAAGAGCGTGCAATGGAATGGCCGGAATGGCCGTAGATGCACCCCAGCATTTGTGACCTCATTATCCCCTCTCGGCCCTTGGAAGGTCGAAAATGGCCGTAAAAGCGCTCCTTCATTTGCGACCTTGTCAACCTCCGCCCCCAGAATACCCGAAAATGACTGGAAATGCACCTCTTTATTTGCGGCCATTTTCAGCGGGGGCAGCTTCACCGTACGGAAAAAGTCATTTCCCGTATAGTGAAGCTAACCTCCTCAACGTTTCGCAGCATGTACACGACGGCGGCGACGGCGTTAAATTTAATATGTATACATACACACATGTACGGTGAGTATATGTATATGGGGCATTCCATGTGCCAACTAAACTTGTTTCATTTACACCCCCTTGGATTTGGTGTTCCGTTGTTTGCTATATAATTCGTTGAACTTTGAAAGCCATTCAGTTAAAAGTTCTGCGCGAAACAGTAAGGCAAACGTGTTTTATTATTTTTATTTTCTATAAAAAAAGTCGTATCGAAGCAACCCAATGAGAGATGGTTCGAAATGATTTTTCTCATAACGTAAAAAAATAAATATATTCAGATCGTTAGATGAAAAATGTTACGATAAGCTGTATTTGTTCAATAATTCGATTGAGGGGGGAAATAGGGTTAGACGGTTAAAAAAATCGATTTTTTTAAATTTCATAAACTGTTAGTAAAACTATTGAAAAATATGTTCCCAAAATTTTTAATGAAAATTCCGACTCGTTCTATTGTTATAAGCCATTAAGGAGGGGAGTAGGGTTAGGACAGCGTTTTCTCAATGATTTTCATGAATTTTTTTATAGAATAAAAAATGAATATAATTTATTGAAACTTTGAGAATATTTTATACATATATTTAAGTACTAGGGGGGCTCTGCCCCCCTGCGCGCTTCGCGCGCCAACCCCCTCGGCCATTCCATTCGGCGTACCCCCCCCCCCCCCTCGGGCTATTCCATTCGGCGTACCCCCCCCCCCCCGGGCTATTCCATTCGACGTACCCCCCCCCCCCCCCCTCGGGCTATTCCATTCGGCGCCCCCCCCCCGGCTATTCCATTCGGCGTACCCCCTCCACCCCTCGGGCTATTCCCACCGCCGTACCGCTCCCCCCAGGTGGGGGGGGTACGGTGAAGGGAAATACCACCTCAACTCTTGTACACGGCGACGGCGACGGCGGCGGCGGCGGCGGCGAAATATTTATATAATATAGAGAGATATACTATAAAATATTTGAAGAATTTCCTTGAAAAACACCGAAAAATCTTATGACTGTCTTGACTTTGTTTTTCTTGGTACTATTTTTTCAAACGCGTTTTTCTGAAAACGAACTTTTTTTTGAACTTGCGTACACGCTGGTTTGAAAAGTTTTCAACCAATCGTTTTGAAAATTGTCAGTTACTTTCTTCATAGTATTGCGCTCTATATGAACCTAAAAACGGAATATTATCATTATTTAGATAATTTTTTTTTTTGCAAATAAAGTTGTAAAAAATGGCAAAAAATCATGTTTTTTTGTTTTGACCCCTGTGAAAAATTCAATTTTCTATTTTTTTGATAGCATTTAGGTTCATATAGAAGAGAGACATATAATAAAAGTGAATTCCAACCTCGTTTGATTTCAGATGAAAATTGCGGCTTCCGGAATGTACGCAAAATGCTGAGTCTGATTGTGACCTGCAATATGGGGTCTAAAATATTCTCAAAGTTTCAATAAATTATATTCATTTTTTATACTATAAAAAAACTCATGAAAATTGTTGAAAAAACGCTGTCCTAACCCTATTTCCACCCTTAATTCTGAATTTTCGGTTACATGATACGAGAAGCATATCCAAAAATTCGTCGTTTTGAATATTCAAGAGGTTTTTTTGTTCGGTAAGTTAAATGAATTGAATAACGTCATCTGTTACAAAAACTTATAACTACTAAATGAATTAATAAATATCAGCGTAAAAAATAATTTGGGAAGTTCTTTTTTGGCAATGCGTTTTCCGAAAAAACCGTGTCGGAATTAGATCGGCCTCAAAACTACGTCAAAAATTGTTCCGCTTGAGGTGTCGAACAGCCCATATATACATCTTATACATATTTAAAATATGGACTAGAGGTTCGACGGTAACCTTATCCTCCGCCGACGATGGACACTTGTGTATGTATAACCGAATAGGTACACGTAAGATAGTTGGAGCTGCGACGGGGTATATAAAGTAGGGTACTAACACCGTAGTAGGGCTCTAACACCGTAGATTCGTATGTAGAGCGTCAAGTATAACGAAAAAGAAGAAAAAAAAAGGAATACCATCCTTAACGCGTTCTACTCGCTGCCTCGTACACCCTCCCGACGTCGTCGGTCCTATCTCTTTCCTGGGTATATAAGCCGTGAGATAGGAAAAAGAGTTTTCACTCGAAAATGTACTTTGGCTCGAGGTAGTGGATATACGTGAATATAGATAGGTGCGGTAGGTATCTTCTTCCCCGTCTCGATCATTTCCGGTCTCACCCTTCCTCACATATAGCGAAATATAGGGTCATACGTGAGCGGACGCGGAATTGTCACTTTACTGTCTAACATATCTTGTACACATTTTTTTTTAAGTCAATCGTCAATTAGACAAAATTCTGCCGAGTTTTTGGAATTTCATTTCGTTGCCTTGTTTTGTGAGGGCTCACGCACCTCCGCACGTGCTGAAAACCGAGTGAATTTGAAAAATTATTATAAAGGTTATATGGTGATACAAAAATTAAATTGTTGATTTTACATTTTTTATTAACTGTTCAACTATAAGAAAGAAAACTTTTTAATTTTTGAAATAATATTAACATTATTTTTTGCGGATATAAATGGACTACTGATGAAAGTCATGGCGCCCCTTTGTCGACATCATAACTTCACCAAAAATTATTCAATCTGCAAAAATGGAAAAGAATCGAGTAAAATAATGTAGTGGCAATAGTCTGGCGAGGGAATTCTATTTTTTTTCAAAAATAACGTAATTACAGAATTTCAAACTTTAGTGTGCAATTAAAAAAAAATGAGTGTTTAATAACTTATAAAAAATTGTCCAAACAAAAAATTTGAAAAACTTCACGTCGGACTTAGAAAAAATAAGTATCAAGATTTAAAAAAAAAAAGTTAAAATATATTAAAAGTTGACGGAGTATGCTGGAAGTCTAAAAACATAGTTTCGAGAAAAACCCGTTTACAGTTTCTGGTAAGTAGGTCGTGCCAACCCGATGTCTGGTCACATTTATTACTATAACTTTGTAACGGAGTGGAATTATCTTAAACATTTTTTTTGAAAAATTCTTAAAAGTGTAAACAATAAAAATCTGTAAAAAAATTCGATTTTTTGAACATTTCAGGGGTATTTGAGTCCTTAATGTCGTTCGATTTTTATTTTGTACTACACCCCTATGGGCTGGTGTTCACAAGAGATATTACTTTGAGGGTCATAGGGGTTAATACACTTTTTTTTTAGTAACGTGAAGACTCAAACATTTATTCGTAGAGACGGGCGGGTGGTACCACCCACGCGCTTTTTTTTCGAGGTGCCAACTTCAATCAATAATAATAATAATAATAATAATAATAAACTATTAAATTAAAAAATAAAATGTTTTTTTGTATCTTTAATATGTAAATAAAAACATCCTAAATATCCAAAACGATTCATTTTTACTTTCCTACAAAAAAACGCCCCCCAAAAAAGACATGAAAATCGGCTTAAGTTACCAGACTACTACCTTGAAGAACCAAAAATAAAAAAGGGAATCGTCAACGGATCAAGTGATGCAACGCCCTCGAAACAAAAAAGAAAACAAAGAAAAGATAAGCGAAAGAATTTTCTATTATCAATACCTGTGTGTGAATGTGTGAATTTATTATGTATGTATGTATCATGCGGCACCTTCAAATTATAACGAATTTTAAACGATCTCGAGTCTCCAAAATTAATAATAAAAAAAACAAATCAAATTTACAATCAAATATTACTAATTTCAAACAAACAACAAACATAAAAATAAATTATAAAAGAAATAACGAAAATTGTCGTTATTTCCTCAAAAAATAATCATAATAATTTTAATAAAGAAAAGAAATTATTACATGACCAATGTTGCTAAACACGATTAAAAAAATATTAAATGTGTGAAACAAAATGGAGCACTAAGTACGGGACTATGGTCATGTTTTTTAAGTATAAAGTTTCGTTTTGCATTTTTTTTTTTCGAGTGATTTTAGTAACAAAAGTTTGTGAAGCGTTATGGTAATTTTTCCTATATCGATATCACGTGTTCTTTGAATATTCAAAAAGTCTGTTAATTCCGATAAAATAAATCAGCTATTCACACGAGTATATTTAAACGGTTAGGAAAGACACACAGAGCGGAGGCTTATGAGTTTCTTATCCCTCTGCTCGTTTATAGAACAATTGATTATTCATTCAAAAGTGTTAGAGGAAAAAGTATATTTTGATTTCTGTATCATTCCACGATGGGCGGTATATATATTCTTGCTTCTTCGTTAAAACTCGTTGTATTACATAGCGCAGAACGAGAAGATTGTTGAATACATTTGGAGAGTAATATTCACCGTCGACGGGAATAATAATCGAATTGCGAATCGTGAACTTTCTTTTTCACAGAGACTTCACATAACCGTGAACGTAGAAAACTGTTCTGATTTCCATGAAAGTTTCGTGAATACATTTTCTACCATCGTGTTCATCGTCGAAACCTTTACTGCACTTGGCTACGGTATGTAATCCCGATAACCGATAACCGAGTCTGTACTAAAGTGTTTTTTTTTTTATATTCGATTCCGAGACATCGATATTCTTCGATACGTACCGGGGATGTTAAATTACATCGTTAATTCAACATTCTCCGGCTCCGATATCCCGGCATGAAAGGTGAAAAAAGTTTTGGAAAAGTGGAAAAAACGTCTTTTTCTGATAATTATTATTTTATTTTTTGTTTCACGAGAACGGAAGAGATGAACGGAACGGATAGGGAAGTCTATCTATCTAAAGAGGTTTTCGGTTATGCCCAACGATTCTCTCATGTAATATCTCTTCGGTTTTATATACTATATCGTTAATCACGACCCAGAGATAGGAATCGCCTTTTTTTTCACCTTTCCCACAGGATCGATCAAGCGTATCATCCGATACAACCCCTTCCGGTCATTCCCATCCCATCTCGGCGTCTCGCTGCGCAACTTTCGATCGAATTATTCTCCGGAGATAGAATCTCGATTTGTCGAATCACGATTCTTTCATTCCACCAAGATAGCTGCCTCGAACAAAAAAAAAATACGGAATTCAATGCAAGAAAAATGCTTCCTCATTAAAAAGTCAATTGACGTTAATTTATTTAATCCGTTCATTTTCACATTATTCGCAATATTTCGTTACGGTAGATGTACCGCTTTTGGTCATTCTACCATTTATTGCCATTTTCACTATTACGGGGTTCGAATCAGTTAAGACGGGCAAAAAATGAATTTTTAATTTATTATTCTTTTTTTCTATTTACCAAGTTGTACATCGAAATTTTGAGATATGACTTGGCCACAGCGAAATAAGTGACAAAATTTATTTAAAAAAAATTGTGCTTATTTAAAATGTTCAATGTTATGAGAACTGCGATATCTAAAAAATTGTACGAGCAGTTCGATTTTTAAAATATCAATTCAAATTTTTTAAAATTGCATCCCCTAGTCAATCTGGAATCCGCTTTTCTGTTTGATTGTCTACCGGAGTTCTAACGTCAATGCTTGGTCAGAAGGGCGTTGTGAAGCAGACTCAGTCGATTACAAAAGGTTGACAATTCTTTTCTCTCAGAGTCATATTTCGTAAATAATTATATATATTGTAAATAATAATTGAAAGTTTTATCAACTTTTGTGACTGGTTTGGCGAACGCCGAAGAACTCCGATCGTTGAAAGTACATACGAGGTCTGTTCAAAAAGTAACGCGAATTTTGAATTTTCGCGGGCTACGTATATTCGATTTTCGATTTTTTTGTGGCGTTAAGTTGGTACTCATGTACCTCACTTATGCTCATGGAGCCTAGAGTAAAGGAGTCCAATGTTCGTACTCTGAAGCGGCATAAAAAATTCAGCAAAAAAGGTGTCGCCGCGCTCGCAAAGTAGTCGGATGTGAAGTGAGCAAGAAATAAACAGTACGTGGAACCTTGCTGAAGCTAGGCCCCTACGGTCAATATCTGGTACACATGACCCTTCGGTGTAAATGAGTGTAATCACGCGTCATCGTTAATATAACAGTTTTATGAAACTTTTAATTACTGCCAATCTGTAAAAGTAGCAACATAGAATAGCATTATATCGACTTTATAATATACTAACTAAAAAGAAATGAAATAGTTTCGTAAAGGTTACAAAAAAATCCAATGTGATTTATATTTAACGAAATTTAAAGTACAATAGGTGAGGAGATTGTGCATTGATTATTCCAGGATCAATAAATAACTATAAAGACATCCCAGTTAAAAAATACAGACGATGAGCGCGTAAAATATACACTCCGACCAATCCGGGTCTCAATGTGCAGGCGCGCTAGTGGTCTTTATCCGGCTCACGCCCGTTTTGTCCGACATTGATCCGGAATTTAAATTCTAGTTGCTCCATATTAAAATAATGTAAAAAAAATATTATTAAACCAGGTTTAAACCGCGTCTGAGAAAACGGGTGTAAACGAACACAACCTGTACTTATGTATATTCCGACCAAACAAATAGTGACACGGATCTCCGGTAGGGGACATTATCTCAGATCGTTATTATAGTTACGAAATTATTCAATTAAGGAGGATCCACGATGATTTTGTCCTTTTAACTTGATATGGCAATAAAAAAGTTGATTTGTTTTTTAATTCAGGTGGTTATATTTAATTGCGGCAATTATCCCGAAACGAAACTGCACTTGGACGAGAAAATTTGTAAGATAGTTGAGAGTCTGGGCGCGATAAGTTTGAGAGACGGAGTTTCGCGCGGTGGTATTAGAAGAGATTGTTCGCAAAGAGTCGGGAATATCAGCGCGGGTTCTTTCCGGCAAAGTGGCTACCGGTTAACTCTAATAGTTTCTCGTTACAGTGCATCAAATAGTTTTGAGTTTGAGGAGGAGGACAGAGAGGTTCGATGCATCATTGGGATCGTTGAGTTCACCCTTGCTTTTCACCCTCTTCCACGAGCACGAAGATGCCGAGAGAAAAGGAATAAAATATATATGTAGCCGTTGTGGTAGAAGTTTCCCATACGAATCGGTATTATGAAAGCGTACTCTCTCTCTTACTCTCTCTCTCTTTCTCTCTATCTTTTATCTTTTCTTTTTGGTACTCCGGCTTCCTGCGGAATTTTGATATCCCGGCCGCGAAATATCCGCGAAACTGTGATATCGTAGTGCTCTCAATATTTAGTGAGGCCAAAAAAAGGAAAAGAGAGAGAGAGAGTTAATCGAGTTAGAACTTTTCTCGATGAAAGATTCGATAGTTGTAGAGGGTGTATATATCCGATGAAATTGATACCACGCGCATTATCGTGGAACAATCGATCTCCTTTCCCACTCTATGATTGGAGCACAATGGTATACTAACTAATAAAGGATTATTTCAACGAGGCTCGGACTATTGTATTGTCCATTTTTTTAATCAAAATATAAATTCTGTTTCGTTCATGTCCAATCGATATAAAATAATTCAGGACGAAATGAGGCAGCAATGCAAAAAAATGTAAACATTTTTAAGGGGGGAAATAGGGTTAGGACAGCGTTTTCTCAATGATTTTCATGAATTTTTTTATAGTATAAAAAATGAATATAACTTATTGAAACTTTGAGAATATTTTATACATATATTTGAGTATATACTATAAAATATTAGCGACCCCATATTGTAGGTCACAATCAGACTCAACATTTTGCGTACATTCTGGAAGCCGCAATTTTCATCTGAAATCAAACGAGGTTGGAATTTACTTTTATTATATGTCTCCCTTCTATATGAACCTAAATGCCATCAAAAAAATAGAAAATTGAATTTTTTAGAGGGGTCAAAAAAAAAAGCATGATTCTTTGCCATATTCTACAACGTTTTCTGCAAAAAAAAATTTATTTTAAATAGAGCGCAATACTATGAAGAAAGTAACTGCCAACTTTCAAAACGATTGGTTGAAAACTTTTCAAACTAGCATGTACGCAAGTTCAAAAAAAGTCCAAAATCCAAAGTTCAAAGTTTTCAGAAAAACGCGTTTGAAAAAATAGTACCAAGAAAAACAAGCAATATGGGGTCGCTAATATTTTATAGTATATACTTAAATATATGTATAAAATATTCTGAAAGTTTCAATAAATTATATTCATTTTTTACACTATAAAAAAATTCATGAAAATCATTGAGAAAATGCTGTCCCAACCCTATTTCCCCCCTTAAGTAATCCCTTTTGTCCCAGTTGCGCCGATATTCGCACATGATTTAACAGATAAAACGATATGGTATATGGCATTTTCACTTTTAGCTGCGGAAATAGACGAACATTTGGTATGTTCGTTGAGACGGTCTTCGGGTTTCTTTTATTTTTTTAGCAAAGAAGTTGGCAACTGTGTTCAGAGGTATGTTAGTCTATACGGGACCCTTCTTCCTGGTGGTATCCCAACAACTGTGGGTTTCGCCCCGGGGCGTCACATCGATGATGATCAACTTCTGTTTCGCAACTTTCTATCGTGTGCAATATAACGACATATATACATATATGTATGTAGATATATAAGAGAGTCTGGAGCTGATGATAATATTTTCTTTCGCCCAGAATACCAAATTGGTTGTCAACTTTCTTGGATCCGGCAATCTCTCAATCCCTCGCCTTTCTCTCTCCAGCGCACACTATTTGTTCGTTCCTATTTTTATTATTTTCTCGCCCGGTGATTCTCTCTGAAGTTTTTCGTCGTCCATCTCTTTCCCTGTTTTATTCATTCGGAAATGTCTCTGGGGAACAGGAAGCTGCGCTATACTCTCACGGGACAGTGCAATTATTCTATCTATCGTTCACGTTACGGGATAAATAAACAAGTTTTCGATATCCTTATACGTCGCTTTTAAATCGTCGAAGTGAAAAAATATACTATTTCTCGAATGGTTTTTGTGTTTTCGACGTACTCGGTAGCGTATTTCCCCTTTTCACTGTCAGAATGATTACAAACTTGCGGTGTTACATATCGATATCAGATGAGGTAAAAATCATGATAATAGATATTGAATAATATTTAATTATGCTCAGGCACGCTATTTGTTTGACAGAATGTATTTTTTCGGACAAAGTGACTTGCTTGTTTAATGCTGCGGCCGAAAATATGACCTGTAATTTATGAGCCGTTTATCCAACTGCTCAGATCTGTACTAAATTGATAGTTTATATTAAAAACGAATTATATTTTAAGTATGTACATATAAACGTTATGAAATAAGTTCTTAATTTTTCTCGGAATAAAATATCATGTACCGATCATAGGTTGGTTCTGTGACAGATTGCAGGCTCAGAATCTGCGGCAATCGGTCGGCACAAAGTGTTATTATGCGAAGTCGGCTGCGATCAGAGATAATTGTTAATGTTCGTATCATAACGTTAAATTATTCAGGAACTGAAATATTGACTATAGATTATAAAAATGTGCAGCTGATTACTGTGTGACGAAAAGTGAATGGGTATATTGTGACACCATGGTGGTTGTTCTCTAACAATGAGCAAACATGATGCGCCATGTTTACTATTATTTGATATACCAAATACCTACAAAAATTTAAAATACACAGTGATAAAAAATTATTTGTTCATTTATTTGTCAGTCTGCGGCGTATCATTTTCGTGACGTGCCACAGTGCACCCTATCATTGAGGGGGGAAATAGGGTTAGACGGTTAAAAAAATCGATTTTTTTTTAATTTCATAAATTGTTAGTAAAACTATTAAAAATATGTTCCCAAAATTAAAAATAAAAATTCCGACTCGTTCTATTATTATAAGCCAAGCTCTCCTTCAGGCCCCGAGTGCGCCACGTGTATAACCGAGCAGTCACTATTTTTTCGAACGCGTTTTTCTGAAAACGACTTTTTTTGAACTTGCGTACACGCTAGTTTGAAAAGTTTTCAACCAATCGTTTTGAAAATTGCCAGTTACTTTCTTCATAGTATTGCGCTCTACATGAACCTAAAATCGGAATATTATCATTATTTAAAATAATTTTTTTTTGCAAATAAAGTTGTAAAAAATGGCAAAAAATCATGCATTTTTGTTTTGACCCCTGTAAAAAATTCAGTTTTCTATTTTTTTGATAGCATTTAGGTTCATATAGAAGAGAGACATATAATAAAAGTAAATTCCAAGTTCGTTTGATTTCAGATGAAAATTGCGGCTTCCAGAATGTGAGCAAAATGCTGAGTCTGATTGTGACCTGCAATATGGGGTCGCTAATATCTCCGGTGTTTTTCAAGAAAATTCTTCAAATATTTTATAGTATACACTTAAATATATGCATAAAATATTCTCAAAGTTTCAATAAATTATATTCATTTTTGATACTATAAAAAAATTCATGAACATCATTGAGAAAACGCTGTCCAAACTCTAACGCGTCGCAGTGTACGCAGTGTACTACGCTATGGCTCAATGTACCCCACGCCGTCGGGTAATTTGTGACAATCGCAGGTTTCTGGAAAATCGATAATTTTATATTATAATCTTTTATATTTATTGTTTCTCGTATTCGAATAATAAACTTGATCACATTCAGGATCTAACAGACTTAAAGTTACTTTCATTCATCATTAAATAGCAATTTCAATATGATTGAAAAAAACATCGCGCAAACAGTCCCACTTTTTTCTACTCTTAAAAAATCCTTAAAAATGGGGTCGTTCACCTTACGAGTCTCCTCGTAACATCCTGGATATGACGAGGACATTTTTTTCTTTAAATTTAATTTAAAGAATTCATGTCTCCAAGTAACGAGACTGCTATTCTCAGAAGATAAATGGTATTGTGTTGTATAATTAAATTTTATTCAGGCTAATAGAACAATCATTTGAAACGGAGAAAATTTATGAACTCAATCTATCGTACAATTTTTAAGATTGGCTTCGTAAAATATCACTTAAGCCAACTGAATATTCTATCATTCATATATAAACTGCAGATGAATCAATTCAATGGCGTTTCTTTGAGTGTACAACTCCATACAATCTCGTAGTGTCTTTTGTGTACGAGGTCTGTTCAAAAAGTATCGCGAATTTTGAGTTTCCGCGGGCTACGTATATTCAATTTTCGATTTTTTTGTGGCGTTAGGTTGGTACTCATGTCCCTCACTTATGCTGAAAAAATCGGCCATTTTGAATATTTAGTTAATTGTTGACAGCTGTTTTGGTTAGACGTGTTTTGGCTTGTCTTCGATTTTTGCCTATTCCAAACAATGGATCAAAGAATCTGTATCAAATTTTGTGTGAAAAACAAAATTAAGTGCGCGGACGCATTCCGAATGTTGACTGTGGCATATGGTGAAGCTACCTTGGACCAGAGCAACGTTCATCAGTGGTACAAAATGTTCTCAGAGGGCCGAGAAGATGCGAAAAACGAAATGCGTTCCGGACGCCCGAGCACATCAACAACAGACGAAAACATTGATGAAGTGAAGAAAATAATATTGGCCAATCGTCGAATTACCGTTACAGAAGTTGCTGAGGAACTAAACATATCGATTGGCTCGTGCTATTCGATTTTTACTAATGATTTGGACATGAAACGGGTCGCCGCGAAATTCGTGCCAAAATTGCTAAATTTTGAACAAAAACAGTGTCGCGTTAACATTGCTAAGGAGCCGTTGGACTCGGTCCGCGACGACCCAAATTTGCTCCAGAGGGTCATAACTGGTGACGAATCATGGGTTTATGGTTATAACGTGGAAACCAAAGCTCAATCATCGCAATGGAAGCTGCTTTTTTGGAATAGGCGAAAAATCGAAGACAGGCCAAAAAACGTCTAACCAAAACAGCTGTCAACAATTAACTAAACATTCAAAATGGCCGATTTTTTTAGCATAAGTGAGGGACATGAGTACCAATCTAACGCCACGAAAAAATCGAAATCGAATATACGTAGCCCGCGGAAATTCAAAATTCGCGATACTTTTTGGACAGAGCTCGTATGTGTATGCACAGTACTCCTTTGAATTGCGGCTTTTCCCAAAGGTTCGCGCACCACGATAGTATCGAAATGATACTCCGAGAGGTTTATAGAAGCGTGTGCACGGTGTACGTTGAATTTTCAATGCAAGTCACGTAATCCACGATCTTCATTTATTTAGTTAAGGAGATATGCCGTTATTCTCGAGATAGAGCTCAAGGGGCCCTCTATGGGATCGCGAGAGGGAGAGAGCTATCCCAACTCCACTGCTATGCGGTGTATAGTTGTCGGAAGGTGGCTCCTTCGCCGCTACTAAAGTATCCTCTTTCTTACCCCATTCTTCTTCGCTCTTTTCATCAACCTCTTTACTCGCTTTCTTTCCTTCTCGTCGACCAATTTCTCTCTCCCTCTCTCACAGCGTCGTCCTTTTCTCTGTCACGCTTTATTTCCTGCAGATCTTATATACGGTGATGCACTGACTCAAATCACTCTTTATAACTGCTGTATGAGGATGTAGCGGCGGGACAAAGTGATTGAGGAATCACCTGAGTGAAAATACGGATATTTTTGGAATAAAAAAAAAAAAATATTCGTAGTAAAATAACGTTGCAAGTTAACCTTGCTATGTCTGGTACAAGATGTAGTTCTTGGGATTGACCTAACGATTTATTACTATTATTATTTTTTCAACGGGGGATGAACATTTCGTTTGTTATTCATTCACTATGCGTATAGGATTGTTTTTGAAATTATTTCGAAGTAAAATTGTTTTTTATTTTTTTTCAAATTGCCCATGGACGAGAGAGTGTATTATTATGATACTTTTATGCATACTTAATAAATGGTGTCGACTTATCATGCCAGCTGATCTACTAGACTTTAGCCTTCGCCTTGGTTCGTGTACGCATATATTTTGTCGAAAATGTCGCGAAAGTGAGCTCTCTTTATAAGGGCGTCTACCCGCTTGTTTTCTTTTTTCCACGAACTCGAGCCGGCAATCAGGAATAACGACGAGGTAATCGCGCACGGTGTACCGTAATCCTTCAGGTTGCGTGTTTTTTTCTACCTGTACAGTTATAATGTATATTCATTCTTACAAGAGTCTCGTAAATTCGGTAAGGAATGGCCTCCGATCTTTACCAACTAACGAGACTTCAATTTGTTTTATAGTTATGTTACATGACTTTGTGACTTTGCCTCGGCATAAAAGATCAAGTTTCTTTCGTCGTTTTTCACAGCAATTATGAAATTTTCGATTATCAGTTTCATTTCAATAAATGTTATTTGAATTGAAACTCGTTATTCATTTTTGTTATGTCATTTTCCCAAAACGATGTTGGTTTCGTAACTACATTTGTTGAATTAGGGTACTGAATAATGCGAAATATATTTATAATTATTTCAACCTGGAGTAATTTCAAATGGTTGTTCATTCTGCTGCGCATGCCTGTTATGGTTAGGAACTTACAATTCACCCTGAATTTTATAATGGTTCAAAACCTCGTGGCGAATGCAATAAATGTTTAACGTTGTTTATAATAGTCATTAACAATGGCAACGGTGTTTACAATAGTTAAACACCGTTGCTTGAAAATTGTTTTTACGTACGACAATAAATCGAATTTCAATTTGTAAAATAGTTAAAGGCTCATTAAAAATGAATTGCATTTCCGGACTTGAGGTAGTAGTCTGGTAACTTAAGCCGATTTTCATGTCTTTTTTGGAGGGCGTTCTTTTGTAGGAAAATAAAAATGAATCGTTTAGGATATTTAGGATGTTTTTATTTACATTTGAAAGATACAAAAAAAAAATTTTCTTTTTTAATTTAATAATTTAATAGTTTATTATTATTATTATTATTATTGATCAAAGTTAGCACCTCGAAAAAAAAGCGCGTGGGTGGCCCCGGTGATTTTGGCTCTTGATGTTATCTGAAATAAAAAATTCTTGATAATTCTTAATCTATAGACATGTCATTCTGGTCGGAACTACTGAAGTTAAATTTTATAGACAAATAACAAAATGGCGGACTTTGGAAAAAAAAACTTTTTTCCAAAGTCCGCCATTTTGTTATTTATCCATGAAATTTAAAAACCCGCCAAAGAAATGGCGGACGGCGGAATGGCGGAATGGTGGAAGTCCGCCATTTTGTCATTTATCTATGAAATTTAACTTCAGTAGTTCCGACCAGAATGACATGTCTATAGATTAAGAATTATCAAGAATTTTTTATTTCAGATAACATCAAGAGCCAAAATTACCGGGGCCACCCACGCGCTTTTTTTTCGGACTGCCAACTTTGATCAATAATAACAATAATAATAAACTATTAAATTTGTTAAAAATTTTTTTTTTTTGTATCTTTAATATGTAAATAAAAACATCCTGAATATCCAAAACGATTCATTTTTATTTTCCTAGAAAAAAACCCCTTCCAAAAAAGACATGAAAATCGGCTAAAGTTACCAGACTACTACCTTAATGATTCATGATGACGTTACGAAACGCTTTATAATGACCTTTCAGTATCGTTACACGATCATTGAAGTGGTCATCAGGTTTTCTCAATGGCGACGCATATGAATGGGGCTGTTGCACCCTTACAGTATAAATCAGTATATGAACCGCCTCTATAAGCGAAAGAGTTCGTTAAAAATCGAAATCTGATCATATTCGTTGCGTCTATCAATCACGAAATCTGATACTCACTCATTTGCGATAACAGCCCCCTGGACTTTCAATAATCTTATATACACTTGGCACGCTCGCCTCGATCAATGAAGTACATACATTTCGAGTTTATAAACGCGAATGCACTTCATATTCTGCTATATTAATTTGGTTGGCTTTATATTAAGCTGGTTGGAATTATTATTGCGTTTTTTTAAATGTAGTTCGTCTTCAGAATTCGTGTACCTTTATATGTTGAATTCTCGATGAAAAGCCATTTTTCGGAAAATTTCAATCATTCAGTAACTTTATTGGAGGTAGAAAAAGTGACAAATCAAGTACGCGCCTTAAAATATGTTTCTCACTAATTCTTAAATTTTCGACTATAGTGTCGGTACTCACCATAAAAATAGGTTAGGGGTTAAGTACGTTGGGTATTGAGTTTGAAATGAATTAGTAAAGTGCTTCAATATTGTAAAAAAATTTGAATGTATGAGCTTTTGTACATTTTAAAAAATTGCTCTAACTTTAGTATATTTTACAGAATGAGAACAAAGAATAATACAACTTTGCAACCCATGGTACTTCAGAATTGTTTGGATCGAATTCATTAAAAAGAAAGCTGCGAATAAGAAATTTGCACATTGCTTCCTCATTATTTTATCTTGCTCACAAAGCTGTCTTCTGTGAGGACACCAAAAGTGAATAACTAACTTGCTCATGGGCGGGGGAGATTTGTAGGCGAAACAAAATCATGTGCAAGTTTTTATATATTGTTCGCTCAAGAGAGTAGATTCGCAATATCTGTAAATCGGTTTTATCCATGTAAAAGTGTTGTGATTTTTTAAAATAAAAAATCAAGCTCATTTCGTATATTTGATATTTCGATTCTTCCGACTAGGAAAAAAAGTTCCCAAATTTTCGTAATATATTCACACGAATGTACACTTCACGACGATCAATTTAACTTAGTAATTTTTTCAGAAACCACTGTTCCATTATACGATACTAATGATTGAACTTAATTTCGCCGAATAAATCTTCAAAAAAATAGTTACTCCGAAACGGTGTGGATGGAAAATCTAAAAAAAAAATATAACAAACTCTTTGCAGTACTTTCTGTCTCTCTAAATGTCGGACTCTCTTGGGTGAACTATATAAAATACGACAAATCGGCAAAAAGAACCGTGAGGGTTGAAGGGAATTGAATTGGGATAGACTCTCCCACGCATGTATATTATTGCAGATAATATTCCATATAGCATGAATATATCTATGGAAAAACTCACGAAGCGTAGCGGAAACGGATGTCCCTTGATGAATAGAAAATACTAACGTTGGGTCGTAATCGTCACGAGGTATGTTAAAAACGAAACAACTATGATAAAAGTTCTGCAAAAGATAAATGATTTTCATACTCTATTCTGTATTTTTATCAATGGTAGACGATTGTGTAATAATGCGAGTAGTGTCCCAATTGCTTCATACTCGGTTCAATATATATATATATATATTAGGGTGGTCCTTATTTTGGGAACTTTCGATATTTTTTCACGATAGTCATACATTGGTTCTACATGAATAAAAAAAAATTCGTGCCAAATTTTAGCTCTCTATCTCAATTTTAACCCGTGCCCCCCAGCGGTCGGAGTGTTAAACGGAAAATACGTGTATTTTCCACAATCGACTGCTGTTCTTATTGTTTTATCTAGTAAGAGTTGATATAAAAAATTGAAAGATGGCCTAAATTCGCTTTTTCAGTATAAGGTGTAGTTGCTGTTATATATTAGTTTTTTTTCTTCACAGCCAGAACGTTGGCCCCCAAGGGGCCAACGTTCACTTGGCCCCTTTTTTTAACTTAGATTCAATTAATTCAAGAATATCGGTTCATAACCCATTTTTACACATAGTTTTTTCAAATTTTGTTTTTCGTATGTAAAAGTTTTCGACTTATGACTTTCATTAACCCTGAATTCAAGTCCAAAAAAGTGCCAAAAATCAAAGGTAACGCCATCTGTAACTCCAACTGATCGAGTTCGAATAAATACTTCTTATTGGATAGTTAGCTTAATCAAATTTGGTGTTCGGAATTCGGCCGGACAGTACTCGGCAATCTTCGCTTCACGATCACGAGTCTTCCTCTCACACACAGAGAATTTTGAGTTCAGCTGCGCGTCCGCAGCTGAACTCAAAATTTACAAGTAGTAAATGACTGTGCTGAAAGATCGATCAAGTCAATGGAAGATTTTAGTGGTCGATTTACCAAAAATGAAAATCAACAGCAGTTTGTATTACAAGTGGTGAACGATCATTGACGGCAATATCCTAATTCGTTAAAGAGAACAAATTTGAAATAATGAATGTACCTTATACTTATCAGTTGTAAATTTTTGTACTTCGCTTAAAAATACATCAATAGATATTTTGTTGACAAAAAAAATTGTTGTATCGATCATTATTAGCCTCGAAAATGATGAATACTCAAATAAAAAAACTGAAACTTAAAACTAATAAATTGCGAGTGAATTTTGTTCCTTCTTATTTCTTCTTATATTTTCTTATTTCTTGTTATTTAATTCGTATTCGAGCAAGCTATTTCAGTAAAATTTGGGAACAAAAAACCACTAATATGCAACAGCGATTATACCTTATAGTATAAGGAAAGTTTATCCTAACTTTCAATTTTTTATATCAACTCCTGCCATGTCAAAATAATAGACAAGCAAATGACTGTGGACAATACATGTATTGTCCGTTTGAAACTCCGACCGTTGGGGGGGACGGGTTAAAATTAAGATGGAAAGCTAAAATTTTGCATGAATTTTTTTTTATTTATTTAGGACCAATGCATGACTATCGTGAAAAAAATTTCGAAAGTACCCCAAATAAGGACCACCCTAATATATATATTAGGGCGATTTTTTTTTTCGACTATTTTTTTTTCTCAGTCCCGACTTGAAATTTTGTTGGATATGTCGAAAAACAAATTTCCTGAAAGTTACAGCCCTCAATATTAATTCTAAATACGTTCCCTTAGCGTGAAAAGATTTTCCATATAAAATACACGTAAATCGAATTTTTTTTTTTCAAAATTCTATAACTCAGCCGCATTTTATGCTATCATATTGTTCTTGGTTTCGATTTACTCAGAATAAAACAATCTAGAAAAGTGCCTATTGCGGCGAAAGTGTACATTGTACTGATGAGTTGGTACGGGTCACTGAAGTTGATTTCTGCCCAAAATTCTCAATTTCTGCTGTTCTCTCCGAAACAATTAACTTTACGAAAAAAATGTGAATGTTAAATTTGTTGAAAATTCTATTTCCTACAAAAAAGGTCCTATCGAACCAATTGCTTAGATTAATATTTCTTGAGATATTGAACTTTATTTTTTTTAATTTTTTTTATTATTTAATATTTCATATTTTATAAATTTTATACTACTCATTAGTTAAAGTTCAATATCTCAAGAAATATTAATCTAAGTAATTGGGTCGATAGGACCTTTTTTGTAGGAAATTAAATTTTCAACAAATTTTTCATTTACATTTTTTTCGTAAATTTTGTTTCGGAGATAATAGCAAAAAAACGAGAATTTTGGGTAAAAATCAACTTCAGTGACCCGTACCAACTCACCAGTACAATTTACACTTTCGCCGCAAACGGCACTTTTTTAGATTGTTTTATTCTGAGTAAATCGAAACCAAGAACAATATGATAGCATAAAATGCGGCTGAGTTATAGAAATTAAAAAAAAAAAATCGATTTACATGTATTTTAGATGGAAAATCTTCTCACGCTAAGGGAAAGTACTTAGAATCAATATCAAGGGCTGTAACTTTCAGGGAATTTCTTTTTCGACATATCCAACAAAATTTCGGGTGGGGACAGAAAAAAAAATAGTCGGAACAAAAAAATCCCGCTAATATATATATATATATATACTAGGGGGGCTCTGCCCCCCTGCGCGCTTCGCGGGCCGACCCCCCCCCCCCGCCCACGCCCACGCCCCCACTCACGCCTCCCCCGCCCCCGCTTGATCCCCTCGCCAAGCCTACTCGATCCCGCTCGTTCTCCTCAACTCTTGTACACGGCGGCGGCGGCGGCGACGACGGCGGCGGCGGCGGCGACGGCGGCGGCGGTGGCGGCGAAATATTTATATAATATAGAGAGATATATATGGATCGATATAAGAACAATGAAACATTTGATATTAAAATTAACATAAATTGTATGAAATTAAAGGTCCATTGACTCGAATAAATTTTTAAATTAATAAACGCGATCTTTGAAAAGTTGGTTCAGCCTTGACGCTAACCATTCGTACACATACCCGCGGACACAAACACTCCGCACACGCAAGCACGCGGAGCACGCACACACCCAGCGAGAGGATGAGATATTTGAGAGTGAATTCACACATGATACTCCACGAAACTCTGAACCTGTACGGTCATTACCCCTCGCTCGGTGGTGCGTTCGCTCGCACGTGTGCTCGTTATCCGACACTTGAGTTATTCCACGTACTAGCTCAACGGACCTAGTTAAACGCAATTTATCACCGCTAATTTTACACTCACGGATATCCAGGGCCATGAGTCAAAGACTTGGTGAAGGATTTTGGTACAGGAGACCGGGGCTAAAAGTAACATGGGTTAAACCCGCTCTTACAGCTTTCCCTCTACCGGTAAATTGATGGTTAAATTATATGATTTTCAAGTAGCTTGCGCAAACTTTTTGACTGGTTATTAAACCGGATATTCTTACATGTCAGGTGAAAATAGTATGTAAATATTTTTATAATTAACACCGGTCTGCAGTTCATTTTCATTAAGGGAGGGGTAGGGTTTTAAAGGCGAAAAAAAGCATATTTTTATGATTTTTTTGCGGCGACATGAGTAATATAATTTTATTAAATAGAATTACATATTATTGTACAACTATTGAAGTATCTCAGAAAAAATTTTCAATGAAAAATATTGATAAATAAGCCGGTGACGTTGAATCTCCAGAGGCGCCTTGAAAAAAAGAGGTTTTGCGGTGAACATTATAACTCGTTACCGGATCATCCGAAACAAAAAAATTGATATGCATTTTAAAGGTGATGTATTTCTCGAGGTATTCAGGAAGAGTTTTTTTTTTTTTTTTCTATTTTTTGCAGCACTTGGAAGTGAAGAACGCAATTTTAGCTCAAAAAATCGCGCTTAATTTGTTATTAAAAAATTTAAAAAATTGAAAAAAAAAAAAAACTCCTCCTGATTACCTGTTGATTTATGTGAAGAAGTAATGTTTAAATTTTCAAAAGGATCGGTTCAGTAGATTTTGAGTTATAATGTTCACAAACTTCAAAAATGACGTTTTCGGGAAAATCGATTTAAAGTTTTTTATACGTGAACCCGTATCACGTAATCGTAATCGTTTGAAACGCTGTAACTCCGTTAGTTTTACTCCGATTGACTTAAAATTTATACACAATATTCTCGACATATTGTTCATTCAGAAATTTTTTTTTAAAAAAAGCAAAAAAAATAATTTTAAAACCCTACCCCCCCCTTAAGGCCTTACATACGTCGAGAATTTTCAAAAAATCGATTTTTTTTGTTTACAGATTATTATTCCTTATAGTCTTAGGCGTATTTCTGTGTAAGCTGATTGTAAAAATTCCCCATAGTTCAAAAGTTATTGTAGATAATGTGACTGCCTGATAATGTGAAACACGCTCGAATCAACGCTACCAAAGCAACAAAAGAGGCCAGAACAATTCGTCGATTAGAATAAAATAAACAACAACAATTTTTTACTGACAAGCGTACAATATGAAGCTGGAATGGGAGATTAGGCGTAAGTTAACTAAATAAATTTAAAAAATTCATAAAGTTCTTGCTCCAGCCGCGCGCGACTTCGAGCGAAACGCGCTTGAAACTTTAAACGCCTTTTTCTCAAAACTACTTTTTCTGACACGGTCGGCATGATAACTCGTACGGTTTTTAATATTTTTTGATGATTTTTTTTTTAAATATTCGGAATTGTTTTTTCTATAGTTTGTCGAGCCGGATTTTTAAAATTATAATTAGAAAATTTTATAAAAACAATTAAAGTGTGACTTTTTTGACACAAACTTAACATTTTTTTTAAATTACCGTAAATTGTTTAATTTTTCGAATTTCAAAAATCCGGCTCGACAGACTATAACTACTACCTTATTTTACAAGAATTTCTTTACATTTTGCAGATCCGTCAACATTTGAGGAAGAAATACTGCCGACCGTGGATGAACTTTTTTTTTACAGTGCTTCAAAAAATGTGATTTTTCATGTTGTAATTTTTGAAAAAAAAAATTGAAATAATTTTTTTTACAAACTTAACACAGTAATAAACAATGTGTAAGAATTTTTTTATCAATTTTTATTTCTATCCCTCCTAAAAACAGTTTTTCTTTTGGTACGTTTTCGGTACCCCTGGACGTATGTAAGGCCTTAAGATACACAGCCCATCGAAGCTGCGAACGGCCTCTTCAGGGTACAAAAGTAACACAATTGACAACCGAAATATACCGCAACTATCCGTTTCCAAAAAGGAAGTAGTTTAAGGCCAAAAGAGCGAAAATAAATTGGGAAGATGATTTGCGATTGGTATTTGAGATGGTAGTGTTGTCGACGTGAAAGGCGAAATTTTCATTTGTAATATTTAGGCCGTTCGAAAGGCATATGCCGATTATTTCTCTTATGGAAATGATTTTACCGCAATACGGCGAAACGAACTGGTAGTATGTTAGTTTAAACGGTTCGTAGTACTTATTTGTCGACTTTTACAACCATCTTGCCCTCTATCGGAAACCTGTCTGGACGTATTGGCTGCAACTCTGGGGCTGCACTGAGAAATCCAACATACAAATAATACAAAATATTCAAAATAAAGTTCTGAGTGGAATAGTTAACGCGCCATGGTACGTGGGAAACGATAACATTTACAAAACTTAAACATTAATATAGTTAATGAAGTGATTAAAGAGGCAACAGTGAGACAGGAGCAGAGACTTTACAACCACGGAAATGTCTAGGTTCAGCAACTACTGAATTATGATCTTGTGGCATGAGCTACCCCATCGAATAAAGGCGGGACATACAATATTGTTCGCTGGAATAATATCAGTATATACAGTGACTTGATATAAAAATGAAAACTGCTAGATACGAGTAGGTTTGGTTAGTTCCGGTCGTTTTATAATCACGCCGGTCATTATATTCTTAAAGACAAACCCTCTATCGGGTTCGAAAGTAACAAATATCGTGCTCCACTTTAACAGATACTATAGCGAAATTGCTAGGAGTATGGTCATAATTCATGAATATTTTAGAAGGTAACAGATAATATTTAACTGTGTACATATACAGATCACGTTAAATTAACCGTTATCACATTGAAATTAGTATGGAACCGTAAAATATTACCGTCGTCAATGGTCTCCTCTGCGAGTATGCATATATATCTCTCTATATTAGATAAATATTTCGTCGCCGCCGTCACCCCCGCCGCCGTGTACAAGTTGAGTAGGGGGTGCCCAAAATTGAGGTCAGGGGGTTAGCGCGCAGGGGGCGAAGCCCCCCTAATATCTCTTCTCTCTGTATTATATAAATATATCGCCGCCGCCGCCGCCGCCGCCGTGTACAAGAGTTGATGCGGTCATTCCCTTCACCGTACTCCCCCCCAACCCAAAAGAGGGGGGGGGGCGCTAAATGGAATTGCCCAAGGGGCGGGAGGGGGTTGGCGCGCGAAGCGCGCAGAGGGGCAACCCCCCCCAGTATACATATATATACTACTAGGGGGCTCCGCCCCCCTGCGCGCTTCACCCCCCCCCCCCCCCGCCCGGGCCATTCTATCCGGCGTACCCCCCTCCACTGGGTTTGGGAGGGGGGGTACGGTGAAGGGAATGACCGCCTCAACTCTTGTACACGGCGGCGGCAGCGATATATTTATATAATATAGAGAGATATATACACGCACACAGCGATAAACACATGCTTATATGAACGTACGTGATGAACATGCAAGAGTGGGCGCGAGACCAGGACGACGAGCCAGTAATGCGAGAAGAGGCCAGGGGAGCCATCCCGTATAACATAGTGACATAGGGGATTAGCGCTAAAGGGTAACTGTAACCACCACTTATTTCAATGTGCCAACGAGGAAGCCGCGTAATTGGTAACGGGACACTATCGCGCACCGCTAGCATATGCTTTCAGCAACAAAAAAGTGATGTCACGCTTGTAGTGAAAGTGTCAAGATAGGACACATTATAGATATAAGCATCTATACATACGTATATGGGTCATTCCCCATTGCCTCCATTGGTTCTCGAGAGAATTTAAAAAAAATAGTTTCCATGTATAGCAAAATATACTTTCCTTTAATATTTTTCGATTCTTCCGTTCACGTAAAAAAAAATATTAATATGCTTTCCTACATGAAAAAGTCCACAATTTTAGAGAAAAAAGGTAGCCAAGCTGTGGGGATGGTTTTTACCTCGAAACTCAATTTTTTGATAAACGTGACTCGTTTGAAAATCGCCCATATGGAAATTTGATGGTTCTTCTTGTCTACTGAAAGTCGGTATATTTTTTTTCAAATACTGAGTTTTATAGAGTGGAATGACCATGGGACGATAATTAAATCAAGGATGCGACATTTTCTTTTTTCTTTTGTTAATCCCATTTTTGTTTCAAAAACTGTAGTTACATTAGCGTAAAAACGATCCTATAACACTTTTATATACGACCGGTAGTTTTCGATGTATGCATTTATTAATTAAAAAAATTTGTTTAGCACAATTCATGGTTTGGCAATTTTGCTCTTAGTTTTTTCGTCATTCTATATTATTTTTCGGCAACTTCAGTGAAATTGACCTAACAAAGGTTCTATAGTAATTATACCTCGACCAGTAATTTTAAAGGTATTCATTTAAAAAAAAATGTTTCCCTAACTTGGTTCATGGATTAACATTTATTTTTGTTTAAATCCGTGTATTGAGTTGGTGACAAGGTGCGACCTGCCTTGCACCTTGTCCATTCCCCTTGCTGCGTCCGGCAAACTTAGTGAAACTTTAACAAAAGCGTATGTCGATTTTTCAAAAAATTTTGAAGTTCATAAATTAAAAACGCCTCGATCAATTCTCTCCACGTTCAACAGTGAACGGTAGTTGATGACAGTCTATTTGTGTAGAAAGTTTTTGCCCTTGAACTCGAAAATTCTATGAGTTATGCTCTTAACACCTTTTCGAAAATTAAAAAAATCTTAAAAAATAAAAAAAAAAAGTCAATTATCATAAAAATTATGGTGAACAACGGACCAATACTGATATACCTCAGTGCCTAATTTCAGCCCGAAAGCTGAAACTAATTCTAAGTTATCGTTAGTTCAATGTTTCGTCCCTATGGCACGCACACACGCAGAGACACCCACATATTCACCTAACCGGACAATTTTTCTGTATATGATTTTCAAATGTTTTGGAACAATTTATAAACATTGATATCAAAAATGTCCAAAATTTACCGAATTATTTCCGTGTGAAATTTTAGACCGACAACTGAAACTAATTCGAAGTTACAACGATTTTAATTTTGCAACCCTATCACGTACACACACATCCAACCTGATATTTTTTTCTACATGTGATTTTCCGATGTTTTGGAACATTTAAAAGACAATGACATTTAAAACATGATATTTTCTTATGGTAAGAAATCTCCCTCTATGAGGTAGCAAAAGGAAAGAAGTGTGAGATTATACTATAACTATAATTTTGCACATTATTTATTCCAATGGTGCACACAACTGTGAACAAAACAAGCCCATCCAACGTCGTATGGAATTCATTTTTTACAAAAATAATTTTAATAAACCCTTTTCAAAGTTCAAAAAATAAAAAATAAATATAATATAAATACGTTCCAGCAAAAGAGATAAAAAGTGGAATTTCTCCAATATCAAATTTCGTGGCTCTGATTAAAATGACATTCGTTAGCCGAGCGGAATCGGATGTATGAATGAAACATTGATTGAAAATACGCTCTACTTTTTTTTCTTCCATTACTATTGGACTGTGAAAAATGCGAATGAATACATTTAGTGATAATCGGACGGACCAATAATAAGTATGGAGTAGAAAAAAGAAAAATGAATCATGGTCGAAGGTCTCATTTGGATAATACGAGTATACGAACGAACGATGGAATACATGGCACATGTATTTGCATTCCCTTTCCATCGCAACTGGTAGAACGGCATAAAGCAACGGAGCGCGCCCGCGGACAAATCATGAGTGAGAATATTTTGTCCGATTATTAATTATACGGAATCAGCACGCTGGTAAATGCGACCATAGAAATTCATTTCCGTTGAAATTTTTGCAGATTACCGCCGGTTCATAGCGAATGTCGTATATGTGATACGCGCCGTGTTAATCCATATATTTACTCATACAGATTGAACATTTCACATACGAGGGAAAATTTGACGAACAAACGTAACATTAATAGTATTACCAATGCGTATACGAAGAGCAAAGAAACTTTAGATTCGTGAATTTATAATTATTTATAGTGACAGAGTTTATCAGAATTGTTTTTAATTATTATTATTCCTTCATTTGATTTTTCTACATAAAACCAATACAAATATATATATACTAGGGGGGCTCCGCCCCCCTGCGTGCTTCGCGCTAACCCCCCCTCCACCGTTCCATCTCGCCCCGGGCTCCCCCCTCAACTCTTGTACACGGCGGCGATGTATTTATATAATATAGAGAGATATATATATCTCTCTATATTATATAAATATATCGCCGCCGCCGCCGTGTACAAGAGTTGAGGAGAGCGAGCGGGATCGAGTAGGGTAGGTAAGGGGATCGAGCGGGGACGGCGGCGGCGGGGGGGTAGCGCGCAGGGGGGCAGAGCCGAAATTCGAAAATTTTCAAAATCAAAATTCTCAAAAATCGCTCGGATTTTCGGAATCCTCGCGCAGGACTAAAATTTGGCTGCAGCAAGGGAAGATTTCGAAACGGAAAAATCTCAAGGTATCGAAAAACTTTACTAGAGTAAAGTTTGCTAAATTTTAGCAAACAAAAGAACGTGACCCCCATTGTCAACATTTTCTGTAACACGCCTTTAGAGCGGCTGGGGTCGCTTAGCGTAGCTCCCGCCGTCTCACTCTAACAGCGTGACGCCTCGAGCCATGCCCACGAGCATGACAACGTCATCTTGGATACGAGCGTGTACATGAGCCCTTATGGCACCAACTGTGCGCTCGTGTACATAGGCCTTTTAGGCACCGATTATAACGCGCGTACACTTGAGACTTTACGGCACCAACTGTATGCGCGTGCACTTAAGCCTCTGTGGCATCAAAGCGGACAACGAGACCACTTGCGTGGCAACACCTATGGAATGCGTAAGATATAAAGTTAGCCCTTTATGTCACCAAGCGATAGGGCTGCTGGACCACCCGCGTGAGAAACTTCTTTGTGAAGTCGAGCAGCCATATCACCGGGCGTGCCATAGACGCTGACTCGGAAGTCAGCGTTCTCGGAACTGCACGTGTGCTCGCGACAAAGACTTGGACCGAGGCGGGATTGTGCCAACGTCCAAGCTAAGCTGAAATCAATCCGATAACAAAATGTCGAGACTTATGGGAACAAATCTTCCCCCACGCGCCGACATCTCCCACTTCATTCTATTATAAATCTGCGATGCTTGCCCATAATTATTCAGTCTTCATCGAGTCCGCGACAAATTTACACCGCTCCTAACGACGATCACATTCGTACGCGTGATTTCAAAAAACTTTGTTCTCGTCGTGCAACAAATAACGGCTCCTAGTGACGCTTACTATTATTTGTGCACCCGGTTTCCGTTATTACGTTCGTTTCTCCGTGATTAAAACTTTTCTTTTTCTTTCGCGTAATCCCGCATAGCAGTCGAACCCGCTCCTCCCTGGTTGATACGGCCTTCGGCGCTGACTACTGGCGCAGGTCGTAGACACTCAAAGAAAACATCCCTTTCTGGTCGATGCGGCCTTGGCGCTTCACACTAGCGCGGTCGCAGAAAACCAAAGACGTTTCCTTCCTGGTTGATATTGCCTGTGCTGTCATTTAGCATGGCAATAGAGACCTTACCATTCCCTTCTGGTTAATATTGCCTGTGCTGTCATTTAGCACGGTAATAGAGACTTTACGATTCCCTTCTGGTTCATATTGCTTGTGCTGTCATTTAGCACGGTAATAGAAACCTTACCATTCCCTTCTGGTTGATATTGCCTGTGCTGTAATTTAGCACGGTAATAGAAACCTTACCATTCCCTTCTGGTTGATACGACCCGGACGCTGTCAACTAGCGCGGTCGTCGCAACCAAACCACTCGCCTATCCCAAATAAAGAGTTGTTTAAAGCCTTGTATTAATACTCGAGCGCGTCCGTCCAGTGCAACGGTTCTCTCGCTATAATCCATAGACGGGTGGCCCTTTCCACCGAACCAATGACCCACGTAGATATTGCCAGTATAATTCTACTGGCCAAGCTTTGAGCCAAACTTTGGCTGCCAGTAATGGCCCCGTACTGGCTGACTATCTGGCCATACTATGGGCCATACTGCGGGCCATACTACGGGCCGTACTACGGGCCATACTACGGGCCAGTATAAAATACAGTCTTATGCCAGTACTGGTTGAATTCTACTGGCCAAGCTTTGGGCCAGTATTGGCAGGCAAACTTTGGCAGCCAGTATTGTTTCAGTACTGGCTGACAATCTGGCCAAGCTTTGGGGCAGTATAAAATATCGTCTTGTGCCAGTTCTGGTTGTCAATCTAGCCGCACTACGGACCGGTATAATACCCAGATCTGGGCCAAAATAGGGTATAAAATACGGCCAAGCTCTGGCTTGGATACAGGCTTAGTACTGGGCTATAGAAAATGCCAATACTGAGAGTATTTCACTTTAACGTTGCGTTCTGTAATGTAATTGTAGATTAGGTTATTCTGATAAAAAGTCCATTCTTTTGCAAACAACCAAATTGTTGAATTATAATTTGCCCCGAACTTGAAATTGCCCGATTAATACAATATTTTTTAGTGTAATATTTGCTTCATATAGCCTATACTTTATAAACACTGTTCTATAAACATTTAAGTACGTATTTTGGAACTGTATATGTACTTAGTCTCTTATTAATAAAAACTACTCCGAGTATTTAGTATATATCAAGTGCATTTAATTATCAAACATTTATGCATAAACAACCCAGACAACACAGACATCCAAAGGACGTCCTAAAAACATCCGAACAACGTCCTCACGTCCAAAGTACATCCTTTGGACGAACGTGTGCTGATTGCAAAACATCTGGTAACGTGGTAAAAAGAAATATAAATTACTCCCAGCGAGAAATAGAATTTAAATAGACATTGGATCGGCGTCCACTAGACGCCAAAAGTGTCTAAAAGACGTCGATTCGATATCTATTTAATTTGCCATTTCTCGCTGAGATGTAATTTGCACCGTCGGCAAAATTGTCTGCCAAGATCCGGCCCAATGAAACTAACCAGTATTGGTACGACCGTTGGTGCTAGTAGTAACCCAGAAGTTTGCCAGATCTGGGCTAAAGTCCGGGCCAAAGTCTGTTCCAAAGTCGGAGCCAAAGTCCGGGCCAAAGTTCAGGCCAATTAAATAACCGGTACTGGCCCGACCGTTGGGGCCAGTATAACGGCCGGCTATTACACGCCTGTACCGAATCTGTACTGGCCCAATACTGGCAGCCAGTACCGGTACTACGGCAACCAGTATTGGCCCAACGCTCGGCCGTTACAATTTTTCTACGTGGGGACTCCGCTCGTAGGTTTCTTTCTCTTCCTAAAAACAATGTGCACTATATCGTTAGATGGGGAAACGTCGCGCCGGAAAAAAATATCAAGTTAAGAAGGAGATCGCGATCGCATACGGCAGAGCCTCCGTGGCCGCATCGCGCGCCGGTACCCCGGTACCCGCGGACCCCCCCTTAAAACACTGCAGTTGCCGCGTCAACATCGGCTAGTGACCGTGCCGATATTCCAGTCATGACATCGAACGTTGTGTTAGGAACCCCGGTACATATCGTCGAACTCACACCACGCTAGGGAACGTTGCGGTTCCCTCCCCTATTTGATTATTCTACGCTGCCTCAGCAGCCTCGACCGTCGGAAGTCGCAACGATCTCCCGGGGTGGACCGCCGTTGGTGACGGTCCCGGGGCCCGTTCATCGGCCGATCCCAGAAAACGACCCCTTGGACGGTGCCCTGTCAGACAACAGTTCTTCGACGGCGTTAACGGTGTCCAACCACGAGCGACCGGAGGTCGTGGATTTGGACTAGCCGCAGCGAAAGGTAAGTCACGACAAGACTACTAAGTATTTAATTTTCGCGAATTTCTGTTATTCCGATTCGCAACTTTTATTCGGACTCGCGGATTGCAATGTCGGTACGATTAGCGGATTTCGCGGTCTGTCCTGATTTGGCAACCTGATTTATTCGTGATTTTATCGGCTTAATCGATTTTTCCAATTTAATTCATTCAATTTTATGATTTGGTCGATTTAATCGATTTTTCCAATTTTATGATTTTGTCGATTTAATCGATTTCTCAATTCCAATTTATTCAGCTTTATGATTTGGTCGATTTGATCGATTTTTCCAATTTAATTTATTCAATTTTATGATTTTATCGATTTAATCGATTTTTCCAATTTATTTTATTCAATTTTATGATTTTGTCGATCCAATCGATTTTTCTATTTCAATTTATTCAACTTTGTGGATTGGTCGATTTTATCGATTTTTCGAATTTAATTTATGCAATTTTATGATTTTTTCGATTCAATCGATTCTTCAATCTTAATTTATTCAACTTTGTAATTTTATCGATTTAATCGATTTTTCAATTTAATTTATTCAATTTTATGATTTTATCGATTTTATCGATTTTTCAATTTTTATTTATTCAGTATTGTAATTTCATCGATTTGATTGATTTTTCAATTTAATTTATTCAATATCGTAATTTTTACGATTCAACCAGTTTTCCATTCTAATTCATTCATTTCGTGATTTTATCGAGTTAATCGATTTCTCGATTTAATTCGTTCGATCTTGTGACTCAATCTATTCGATCGACTTTACAAGTTGGTTTACTCACAACATTTTGCAGTTTTACCGACTCGATTAATTGATTTAGTCATTTTGCACTTTCACCGATCTATTTAATTTTCGATCTGGTTTATTTACGATATTACAATTTCAACCAACGATTTTGGGATTCTCTAGCTCAAATTGAGCCTCCGATTTTGAATCGAATTCGCGTGTCGCAACTACTCGTTTGCGACATCGGTTTTTCCAACGAACTACGTCGCAACAAAACCCGATAGGGAATATGGTAACGACGCCCTAGCGGAAATCACCCAACGACTGCCTCGATCCCTGACCGGCACATTCCGGTCTGAATAAGAGGCAAACCCCATATAAAGGCTCGTTGTGCCCCTTTACACGCGTTGGGACGTAACAATATATATATATCCCGTTTATTCAGTTTACTGGAATTATTTCAAGTACAAGCCGCATATACGAATAGCTGCTGGAAATATTTTCATAACATTTTCCTTCTTTGTAATGCATGTTCAATGTTTCGTCTCCTCCCTAGCGCACTCTCGTTCCCCTCTTACGGTCTTGTAGAAAGAAAAAATTGATTACAGTGAAAACACAGACTCCAGGGATATTCGCTTCGACGAGGTCAACATTTTTGATCGGACTTTTCCATTAAACGCAAGCATGCCACGAGCTTTTCGCAATGTTCTCGAGTTAACTCCCTGGCAAAACCGCTCGTTTTCCACCACCGCTCGTTGCCACTCCCCGTTGTTACCAACTAGTTTATATAGAGCTATGCCGACAACGCACCTCGGTACGGTATTTAATTTTAATTCTTTGCCGGTGAATCGCAAGTGGAAAACGCTAGGCGAACGATGAGAAGCCGATAATTGCACTGTTGGCCGTGTCTGCTCACAGCAATACCTTCACTACTGTGGGGAACAGTTCTCAACTTATAATATAGTCGAAAGGTACACAGACATCTCATAGTGCAGGCTCGGACATTATTAGAATAAGGAAGTTATTTTTTTTATAAACAAATGAAATAATGTGTATTGTTTTTCATAATAAGTATATTTATCACTTTGTCATTATTTCCAACAATTACTTAATTTTGTTTTCTCGCGGAGGGAGTTTTGTTTCAGTGAAGATACGACAAGTTGTTTTCATTTTATGCGATTTTAATTTTTTTCTGAAATATATTTTCCGAGCATAACCCAAGCAATTTTCGAGTTATGAACCTAAACAAAATTCTAGAAAAAATACTGTCATCAAATATTGTTTGCTATTGAATTTAAAGAAAATCGGTATAAAATCGAAAAAAAAGGTTTCGGTGAATATTTTCAACAACATCCATAAAAACGTTCGCTTTACTCTGTTAATTTCGAAACTAGTGTGTCGATAATGTTGAAATAATTCTGATATATGGCGGCTTATAGGAAGTTTGAACGAAATCTATAGCGATGTCGAAATTGTGATTCGTTTTTGAGAGATATGAAATTTGATAACACTACCCAATGCGTATCAATGTTGTCAACGGTGAATGAATTCACTTAGGGGAATTGTACGGAATACTAAAACGGAGCCCGAAAACATTTTTTTCGATGTCAATGAGTTCAAAATATGCCTAAACGTCGGAAAATCACATTTAAAAAAAATGGCCTGACTTATGTATTTGTGTGTGTTACGTGCCTGCAATATTCAAATGTTTACATATATCTTAGGAACGGTTCAAGCTAGAGTGCTACAATTTCGAACACACGTAAAGCAGTACGTTTGCTTTATTGACTGCAATTTTAAATAAAATAAATAAAGTGGCTCATATTTTATGGCTTTTTAAAAATTTGTTAAAAATATCTGTACGCGCTCTACCTTGCGCAAATTTTGAGACACCGAGCGTTCTTTTAAATATAAATAGACTACGGGTATCATCAAAGGACGATTGGTATTGACTTTTTCATGAACCTAAAACTATACTTCACTCACCATCAACTCACTCTCACGTTCAAACCTCACCCTTCAGCTAAACTGAAACTATTTCCTACCAAATTCATCCAACCGCCAGCGTTTTACAATTAGTGCCAATTTCCAATGTCGTTGGTTCCACATGAGTCCCAACAGTGTGGTTACGCCGGCTCATACTATCCCTTCCACTCTTCAGACCCTTCCTCATCGTCGCACTTCACTCTTGCACTTCTATACTCTTTAGTTCCAATTCTACCATCAACTTTTCAACGTGCACTCTCCCAAACTCATATTTGTTTTCATTAAACAATTATTCTCTAAACGAGATTTATACATTAATTACACCTACCACTCGACCGTTGCATCAGATTTTATGAAAATTTAAATTTTCCGAAAAAATTTAAATTTTCATCGGCGGACTTTGGAAAAAAAAAGTTTTTTTTCCAAAGTCTGCCATTTTGTTATTCGGACTTTGCCATCTTCGGACTTTGGAAAAAAAAGTTGTTTTTCCAAAGTCCGCCATTTTGTTATTTATCCATGAAATTTAACTTCAGTAGTTCCGACCAGAATGACATGTCTATAGATTAAGAATTATCAAGAATTTTTTATTTCAGATAACATCAAGAGCCAAAATCACCGGGGCCACCCACGCGCTTTTTTTTCGAGGTGCCAACTTTGATCAATAAAAATAATAATAATAAACTATTAAATTTTTTCAAACAAAATGTTTTTGTATCTTTAATATATAAATAAAAACACCCTAAATATCCAAAACGATTCTTTTTTATTTTCCTACAGAAAACACCCTCCAAAAAAGACATGAAAATCGGCTTAAGTTACCAGACTACTACCTTAAATGATCGTTCGCATTAACTTCAGCAAGATTTGATGAAACAGTTCATGAAATTTTTATTTTTCAAAAAATCTACGATTGACAATACGTACAGGGCAAAAGGTGCATGTCGAAAGTTGCGAATTCGTTTTCTCGAAATTGTACACATCGCTCAAAACTTTCTCTCTTTATGAGGAAGCGAAACTTCAGAAATATAGTTCCTCGTGGAGGAACATTTTAGCATTATGTGAAATTTCCAGGAAGCAATTTAGAAGCTACAAATTGCAGCTTCTTTTACAATCGATTTAGTATTTTCATGAGGATACTTTTGTACTATTCATTCTTTAGTAATATTTTCATTTTATTTTTTGCATTGAAGTGTTGTCCCTTGTTGTTTCTGCTGACGTGCTTACCATACTTTTCTACCTCAAGCTCAACTGAGCTCTTTAATGGAAAAACGTGATATTACCGAGCTTTTCTCGCTAAACCTTCTCCGGAAAGGATGGAGTCTTGATTGTCCCGGAGTAAGAAAACGTGAATGAAAGTGACGCGAGTGGACGTCGTTGGAATCCAAATCATTGTTTTTCGTTATATAGAACGAAAAGGTTTTTCAGGGGAATTTTGGAAGCCCTCAGACGTTACGCCGACGCGCACAAACCCAAACTAATCCCATGACGACACGAGAAACGGCTGCGTTAATAGGCTCACTCTCGTGACGGTATTACCTCCTCCAGGCTCCACTCAACATACACTAGGGTGGGTCGAATGTGAGCGCTTAAAGCTACATCCCTTTCCAGTAGCATATGCAGCCTGCTTCAGGTTTACTGTACAGGGTGTTGTAGAATTTGCTGCTGAAACGAGTTTCGAAAAAGTATTTCAAAAGTATTCGATATGTAATATATTAGACCGTGCCATTTTTGGGTAACTTTTTTTCTTCTTTCCGAACAGATTGTATACTCTCAACAAGGGAAAAAAAGAAGTCTGGCAAAATTTTAGCCCTTAATATCAATGTTCAAATGTCGCTCATCACGATTTCCTATTTCCCATGTAAATAATATGGAAATTTTTTCTTTATATCTGCAAAATTGATGGGCAACCTCTAAATATTAATATTAAGGGCTAAAATTATAACAGACTTCTTTTTTTCCCTTTTTGAGACTATACAATCTGTTAGGAAAAAAGAAAAAAGTTGCCCGGTCTAATTATATTATATAATATATACTTATTAGACTCTGTCATTTTTGGGCAACTTTTTTTTTCTTTCCTAACAGATTGTATACTCTCGAAAAGAGAAAAAAAGAAGTTTGTCAAAATTTTAGCCCTTAATATTACTATTCAGAGGGTGCTCATCAATTTGCTAAAATTTTGACAGACTTATTTTTTTCCCTTTTTGAAAGTATACAATCTGTTCGGAAAAAAAAAGTTGCCCAAAAATGGCATGGTCTAATATATATATATATATAAAATGTATGAAAATTTCAAAATAAAAATAGACTCTTATAAAAACGCTAAGATTCGTTTACAAGATATGTGCAAATAATATAATAATATTTTTTTTGCCGGAAAATAAAAAGTCATTTTTCATACAATTACTTCAACTTGATGGGTCACGGATATATTTCGGTAAATTTCCTATACTGAGTGTGTGGTGTAATTATACATTTTTTGAACTTGCAAAAAAGCCAGTGCTCGCCTTATTATTTGTGCCTGTTATTTCGGCAATGGCTGATGCCAACATTATATTAGAGATTTTCATCTCTAATTGTTATTCATCTCTACATGTTTAAAATAAAATAAAATAAATATAACGAATATGGGTCGCCATAATATTTATACACTCGGGAGAGTCTCGGGACAAGAACATTTCCCGCAGAGACTCAACGAATACACTTCAAACCAAAATCAATCAAACGTGTTTTCCAATATTCGCCATACAGTATTTCTTTGACAAGAAGACGTAATTGAGTAAAATAAGATAATACTTTTTTTAATAAAATAAAATTAGCTTCAGACAACTAATTTTATCCTCGTATGAAAGAAATATAAACGTACCAATGGCCAGACATGTCCCAATCCCTGGACACTAGGGCGCGTATTTGATATTACTAAGAGTATAAGTGACGAAATAACAGAACGAACATTCAAAATTATATCTATGATTCATGATAAATATAAAAGATTTATAGCAGTTTATGTTGCGATTATACTTTTATTTTAGACTTATATTCATCGAGTCTGTCGCTCAGACGATTCACGAAATATCTAAGTCGATGAACTAAGAAATGGCGAATTGGTAACACTCGTACGCATTTTTTATAACGATTTACGGACTATGTTATATCATTTCATTTACGAAGAATAATGAGTTTTTATAAACTATCGTTCAATTTCGTCTGAAAGATTCGTAAAAAGTATAATTTCTGTATCCCGCTATTGGGACTCTTTCATTTCACCCATCGTATGCTTGTACCGGTATCGGGACATGAGTCCGGACATGGGTCCGGTCTGGTGCGTACGCACAGAAGCCTATTTAGAACCAATAACAGAAAGCAGATCCTCTAACCTCGAAGGTGTAACGTAGCCGGCATCAAGTATACACGCATGACGTCCTTTGGGGATGGAAATAAATTAGTAAGTATTAGTGATATATTTTATTAATTAAAAATTACTTAGCGTCGTGTTAAGGTAGTAGTCTGGTAACTTAAGCCGATTTTCATGTCTTTTTTGGAGGGCGTTTTTTTGTAGGAAAATAAAAATGAATCGTTTTGGATATTTTGGATGTTTTTATTTACATATTAAAGATACAAGAAAACATTTTTTTGAAAAAATTTAATAGTCTATTATTATTATTATTATTGATCGAAGTTGGCACCTCGAAAAAAAAGCGCGTGGGTGGCCCCTGTTATTTTGGCTCTTGATGTTATCTGAAATAAAAAATTCTTGATAATTCTTAATCTATAGACATGTCATTCTGGTCGGAACTACTGAAGTTAAATTTCATGGATAAATAACAAAATGGCGGACATTGGAAAAAAACGTCCTTTTCCATTTTGTTATTTATCCTCGAAATTTAACTTCAGTAGTTCCGAACAGAATGTCATGACATGTCTATAGATTAAGAATTATCAAGAATTTTTTATTTCAGATAACATCAAGAGCCAAAATCACCGGGGCCACCCACGCGCTTTTTTTCGAGGTGCCAACTTCGATCAATAATAATAATAATAATAAACTATTAAATTTTTTCAAAAAATTTTTTTTGCATCTTTAATATGTAAATAAAAATATCTTAAATATCCAAAACGATTCATTTTTATTTTCCTACAAAAAAACGCCCTCCAAAAAAGACATGAAAATCGGCTTAAGTTACCAGACTACTACCTTAAGACGCTGTCGCGTTTCTTGTTGATATGGAAAGACATAAGAAAATAATTCATGAAACTTCAATTAAAAAATGAATACAATACTTTGGTTTGAAAGAGGTTGGCTCGGCTTGGTTGGGACAGAGGATGTTGACTCACGCATAGTTAGATCTCGTGTTTTAATACCTAATGTTTGATTATTTAATATATTGTTTGAAAGATATAATATATCATAGTGACAATCGCCTAGTCAAACAGTTTTAAGTGAAAGACGCCGTATCACTTAAGGGGGGAAAAGGGTTAGGACAGCGTTTTCTCAATGATTTTCATGAATTTTTTTATAGTAAAAAAAATGAATATAATTTATTGAAACTTTGAGAATATTTTATACGTATATTTAAGTATATACTATAAAATTTTTGTACGTATATTTAAGTATATAATATAAAATATTAGCGACCCCATATTGCAGGTCACAATCAGACTCAGCATTTTGCGTACATTTTGGAAGCCGCAATTTTCATCTGAAATCAAACGAGGTTGGAATTTACTTTTATTATATGTCTCTCTTCTATATGAACCTAAATGCTATCAAAAAAAATTGAAAATTGAATTTTTTACAGGGTTCAAAACAAAAAAGCATGATTTTCTGCCATTTTTTACAACTTCATTTGCAAAAAAAAAAATTTTTAATAATGATAATATCTCGATCTTAGGTTCATATAGAGCGCAATACTATGAAGAAAGTAACTGCCAATTTTCAAAACGATTGGTTGAAAACTTTTCAAACTAGCGTGTACGCAAGTTCAAAAAAAGTCGTTTTCAGAAAAACGCGTTTGAAAAAATAGTACCAAGAAAAACAAGCAATATGGGGTCGCTAATATTTTATAGTATGTACTTAAATATATGCATACAAATTTTATAGTATATACTTAAATATATGTATAAAATATTCTCAAAGTTTCAATAAATTATATTCATTTTTTATACTATAAAAAAATTCATGAAAATTATTGAGAAAATGCTGTCCTAACCCTATTTCCCCCTTTAATGGCTTATAACAATAGAATGAGTCGGAATTTTTATTTAAAATTTTGGGAACATATTTTTCAATAGTTTTACTAACAATTTATGAAATAAAAAGAAATCGATTTTTTGAACCGTCCAACCCTATTTCCGCCCTTAAACGACGAATAATTTATTTTATACGTCAAACAACTTATATCGAATTTTTTGTACTCTTTTAACACGGCAAAATTTGTAAATTAATTTAAAGCGATTTTTATTATAGAAATTTCCACCATGTCGAAAATTGCGAGGAATATAAATTATCCGCAGTCGTCGATCGACAAGGCTGTCACAGCGGTATGCTCTGGCCTGTCAGTGAGGTTGACAAGTAAGTGCGTTGGAGTGCGAAAGAGCACTTTGATCTCAAGGGTTAGACCATCGGTGGTTATTATTGGGAGAAGTCCGCAAACACGCGACAGCACTTTGATCTCAAGGGTTAGACCACCGTGGTTATCATAAGACGAAGTTCGCAAACGCGCGACAGAAGTGCATAAAACACAATGCCTTATTCTCGCCACAGACATTGTTGAAGAAGGAAAATTCGAAGTACCATTTCTCGAAAGATTTTCGTCAATCGGTAAATTGAGAAGGATTTTCGCACAAGGATTTCGTTTTTAATTTAAAAAATAACTTCAAGGGACCAATTTCCCTCACAAGAATTAAACCACGGTCAAGAGTACATTCACAGAAGAAATAAACGAATTAAAAAAGAGTTACAGACTAATCAAAAGATCACTAATTGAAGTCCCTCGATCCCTTCATAGATAAAAACGGATTGCTGCATGCACGTCGAAGACTCAGAAATGCCGATATAGCATACTCGCACGAACATCCTTTTTCAATTCCTAAGAACCATCACACGATGACGTTCCCCATTCAAAATTAATATCTCGCAAATTATTACGACGGAGCACAAACATGGTGTGAGTGTCGGTCTACGATTCTTTAGTGATCAAGGCGGTCCATCTGAAGGTGATCACTGATCTCACAACGGAAAGTTTCATTGTCGCGCTAAAACGATTCATAACTGGAAGAGCAAAACCAAGGAATATCCATTCAGACACTGGCAGCAATTTCATCGGCGACAATAACGACATTGAAGAGTTATATTCCTTTATTCAACCAGAGCGCCATAATGAAAGAATCCACAGACCTCTCGCAGAACAAACAATTACGTTGCATTTCATATCCGCATCTATCGCCGCACTTTGCAGGACTATAGGAAGCAGGAATAAAATCACTCAAGCGCTATCTTAAAAGAATTTGTGATAATTTAATCACCTTTGAAGAGTTAAATCCAAACATATTCGCGTTATCATCCCGGCATTTTACTAATTATTTTCCCGTATTATTTATATTCTCCCGAGCGAATGGCGGTCTTATCGCCTACCAAGGCATTCAGCATCGGCAGACGACACTGAATACGCGGGCACTGAGATGTTTCGCTCTCATCAACGCACCAGCAGCGGGTCGCTCTCACCATCTCACCTCGCGTGGGCTCTCATCATTTGTAGATGGCTCCTCGAATAGTTGAGTGATCTGGACAAACGATCTTCAGGGTACACACATACACACATACACACGCGCACGATGGTGTTCTTCAATTTTTAAACCGTTGTTATCTGGTCCTATCTGGCGTAGACAGGTGGATTCAAAGTTGCTATCGCAGCTCCTCGCTGTTGCACCGACTTCGAACGAATTTTCGCGTAATTGGGGTTCCTGGACAATTACGTCCATAAGTCAGGCACTCATGATGAGTGATCCTGCATCTTTTTCTTTTCTATGGAAAATATATGGGTTACACTTCAATTGACCGTTTATTTCACAAGCGATTCGACCCAAAGGCCTATAAAATGATCGTGGCGACCGAAGTGATAGCTGAGTCTTTTTTCAAAAAGATTCTTTACTCGGATTATAAATCCCAGATATACTGTCGTTCGATAATTATCCAATCTTTTCTCTTCCAGGGTTTATTCGGCGCGCGATAAAACCTTTCAATAACTGACGTAAATCCGCCGACATTCTTGTTTTTTGAATCTACATCGTTCGTACCTAAGCTGGCGGACGATTTATACTTCGAAGTTTGGTGCATCGTTTGTCGATCAATATAATCCGTACCCTGTCCTTTTGATGCTTTATGACACGTCCGAAAGCTTGATTCAGTGCTCTAAAAGCTTCAATTGTGTACCAGTCGTTGCCCGATGATAAGCCTTTACTTTGATGTAAAACGTTGTATTGATATTTCATATTGGTAGCGGGATCGTTTCTCACAGCAAACAGCATGCTTTCACGAAATATCAGATTGATGATGTAGGAGTTCTGTTAAAAAAGTATCGCGAATTTTTAATTTCCGCGGGCTACGTATATTCGATTTTCGATTTTTTTTGTGGCGTTAGATTGGTACTCATGTTCCTCACTTATGCTGAAAAAATTGGCCATTTTGAATGTTTAGTTAATTGTTGACAGCTGTTTTGGTTAGACGTGTTTTGGCTTGTCTTCGATTTTTGCCTATTCCAAAAAGCAGCTTCCATCGCGATGATTGAGCTTTGGTTTCCACGTCATAACCATAAACCCATGATTCGTCACCAGTTATGACCCTCTGGAGCAAATTTGGGTCGTCGCAGACCGAGTCCAACAGCTCCTTAGCAATGTTAACGCGACACTGTTTTTGTTCGAAATTGAGCAATTTTGGCACGAATTTCGCGGCGACCCGTCTCATGCCCGAATCATTGGTAAAAATCGAATAGCACGAGCCAATCGATATGTTTAGTTCCTCAGCAACTTCTCTAACGGTGATTCGATGATTGGCCAATATTATTTTCTTCACTTCATCAATGTTTTCGTCTGTTGTTGATGTGCTCGGGCGCCGGAACGCGTTTCGTTGTTCGCATCTTCTCGGCCCTCTGAGAACATTTTGTACCACCGATAAACGTTGCGTTGGTCCGAGGAAGCTTCACCATATGCCACAGTCAACATTCGGAATGCGTCCGCGCACTTAATTTTGTTTTTCACACAAAATTTGATACAGATGCTTTAATCCATTTTTTGGAATAGGCAAAAATCGAAGACAAGCCAAAACACGTCTAACCAAAACAGCTGTCAACAATTAACTAAACATTCAAAATGGCCGATTTTTTCAGCATAAGTGAGGGACATGAGTACCAACCTAACGCCACAAAAAAATCGAAAATCGAATATACGTAGCCCGCGGAAATTTAAAATTCGCGATACGTTTTGAACAGACCCCGTAGTTGTATAGACAACATATTATATCAGCATTGGCCACGATTGCTTTAGCAGCGAAATGGGGACAAGCCTTTGCTTCTCTGTCCGCCATTACCAAATCCTCAATGTCCGATGAACTCTCAACTCTGTACGCACGAATACTGGCAGTCGTGCCAACTGCATATTTATTATCTTCGGTGTAATACGGATAAGAAGAACTTGTGAGAGTACGGTGTATTTTGAAATTTCGAGCGAGAGAAAAATGACAAATTATTATTGTGGTACGAGTGACACGAGTGTAACTGTAGTAGGGAAGACCGCGTGTTTCACCGATATTGGGAATTTCTCGTTCTCTTTCTCCCTGGAACGCCGAGCTATCAATATCTATTTTGGGAAGCCGTCTCGATTATCAAGTCTGAACCACCGTTTTGGGACTTACTTCGTCTATAAATAACGACAAACGGGAAGTACACATTCTTTATCGTGGATCCCAAAGGACTATCGAGAAGGCAGTAGTGCGAAGATTTCCAACTCCAGGGAGAAAGCAGCCATCGCGACTCATCGCAAAAATTTAACAAAAGATGAGTACGCGTTTATATAATCTGACATTACGGTTTAACTCGTGACCAAACGGCACCGAGAAATAAGAAGCGAAAGAGGATATTATGTGTTATACGATTTGTAATTGAGGCGTGATTCGTGTGACTATTTTGTATCGTGTGTATGAAATACGAGTTATCGAGAATACGTGAGATATACCCCAAAGACGATGTGAAGAAGGAAGTAACTTGTAAAAAGGAGAATATTTGAAATTGGTTATTTTATTGAAAGAGATGTTGATATATTTGTATGCGTTATTTTCAACGAATTATTTAAACCTTGTGTCGCTCTTACAATTGCCTTCAATCGACTTTACTCTCTTTTCAGTCAATAATCAATAAAAATCTTATAATTGGCTCCCAACGTGAGGCCTCTCTTTTGTGTTTCTATCGTGAATAAAAATAAAATTTGATAAACTTTTGAACATCGATCTGAGTAGAGTTTTGGATTGTCATGAAAGTGAATTTACTTTGTGCCCGAAAGATAATGTATTAGTCCGCATACGTGCAAGTTCGATCTACAAAATCGAAAATCCGAATGAAAAAGAGACTATGCATAGAGAAAAAATATGAATTATCCTTCTTCTATTCTATTGTTTTTTGCTTCCGCGTAGAGGAAGCTTTCCGACGATGAACATTTCGAGTTTTCAATATCAATGTGCTTAAAATGTGCCAAAACGTCGGAAAATCCCATTTCGATAAAATGTCGAGACGCGTGTGTATGTTGTGTAGGTTTGTATCCACCCGGCAAAATTCGAACGTCAATATCTCGATAACGGTTTGAGCTTGTAAGAATAGCACTATAGCGACCAGGGAGAATAGACTATAGTGACAGGACCGCGGTTCTACAGATTCCAAGTGTACACCTACCCACCTGTCACGACCAAACTGACACGAGCATACGAATATTTCGCAATATTGTCACGACAAAACTGTTCCCGAATAAAACTCTCACCATTAAAACTGTCACCGCACAAACTGTCACCACTCAACTCTTCTGAATCTCTATTCGACACGTGCAGAAATCTTCACGAACAAAACTATCACCGTCTAAACTGTCACGTTCTCAACTGTATTCTGCGCAGCTGTAACGCAGCAGAATAGTGCCCGTCTACATTGTCAGGGCGTCTACTGTATTCTGCACCAACCGTCGCCGTTCCAACCGTCACCGTTCCAACCGTCACCGCACAAAACTGTCACCGCGCCAAGGCGCGGTAACTAACTCACATGGGTATAAGCTGAACTCGTAGATAAGAGCGCTCGGGCTGCTTCACCAAACGCGGCGCAATAGCGCGCGATATTTCGTGTGTGTCCGCTATTACCGATCGCTGAGCACAAGTAAGTTCGCGCAGTGCGAAGGCTGTGGTTGAGACGACAACGGCGAATGACGTAAGTATTAGCGGACACGCACGAAATATCGCTCGCTATTGCGCCGCGTTTGGTGAAGCAGCCCGAGCGCTCTTACCTACGGGTACAGCGTCTACGAGTGTGAGTGGGGTAAATCTCACGTTAAGCGGTGACGGTTGGTGCTGTGTACAGTTTTGCTCGTGATAGTTTTGCCGGTGACAATTGCCGCGGTTACAGTTGCTGCGGTGACAGTTTAAGGGGGGGGGTGGGGTTTTAAAATTATTTTATTTGCATTTAAAAAAAATTTTTTTTCTGAATGAACAATATGTCGAGAATATTTTGTATACATTTTAAGGGTGAACGCCACTGTAACCCCCTGATTTTTTTTCACATTTTTCAAGAATTTTTTTTTGTGGGAAAAAAAAGAGATATTCGAAAATTTTTTTTGGGTTTTGTTCTTTGTTTATTAATGTATCAAAAAACATTTTTTTCATATTTTTCACGCCGCATGGTGGCGCTGGGGAAACTCTCGCGTCAGGTGCTGTCATCTCCGCGGCACGCAGCAGAACTCTCTTCAACGTCAATGTGAAAAAAAATACCAAGTGTTTTCGTTAATAATATGATATTTTGAAGAGAAGTACATAGGGATTTAGAAAAATATTATTTAAAAAAAAATAGGCACGCCTATGAAATTAAAGTTAATTTCAAAGGCGTGCCTATTTTTTTAAAAACAATATTTTTCCAAATCCCTATGTACTTCTCTTCAAAATATCATATTATTAACGAAAACACTCAGTATTTTTTTTCAGATCGACGTTGAAGAGAGTTCTGCTGCGTGCCGCGGAGATGACAGCACCTGACGCGAGAGTTTCCTCAGCGCCACCATGCGGCGTGAAAAATATGAAAAAAATGTTTTTTGATACATTAATAAACAAGGAACAAAACCCAAAAAAAATTTTCGAATATCTCTTTTTTTTCCCACAAAAAAAAATTCTTGAAAAATGTGAAAAAAAACAGGGGGTCACAGTGGTGTTCACCGTTAAGTCAATCGGAGTAAAACTAACGGAGTTACAGCGTTTCAAACGACCGGCCGTGATACCTGATTTTTATACCTGCTCAGTAGCCGCGCGGTACGTATAAAAAACTTTAAATCGATTTTCCCGAAAACGTCATTTTTGAAGTTTGTGAACATTAGAACTCAAAATCTACTGAACCGATCCTTTTGAAAATTTAAACATTACTTCTTCACATAAATCAACAGGTAATCAGGAGGAGTTTTTTTTTTTTCAATTTTTTCAATTTTTTAATAACAAATTAAGCGCGATTTTTTTAGCTAAAATTGCGTTTTTCACGTCCAAGTGCTGCAAAAAATAGAAAAAATAAATAAAAAAAACTCTTCCTGATTACCTCGAGAAATACATCACCTTTATAATGCATATCAATTTTTTTTTTTCAGATGATCCGGTAACGAGTTATAATGTTCACCGCAAAACCACTTTTTTTCAAGGCGCCTCAGGAGATTCAACGTCACCGGCTTATTTATCAATATTTTTCATTGAAAATTTTTTCTGAGATACTTCATTAGTTGCACAATAATATGTAATTCTATTTAATAAAATTATATTACTCATGTCGCCGCAAAAAAACCATAAAAATATGCTTTTTTTTGCCATTACCCCCCCCCCCCCCCCCCCCCCAAGCGATGACAGTTTGAACGGTGACAGATTAAACGGTGATTGTTTAGACGGTGACAATTCAGACGGTGACAGTTTAGATGGTGAAGGTTTAGACTGTGACAGTTCAGTCGGTGATAGTTTTGTTCGTGAAGATTCTGCACGTGTCCAATAGAGATCGGGGAGAGTTGAGTGGTGACAGTTTGTGCGGTGGCAGTTTTAATAGTGAGAGTTTTGTCCGGGAACAGTTTTGTCGTGACAATATTATGAAATATTCATATGCTCTGTAGAACCGCGGTCCTGCCACTATAGTTAGAGAGGCCGCTATAGTCACGTTTCCCCCGAATAACGGTCCGACGAATATAATGTCTAATATCATTGATTATCATTATGATCGAAATACTAGTGAATAGATTCATGAACTGCGTCTCGCACTCTCCCCGCGACCGCGCAGTGAGACGGTCTTATATTTGTTGTGCGTCAATTATATCGTAAGACACGGGTGTCTATATCTCTAACGTATTATAGACGTATCGTAAATAGCGCGTGTGAAAAAGCGCCATTATAAGTGTCGACTGCACAACGAGCAAATTATTGGCTGGGAGAGGTAAGATCCGCAAATTTATGATTATATAAAGAATAATAATGAGAGATAAATTATGATCACCAGTATTTCCGATAATTAGTGTTTTAGAGAGAGCCTGTTTAGAGAACAACAAAATAATAAAGGGAATCGTTCGACGGATCAATTGACGCAACACCCTCGAAGAAAAAACCAAAGAAAAGATAAGAGCAAGAATTTTCTATTCTCAATATGTGTGTGTGAATGTGTGAGTTAATGTATGTAAATCACGGCACCTTGAATTATAAATAATATTAAACGATTTCAAGTCTACAAAATTAATAATAAAATAAATAAATAAATATATTTACAATCAGATATTACTAATTCAAATAAACAAAAAAACAAATTATAAAATAAAAACGAAGTTTGTCGTTATTTCCTTCGAAAAATAATCATAATAATGTTAATTGAGAATAGAAATTATTACAAGCCGAAGCGCTGCACTTTTGCGCACAACAAAAGCAGTGGCAAAATAAAAGTTTTACGTATATTATCCGCGTTTTTTCGTATTTTGTAACATTTTCTCCAGCCACGCAATTTTGGCCGTAACATAATTCCATTCTTTTTTTTCCCAGGTATACTCTTTCTGACGAACTATATGAAAACAACCCGAAATGTACTTGTACAACATTTTTTCGGCGTAAGCAATTTTTGTGATTATTCATAATTTCGAAGTAAACAATACCGCTTGGCGTGCACTGAGAAAAAAAAGTGTTTGGGTAAATCGGCGCATACCTCCGTTCGAACGAATTTTTAGCTGGTGGTACAAATATTTTGTTTGCTGTAAGGGTATTTTAGTTAACTAACCGTAATAATTGTTGAAGAAACTAGTAATTTACTTGTACGAACTAAAAATTCGTTTGAACAAGGATGAACGCCGATTTAGTCGATCGAAACACGTTTTTTTTCTCAGTATAAAGATGTTACCGCATCTCTTGATGTTTTAAGAAAACAATTAAATAAATTTCATGCAGTTCAAAAGGAACGATGCTGATGCTAATCAAGTCCATCGTATGAAAAATTTCGGCAAGTTCTCGGGCATTTCAAAATAGAATATTACAGTACGAAAATCGTTAAATTTTATAAGCTCTTTAGAGACACTACTTGAAGTGCATACTGTGTGTATGCCAGCGAATAGAACAGAGTATAATATAATACTGTTGTCGAGAAGGAGAGAGAGAGAGAGAAAGGGAGGGAGGGAGTAAGGTCTCAGTGAAGTCTGTACTCTAGCCTATAGGCTCATTGGCTATACACCTCTCTCGTCGGCTTACTTATTGCACAGTGGTGAACTCCCGATATTGCAATTAGTAGTTGCGGGCTCGCGTGTACTCGTGAGTAGTTATGGACGCGCGGGCGTAGAGTGCAGAGAACTACTGCCGTGATGTGAGGTTGAGCTGCTGATGGCTCTACGTACACCGCATCGCGGACCCAAGCACTCCGAAACATTTCAATCTTTGGCTTGTGAGCATAAGGCTGCCACTCTCAACGATCATGTGGAAATCTTGCTGGTACGATAAAAAAGAAACTTTGCACAATTAAACTGAGGGGAAGGGAAACAGAATTGAATGACTTTAGACAACATAATCTTCTCGATTTTGACAATGAGAAAAAATATGGCAGTCGTTAAATATATATTCTGTTGCATAACGCGTATATGAAAATGACGGGAGGTTGTACGGTAAAAAATCATATTGTGCACGAGATAGAAAGCTCTATGATCAAACTTTACGTTCCTTTGGAGAATAAAAATCGAACAATCTCCTCACCCTCTCAATCTTTTCCAGTCGTAATATACGCGCGAAAAAAATGTTTCGATAAGATTCAAAGTATAAGCGAAACCTTTGGGATAAATTGGCACTCTTTTATCTTTCTATCTTCGAGTAAAACAATTGTGCAGAGGTAGTTGACAACAAAGCAATTGAGAAATGGGTCGGAGGAGGAGAATAAAAAAGAACGAAATAAAAAGCAAAAACAAATCTTTCGAGGAAACGCGATGATTCTCTAATGTCAAGAGAACGGAGGAATGGCTTATGCCATTTCCCGTGTGCTGGTGTATTATAGCATGCGAGGAAATTGAAAAGGTTCGCTTCGACTCTCTTAGAACGATCAAGAGAGAAAGCCTCAAGCCCCGTCCACAAAATCTTTTCCTCGTTTCTGTTTCATCTTGTCGTATATGTTATAATATACGAGGTCTGTTCAAAAAGTATCGCGAATTTTGAATTTCCGCGCGCTACGTATATTCGATTTTCGATTTTTTGTGGCGTTAGGTTGGTACTCATGTCCCTCACTTATGCTGAAAAAATCGGCCATTTTGAATGTTTAGTTAATTGTTGACAGCTGTTTTGGTTAGACGTGTTTTGGCTTGTCTTCGATTTTTGCCGATTCCAAAAAAGCAGCTTCCATTGCGATGATTGAGCTTTGGTTTCCACGTCATAACCATAAACCCATGATTCGTCACCAGTTATGACCCTCTGTTCGAAATTGAGCAATTTTGGCACGAATTTCGCGGCGACCCGTCTCATGCCCAAATCATTGGTAAAAATCGTATAGCACGAGCCAATCGATATGTTTAGTTCCTCAGCAACTTCTCTAACGTTAATTCGACGATTGGCCAATATTATTTTCTTCACTTCATCAATGTTTTCGTCTGTTGTTGATGTGCTCGGGCATCCGGAACGCATTTCGTTGTTCGCATCTTCTCGGCCCTCTGAGAACATTTTGTACCACCGATAAACGTTGCTTTGGTCCAAGGTAGCTTCACCATATGCCACAGTCAAGATTCGGAATGCGTCCGCGCACTTAATTTTATTTTTCACACAAAATTTGATACAGATTCTTTGATCCATTTCTTGGAATAGGCAAACATCGAAGACAAGCCAAAACGCGTCTAACCAAAACAGCTGTCAACAATTAACTAAACATTCAAAATGGCCGATTTTTTTAGCATAAGTGAGGGACATGAGTCTCAACCTAACGCCACAAAAAAATCGAAAATCGAATATACGTAGCCAGCGGAAATTCAAAATTCGCGATACTTTTTTAACAGACCTCGTATGTGTAAGGCCTTCCGCGTGAAGCCAACACGATTTTCGATTGAGATCATTTTTGGTAAAATCGTTCGATTTTCGTATTAAATTTTGAATTTTTGTTGTTGTGTTACTCCAACGTATACGCTTTTCGGCTTTTACGAGCGATCGTTTTTACGAGCCACTAATCCTCCATTTTATATTCTATCCTTCGGACCCTCCAGAGTCTTGTTCCGTAGCTACTCTTTCCTAATGCACTATATCGCTTTTGCACAAAGGCAGTGGGAAACTATGGAAAACCTGTCCGATAATGGTGGCTATATATTTTACTGAGTTTCAGATGTATTATTATCAGAAACTCATAAAAACTGCCTTCCGTTCATTAGTAGTCGGTGTGCAAGCCAGTGCACGGCTAAGCGATCACCTATTCCAGGGGAGAGGGTGAAATATCGGAACGGCCAATATTTGAACGGCCGGAATCTCGTGTTTTAAAATTAACGAATATTCATCTATAGAAAGACTAATTTTAGGAACGTCTTTGAATCAGTCAAGAAAAAATAAGTCCCTAAAAACAATGAAATGTATTTATATAAAAAAAAAATGAGGACGGGCAAAATTGCGAGGGACGAACCATGGAATCTACGGAAAATTTCGAATACTTCACAAGTCCAGAGAACGAATTTCAAATTTACGGATATTGAGAAAGTTAACAATTTTGAATTGAGCAAAGCGAAAGGCCAAAAACTCGAACGGTCAAAATAGCGAAATGGCAAAATGTAGAATCGTCAAAGTAACGAACGAATACTCGAACCCCTTAACATTCCATCGCCGACACGCTGTAATAATTTGGCAAATTCGGCTTCTTCCGGTAGAGCTCGTATATTGTGTGTTGTTAACGTGAAGTTAAAAAATTATCTCTATAATATGCTGAATTTTGTAGATAAATTGACCATTTCAGCCCGAACACCACGTACTTCAACGTTCGCTTCTTTGATGTTCCCTATTTTGATGTTCGGTTTGCTTGTCCAAGCTTTACACATTGGAAATTTGTATGCTCAGCATATTTCTTTTTCGTATAACGGGTGTTATAAATATTAACTACTCGCTATTTTTCATTTAAAAAATATCAAATTTCTACATCGTTCACATCTACGTTTTGTACATTGAAAGTTCACAGACTGTCTGAACACATATTCACGAATAAATAAGCTTTCGAATTAATAACTCTTCTGAATATCAGTTATTCGACTTCATCATCTGTCAAAAAACGAAATTATCAAAAGACTTCATCTCCGTAATTCTATATTACGAATTTTTTAATTAAAAAATATTTGCCGTTCCAAATATTGGTCTTTCCGATATTTGACCTCCACCCTCATTCCAGTACTAACCACGGCTAATACTGTCTTATGGAACATCGCCGTAGCCACGGACTGGCCGGGTGTCTACTGCTGTCAGTTGGTGAATTTTCAATTTTTCAATGGTCCATTGAACGAAAAAAATGGAATCGACCAAATCAGGGCTTCACAAATTTCATTCTCGGTCTGTACATTTAATAAGAAAACGCTTTATTTAAAATAAAAACTATCAGGCCGAGATTTATTGAATTGAAGTAAATCTCGGTTTATTGAAATCAATACTTCTGCTTCAATCGAATACATGATATACTTAGGAAATTATATGTTTGATGGTCCCAACATAAATAAATCATTGCTCCGAGTGTACATAGAAACTGACTTTGCTATGATACAACGAAATTTCATGATTATCTATAAAAATCACCTTTCATATTGCGGGGATAGTTTTTCTGAGCCATCATTCCGCGAATAAGACGACTCTCAAAATCATACCGATGGCCAAAACATGTTTCACTTTCTATCGAATATCCCACGTATCTACACGTACATACGAGGTCTGTTAAAAAAGTATCGCGAATTTTGAATTTCCCTGGGCTACGTATATTCGATTTTCAATTCTTTTGTGGCGTTAGGTTGGTACTCATGTCCCTCACTTATGCTGAAAAAATCGGCCATTTTTAATGTTTAGTTAATTGTTGACAGCTGTTTTCGTTAGACGTTTTTTGGCTTGTCTTCGATTTTTGCCTATTTCAAAAAATGGATCAAAGAATCTGTATCAAATTTTGCGTGAAAAACAAAATTAAGTGCGCGGACGCATTCCGGAAGTTGTCTGCGGCATATGGTGAAGCTACCTTGGACCAAAGCAACGTTTATCGGTGGTACAAAATGTTCTCAGAGGGCCGAGAAGATGCGAACAACGGAATGCGTTCCGGACGCCCGAGCACATCAACAACAGACAAAAACATTGATGAAGTGAAGAAAATAATATTGGCCAATCGTCGAATCACCGTTAGGAAAGTTGCTGAGGAACTAAACATATGGATTGGCTCGTGCTATTCGATTTTTACCAATGATTTGGGCATGAGACGGGTCGCCGCGAAATTCGTGCCAAAATTGTTCAATTTCGAACAAAAACAGTGTCGCGTTAACATTGCTAAGGAGGTGTTGGACTCGGCCCGCGACGACTCAAATTTGCTCCAGAGGGTCATAACTGGTGACGAATCATGGGTTTATGGTTATGACGTGGAAACCAAAGCTCAATCATCGCAATGGGAGCTGCTTCTTTGGAATAGGCAAAAATCGAAGACAAGCCAAAACACGTCTAACCAAAGCAGCTGTTAACAATTAACTAAACATTTAAAATGGCCGATTTTTTCAGCATAAGTGAGGAACATGAGTACCAACCTAACGACGCAAAAAAATCGAAAATCGAATATACGTAGCCCGCGGAAATTCAAAATTCGCGATACTTTTTTAACATACCTCGTACATATAATGACGTCCTCTCTTGGTGACTCCTGCACACATCGACAGAAAACATCGACAATCTTCGCCTAAAACTGTCGTAAATTTCATTCAAGCAACCTACGGCGACCCAACCGAGACGAGATAGAAGGGTGGTTGTGTATGTATACGTGATCGAGGTCGATAAAGATAACGAAAACCTGCCGGTAAAAGGCGGTTATATGCTGCACAGGACGGTGGTTGAAGGATATAGTGGTGAGGGGATAGCGAGGTTTTGGGGCGAAATCTAGGCGGACGTTCGCATTATAAAGTAAAACACAATACAGAGAAGCAACCGAGACTGTGTACTCTTCTCTCTGGTACTGCGGCTTCGTCCCGAGCTCATCCTCCTTTTGCAATTTCCCCGTGCACTTTGGGTATACCTGTATACGTATGACCAAAGTGATCCGGGCAGCTACCGCCCATGGACCTAGATAGAGAGAGAGAGAGAGAGAGAAAGAAAGAGAGAGAATGAAACCGCGCATAAAACCCTCGCCAGTTTCGTTCGCTATCTTGTGGATTTATTACTCGGACTGTTCGCTTTCCACGGCGCGGTGCCATGCCGCGCGTCTTACTTAACTTCCGCTTTCCGATACTGGACCGCCGTGGTAAAAGTAGCCCCTGGGCAATTCGCCATACTTCTCCGGCTACAGTACAGCTCACTCTTTCTCTATTTTTCTTTCTCTTGCTTTACTAACCTCTTTTTCTCTATTTTCTTCTTTCTCTCACTCCATCATTCGCCATGTCATGGCAATTCATCCTCATCGTACATTCCAGCGGGTGTCCACCGTTCTTGATTATCACTAGTTATTCGATCGACGACAGTGACAGTCAGCGAATATCCGGCATATATGTATATAAAAGTAACTGCCTAAAATTGGATATTCTTGTCCGATTCTTGTCTTCATCGATATTTCCGCATAATGAATGATAATGTATCTACAGTACTTGAGCAAAATCTCGGGTATATTCCGAGCAGAAATTTGTTCCGGCTTAAATCTGGCCCATGTGAGGCTGACCCTATCAGACTGATATGGCCTTGATCAGGATCCGTATCAGGTCCACATCCGGCATGTTACGGAATTGCGGATTCGGCCCTGAATCGGAATTGCGCATCCAGCCCAGATCTGCTACTGAATTCCAATTAAAAAATTTTAAATCAAGAAAATCTCTTTATCTTCCGGGAATTAAGTTGTTGGCCATAGTATATAGTTAGCTGACTCATATAATAATCTTTAATAAAAAAATTGAAAGGCCGACACCGAGGTTGAAACCTGCAACCTGTCTCACTAGCCGTCATTCTCACATTGGATCCAAAAGTGTTTAAAAAAAATGTTATTGTTCTAACAGTAATTCTTTAAACGTTTTTTTTGTTGTTAAAACGATAATTGGGGATGTTTGAAATTAATTTTCCAACCGGGGAGTTATGTTATAACCTACCTGAGTAACTATCTGTCCACGTAACAACCTGTCGAACTAATGCTCTAACCACTAGTCTATCGAACACTTGTAAACTACTTTTACGAATATCTTATACGAGGTCTGTTCAAAAAGTATCGCGAATTTTGAATTTCCGCGGGCTACGTATATTCGATTTTCGATTTTTTGTGGCGTTAGGTTGGTACTCATGTTCCTCACTTATGCTGAAAAAATCGGCCATTTTGAATGTTTACTTAATTGTTGACAGCTGTTTTGGTTATACGTGTTTTGGCTTGTCTTCGATTTTTGTCTATTCCAAAAAAGCAGCTTCCATTCCGATGATTGAGCTTTGGTTTCCACGTCATAACCATAAACCCATGATTCGTCACCAGTTATGACCTTCTGGAGCAAATTTGGGTCGTCGCGGAGTGAGTACAACAGCTCCTTAGCAATGTTAACGCGACACTGTTTTTGTTCGAAATTGAGTAATTTTGGCACGAATTTCGCGGCGACCCGTCTCACGCCCAAATCATTGGTAAAAATCGAATAGCACGAGCCAATCGATATATTTAGTTGCTCAACAACTTCTCTAACGGTGATTCGACGATTGGCCAATATTATTTTCTTCACTTCATCAATGTTTTCGTCTGTTGTTGATGTGCTCGGGCGTCCGGAACACATTTCGTTGTTCGCATCTTCTCGGCCTTGCTCTGGTCTAAGGTAGCTTCACCATATGCCACAGTCAACATTCGGAATGCGTCCGCGCACTTAATTTTGTTTTTCACACAAAATTTGATACAGATTCTTTGATCCATTTTTTGGAATAGGCAAAAATCGAAGACAAGCCAAAACACGTCTAACCAAAACAGCTGTTAACAATTAACTAAACATTCAAAATGGCCGATTTTTTTAGCATAAGTGAGGGACATGAGTACGAACCTAATGCCACAAAAAAATCGAAAATCGAATATACGTAGCCCGCGGAAATTCAAAATTCGCGATACTTTTTGAACAGACCTCGTATATAGTACGACCATCAGAAATAAAGATGCCGAATTATATTGAAAATTGTCTCTATAGTAGATTTAATTTTAAGGTGGCGGAGGTTCTCAATCCTGAAATCGGTGTAGTAATAATAATAATGATAGTAATAATAATGTCAATATCATATTATTATTATTTTTTTATTATTAGTGCTTCCATCGTATGTCATTCAGTTGTTTGAGAAACTCAGGAAAAATGCCTCTCGCCCAGCAGTGGGTGTGCAAGCCACTATGCGGCTAATCGATCACCTATCCCACTACCGACCGCGGCTGATACTACTTAACACGGGAGACCGCCGAAGCCGCGTACCGATCGCGCGTCCGTTGCTGTCGATCCTATGATTATTATTATTATTATCATTAATGATATAGAAGTGCCAATCGAATACCGTGACAAGAAGCTTCATTCGAAATAATACGACAAAGCGATTTCCCAAATGAGAATCCTTCGATTATCCTATCAAATCGTCAAAAGATAGTCATTGTAATGCAAAATTTCATCTTGTTTTAACACAAGTTCATAGTTCTCCGATCCGCCCCTGATGTTAATAACGTCAGGCTCGCCAGTCAGACCGAAAATCGTCTTGCCACGTACGTTTTAATCGCCCCTGATCCAGCCCTGATACGAGTATATGTGATGCAAGGGTAGCCTCATAATCTATGACGTACCAGCGTATGATCCACTCCTGATCTCGACGCGATCCGGTGTCAGCCTGATCAGGCGAACCTTACCTATTCCTCAACGGGACCTGATTATATATTTAGTCAGCCGCATCAAATTTTTTGCTCGGGCTGTTTATATGTTGGATCCGATATAGACATACAAGTAATGTTTCTTGATTATAGAGAAATACTTGAAAAGCTTACTCCCAATACTTGCTTGTATGTACATATATATTTTCTCTCATATGTGATCCAAAGCATACTAGCTTTATAAACTCACTGAATCGTTTACTCCGTGACATTTCATCCGTTATCCGCATCTTTATTTTGTCTTAACCGAGCACCATGCAATTTATGTCATCAAGAAGTGACGACCGACTCTTTTTTATGCCCGTAAAAAGAACATAACCTCTCTGAAATGATGCGCCCGCGGCGGATGCGATAGAGGTCACAAAAGAGTGAAAATCTTGGGGCTTTTTTCACAAGAAGAGTGTCCCATCGCTCCTTTTTTTTCTTCATTGTTCCCAGCCGCAGTGTGAGAATTGTGCGAGCGAGCAGAGACGCGAAACAACGTTTATTGCTCAGCCTAGTATAGTTCGTGGTTTTCGCACGGATTGGAAGAGACGCACGTAGCGAGTCCCGAGCGCATAAAAAAGCTCTCCGGAGAGGCGTAAGAGAAGAAGACGAAGGGAATGTGAAACGGACGGAGATGGTAGAATAAAAAGCAAGTAGAAAGCTCGGAAAAGTTAAGACGGCCAGCACGCGCTGGAGTTCCGATGCTACGTGGTGATTGTACTTCTCTCAGCGATGTAGACACAATGCATATACCCTGAGGATTCTTTCCGGCAGAAGGACAACAAGCGGAAGAAGAAGAAGAATGAGAGAAGGAACAGGGAAAGAGTAAAATGAGAACATGGCGTTTCTTCCGTATTACCAGCCGAAGGTTCGTTTTACGTTTTATACCCCACTGCGAATATTTCTATCTCGGCAGCGAGCAACGACTAATTAGTCCGAACGGAAAATATCTCTTGCTAATTAAGGTTGTCCGTTAACTGGGGCACGTTTATTGCTCGGTATTGAATTAAGGTTCTGATCGATGGTCCGTGTCGCGCTAATACCTCCGTTCGTACTTTTATTGCAAATCATTGTACTTCATTTTGAATTACTCGTTCGGCAGTCTTACCGATAAATTTGTATGTGTGATGCATATGGATCTGGCCTTGAATAATACGGAGAAGGTAAGAATAAATTGTGTATTCTGGAAGTTTGCCATCGAAGTTTATTTATATTCCATGCACAAACACTATTTCTATCTCGATTTTCTAGATGATACCCTTTCCGCAAACGAGCATACTTAAAACTCGTTCAAGCTAGAATGCATGCAGGTTTCCTGCACGAAAATAATTGCTCGTATACATAGCAACCGCAAATTCCGGATCTTACGCTCAAGAACCCCAAAAATGCCGATTTCATTAAACACTGTACTCACATGCATTCATGTACATTCACGTTTCGTCAAAGTGGGCCTTTGCCTCTCCTGAAAATTCCGCCGCTATTTCAATTTGCGTATTGCGCGCCTCTCTGTGCACCCCGCTCAATGCCTTTCGACCCGAGATACAATGGACCCCATGTGTGCTTTTGTTCGATTGAACATGGAATATATAGTCCTCTTGCCGTAGAATATTATATTCATCCGCTCAGTTCCCATTTGGTCGGAGAGACCAAACTGCCAGCAGAGAGCAAACAATACCGGGGTACAATTTAAACCCACATCATGACAATTGGTACGTCATGAATTATATGATATTATTCAGAGTTCTATTTAATTGTTAGTTACAATTAATGAATATTCCGTTAGTTCGAAAACTCGTAGACAATTTGCTGAAAAAACAATCGTTAAATTGCGCCTAATCCTTTCGCAAGCTAGTTGGAAAATGATGCTGAATTTATCGACCAATGTGAACTCACGATTGTCGCATACCCGCAAAATCATATTGCCATTTGTCGATTGTCGTCACGAATATTAAAACCCGCCGAGATCTTGCTCAATGAAAAAGGCAGTTACAAAAAACAGTGATATCGGAGCAATGTTCTACGAATATACGTGCTTCTGCGTATCGAAATAGATACTATGTGTTTAAATTGATCTCGTAACGTAATCGGACCGATGGCGTATATAGATGCCAGAATTTCATCAGGGCGTCACTGCGTTACCGGCGCCCTTGCTGAAGCTAACATGACGCGGTTTGGGATGGGAATCACGGTTCCAAGCTACCTCCGTGCAGTACATGCGATATATATATATATATATATATATATATATATATATATATATACTAGGGGGGCTCTGCCCCCTGCGCGCTTCGCGCGCCAACCCCCCCTTCCCCGCGTTCCATCTCGCCACGGCCTTCCCCCTCCGCCGTTCCGTCTCGCCCCGGGCATCCCCCTCAACTCTTGTACACGGCGGCAGCGGCGGCGATATATTTATATAATATAGATATATATATATATATATATATATATATATATATATATATATATATATACGAGTATATGATATCTTAATCATACGAGATTGCCAACCATCGACGAAGATATACACATATATATGTACTCTACAATTGCACTTTAGACGATACGTATATGGAGACATACATATACTATCTCATCAGGTTCGAGTGCCCTAAGCAGATATAAGTGGAAGGATAGCTGAATCACCTGCGCCTTCATGAAGCTGTCCAAATGCGTGAAAAGGATTTGATTCGAAAAGCTTGTGGATAAGTAGATTTCTGCAATAGCATTTCCGTGTCTGGTCTGTAACGTCTGTTTCCTGTGTCTCATCCGTTCTTCCGTCATATTGTATGCCCATCCAAGCTTGACAGTAATAGTAGTAGGAGCAGTAGCAGTAGGAATAGTAGCAATGCTTATTTCTTACGAGATCTAAGGGTTTAACGGTATGAATTTAAAGTCCCATGTGTCACGTGGCTCGTGTCATGGCTACTTCAGTTTTGGAAATTCGTTCGATCTAACCCAAGATCCGTTTAACTGTCGGACGCTTAACTCCCATCGTACTGAACTGCATATTTCCAGAACTGAAGTAGCACGATGAGAGTTGAACGCCATGGTAGTTTTACACGAAGGCGATTAAGCGGGATGGGACTTAAGCACGAATGGAGTGATACGTGGGACTTGAGACACATGGGACTTCAAATTCATACGGTTAAAACCTTCCCGATGCAAGGAGTAAGACGTAAATATATTCCTTCATTGAATGAAGATGGACTTTCGAAGTTTACATCAGCATCCGGATAAATGAAGTAAAACATGTTTGTGTATCGAGCATTACTGGGAATCCAATATTAAAGATTTCGTATTAAACATCTCGTATGCAGACCAGGCACTCAGAAAATATTCTAACGATTCTGTTGTATTTGATTCATACAGCAGACATATTACATTGCCTTCGACATGTGTCTTCTCAGTTTTTTATTTTGAAAGACCATGGCGTGAAGAAGCTAGCGAGGAGACATTGTATCATTGTCCTGGTGTACGCTACTTAACTTAAATTTTAGATAGTCCTTGCAACTTGAAGTATTTATTTGTTTTGGGAATTTGCAAGCTGGGCTGTAAGACGAGAGAAGAGCTCGTACCGCGTCTTTATGACTATTTGATGCTAGTGAAGAGTGACTATTTAATGCTAGTGTACGCAGGCTAGCAATAAGGCTTTCCGAATTAACATAGTATAAAACGTGGTTTGAACCACGCTTCGTCAATATTATACGGATAATATAGTACCAATTACATCAATTTTCGGGAGGAATATCTAAGACAAAGGTCGGTCCAAACAGATTCGAGAATGGAACGCTTAACGATATGGATAATGGTGGGAGATGTTCCTGTTTCTGATCGAATCATATGTCGGAAGGTTCTATTCATCCATGTGTAATCCCGAGATTTCTGAATTGTGCAGTACAGTTGACGCCACCATCGCTTGTCATAGTTTGACTTAGAAATTCATTTATTCCCGTTACTTCATAAATTGTTCCCAGTACGATCTTTGTTATTTTTATAAAGTGATTTGCCGCATTATCAAACATACCTGTTCTAGGAGAAAGCTACTCGTATATCTAAGTACGTGTAGGGGAACTCGGGGCATTGTCGGCATCCGAGGCAGTATGGGCACCCCCTCTAACACCTCTCGCGAGTGCCGATCGCAGTAGGCAACGATTGGATATTGTTTTAGTATGCGTCACGCCTGCGTGGCAAGTGGTGCTATCAGCGAGAGCGCACGTCGAGCGGACCTAACCTAGAAAGACGTTTTTATGTGATTTTTATCTAATTTTGGCTATTGTGTTTACGTTTGCAAACAAGAGACAATTTCATTAATTGCAGTGCACTTTTCGGATCAAAGGTAAGTTACCCTTGAAGTATTTTATTAGTGTATTAAGTATTCACCGATATTGTTAGAAACTTTGTTTTCGCTTGTTTTTGGCATTCTTGGTAATGGGGCATAATGAATGGGGTACTATGGGCATGGTGCCCGTTTTGCCGCTGATATCTCTATTTATTTATTTTTACAGTTTCTATTAAGATGGTCCGTACCTACAAAAAGAAGACGAATCGTGGGGAATGGAGCGAGTCCAGTATGCGATCAGCGGTCAACGATGTTTTAAGTAAAAAATTAAGTTGCAAGGCAGCTGCAATCACTTATAGTGTACCCCGTACCACTTTGCAAAGGAAGATTGAGGAATACAAGTCTAAGCAATGCATTCAACCTAAGCGTATGGGGAATTTTGAGCCCGTATTTTCTCAAGCCGACGAAGACGAATTGGCTTCCCACATAAAAAACATGGAAGCTAGATTATTTGGCCTGTCAACGAAAGAAGTCCGATAATTGGCCTTTGAACTAGCCGAAAGATATAACATTCCGCATAACTTCGATCAGACATTACAGGTAGCAGGTGAGGATTGGTTGGCCAACTTTTCAAAACGCAATCCATCCTTGTCGCTTCGGAAACCAGAAGCTACATCCGCGACTCGAGCCATGGGCTTTAATCGGGAATCAGTAGCCGCTTTCTTCAAGCTTTTGATTGTCACGGTAGAGAAGCATAAAATAACTCCTAACAGGCTATTCAATGTCGATGAGACAGACATGACTACTGTTGAAAAAAGCTTGGGTAAAGTCCTTGCTACTAAAGGTCGAAAACAAGTCCGGTCTTTATCATCAGCAGAACGCGGACAACTCTTCACAGTCAAAATATGTATGGGTGCTAATGGATTTTCATGCCACCCTTATTCATTTTTCCTAGGATGAGAATGAAGGCCGAACTGTTAGATGGGACGCCTGCAGACTCTTGGGCAGAATGCAACAAAAAAGGATGGATAACTCAAGAAGTTTTTGTTAAATGGTTTAAAAATATTGTTATTTGGTCGCGAGCAACTAAAGAAGAACCTGTTTTGCTCCTTTTAGATGGTCATATCAGCCATGTCGAAAGCTTAGAACTGATTGACATTGCTAGAGAAAATGGTGTAAATATTCTATGTTTTCCACCCCATTGCACACACCGATTACAGCCATTGGATGTCAGTTTCGCGAAGCCATTGAGTTTATACTATGGAGAAGAAGCGAAAAAATCGCTGAGAACTAGTCCTGGCAGAGTTGGAGAAAAAAAGCTTTTCCAAAGTCCGCCATTTTGTTATTTATCCATGAAATTTAACTTCAGTAGTTGCGACCAGAATGACATGTCTATAGATTAAGAATTATCAAGAATTTTTGATTTCAGATAACATCAAGAGCCAAAATCATCGGGGCCACCCACGCGCTTTTTTTTCGAGCTGCCAACTTCGATCATTAATAATAATAATAAACTATTAAATTTTTTCAAACAAATTTTTTTTTGTATCTTTAATATGCAAATAAAAACATCCTAAATATCCAAAACGATTAATTTTTATTTTCCTACAAAAAAACGCCCTTCAAAAAAGACATGACAATCGGCTTAAGTTACCAGACTACTACCTTAAGGTGCCCGTACTGCCCCGGGTTCCCCTACTCTTTCACGTATTCAAGTATTCAAATGTCGCGATATTTCAATTTTCGTTTTTTTTGTACGATCTGGTTTTTACTATAGCTATCTTTTTTTTCATGTTAATTTCTTTGCAATTTTGACAAGCAGTAATCGTGCAACATGTCAAGCGTGTATTGCAGTGTAGTTAAATATTTTGCCATAACGATAAGGTCGTCAGCGATCAACAACATTTCCATTCCCGAGCATTTCCATTATCTATCTTTCACGATCTTGGGTATCGTGGCTATATCATGAAAGTTTTCATACTGAATGGCGGAATGACTGGGGAGCGAGTTTCATCGATATAGAGATAATAATAATAGTAATAGGAATCCAAATACATTTCCTTATGCAACGGGCAAACATTAACATCAAATATCTAACGAAAATACGTGTTAATACGATATCTGTGATGATCATGTTTCTCTTGCAATTGCCACTAGTTGAATCAAAACAGTATATACACGTAACATACATCAGATCGATTCACAGATGGCTCTTGATTGTGCGGCGTGCACTGTACGTTCATGTTTCCACTCGAATACTCGGGGAATTCGTACAAAAGCTCACCTATCTCGTTTTATCGGCTACCGGTAAGCTGTAATTAAATCGGGCGTAATCGAGAATGCTTTAGAGGCTATTCAGAGGCTCTTATTTCCATGTAAGGTCCGGAAAACGAACGAGTCGTTGTATGCGATTAAAAGTGCCGCTTGGGCAGCTTTAGAAAAGAAAAAACTACTTGAAGATCCAAAGTCAGGTGGCACATCCATACAAAAAAAAATCACCGAGGAAATGGTGGCTGTATATTTCGAACTTTATTTTCACTTATGTTTCGCAAATCCTTTCAATATCCTTTTGGGTTTTATTGTTTTTTCAATTTTCTTCATAATGTATATATGATGATTAATCCACTATAGGATTCTCTCCAACGACAATGCCACACGTAGTATGAGCGTATTCGAGCGATTTGTCGCATACGCCGAAGGATTATTTTGAATTCATGGAGATTTCACGGTACAGAGATTTAGAGACGTATCAGCTATGCGATAACGTACGCAATACTCATCTGCTATATCGCTTTCGCAATCCTATTCTATGAAGATATCGTTGTACCATAATACCTGCACGTATACCAAGGATAATACGTGCTTACCATGTTAAGTTGAACCGTATATAGTCGTATCTAATATTCTATATATATCGTTCAGAGATGCCGGTGTAATTTCGTCTTAGATATATAATCTAGACCGAGCTCTCAGACTACCCGTTTCGTAAGGAGGCTGGGGAATATATAATTTGTATTCTCACGGGTGTAAGACATCAGCCGAGGCGCGGTAATTCACGAGAATCAGATCGAATTACTCTTCTATGCGTTGGTAAAGGACAGAGATGACAATATGTATCATTGACGTCATTGCAGACGTATCGTGAATATGAAAAATGTTATCACATTTATTCAACGTTCGCAAATGCTTAGAATTTATTTAAATGCGGTCCACATTTTTGATGATCGTTAAATCAAATCTAACAGGAAAATACATTGTCATGTGAGCGCAAGCGAATTTTTATATTTTATGCATCTATAGGCATATAATATAAAAATTATTAAAAGAAAACTGTGTAATTTGATAAGCAGAGGAATAACAAAGACGAGATGAGAGAGTTGGGGAGGAACGAAGAACACAGCTTCCGTTGCTTAACGTCAGTGCCTCGAGGCGATCAACCTATATCCTTCTTTTTCGTTTTATCGTTTTTTCCCTAATCGACTTACACCACCGCCGCAGCGTATATTCCTTTTGTGCATGAACGTGTACGGGAAGACACGCGAAAATGAAGAACACGTAAAAAAACACCTTTGCATACCTGAAACCTGATGATACCGGGCCATACGTTTCGAGGTCGCCTCAGCACCTTCTTTATAATTACACTTGCTACGAAGCAAGTGTAATTATGCAATGTGTAAAAGATTCACGTGAGTTTAAAAAAAGGCCGAGGTATTGCTTTGAAAACTCCGGTGCAGTAGTTGTGTGCTTTTCACAATGCGGGAAAAGGTTTTCTGAATGTCGTCCCGGACAGAAGGATGCATGAAATAATGGAGGGCATTAAATAGAAGGTATAATGGTTCCCGCGAGCTCATCACATTTATTCATACTACATTTTTTTGAAGTTACGAATACTACAAGTGAGAATGCAAAACCTAGATTGCAGGTGGATAATCGCACGAATGATGTGATGGGTTAAAGATGTATGTTAGCTAGGTCGTTTTTTACTTTTCGAACTGATATTCACAGATGTTATAAAGGAATGTACTTGGCTTTTTTTTCAATGAATTTACAAAGAATTTTTGCCCACATGGACGCTGAGATACACGATCCGAAAGTTAAGTCTTCTAACACGGGGAACGTAGAACGGCGAGCTGTAAATGTTGTTTTCGTTGGAAAAAAGTTTACTACCAGAGTACTTGCTTTTGAAAAAAAAAAAAACTTTTGTATAGAGGCACCGTAGTATCTATGACACGTAAAAAATATTGAATCGACACGTGGCCACATATTTTGAGAGCTATTGCGCGTTAAATGAATTTTCAAACCCATATACGAGGTCTGTTAAAAAAGTATCGCGAATTTGTAATTTCCGCGGGCTACGTATATTCGATTTTCGATTTTTTTGTGGCGTTAGGTTGGTACTCATGTCCCTCACTTATGCTGAAAAAATCGGCCATTTTGAATGTTCAGTTAATTGTTGACAGCTGTTTTGGTTAGACGTGTTTTGGCTTGTCTTCGATTTTTGCCTATTACAAAATAGCAGCTTCCATTGCGATGATTGAGCTTTGGTTTCCACGTCATAACCATAATCCTATGATTCCTCACCAGTTATGACCCTCTGGAGCAAATTTGGGTCGTCGCGGACCGAGTCCAACAGCTCCTTAGCAATGTTAACGCGACACTGTCTTTGTTCGAAATTGAGCAATTTTGGCACGAATTTCGCGGCGACCCGGCTCATGCCCAAATCATTGGTAAAAATCGAACAGCACGAGCCAATCGATATGTTTAGTTCCTCAGCAACTTCTCTAACGGTGATTCGACGATTGGCCAATATTATTCTCTTCACTTCATCAATGTTTTCGTCTGTTGTTGATGTGCTCGGGCGTCCGGAACGCATTTCGTTGTTCGCATCTTCTCGGCCCTCTGAGAACATTTTGTACCACCGATAAACGTTGCTTTGGTTCAAGGTAGCTTCACGTCCGCGCACTTAATTTTGTTTTTCACACAAAATTTGATACGGATTCTTTGATCCATTTTTTGGAATAGGCAAAAATCGAAGACAAGACAAAACACGTTTAACCAAAACAGCTGTCAACAATTAATTAAACCTTCAAAATGGCCGATTTTTTCAGCATAAGTGAGGGACATGAGTACCAACCTAACGCCACAAAAAAATCGAAAATCGAATATACGTAGCCCGCGGAAAGTCAAAATTCGCGATACTTTTTGAACAGACCTCGTATATAGATACACATACGTATATACAAGCATATGCCAGGCGCACTGTTGCCAAAGTTCATGCAATTTATGATTAAGTCCTATTTTTTTACAAGAATCTCTTTCAATATTGACCATTACAATTTCCAATCATGCTGAATATTTTCTTTTATGTTCTCAATAACGTTCGGAAAGTTGCTTTACACATTACTATTCCCCTATTCCTCCCCTCCGAAAACAAAATATTTTTATTTTTAACAATACTCGTTAAAAAAAACGTCATATCAGCAATGAATTTTACAGAAAAACAATCCGAAAAATGTAAATTCTACTAACATAAGACTAACATAAGACTTCTCTTTAGCCTCGGCGAATACTAAATTCATTTTAGTTAGTCTGTAACTACAATATTCGTGACTTGAATGATTAAATCTGTACCGACTCACCAGTACCTCGAACATGCATCCTTAAATTAATTGTTCGTGGAAATATTTTTTAAATGTACCGTTCACCAGGTATCCTTTTCACTTATATTTATTTTTTACGCAAAATAATTCATATCGGTTGAGAAATGTTATGAAATAATGGGTTTTTCTTAAATTCCAGCTGGTAATATACAACATACATTTGTAATTAGTCAAATTTGTTGCTATATGGAAGTTCTGGAGCATAACGGTGGCATTCGAAATAATCTGCGCAATCCCGCCTCCCCAAAAGGGATTATTGGAAAGGGTCGAATAAAAGGGACCGTACAGTTCCGCGGTAGAGGTAGTCGGGCCCCAAGATTGCGTCAGCTCGACCACAATTGTATAAAGCAAATGGTCGCCGAAACATGCGTTTGCGATGCTATGTCTCTCTGTCTTTCTCTCTCACCCTTCGGGTTTCTAACTAAAATTGGAACTAGCGCGTAATGGAGCGAGAACTAACGGAACCGTGGGCGTACCGAGAATTGCTCACTTTTGTAACCGCATCTATAGATACAAAAGCGCGATAAATAGACGTATATACATATGATATATGTATAAATACGCATAATACTGCAGATTCGATATAGTTAATGATGGATGCGTGTGAGCAAAGGAGAAAACGCTAATGGACCAGAATCAGGGATGTCGGAGGCTATCTGATTGATTGATGAACGTTGTTCGGGTAACGGCGCGCGAAGGGATGGGAAAAAGGCGCAGGAAGAGAGGCAACGCTTGTGCCGTTTGGGACATTGTTGGGTTAGCTTGTTCGTTAGTTATAGAACGAGGAAGGGTTCGCAATCGACGCCGCGACGTCGCCGCAGAGTACGCGTGAACCGTACTTGCATATACATGCATTCAGTCATACATACACATATACACGCATTTGCTGACCATAACCCCACAGAGAATCCCCAACCACACACACCCGTCGGCTCGTTTGACTCTGCTCGCTTTAATCGATTCTCGTATATGTATGACCGTGCGGGTGCTTCTCTGTGCAGCTCATCCGGGAGTTGCAGTCGCGTACCGGTTGTGCTCACATTACGCATTCTCCAGTTTCCTATTCCTCTTCAATCGTCACTATGACCATCGCGCACGTCGGTTCCTCCATGTCGACAAACCGCACTACGGCGTTGCATATAGATCGCGAGATGTACGCGTTACCGTTGCGTGCAAACGATGTGTAAATGCAATCACGTACATTGATCGAGGTGCACAAGCAAAGAAAACAAAAGGATAGAATAGATCATGAAAATAAGAGAGAGAGAAAGAGAGAGTCAATCATTGAACCATTTAAGGAAAAGAAATCGAAATATACAGTTAAACACTTTCCTACACATTTGTAGTGAGATTCATTTGTGAGTATTGGAAAAATTCAATGTTCACGCGGATAATGACGTGGATATTCACTCGTCGTTCTCCGCATTGTGGGGAAAATGAGAAATAAGATAAAAAGAGAGAGGGGCTATTCCGCACCTCAGCCGAATATTACGAGCAACGTTCTCTTTCGCTCCCGGAACACCGACCTGTCAGCTCGTCCGTAATCATCGATATCTCGAGCACTCTTGATTGTTCAAGGCTACGAATCCATATGAGACAGAGAGTTAGAGAAGGATATTCAATCAGCCTATCTTTCCACTAGAATCGGCCATTCGGTGGGCATCCAGGGAAAATCCTGTCAGCGCACAATTCGTCACGCCGGACCAAAACGAAAGAGCCAACGAAGAAGCTTATTTTCCAACGTATAAGCTGCGCAAATACGAGGGGGGACCAGAAAAAAACGGGAATTTCGTCATAATTTCTTTATTTTTTAATATTTTTACACCAAATTTTGATCACGTTCAAAGTATTCTCCTTTGACCACAACGCACCTCTGCAAACGATCCTTCCAATGTTCAAATCATTTTTTAAATTCACTTATCGGGATGTTCTTTAGGCCTTCCAGCGATTTTTTGTTTTCCCACCTGCACAGTGGCAAAACGCTCGATTGCTGCTTTGTTTCGGGGTCGTATCCATAGCACCACGATTCATCACCAGTAATCACCTTGGAAAAAAGTTCAGGATCCTCTTCGAGCTGATTTTGAAGTTCAAAACATGCCTGAAGTCGACGCTCCCTTTGCTCGTCTGTGAGAAGGCGAGGGACAAATTTGGCTGCAACTCTGCTCATGTGCAAATCTTTGGATAAAATCCTCTGAATTGAACTTCATGATATCCCAGACATCTCACAGAGTTGATCAATGGTTCGGCGACGGTCTTCATGATTGAGAGCAATGCTTTTGTCGACGTTTTCGTCACTTCTTCACGTTGAGGGGCGTCCTGAACGGGGTTGGTCTTCAATTGACATTTCTCCATTTTTAAAACGTGAAAACCACTCGTAGACGCTGATTTTACTTAGGGCAGCATCTCCGTAAGCAGTCTTAAGGCGGTAGTCTGGTCTAGAATACTCATACAGATTGAGAATATATATATATTTTTTTTTTTCAAGCATTACAGTAGTTTCCGCGTCCGATTTCCCCAACAGGAAACAAAATTTCACAGCCGCGTGTTGCTCGCGACAATCGGCCATCACGTTTTCGCCGAAATGGAAAAAGTTGTTTCACTACAAAAATTCCCACGGGCGAACCGATGCACTCACGGCGACAGAACTTCGCACACTAACACAGGAGACGTGTCCCCAACGAACACCTGGTCGAGCAATGGGTTCCCCCACTCTCCCTCCCCGCCGCAGCGGAATTCCCGTTTTTTTTGGGTCCCCCCTAGTATATCTGCTATTTCAATACTCACGACTAACAAAGACTGTCCTAAATCAAAGGGTGAATTGTTAGCATTCTAATGACGGGAATTCGTATAGAATTCAAACTATTTGATCTGAATAAATAACAGTGTATTTTTGAGTGAGTATATCGAAGTGTTTTTTTTTATATCATAAAGTGAAATGTCCAAGTCACTGATATGAGTATGCGAAACGATTAATTTGTGAGAAAGGAACCACAAGGTCCAGTAATTCGTGAATTCTAAATGAAACAAATGTTCAACGAAGAACTCGTAACTTATTCTATATGAAATTATGACAAATCATTCTCTTTTTCTTATAATCATTTGCCCTTTCAGTTTCTGAATCTAAAATAAAAATAAAAAAAGGAGTGTGTATCTTATACATTCATAAAAACAATTTATCGCCATAAGTCCAATCCATCGCACCGTGATCCAACATCGCATTGCTGAGAAAAGAAAATGCTTTGTTGCTGATTCCTGTCCACGCAGTCTCTCCCCTATTCACCAGAGTCGCATGAAAATATTCTCGGTATATAAATCTCAATTGAATTGGACAATCCGATAGAAATACGCAGTCGTTCGGTGCTACAGAGCATTGAATCCCAGTGGGACCCGATACCTGTGTTTCTTTTACCGATTGCACTTGCCTTGGACGGTATCGGCAGAAAAATATACCGCCGAGCCCCGAACGCCTTGCTACCAATTGAACGGTAGTGCCCAACGATTTAACGGAATATATATTGGCAAATCGGCACCGCATACCATCTTTCACGAAATACGGCGTAGTGGTTACCCCGTACAGGACGAAGGAACGAGGACTCCGAGTACTTGCATCGGCATGACACGGCTGGCTGTATCTCAGTTCTTATCTGCATGCAACGTCTACTACGAATTCAATATTGCCCGATAACTCAGAGGAGAACGTTGGAAGCAGTGCCTTATCGAGTCGAGGCAGTGTCAGACAAGTCATGTACCCGAGCATAGAGAAACGCACCAAATCACACACCGTATCATATTCTTCACCCCTGTACGATTTTGGACCCTCGAAATCTCCTTCCATACTCTTCATATAGATCTTATGTTCCAGGGTACACTCTCTTAAATCCCGACGTTCTACTGTCTGGCACGTACACCGTGATCGGGAAATGCGAAAGTGGAGTCTTATAGTTGGGGAAGAACGACCTTGTAGAGCAAGAAATGAGAAAGAGAAAAGTAGGATAAGGGATACAGAAAAGCCATTTATATAGGAAATCAGAAAAAAAAACTAAATCGTGCATGTCGTGCATCGTACAATCGGAGTAAAAGAAGGGAGAAACAGAGGACATGCGATAAGAAGCAAGACGGGGTAAAGAGGCACTTTCAGAGTGAATGTAAATATGTAACATGTAGATTAGGGCGATTTTTTTTTTTCGACTATTTTTTTTTCTCAGTCCCCACTCGAAATTTTGTTGGATATGTCGAAAAACAAATTCCCTGAAGGTTACAGCCATTAATATTAATTCTAAGTACTTTCCCCTAGCGTGAAAAGATTTTCTATCTAAAATACACGTAAATCGAATTATTATTTTTTTTACAGAATTCTATAACTCAGCCGCATTTTATGCTATCATATTGTTCTTGGTTTCGATTTACTCAGAATAAAACAATCTAGAAATGTGCCGATTGCGGCGAAAGTGTAAATTGTACTGGTGAGTTGGTACGGCTCACTGAAGTTGATTTTTACCCAAAATTCTCGTTTTTTTGCTGTTATCTCCGAAACAATTAACTTTACGAAAAAAATGTAAATGAAAAATATATTGGATATTTAATTTCCTATAAAAAAGGTCCTATCGACCCAATTTCTTAGATTAATATTTCTTGAGATATTGAACTTTAACTTATGAGTAGTATAAAATTTGTACGGTAATATAAACCATAAAAATTGTATACTACTCATAAGTTAAAGTTCAATATCTCAAGAAATATTAATCTAAGCAATTGGGTCGATAGGACCTTTTTTGTGGGAAATTAAATTTCCAACAAATTTTTCATTTACATTTTTTTCGTAAAGTTGATTGTTTCGGAGATAACAGCAAAGAAACGAGAATTTCGAGTAAAAATCAATCAGTGACCCGTACCAACTCACCAGTACAATTTACATTTTCGCCGCAATGGGCACTTTCCTAGATTATTTTATTCTAAGTAAATCGAAACCAAGAATAATATGATAGCATAAAATGCGGCTAAGTTATAGAAATTTGAAAAAAAAAAAATTCGATTTACGTGTGTTTTAGATGGAAAATCTTCTCACGCTAAGGGAAAGTGCTTAGAATTAATATTAAGGACTGTAACTTTCAGGGAATTTGCTTTACGACATATCCAACAAAATTTCAGATGGGGACTGAGAAAAAAAAATAGTCGAAAAAAAGAAATCGCCCTAATGTAGATATCGAATCTATCCTTCTATGGTGTTGAGGCATGGCCAATCAAACGGCGGAGTATGGTTTCCACACGCCATTTTGTATATATAAGTTCTGGTTTCAACGTAGAGGAAGCGTAACATGATTGCGAAAAAATAACGTGAACGAAAAAGTGACAAGAAATGTCCGCAGTTGAAATAAGTTTGATCACGTTCTATTTAGTACAACTTCTTCAATAACATAAGTTATTATTATGTACGTTCTCGAACTTCTGAATCACTGAAGTTCTGTAGGAATAGCTTTCCACCACGATACATAATAGATGCGAGTTTTGCTCGTGAATAACGTTCACAAAAAGGAGGCTCTTCGGCGGCATCTCATCGAAAAGTTTTCTTTTCATGACGAGGATAAAGCCAAGTCACTGGTATATCTTGCACGAGATTGAACATACTCAACTCCATTCTCCGTTTGCCTCCTCTCTCGTTTCATCGTTCATACACTTGACCGGCTCGACGATCCTGTAACGACGCGATCAAGGTCCATGTCGTTGTCTCTTTTCTTTACTCGCATTCAATCTCTCTGCCGCTGCTCACATAGGTTTCTGGTTTACTACGCTTCGTTTGTGTTCGATGCGGTACGTTGAGCCGTATCAAATACACCTTGCGGTATCTGCCTGGGACATACAGCGTACGTACAACCATATTGGGTATATAATCTAACGATGTGCTACTCATTTGCTTTCATCGTTTGGTCTCTCTCTTTCACTCTCTATCTTTTGCACTTTATCATTTATTCGTTTCTGTCTATATATCGTTTTGCCAGTCGCTGCCTCGAATCGAACGAACAAAACTAGTGAGACCTTTTGGTATCACGTACTTGATGCTACAGTGCCATTTAAATGTGTTGAAGGGTACTTTTGATGGGCTCGTACGAAGCGGGAGTAACCACGGTTATAAAGTTTTTCGAGTGGATTCATGCACATACAAACTATATATATACTGTTTACTCGACGTCCATATCAAGATCGCGCCTATCGTCAGAAACACTACACAGCGAGGACAGACCTATGGCCTATGAAATTCGTAGTTGCCGTTCAGGCACACTCTTGTCCCTCTCGCCACGAGACTGTTTGTACCTTCGAAGCTTTCCACATATCGGACCATTGGCAAGGGGAGAGGTGGTTTTCCAGTGGCCACGGTCGATGCGAGTATTGTGTGGCAAATGGAGAAATAGTGCCCCTGTACAACAGGAGGTTGAATTCGTTCAAGTGCATCCTGCAGAACTACAATGTCTCTTCAATCCCTGATACCCTCGTTATTTCACCGAATGATATATATATATGGGTCGTTCCCTGAATTTTCACGTAGCCTTCCGGCACCAAATTTTCATTAGGACATTTCTGTATCTGATTGTACACAATAAAAAGTAATGCTGCAGCAAATTACAGCGCTTTAATTCGATTGGTTCCCGAAACATTTTTTTTTACATTTTTTCCACATATACCAAAAAAAAAGGTACGTTCATTTATTATTCTAGATTTTTTACGGTCGCTTAAAAAAAAGTGCAAATATGCTTTCGCAGGTGAAAAATGGTAACTAAGCCTGTGGGAGTTGTTAGCTCTTAACACTCAATTTTTTGATGAGTGGCTAGCTTGAAAGTTCCCGATATGGAAATGTGATGGTTCTTTTTGTCAGCTCAAAGTTTGTATATTTTTCGTCAAATACTGAGTTTTAGAGAGTGGGATAGCCATGGGATGACAATTAAATTAAAGTTACAATTTGTTTTTGCCTTTTTCAAAAATCTTATATTTTTCTTCCAAACTCTAATGAAATTGACGTAAAAACGTTCCTATTGTAATACTAGCTACGATCAGTACTTTTCGTTGTATGGATTTTTCAATTCATTTCAATTTTATCACCACAATTCACAGTTTTGCAATTTTAGTGTTAGTTTGTTCGAAATCCTATATTTTTTTCCGGCAACTGGAATCAAATTGACGTAAGAAAACTTTTACAGTAATTATAGCTACGACCAATAATTTTCAAGGTATGCATTTTCGAAATTTTTTTTGCAACTTAATTCATGGATCTACATTTTTATTTTACAAATCCATGGGATGGGTTGGAAAAAATAATTTTAAAAATGCATACCTTGAAAATTACTGGTCGTAACTATAATTACTCTTAAACCTTTCGTACGCCAATTTAACTAAAGTTGCCGAAAAAAATATGGGATTACGAAACAACTAAAAATAAAATCGGAAAACCATGAATTGTGTTGAGAAAATAAACTAAATTGAAAAATGCATACGTCGGTAACTAATGATCATAGCTAGAATTACTATATGATTATTTTTATGTGTATTTGATTAAAATTTTCCAAGAAAATGTGGGATTTACAAAAAACAGGAAACAAAATTAAATCCTTAATTTAATTTCCATCTTATGACTATCCCACTTTATAAAATTCAGTATTTCAAGAAAAATAGAAAAAGTTTGAGTAGAAAAAAGAATCATCAAATTTCTATATAGGGAATTTTCAAACGAGCCACTGCAATCGAAGAATTGAGTTCTAAGAGGTAAAACCTACTCCCATAGAATGGCTACCACTTTTTTCGATAAATTTGGGCTTTTTCACGTGGGAGAGCATATTCACATGTTTTTTTTCAAGCGACCGAAAGCATCGAAGAATGATAAAGGAAAGTATATTTTGCTATACATGGAAATACGAGGTCTGTTAAAAAAGTATCGCGAATTTTGAATTTCCGCGGGCTACGTATATTCGATTTTTGATTTTTTTGTGGCGTTAGGTTGGTACTCATGTCCCTCACTTATGCTGAAAAAATCGGCCATTTTGAATGTTTAGTTAATTGTTGACAGCTGTTTTGGTTAGACATGTTTTGGCTTGTCTTCGATTTTTGCCTATTCCAAAAAAGCAGCTTCCATTGCGATAATTGAGCTATGGTTTCCACATCATAACCATAAACCCATGATTCGTCACCAGTTATGACCCTCTGGAGCAAATTTGGGTCGTCGCGGACCGAGTCCAACAGCTCCTTAGCAATGTTAACGCGACACTGTTTTTGTTCGAAATTGAGCAATTTTGGCACGAATTTCGCAGCGACTCGTTTCATGCCCAAATCATTGGTAAAAATCGGATAGCACGAGCCAATCGATATGTTTAGTTCCTCGGCAACTTCTCTAACGGTGATTCGACGATTGGCCAATATTATTTTCTTCACTTCATCAATGTTTTCGTCTGTTGTTGATGTGCTCGGGCGTCCGGTACACATTTCGTTGTTCGCATCTTCTCGGCCCTCTGAGAACATTTTGTACCACCGATAAACGTTGCTTTGGTCCAAGGTAGCTTCACCATATGTGACAAAACTGTTTTAATATTTTTATTTTGGATATGATTTGTAATATAGAATGAATTGTTTACGAGAAAATAAAACCTTTATCCCAGTTGCGCTTCAAGGCGTTTCAGAACGCGTTTTGATAAATATGGTTATTTCGAACATAACGTATTTCTGGGTGTACAAAATAAAAAGGGTGGTAATTAACAGAAGGCTCGTTATGGGAAAAACAATATATTCACTTATAAGATTTGTTCGAACTTGAAAAATACAGAAAATCGCTACTATTATTAATATCAGATCCGGCATAACGACATACACTTCATCGCTCATATTATGTTACAAAAAATGTTTCCTCTCTCATCGCTTATTCATGAACAAATCAATACAATCAAAAATAAAAGAAAAGCTACCCACCGCAGATCATGCTATAATTAATATATGCCAAAAGTGTATACATATATGATTATAATAATAATGGTTTTATTTAGCGAGATTATCCAAAACTTAGCTTTTTGATTAATTCGGGCGCACGATGTCATCGCACTGCATATCTGATGTTAATCAGGCCTGGTGCGTTAGAACTATGCGGCTGACTCTGATGTAGTCCGAATTAGCGAAATCTTGACAAGCGATGTTTGGAATAATCCTCCAATAAAAATATACGTCGCACTAGTCGATATCGATATATCTCGCCGTTTATTGCACGGTCTCGATAGCCGTGATTACTAATTACTTCTGATCTCTACGGTGGGTCGATGAGGAGTCACCGCTCGCAAGCCTCGATAGATCAGCGAGCCTCACGAGCCCTAGTAACGGGACTTTCGTCGGATTATTCCGGGTAAACTCGGGTCTTACTCATTACAATTACGGAAATGTGCGCACCATTACATATCCCCCTTATTTTGATTTTACATGATATTTGTTTAAAAGCAAAATAAAATACTAATTTATCGTGGAATTCAAATACTGACAGGTATTCGGCTACCCTAACCTTAGCTACCCTAAAAGTGACTCCACCCCACTAAGGGTCTCGTCTTAGTTCTTACATCATACAGACCCTAACAATTTTATCATATACTATCTTAAGGTAGATCATCGGTTACAACGAAGCAATGGGAAATCGTACTACAATTAGAGATATCTTATCTTACACAACTAACATTCCTGGAACGCAAATTCGCGTGACACCTAAAGAGTAAATTAAACATTACAAGTATTGTAGAAAATCTGTCGATATAGACAGACGCCTACCGCATTCTATTCGTACATATAGTACACTTATCATCTGGGATAACACAGTATCCGCGTTCGTTCGTACATACATTACATGTCAAGGGAAGTCCCTGACAAAGGTCATAACATGTCAAAGAATAAGGCCTATTAAAATTGTCCCAGAGAAATTTAATAACAGAACTAACAGGATACAGGAACTTTAAAATTTGTTATTATCGTATCACTAAGCAAAAGATATACTGATATCGTTTCTTTTCGAATACCCTCGCTGACAAGGATCGACATTTCGATCATTGACAAGGGGACTCTCGTGAGAAAAAACAAGAAAACAAAGAGGTTTAATAACAGAACCACAAAAAAAACAAACGTGAAGCTCGACAAAAAACACCCGTGACCGGTGCAATCGTCAATCGACTGACTGTACATATTTTCGCAAACTGGTCCGATTAACAGTTCCCATAACGGTGTTATTGTTTACATAACCAAGAACGAACGCATTAGAACCAATTACTTTATTAATTATATAAGGACCCTCATAGAGGTGAAAAAACGTATGGGTCACTCGATCCGTATTACTGGATAAGTGGGGTACACGCAAAAGAACGAGATCTGCGGTCTTTAAATCCAGCGGATTATGACACTTCTGGTGTTGTTTACGACGCTCGAAGTTCTTCAAGAGATGTTCCCTAGCGAGAAACATTTTTCTCTCCAAAGGAACATGCTCAGACTCGGGAAACCTCACTACATTGAGAATCCTATCATCCGGCTTCTTTCCATAATGCAGTTCCAAAGGAACATACCCAGTGCTGCAGTGTGTGGTGCAATTGAAAATTCTTTCTATGGTGGGCAAATACCGTGCCCATTTTGTGTGTTGTTCTGAGCACAATGTCCTAAAGAGTCTTCCTAATTCACGCATTACCCGCTCTGTCGGATTCGATTGGGGATGGCGTATAGAGGAGTACACGGCCTTAATATTAGCTTGTTGAAGCGGATTCTGCCATAGCGCCGACGTGAACTGCGACCCATTATCAGAGAGAACTCTGTTCGGTTTTCCCACTTTCTGAATATAATCCTCTAGTAGCTTTTTTACCGTAACGCGGGCTGTCGCCTTTTTTATTGGATATAATCGCACCAGCTTAGAAAAAGAGTCAATGACGACGAAAATGTATTGAACGCCCGCAGTGGAACGTGGTAGAGGACCGTAGTAATCGACAGTGATTAGGTCGTTTGGGTGGTCACACTGTACAAAATTAAAATCCCCTTCCACTGCTCGATTCATATGCTTGACACGTTGGCATAGATCGCAACTAAATACGTGTCGTTTTACATCCCTAACCATTCCTTTCCACCAGAAAAATCTTCTTAAATTGCACAACGTTTTATACACACCCACATGCGCCAATCTATTGTGTTCTGACTCAACTACTACACCTGTAATACTCTCTGGAACTACGATAACCCAAGAATCCCCTTTGAAACTGCGATAAAACCAAATGTCTTTATATTTCTGAAAGGTGTCATTTATATTGGTCTTTGATACGAGCTGCAAAAGCTGCACGTCGTCGTGCTGCAATTGGGACAATATCTTCAGACGATCTCTAAGCTCTGGAGTCAACTCGAGTAGACAAATCATCGATAACGCGTCCATCGCAAAATCACAATGTACTGTTGTATCCCGCGATATTAGCGTTGTAATTATAATTTTCTCTGACTCATGCTGACAAAAACGACCTTCGGGATGCCTACTAAAAAAATCAGCCACAATATTATCCTTTCCCTTACAATATAGAGTTTTGAATTCGTACTCCTGCAAAATTAAACTCCAACGGGACAATCTAGCCGTATAAAAAGGCGTCTTATCGAGGAAGGTCTGTAAGAATAGCACTATAGCGACCAGAGAGGATAGACTATAGTTAGAGAGGCCGCTATAGTCACGTTCCCCCCGGATAAAGGCCCAAAGAAAATCATGTCAAATATCATGGATTATCATTATAATCGGAATACTGGCGATTAGATTCACGAGCTTCGTCTCGCACTCTCCCAGCGACCGCGAACTATAGCGGTTCTATATCTATTGTGCGTCGATTACATTGTACGAGACAAATGTCTGTCTCTATATCCACCCATGTATCAGGAGTTGAACCTGTAATATACTTGTCGGGAATAACGCGTGCAAAGAAGTGTTAATGTTAAGTATCGACTGCATATCAAGCGAATTATTCTGGGAGAGGTAAGATCCGCAAATTTATGATTATATCAAGAATAATAATGACAGTTAAATTATGATCACCAGTATTTGCGATATTTAGTGTTTTAGAGAGAGAGCCTGTTAAAGAACAAAATAAAAAAAGGAATCGTTCGAGGATCGAGTGACGCAACGCCCTCGAAATAACAAAAGATAAGCGAAAGAATTTTCTATGTTAAATATATGTTCATGTGAATGTGTGAGTTAATGATGTACGTATATCACGGCACCTTCAAATTATAACGAATTTTAAACGATCTCGAGTCTCCAAAATTAATAATAAAAATAAATAAAATTTACAATCAAATATTACTAATTTCAAACAAACAACAAACTGAAAAATAAACTATAAAAGAAATAACGAAAATTGTCGTCATTTCCCCAAAAAATAATCATAATAATTTTAATAGAGAAAAGAAATTATTACAATTGGCGCCCGAACAAAGGACTCGAAACCGTAGAGTTACCGTGTTTATATTCTGTGAATATTTATGTATATATACCGAGAATAACACATTCACCTGTATTGACTCGATCAAAGGCTAGTACCTTGAGCAGTACACCGAAGCATAAGAAAAGGCATAGTCTATCGAAAATAAATAATCAGAAAATTCGTGAGATGGCTGAAGGCGTTAATAAATCGTCGGATGAATTAGAGAATTTACAACGCGAACGAACAATGATTGAAATGGAGAGGGAAAATTTAGAAAAACTCCGTGACGAAATTAAACAGAGACAACTCGAAGCTAATAGAGATTTAATTACAGAATTGGAAAACCTGAGAATTGAAAACAAACGTCAACGAACCGAATTACTTCGGGTTCAACAAATGTACGAGGATATACAACCAGAGAGACAGTCGAATCGAGATGAGGCTGGTCAGGTGATTATGAATGGCTTGGTCCGCCGTTTAGAACATCTTAATAATGAGGTAAAATTGCCAAAATTCCAAGACGAGCTTCACATGCACCCTAACAAGTATTTAAACAAGATCGAAAAATATTTTAATATAAAAGGAACGGGAGCTTCCAATAAATTGGATGTAATTGAAAGGTCTCTCGAAAATAGAGCGCACGTTTGGTTCGAAGCAAAATCTTTTGCAAATTACATAGAATTTAAGGAATCGTTTCTGGCAGAATTCCATTCGATACCAAATCAAGTTAAGATCAAAAGTCGATGGCTGACGCGAAGGTACGAAATTCAAGATGGATCTTTGCAAACGTACTTTTATAATCAATTGAGTGAAGCACAATATTTTTAACCTAAATACAGTGATTATGAGGTGCACTATCACATAATTCAACAAATTCCTATTAAATATCGTCACAATTTAATTGCAATTGATTATTCAAATGTAAAAGTCGTGGCGGAGGCACTCGCTCATATTGATTTAAATAATGAATCTTCTGAAAGTGAACGAAAGCGATATGTAGATACAGACAAACAAAACAACTCAAACAGACAATTCAACAACCGTGGTATTAGTTTTGAAAATCGTCACAAGGGCGATAAGAAAGGTTGGAAGCCAAATCCAACCGCGGCTCCGTATTACCCGTCGAATAGGGGATACAAGCAAGGATACTATAATCAAACGAACCATAAGCAACAAAACCTTGCTGTTGCCGGTCTGCGGATGTCGAGCGCGCAAAGCTATGATAGTCCGGAAAACAATATAAATATAAATAAGACAGTAGGATCGCAATTACCGAACACGAATATACCACCCCCGATAAATTTTCACAATCATATTCCAATGTCTCACCAGAATTCACATAGTCAATCTTTAAACGGGAATGCGGCGCAATGATAACAGGTCCACCTGCGCGCTGCAATCCTTATGATTTTGTTGAGGACCTAATTGATCAGACGAAAAAGGATATAACGAATAGAGATGAACCACCGGTGTTAAAATTTGCGAAATGTCCACGGATGATAGTTTTCACGTGTTCAACTCCGATTTCGTCACTATTGGACTCAGGAAGCCAAATAACATGCATATCAGAATCATTTTATTCGTATTTAGCAAAATATAATGTCTTGTATGAATTACCCGTTTCAAATGTTGTAATTTTGCCAGCCATAGGTCGAAAACAAACCGTAGTAAAAAAGCAAGTGTTTTTGGATCTTAATATTGGCGATTATCGTGTTTCATCACCCTTCTTGGTGATTCCTCATTTAATGTCCGAGATGATACTACCAAATGATTGGTTTTTTGCAAATAAAATTTGTCTTGATTATGAAAATTACACTGTTAGACTAGGTGAATATCTCGTACCCTCGAGTTTAGTGTCGTACGATCGCGGTGCTTCCGAGCGGATTGTGGCCTTGAAATCGGACGATACAATCTATATACAAATAATCGAGCGCAGACATGACACAACTTCGAATGTCAGTGCGCATAATGTCAATGATAATTCAAAAAATGTTCAAAATGATAATATAAATCCTGTTAACATAATAAATGTGACTGACGATACTGTATCGAAAACGAACAGTGTTGTACTAAATATGAATGAAAAAACGATTACGAAAAAGAAGAGTAATCCGAAAAATTATGTTGATCACGAAAATAAAGTGAATCAAAAAATTGTTAATAAACCTGTGATATTGAATGATGAATATAACGATATTAATGCTGAAGAAATGTTAAACATGTATGAAATTGTTGAAACAAATCCACGATCGATGGATAAATTGTTGTCCGCTAATGAATTGGACATTGTAGGAGCACTCAGCAAGTGTGACTCGATATTATTTGAAAATGATAATTGTGATAAAATTGTAAGTGACGCTTGCGAAATTGCGAGCTCGTCAGGATTGTATCTCGATGGCTAGGACTCAGTGTTCTTGGAGGATCTGCGATCGATCGCGGGAAACCTTACGATGTTAAGTGTGGGGGATCGAGAAGTACTAGTGTCAACTCTTAGTAAATTAAAAAAACTTTTTTCCTATAAACCAAGTCCCGCAGGATCGTACCATCATAAAATCAAATTAATACACAAAAAGGCATTTGTGCGAAAATCCTACCCGGTACCATTATCAATGCGCAAAGCCGTTGACATAGAAATTGATGAAATGATAAAATCAGGAATAATAGAGAGATCGGTGAGTCCATTTTGTAACCCTTTACGGATAGTCAAGAAAAAGGATGGTCGAGTTAGAGTATGTTTGGATGCACGTTTTTTGAATAATATCATAGAAACTGATAATGAGTCACCACCACTGATTAGTGAAATAATGCAGCGTTATCATGGCGTGCAATATTTATCGACATCTGATTTAGCGAATGGTTATTGGCAAATCGCTTTAGAAGAATCTTCTCGTCCGTATACAAGCTTTTTATATGACTCGAAACTCTATCAATTTAAACGAATACCATTTGGGTTAAAGACCGCCGGTAGTGGATTCATTCGTGCTTTATCACTATCTCTTGGTAATAATGTTGATTCTTTCTTGACAAAATATATAGATGATCTATTGATTACATCTAATAGCTTTAAAGAACATCTGGAACATATAAATTTGATTTTCTCGAAATTACAAAACGATAATTTTACATTAAGACTGGATAAATCGGTGTTTTGTGGCAGTACAGTAAGGTTTCTTGGTTTTATGCTCTCAATCGATGGGATTAGGCCTGATCCGGATCGGTTAGAAATAATTAGAAATTTTGCTGAACCGTCTAACTGCAAGCAGTTACAGCAGTTTCTAGGTTTATGTACATATTATCGTCAATTTAGTGTTCGACACGCTATTTTTATGGACCCATTCCGTGATTTATTGAAATCGAAGGCAACATGGTCTTGGACAGAAGGTCATAGAAAATCATTCAAATTATTAAAAGAAAATTTTGCGAATAACATTATGCTGAATCACATCACTCCAAATTTACGATTTAAATTACAAACTGATGCCTCCAATCGCGGCATCAGCGGTATACTTTACCAAACCGACCAGGACGAAAATCACTTCGTAATATCGCTGGTTAGTCGATGCTTATCTGCTCCTGAATTGAACTATACTACCACGGAGAAAGAACTTTTGGCTATTGTATATTCGGTCGAGAAATTACGAACCTACTTGATCGGTAATGAATTTGATATTGTTACAGATCATAAAGGGTTAATTTTTTTGGATCCGTTGGAGTTTGGTGTTACAGCGGTATATGTATAAGGTATATCATTGTGCCGGCAAGGATAATATAATAGCAGATTTCTTTAGTCGAAATCCTCGTGGAATATTCGAAGTAGAAAAACCTAACGAGTTAATTATATCTGAGTTAAATCTACTGGTACCGTGCATACGCGAAGCGAATGTAGCGAACCAAAATATCTTCTAAATGCATTACAGGACATGAAGGATTACCAAAGGGAGTTCGAGGATTTGGCCGGTTTACAAAGAAAGGATCCAGATCTCAAAGTTCTATTTGAAGCGTATGACAATAACTCGTTAAACCAACGATACGAAGTTTACAATAATCTTTTATTTCGAAGAGATGACGGGTCGCGACGATGGCAATTAATTATTCCAAGAATTCTTGCCAATAAAATAATTGATGCAGTTCATGATAAACTCGGACACCCCGGTGTGTATAAGACAGTTCGTTACATCATTCAATTTTATTATTGGAGAAAAATGAGTTATGAAATAAAAAAGTTTGTGCTATCTTGTGATCTATGTCAGCGCGTAAAGCCATTGAACTATAAGATAGAAGGGAAATACCGGATGATAAAACCTAATGCACCTAGAGAGTTAATTACTATTGATTTTTATGGCCCTTTACCTAGATCATGTGGAGGGGTCGAATATATTTTTGTGATCCTTGATGCTTACACGAAATACGTTAAATTGTATCCTATCAAAAAGGCAAGAACTCGTATCGTGTTGAAAAAATTATTTGATGAATATATACCTGAGATGGGTAAACCGAATAGTGTGTTCGCCGACCATGGTTCCCAATTTACTTCGCATGCGTGGCACAAAGCTTTGGATGAAAAGTCGATAAAACCTATTTTTGCGCCATTAGACACCCGCAAAGTAATCCAACAGAGAGAATCATGCGAGAGCTCGGCAGATTATTTAGAACATTTTGTTCGGAGACTCACACCAAATGGGCTATATATGTTAAAAAAAATCGAAGACTTGCTGAATATAACAACACATTCAAGCACGGGTTATACGCCATTTGAACTGCAATTTGGTAAAAAACCATCGGATGAGATAGAAAAATTCATTAAGTACCCACAAATTGCTGATCTATCATTAGAAGAAAAATTGAGATCGGCCGAGAAACATATGTGTAAACAATTTGGATATCGAGGGAAAACACAGAAACGACTTTCCAAGATTTCATTTAACATAGACGATCTCGTCTTATTACGGGTTCCGCACCAGTCGAGCGCTTTGGATCGAAAGACCAGTAAATTCTTCCATCTTTACGAGGGACCATATAAGATTGCAAAAGTATTTAATGGGAATGCTTGTGAGCTCGTGGATCCGAAGAGACCATGCGCATCAAAGGGTATTCATAATCGTACGAGTTTGAGGAAGTACCAGCCTCCTCTCGATCCCTGTGAAGTATAAATTACAGCCATTTTGTTTTTTTTGTCTATTGTTGGCTGATGTGTCCCTGTTTAATGATAATATAGGCTATTTAAGAGAACGAAACAAATTGTAAGATTTACGTGATTTTGTAGTATGTACTCTAAGGCATAGATCCTCAGAGATTGATTGACGAAATCCACATGGGATGTATAAAGTAATAGGATTAAGAATAGTTGATCCTTATGTTACATGTGTAATATTTGTATGTCGCAATAAGATAATGACCTAAAATTAAGGCGACTATCGAGATGACTCATTGAGATATAGAAAAGACCGTGAGTGTATTGTATGTCGGTATGAATGTGGTAATTTTAATTATTTCGGTGAAACACAGCAATAATTAAAATGGGGGATATTGTAAGAATAGCACTATAGCGACCAGAGAGGATAGACTATAGTTAGAGAGGCCGCTATAGTCACGTTCCCCCCGGATAAAGGCCCAAAGAAAATCATGTCAAATATCATGGATTATCATTATAATCGGAATACTGGCGATTAGATTCACGAGCTTCGTCTCGCACTCTCCCAGCGACCGCGAACTGTAGCGGTTCTATATCTATTGTGCGTCGATTACATTGTACGAGACAAATGTCTGTCTCTATATCCACCCATGTATCAAGAGTTGAACCTGTAATATACTTGTCGGGAATAACGCGTGCAAAGAAGTGTTAATGTTAAGTATCGACTGCATATCAAGCGAATTATTCTGGGAGCGGTAAGATCCGCAAATTTATGATTATATCAAGAATAATAATGAGAGTTAAATTATGATCACCAGTATTTGCGATATTTAGTGTTTTAGAGAGAGAGCCTGTTAAAGAACAAAATAAAAAAAGGAATCGTTCGAGGATCGAGTGACGCAACGCCCTCGAAATAACAAAAAAAAAGCGAAAGAATTTTCTATGTTAAATATATGTTCATGTGAATGTGTGAGTTAATGATGTACGTATATCACGGCACCTTCAAATTATAACGAATTTTAAACGATCTCGAGTCTCCAAAATTAATAATAAAAATAAATAAAATTTACAATCAAATATTACTAATTTCAAACAAACAACAAACAGAAAAATAAATTATAAAAGAAATAACGAAAATTGTCGTTATTTCCCCAAAAAATAATCATAATAATTTTAATAGAGAAAAGACATTATTACAGGTCAAACCCTGCTGATCGGTTATCACCTCAAACCTTCTTCCAGCGAGATACACGCGAAACTTCGAGACTGAATACACAATAGCCAACAGCTCCTTTTCGGTGGTTGTATAATTCCTTTCCGCGGGTATCAAGCCTCTAATAACCGTGGATATCAACCGGTGATTCCCCTCATCATCTTCCTGGTATAAAACTCCGCTGATGCCTTGATCTGAGGCATCTGTTTGCACTTTGAAAACTCGATCGGTATAAAAATGGGCAAGTTGAACGACCTTCAAAAAATTCTCTTTTAATTCCTGGTATGCTTGTGTATATTGCTCGTTCCATTGCCATGGGGTATCCTTTTTTAGGAGTGTTCGAAAGGGTTCTAAATATTTGGCATGACCCACACTAAATTGCCTATAATATATGCACACACCAAAAAACTTTTGAAGATCCATTTTTGATCTTGGAATCTCAAAATTTTTTATTATACTCAATTTATCCGGGTCTGGTCTTATCCCCTCTGATGTTATAATAAATCCCAGAAAACTAACGGACGATCGACACAAGCACGCCTTACTCGTCTTCAGCGTGAAGTTATATTTCAATAATATTTTAAACAGTCGCTCTAGGTGACCCAAATGATCACTAAAACTATCAGAAGTAATAAGGAGGTCATCAATATAATATGTGAGACAATCTTTCAATTCCTCATCCAGTGCCAAACTCAGAGCTCGAATGAATCCACTACCGGCAGTCTTTAATCCAAAAGGAATTCTCTTGAATTGATACAGAGTCGAGCCATGCAAAAAGGCTGTATATTGTCTAGACTCAGTTTTTAACGGGATCTGCCAATACCCGCACGTGAGATCCAAAGTAGACATCACGGTCTTTCCTCGATATTTTTGAAGCAATTCCTCAATGCGTGGAGGCGACTCGTTATCCCCCTCTATAACGGCATTAAGATATCGTGCGTCAAGGCAAATTCGGATTTTTCCTCCAGTCTTTTTTACAATACGAATAGGATTACAATATTGGCTATTAGAACGTTCAATTACATCAGCCTCCAACATCAATTTAATTTCACGATCCACGGCCTCGCGTTGACACAGCGGGATCGGATACGAACGTTTCACAATTGGTTTCGATTTTATTAGTTTAATTTCGTGTTCATATATCGAAACGCGTCCTGGTTTATCAGAAAATAAATTTGCATATTTATCTACTAGTACATTTACAGCGTCCGCCTGATTGGGATCTAGTGCCGTTAGCTTACGCGCGCAAAAATCCCACCCAGCGGAGAGCCCTTTTATGCTTTCATCATAGTAAGAAAATCTACAATAATCATTATATACACACATTATATCACAGTCATCAATATTATAATCATTAACACATTTTTTATAACTTTTATCATTTTTCATACGGTCATTTGCGACCATCTGGGAGTCACTATCTGTGCTCACCTTAGTACAAATATTCTCGAGGCAACTTCGGGGAGAAATATTCCCTCCAATCTCCTCGTTCGATGAATCAAACATGTTTAATACATTTTTATCGATACATAAGTTTTCATTACGACTCTATCGGGATCCCCCGATGACTCGATCGTCTTATCGCGAGCATCGAGCATAGAGCCCGATTCAACATTATTTTCTGTGATCAATCGATCTGAATTTTGTGAAAGAATGTTTTCATTTAATTGTGGAGTTATCGACTGGATATATGTGATGTGCAGACTCTCATTCTCGACTACCGACACCAGTCTCTCCGTCGAGCCGGTTTCAAACAGCACTATTTCCGCTTTCAGTGGTACTCCACGCACCGATATTATTCTTCTATCATAATCTATCACAACTCGATTTTTGTGAAACCAATCGTTTCCGAGAATTAAATCTGACGTTAAATATGGAACCACGAGAAAACCATGAGAAATTGCTACAGTATCTACCATCGTCTCGATATACACCTGCCGTTTTACCGTTGTCGTCTTTTTTGTTATTGCGGTCGTCACATAAACGTTCGTTACCGGTAGCTCTAATATTCTTACACGCGACAATACGGTCCTATAAAATTCTTCCGATACACACGTTATTTGGCTACCGGTATCCACAAGAGCCTTAACCATGGTGCCCGCAACCCTGATATTTAACCTTGGCGATGGGGTTATGAGTGCCTTTACAATAAACGGTTGACTGACATCTCCTTCAATATCTTTTTTGAGATCCGGGATGAAATCATTAAAATCTTGACGCGCAACTGGATCCCTCTGAAGCATGTCCACATTTAGTTTAAAGGTCCCTGATTCGACGGATTATAGGGCCTTGAAATCGAATGCTGATAGTTCGAAGAATAATTCGGAGGAGGATATCTCGTATCGGGAAAGCTTGATATGTTTTGCGACGATTGGCTATACGAATTCGGTGCACTAGTCGATTGTTGATTTTGGTTATAATAATTTGATACTGCATTATACCTCCCGCTAAGCCCTCTATTTGTATGATCTCTATTTGGGCCGTCATGTGTAGTCTGCATGTTATGAATTCTATTATTTCGATTGAAATTTTGCTGACTATGTCCACCCGTCCACTCTCTATGCTTGTCCACTTCTACTTCTCCTTGAGTGCTATCCAGTTGTGCTAGGACTTGTGCTACCATTTTTGTATCGGTATAGTTGAGGGTGGCCAAAGCTAATTGAATCTTAGATCGGAATTGCTGTATGATCGTATAGTTGATCTCATACGCGGATAATTGTGGCTCGAAATAAATAGTATCACGTATCTGCTTAAAAAAATAAGACTGCATCGTTCCGTCCTTTGACTTGTACCGCCTCGAAAGCCACCGATTTTTAAACTGTACTTTGACAGGAATAGAATAAAATTCATCGAGAAACTGAGTTCTGAAAACCTCGAACGTCGTCAAATTAGCCTTGTTAATGTCGTACCACACTTTTACGCGACCCTCTAAGAAGCTTTCGACTACTAAGATTTTGTGTTCTTCGCGAACGTTCTTGTATGTTAAATAACGCTCGGTATCTATTATAAATTCTCTTGGGTTGATATCGTCATTAAATTTTGGGACCTTTACGTTAAGATGTAAATAATTTACATGATTTACCAGCCCGTCGATTAAATGTTGACCTATGTTGTCAGGCCGTTGTTGTCGAGCAGCATCTACGCCAGCGGCCAATCTCTGTGCCTGTTCTTCGGCAGCGCGTCTTCGTGCCTCATCAGCCTGTAGCCGCGCCACATGCTCTCTCTCTATATCTGCTCTTTGTTGTTCTAATAGCTGTTGTGCTTCTCTCACTCGAGCCCATTCCTCGTCAATCTTACGCTGTTCCTGATTTAAGTCGTTATTATCTCTATCTCCGTCCATTTCTGTGGAAATTTCAATGTGCTTAGGATTTCTGTATTTACCCTGTTTGTGTGTTATTTGTTTTCGTTTTTCTTGCCGCGAACTACCAGATCGTTCTATAGGAGACGGACTTTTCGTTTTTGTTTTTGATCGAGATCGTGTCTCTCTCGAAGAACAATCGGCTCTATTTGTTGACATGTAAAGTTCGATATTTAATATTTAGCGGTTTTAATATATCACGGGTGTGGTCGTTGCCACAAGTTGGTCGCCAAATGTGACAAAACTATTTTAATATTTTTATTTTGGATATGATTTGTAATTGAGAATGAATTGTTTACGAGAAAATAAACCTTTATCCCAGTTGCGCTTCAAGGTGTTTCAGAACGCGTTTTGATAAATATGGTTATTTCGAACATAACGTATTTCTGGGTGTACAAAATAAAAAGGGTGGTAATTAACAGAAGGCTCGTTATGGGAAAAACAATATATTCACTTATAAGATTTGTTCGAACTTGAAAAATACAGACAATCGCTACTATTATTAATATCAGATCCGGCATAACGACATACACTTCATCGCTCATGTTATGTTACAAAAAATGTTTCCTCTCTCATCGCTTATTCATGAACAAATCAATACAATCAAAAATAAAAGAAAAGCTACCCACCGCAGATCATGCTATAATTAATATATGCCAAAAGTGTATACATATATGATTATAATAATAATGGTTTTATTTAGCGAGATTATCCAAAACTTAGCTTTTTGATTAATTCGGGCGCACGATGTCATCGCACTGCATATCTGATGTTAATCAGGCCTGGTGCGTTAGAACTATGCGGCTGACTCTGATGTAGTCCGAATTAGCGAAATCTTGACAAGCGATGTTTGGAATAATCCTCCAATAAAAATATACGTCGCACTAGTCGATATCGATATATCTTGCCGTTTATTGCACGGTCTCGATAGCCGTGATTACTAATTACTTCTGATCTCTACGGTGGGTCGATGAGGAGTCACCGCTCGCAAGCCTCGATAGATCAGCGAGCCTCACGAGCCCTAGTAACGGGACTTTCGTCGGATTATTCCGGGTAAACTCGGGTCTTACTCATTACAATTACGGAAATGTGTCGCACCATTACACGTATGCCACAGTCAACATTCGGAATGCGTCCGCGCACTTAATTTTATTTTTCACACAAAATTTGATACAGATTATTTGATCCATTTTTTGGAATAGGCAAAAATCGAAGACAAGCCAAAATACGTCAAACCAAAACAGCTGTCAACAATTAACTAAACATTCAAAATGGTCGATTTTTTCAGCATAAGTGGGGGGCATGAGTACCGACCTAACGCCACAAAAAATCGAAAATCGAATATACGTAGCCCGCGGAAATTAAAAATTCGGAATACTTTTTGAACAGACCTCGTATATCTTTTTAAATTCTCTCGAAAACCAATGGAGTTAAAGCTGTATACTTTGCTATAACGTCACTTGTTATTGTGTACTATCAGATGTGAAAATGACAATTTAGTGCCGGAAGGCTAGATGAGAATTGGTGGAATGATCCATATATATATGTATCGCATTCGTATAAGCACGGAGATAAAAATATAGTTGTAGTTTGCGTAGCAGCCGGGATCTTCATTTGGTGACGTGCTATATCGCGGGGCTATTAACCGCATTTTCATCGCAACTACTGACAGCACGGGTACATCACGTATGGATGTACGAGAATGACGTGTATATTTAAATATGTATATCTATATATAAAAGCATACAGACCGTTGTCACGAAGTGTCTATGTTGAGGTGAGGGGCGAATAAAAACTGTCGATTCTCCCTTCTCTTTGCATATACCGTGTCGTCTCATCGCGAATTTCATCGCAATGCGAAAGAGAGTCGTCAAAGTAAAAAGCACCGCGAGGATTATCGCAAATGAAAAGCTCCACGGTTGGATGTGTGTTCCGTGACTTGATTCGCACAAAAACTCGTTAGGTCGAAATGGTGTATGTAGATAAAGCAGCATCTACCAACTGCCAAGCACCCTTAGCAACTTCACCTTTAACTCTCCTAATCACCTCTTCTTTTACCAGGCCAGCATGACTGCGAATCGTTCACGAAGTAGAGAAAATATAAACACCATCTAGGCATAAAGGATAATCTCAGTGCTGACGTGATACAAAATCACTCTTGCGATAAATTAAAATGCAAGCTCGCAGATTGTTGATTATAATATCCACCGACGTTGAAACAAAAAGGAAAGTGGAGGCTGTTGCGACGCTGCCAGCGTTGAACCGTCCACAGACAAAACGTCCTCAACAAATTTTCATTTTTATTTATTTCATTGTTGTTGTTGTTGTGAATCTTGTTGCAATCAGCAGAGATTAATGGAAGCCACTGCTATTTTGTCTGCTTTATTCGACTTCTATTTATCCGATAGCTAAGGTAAGAGGGTGAAGTTGGCGCTATATGCACATATAACATTTTCAGAGCGTTCATGATGCATGAAAGTAAGCAGGGATCTCATATATATAATATGAGCAATGTGGAAGAGTGAGAGATAGAATACTAGAGATAATACCTGTATATAGATTGGTATGACAGGGAAAAAGGGAATACGCGAAGGTATCCTGGGATCGTAAAAAAATGTTACGTTACTACCCAAGAGCATGGCTTATACCAAGAGCATGGCGGTGAGGAGAGCGTACTGTACCAGTATCATTCCCAGAATACTCTTCGTCTGTATGTTTATTTATACAAGGAGGGATTCACATTTTTACCGTAAAGAAAGTAGCCGAAGCTCCCGAATCATCGTCACTATAGCCCAGGGATCTGCGGCTGAAAACAGAGTACAGCTTATGCTTGGAAAACAGCCGATATTTTGTCTCAACCATAAACATTTTTAGTTTATGCAGCACAGGCGTACAGTAGGCAGATGGCGGTGGGGTGAGTGCGTGTGGATTGCAACGCATCGATCTTTTCGATTTGCGGTATACATTCGCGATCACACCGTATCATATCCCCCATCAGATTTTTTCGGTTATTTTTTAAATTCAGGAGGCCGTTCCACTTTTCAATCGAACTTGAGGTCTTGCGGACCAGCGCAGACGCGGAATAACGGAGTCAATTATTTGTTTCCATTTTCCCGTTACTATAATATACGCTGTCGAGATCGTTAATGCGGCATCATACGAGGTCTGTTCAAAAAGTATCGCGAATTTTGAATTTCCGCGGGCTACGTATATTCGATTTTCGATTTTTTTGTGGCGTTAAGTTGGTACTCGTGTCCCTCACTTATGCTGAAAAAAAGGCCATTTTGAATGTTTAGTTAATTGTTGACAGCTGTTTTGATTAGATGCGTTTTGGCTTGTCTTTGATTTTTGCCTATTCCAAAAAATGGATCAAAGAATCTGTATCAAATTTTGTGTGAAAAACAAAATTAAGTGCGCGGACGCATTCCGAATGTTGACTGTGGCATATGGTGAAGCTACCTTGGACCAAAGCAACGTTTATCGGTGGTACAAATTGTTCTCAGAGGGCCGAGAAGATGCGAACAACGAAATGCGATCCGGACGCCCGAGCACATCAACAACAGACGAAAACATTGATGAAGTGAAGAAAATAATATTGGCTAATCGTCGAATCACCGTTAGAGAAGTTGCTGAGGAACTAAACATATCGATTGGCTCTTGCTATTCGATTTTTACCAATGATTTGGGCATGAGACGGGTCGCCGCGAAATTCGTGCCAAAATTGCTCAATTTCGAACAAAAACAGTGTCGCGTTAACATTGCTAAGGAGCTGTTGGACTCGGTCCGCGACGACCCAAATTTGCTCCAGAGAGTCATAACTGGTGACGAATCATGGGTTTATGGTTATGACGTGGAAACCAAAGCTCAATCATCGCAATGGAAGCTGATTTTTTGGAATAGGCAAAAATCGAAGGCAAGCCAAAACTCGTCTAACCAAAACAGCTGTTAACAATTAACTAAACATTCAAAATGGCCGATTTTTTCAGAATAAGTGAGGGACATGAGTACCAACCTAACGCCACAAAAAAATCGAAAATCGAATATACGTAGCCCGCGGAAATTCAAAATGCGCGATACTTTTTGAACACACCTCGTATGTGCTGCAACACTCGACACTCTGACAGGATGCTTCGGTTAGATTGGAAAAGTTGTGGCGAAGTATGTTTCTCGGTATCGGAGGATGTTACTGCGTTTTTCCAAGTCTTATGTATACACTCGTGAATAAATCCGTCACGTTTCGCCGTGTCACGTCTCACGTTCATCATTCCTATTTTCTTTTTGTCTCTCTCTCTCTCTCTCTCTCTCTCTCTCTCTCTCTCTCTCTCTCTCTCTCACTCTCTCTTTTCCTCTCCGTTCATCTTATGCTCTTCCTATATATATTTTATATTATTAATGTGTGTATGGCTGTAGAACTCCTAAATCCCGTCAACGCTTTTCACAGTTCCGTCGCTTTGGTGTAAACGCTGCTGACCTCATGAGCTCAGTATGGCAGTGTCGGTTGAAGGTGTGGTTTTCTTTATCTTTGTTGTCAATGGGTTCATGGATCCGCGGCAGAAGATTCGTAATGAAGATTTACCGTTTGTACGCGGTTAGAATGATCGTCAGCCCGAGAGTTCCACCCGCGCAAGGCCTCTTGTTGGGTGCCTAGACGGAACGAGCCGTGTTCCAACAACATGATAACTTTGTTTTCATACGTCCTACACATGAAAACAAATAAAGAATCCAAGGAATCGTATATTACACATTAGTACTGATTGGTCTTAATTCCCTTTGTTACGTGGCTCGAAACTATAATGAACCACAAAATCTTACCAGAACGGTATAAAGTATTTGTGTGCGAAATCCCCTTAGCAAGCAATGAGAAAAATGTCAGGATTCTGTCAAATTATATCAGACACTCCAAAGCATTTTCGTTTAATGGTTCTGCTTTTATAGTATTCGAATCTTTTTTCGATCTTCACTCAGATCAACTGTCTTATAATTTATAGCATAATACCACAATTACTCGTAGGAATTCTCTCGTCAGTGAAACTTGTAATTGTGGCTTCGACGAACAAAGCTCGTGTGATAATTGCGCTTCTGTCTGATTTCGATCTAATACGAAGATAGATAACGCTATAAGACCATGTCGATACTAACAATGGATTTTTGATAGCTCTCATTGCACATGTGATCCATCTCCAGCTAATGAATCGGAAACCATCCAGTCATTTTTATTTTCTCAGTATATAATATTGAGGAGGATACATGCGTCATTCGATTCAAAGACCACGGTGCAACGGGAAAACGTATAAAAGAAAGAGAATGATGAGATGAAAGAAAAATAATAATAACGAAATATCAAAAACTTTACGGTTTACGTGTTTCTTTTTATTTTCTTGCTATATTTTCTTGAGATTTTTTTTTCCTCAGAACCCATCTGTAAAGTTCGTTTCATTGAGAATCTTTGTTCACCCTTCAACCACCTTTTGAGTGAGGGACGCCTTTCATTTTTCTCATACTCTACCTCAACCGGGTTTTCCTTTTATTTCTAAAACACTGGAGAGGATCTCCCACGTATCGATTTTCACGATTGCATCTCCGAAGTTTTAATTGAAAATTAGTTAAGCGTCCATGCTGCGCTAAAACACTCGAGCATCGAGGCAGAAGAATCGACTGTTCCACCCTTCATCAACTCTGTATGGAAAACTCTTCAACCATCATCTCTCCTTTGTCAGTGCCTGAGTCTTCTATTCCTGGATCCCCCTCGTGCAGACTCGTAACTCTTGTGTATAAAGCTCGGCATCACTCCCCGTGGCATGATCGTCTCACGTTTCCCAAGGATCGAGAGGTGCGGAACGTAGGCAAAAGCGAACTCCTTTTCAATGGCTCGACAGCGGGCGTAGCAATCTTTCTTCCTGTCGTCGGTTCGAGAATTCTGATAAAATGGCCACTCTCGACCATGGCAACACACATCACATTGCGCAAGAAGTACCGGATGGTAAACGACCAGCGTGTATTCCATCGTCGTTTCATCCCAACCTACTGTGTCGTCTATCCCGGAATGCTCTCAACCCCTTCAAAGGCAGATCTCCGGGAGACGCGACTGGAATAAGTTCGTTTAAAAACCTTGCCCCAACGCGATCTGTAGTTTCGTTCTCACCCGTTTGTGAGTTTCTCGGCGGTCCTGACTCCTATACGCGCTTATACCTTTGCAACGTTTCTTTTTTATGCCACTTCTTTCGTCCCACGCAACTGTCGTGCCCTTCCGCATTCAGCAATTTCTGATTCCACGTTCCACGCGCTCCCGTCGTTCATTCAATTGGAACGAAAATGGAGCATCGATACTTCGTGCTGGACTTACATCCGTTCATCGGACCGGATTGGAGCACTGAATTCTCTGGCATCTGCGCATACGGTTGAGCTATGGCATGAAGAATCGATGGAACGACAGAAATTTCTCATCTTGTAATTCATCGGCATAACTTTTCTATGCTCTGACGTCACTTTTTATACGTTAGTATTTTAAAAGCTGCTAGTTAAAATTTGCACAAGGCTTTCGCAATATTTCATACAATTTTCAAAGTTATCGAAAAAATATCTTTTTCAATATTGGCTTCCTGATGAATGAAGCATTCAGCATTGTTTCACATATTTCAAGGAAGTAATTTACAAGTTTCTACTTGCAGCTTGTGCCCGACTTCATTGTCACGTAGGCGAATTTCCGATTTTACGAAGAAAATAATGATGATGTCTTGATATTGAAATCGTTTTATCAATTATCACCAGCGTTTATACCAACCGATCTCCAATGATATTCTGTATATGTAAAAAAATGTCACGTCGACACCTAAAAATTAGAGAGACCTACAGTGGGTCAAAAAAGTATTCATACACCTTGTTTTTTTGCGATAAATTTATAAACCTAAGCGATACGCAAAGAAAGCCAATTTTATTTAATAGTACATCAGGTGCAGAGTTAAACTGCAAATGAAGAATTTTTTCCCAGAATAATGGAAGAATTATGCCAAAAAAACGAAAATTTTCGGGCAAAAAAAGTATTCATACACTTACGATTATAGTGAAAACCTACATCATCATAGTTGTTAATTATAACTAATATTTGGTGTGCATCCCTTTTGCTTCAATTATCGCCTCGAGTCTCTTAGGCATGGATTCTACTAGCTTTTGCGTTGTTTCTTTTGCTATTTTCGTTCATTCTTCCAAAAGCACTCTTTGCAGATCGGATTTGTTTGTTATTTTTCTTTTTCTAATTTCTACATCCACGAAGTGCCATAAATTTTCAATAGGATTCATGTCCGGAGATTGTGTTGGTGTAATCAATTGTTTGCGGACATTATAGAGTAACCATTCCCTCGTTTTCACGGCAGTATGTTTCGGGTCGTTATCTTGTTGGAAGTAGAAATTTCCATCCAGGCCCATTTTACCTACACTTGCTTTTAAATAGCTGCGCAACACGTCGACATACTTCTGGGCATTCAGTGTACCATTTATAAAAGCCAGATTACCAACGCCATAATATCCCATACAGCCCCAAACCATGACGCTTCCTCCGCCGTGCTTTACAGTCGGTATTAAATTTTTCTGCTGGAGCTCGGTATTTGGTTTCCGCCAGACAAATTTTTTTCCATCGGACCTGAACATGTCAAACTTCGATTCATCCGAGAATACGACACGTTTCCAAAATTCTATAGATTTTTTTACGTAGGTTTTTGCGAAACCTAAACGTTTTTCTCGATTTATATTATTAATTAATGGTTCTTTGCGGGCAATTCCGCCGTATATTTGGGCAGAATGCAAAACGTTTCGAATAGTTTGGGGACACACGCTCTTCCCCGATGTTGACGCCACATCATTCGCTAAACTGCGAGCACTTGTGAACGGTTTTTTTGTAGCCTCTGTAATAATACTCCGACGCTCTCGTACCGTTAGTATTCTCGGTCGACCGGTTCGTGGCTTATTTTCTGTGCTGTTTGTTCTTTCGTATTCTTTTATTATATATTGCACTGTTGCGAAACTTATATTTAGTTCTTTACTAATTTTTCGATAACTTTCACCGCGTTTTCGACGAAAAATCACTTTACCTCGCATGGATATTTCGCTTTTCTTTGCCATCATGTCTGTTCAGAGCTTGAAGATCTACTACCGCATGGAATAGGTCAAAAACATTGTGTAGACGAAGACTTGTTTACATTGTACGCAGAGGTCAGACCGTCCGTGAGTGAATATCGAGATTTAGCAGCTCAATCGTAAGTATACGAATACTTTTTTGGCCCAAAAATTTTCGTTTTTTTTGCATAATTGTTCTATTATTCCTGGGAAAAAATTCTCCATTTGCAGTTTATCTCTGTACCTCATGTACTATTAAATAAAATTGGCTTTCTTTGCGTATCGCTTATGTCTATAAAGTTAACGCAAAAAAACAAGGTGTATGAATACTTTTTTGACCCACTGTATAGAGTTTGTACAGACATGTTTCGAAAAATTCAAAACATCGAAAAAAGCTGGGTGACTTTAAGAATTCTTATAAACATTACAATAAATAGAACGAAAGCATTGATTTAATTGCATGTGAAATTGCAGGTTGTCTTGAACTTAACTAGCACGAGGTTTATTGAACGTGAGAAATAATGTTTTCTTTCTTGAATGGTATTGCTACGTCCGTGATACAGAGGAACGAGATGAAAAGTTTGCACGTTTTTTGTTGTAACTTTGAAAAGGGTTGTTTGGAATGAGGCCTACGTAAATGAGGGCTCTTTTGATCATCTCAACTTTCCTCGATTTTACGAAGTAAACAAAGACGATTGGCCACGCCAAAGGAATTCATTTTGCGGCCATGCAATAACGATGGTAGCGCATAGTAACGTGAACGGGCAAAGGTCAATTCAGGATAGCCAGTGGATGACCTTGTATATATGAGAAAGCGAGAATGCAAATCCTTTCAAAAGGAAGTATTTCGTACATGCCTCGTCGACTAGAACATCCGAATGAAATTGTGATGGGAGGAAGTAAAACCCTCGGAGAAGCTCATCGGAGACGAGCCAGTATATAGACTTAGAGCAAAGAGGCTTATCTGTGAGTCCCTTCCAGTGATACGACCAATCTCCCTTACCCGCACAGGCTCGCTCGTTACGCGTAACTTCCCCACAGATATTAAACTGCACAGACTCTCCGAGTAAATGTGAAATATGTTCATTCATTGAATATTTTTATTTGTCACAAATTATAAGTTTGGTAGATAAACTATCTTGAATTGTTTTGCTTTCGTTCCGTGAACAAAAATAGAGTTGTTAATGTCAACATGCTTAAAATGTGCTAAAACATCCGAAAATCACATCTAGAAAAAGTGTCCGTACGTATGGATGCGTGTGTGGGTATGTGATAGGGTCCGAAAATTCAACTTGATATATCTCGAGAACGAATTGACCGATTTTTGTGAAACTTCGCACTGGTTCAGAGCATCAAATTTTCGTTGGTTGCTGTAGTTTTCATTGGAATTCCTTAAGTGTACGAAATTTTACGGCATTTTTTTAAATTTTCGAAAAATGTCTGCGTTCTAACTTTCGTAAATGTGCACCTATCGATTCAACACTTTTTACATAAGAGGGCCAGGGGACAAGGATAGTTGGTACTGAATTTGGCAAAAATCCCTTGAGCGGTTCAGATTTTATACATTTTTGTTTTTTTCGCAAAACGTTTCAGATTGATTTAATTTGCAAAAGTTTTGAGATCTTGTGTTCATTTTTCTCTCATAAATGTAGTATCACTGAAGAATGATTGATATTGAATTTTCCATGAATCAGCGAAAGGGTTGAGATTACATTTAATTTGTAATTTTTTTTAATTTTTATATTTTATAAGAAATTGTATGTTTATGTAAATTTCTTAAATTTTCAACTATAGAGGTAGTACATGGCATAAAAATAGGTTTGTGGATAAGCGCGGTCGTTATTGCGTTTGAAATAAATTGGTAAACGGCTTAAAAATTGTAAAGAAATGAATATTCGGACTTTTGTATATTTTGCAAAATGAGTGAATTGCTCTAACATTATTATTTTCTGCAGAATGATAATAAATAATCATGAAACTTTGAAACTCCTGGTACCTTAGAATTGTTTGAATCGAGTTCATTAAGGCCTTACATACGTCCAGCGGTACCGAAAACGTACCAAAAGAAAAACTGTTTTTAGGAGGGATAGAAATAGAAATTGATAAACAAATTCTTACACATTGTTTATTACTGTGTTAAGTTTGTAAAAAAATTTATTTCAATTTTTTTTTTCAAATTTACAACATGAAAAATCACATTTTTTGAAGCACTGTAAAAAAAAAGTTGCTCCACGGTCGGCAGTATTTCTTCCTCAAATGTTGACGGATCTGCAAAATGTAAAGAAATTCTTGTAAAATAAGGTAGTAGTTATAGTCTGTCGAGCCGGATTTTTGAAATTCGAAAAATTAAACAATTTACGGTAATTTAAAAAAAAATGTTAAGTTTGTGTCAAAAAAGTCACACTTTAATTGTTTTTATAAAATTTTCTAATTATAATTTAAAAAATCCGGCTCGACAACTATAGAAAAAACAATTCCGAATATTAAAAAAAAAAATCATCAAAAAATATTAAAAACCGTACGAGTTATCATGCCGACCGTGTCAGAAAAAGTAGTTTTGAGAAAAACGCGTTCAAAGTTTCAAGCGCGTTTCGCTCGAAGTCGCGCGCGGCTGGAGCAAGAACTTTATGAATTTTTTAAATTTATTTAGTTAACTTACGTCTAATCTCCCATTCCAGCTTCATATTGTACGCCTTCCTTGTCAGTAAAAAATTGTTGTTGTTTATTTTTTTCTAATCGACGAATTGTTCGACAACTCAACTCAGGTAGGCGCGCGTCAGACCTTTGTCTTTTCGTCGGGCAGTCACATTATATACAATAACTTTTGAACTATGGGGAATTTTTACAATCAGCTTACACAGAAATACGCCTAAGACTATAGGGAATAATAATCTGTAAACAAAAAAAAATCGATTTTTTGAAAATTCTCGACGTATGTAAAGCCTTAAAAAACAAAGTTTCAATTTGGAAACTTGCACATGGGTCCTCATTATGTTATGTCGCTCACAGATGTTCTTGTGTGAGGAAGTAGAGGAAGCCAAAGTTAAAGAGATAACTTGCTCATGGAGGGGGATTTATAAGCGAGATAAAATAATTAAGAAGCAATGTGCAAGTTTCTAATGTGCATCTTGTTTTCTTTGCAGTTCATATTGTAGTGTAAATAACATTAGTTAATAGTTCAAGACAAAAGACAATAACGAATAACTATGCTAACAAAATATTAATAGTTCTCGAAAAATTCTCGAACATTGTTATTGTTAATTGAGCCCCTTAATTATCCATGAAACCGCACTAATGAAAATCGTATATCATATATGAAAATGATTTGTGTCTGATGTTGTTCTCAGTTCTCAGTTCAGTTTGGTAACTCGATTCTGAATCTTTTATATATACATCCTCCAGGGAAGACTGTATCTTGAACGGAGTATATAAATAAGTTACGTGAGTTTCGGATCGTAATACTCGTCGGTTCAACCTCCGGTGATATTAAATTTCCCATTCTGCCTTTGCCGTTTTGTTTGCGGCGAGACTTTCGCCAGAAGTAGTAAGGGTGAAAGAATAGAGGGCGAGAGAGAGAGGGTAGAGAGAAAGAAGGAATGAATTTTCACGAGCTCGTTGCGGGTACTCTTTGGTCTTGGATAAGTACTATAAACGCTATATGATTTGTGAAGTATTTCTCTGTTTATTCGATATTGCACATAGAATGGTTTCTAACGCAATTTTCCCTGTATAACGTCATTTACGCTCTGACATTAGTCCATAAATAAACTTTGTAGGATTAAAATGAATTAAAATTTTGTCGTTTTTGAATAATCGCCATATGCGAATGAAACAGCATAATTGTTAAGATCCGGATCTTGATTCTCGCATCTGTGAAACGTCTGTTTTACCGATACAATGCATTGAAATTTTCGACCAAATGCCATTCCTAAACCTGCCATACCTAAATCGTTATGAAAATATTGAAAATCAAAATAGAAATATACATTTTCTGGATATGGATATAATAATTGTTGTATAGCGCAATTCCGAAGAATTTCTCTTAAGAGCATGAAAGACGATGAAAAACTCCAACAGCGTAGGTATAGTGGGGACCTTTGAAATGTGGGTAACATTTAAGGAATTTATACCGAATACGCAAATTAACCGTGCCAGAAGCGATTTACTATATATTTTGATATTGTAACTTCTAATTTTCCAGGAAGAACCTCAAAAACTCGTAAAAATTGTCTGCGAATTGAAAATTGAATAAGAAAATTTTCCCGTTCGCATTTGTAGCCCATAATACCCCAGTGGAATATAAACGAACTAAACCAAAACACTGTACTATGATTGCTGTGTATTTTTATGTCGTTAATTTTACAGATACACTAATAAATAAATGCTATATCGTAAAGGTAAAACTTTTTGGAATTACGGTATGCAATAATAATTATATACATTTTTGTGTTATATCTCTCCGTTTTTAGGTGACAATGTTGAATTCTATTTTGAATTTCAATGTTTTCTGATCTTTCCGAGACAGATAGAGGTCTCTAGAATTATTTGACCAAATTTCAAGTCAATCGATTAGGTAGGTTAGGAATGGCATTCGTCTAGAAATTTCAATGCCTCCTGTCGGTAAACATTAGGGTCGGTAAAACAGATCTTTCACATGCTCTTAAATTTCTAATCCCGGCCGAGTAAAGACGGCTCTATCTATTTGTCTCTCGATATGTATTTCCATATTAAATCAGGTAGAATCTCTTACGGTCTAATATTTCAGATACCTCACATCGCACCGAACGTCCCTAGGGGTCTGGCAAAATCGTCAAGCATTACTGACTTAAAAACGACAGTAATAAGTACCGATATTTGAGTAAATCTACAATGACTGAGGCCATTTATCAAACAATGAGTGTCTGAAACAATGTAAAATGGGCGTAGATTTAAGGGATGGGAATCAGCATAATGTTCAGTGTAAAAGTGACCGTGTTATATATAATCAGGCGTTAAATATATTTTTATTTCTGCTCTTAATTATTGCGTATATCGGACAGTCGCTTTGACTAAATTTTTTGTGCTATTAACGTTTCAGTCTGTCTAGTAAAATACTAAAAATTTAATTTTTAGGCTCACCCCCACCCCTCCTTTCTTTTCGTATAATTTCGAACATTACAGCGAAAATTCATAATCTTCTCTTTGACAGCTGGTGGGGGGATCACACTCTTCTCTTCCCAATAATGACTCAATTTTGTTCTTGCTTCGCTCATCCCATCTCAATCGCGATACTTCACCAATATAGAATATAAAATTCCTTACATCTTTTACCATCAGATGACTCTTTAATGTTTATTCGAGTATATTGCCACACACCAACATACACAACTCAATTGAATTTTTTTCGTGCCTGTTCAGTCATTAATCGTCGAAAAAAAACTTCCTTACACGTTTTCTATTAGCTCGGGTCATTTTTATCGATAGCTCTCAAATCGATATAAGTATTTAATTTCGATCTCGCGCGTTCGCGCATATTTCCTACGAACTTTCACACGGTATTTCCATTCATCATTCGTTCTCATCATTCATACCACTGTTTCCACGCACAAGCCGTGAGCAATAAACTTTGGACGCTATCGCTTTGTTCTGCATGCTTCCACGTTGAATGGAGGAAAAATAAATGGCGAAAAACGGGCCCGCACGTTTATTCGACGAACTAACGGTGGAACGAGATAGCCGAACAAGTCACGTGTAGATAATAAAATGAAAATTACTCCCGGCGATCTTTACCGTTATACGGATCATAAAATAGCACCAAGCAGAGATCATATGATTACTCCGTAGGATTATTTCCTCGCTCAATCTTTATCGATAGAGATTTTTTTTCTTCATTGTTATATTCCCTCGTTTCGCGCAGCGTAGGCATTTCTGACGGGTTTAGCTTATTTTTATGGCGTTTGCAAAAAACAAGTTGAACTTTCTATATGTTTTCTCAACATTTTATACAATGCTCAGAGCCCATTCCATGAGAAAAAAATCTTTATCAATTTTGACTAATTCATACAGGATATCTAAAAATGTGCTCTTAGAGTGTAGATAAACAGACATTTATCGATAAGTTCAAAATTCTATAAAATCTACATAGTTTTATCGTATTTTACGAAACTCAATGCCAATCGGCTTTTACTAATCCATTGATATTCAATAAAATTGGCAGAGACACAAAATTGGCGGAAACCAGAGCGCGGAGAGGCATTTCCGAAAAATTCAATACGTCAAAAAATCAAAGATGATTAAAGAATTTATAAGAAAATTGCATAAAAGAAACATACTGCTCTGCTTGTCTGCTGAATTTCAGGGCTGTTATTCAAGTCGTTTTTGAGTTATGGACATATTTATTTTGCAAAGCCCATACATGTGTTTGAACATTTTTCTGTACTTTTCCGACGTTTGGTATACTTTTAAACATTTAAAACCCGAAAATAAATGTTCACGATCACGTGTCTTTGTTTTCGAAGAAGCAACAGAAGCAAAATCTTGAACTCGATCGAAAACGAGTGTCTAAACTTTGTTGATTCAATGATAATTACGACTAATTATAATTTCCGATTGTTAAAAAGCGCCGTTTGAGTGTCATCAGTGCATTTTTATTAAAATAACTCATGCTTTTTCACTGAAGCGTCAGTTATTTTACGTAAATCACATTCTATGCAGATGGTAATATAGAGTTAACGAATGTGCAGAAAGCATTAAGGAATGAGAAGGAAAATAAAACTTATATGCCACATTGCAAATACCAGCCCCAGATATGTACTAACAATTTATTAAACCGTGTCCGCTTGTTCGTACAAACATTTGTTCTCTTCATATGTGCCTAGATATATTCGTATATGTTTGTCGAGTGTATGAGTGTACGAGAGAACGTAACTGATATTACGGCTCGAACTGAATTTTCAGTCTCGTCCAGTATTAGATGCACACGTCTCGACGTTCCTGAAAGGTAGATTGTGTGTGTGTATACATATAGGCGAGAGCGTTTGTGCGTCAAATGTAAAAGTACCATTGAACGGTCTGTTACACGACAAGCTTTTGTGCGAGATGGTTAAATGGAATTAAAAATAAGAATGAAACGTTCATCTCGTCCGGAGCTCTAAAAATACTCGAATTAATTAATTAATAGCCCACGCTCTTGTTAGCGAAAAAAACATTTTTAAATGCTCGAAGTATCTTTCAATATGAATACGATGTCTCTTCAGTTAATTCTTTCGGAATTAACATTATTTCTTATCGTTTGCTTAGTCTAGGATTATAATTAGTGGTACGTATGATTGGAAAGTGCTGGTTTATTTCATGTCAAAATTGGGAGAAATTGATTCGGCACGTTGTCAAAAATAATATGCTCGGTGAAACCCCAGTACATTATCACCCAACATTTTATTCGATAATTTTCCAGTTAAAGTTCTTTTTATTTAAACAGTGACTGTTGTAAAAAAACTACATAATGGTTATGAAAAAGTAGTTGAGCTTGATAACGTGGCATATTGTAAGAATAGCACTATAGCGACCAGAGAGGATAGACTATAGTTAGAGAGGCCGCTATAGTCACATTTCCCCCGAATGAAGGACCGACGAAAATAATGTCTAATATCATTGATTATCATTATGATCGGAATACGAGCGAATAGATTGACGAACGGCGTCTCGCAATCTCCCAGCGACCACGAAGTGAGATGGTCTTACATTTGTTGTGCGTCAAGTAGATCGCAACACACAGGTGTCTATATCTTTATATCTACCTATATACCAGATTTTAGCGTATTATAGACGTGTCGTAAATAGCGCGTGTGAAAAAGCGTCATTATAAGTGTCGACTGCACAATGAGCAAATTATTGGCTGAGAGAGGTAAGATCCGCAAATTTATGATTATATAAAGAATAATAATGCGAGATAAATTATGATCAAGAGTATTTCCGATAATTAGTGTTTTAGAGAGAGCCTGTTAAAGAACCAAAAATAAAAAAGGGAATCGTTCGACGGATCAAGTGACGCAACGCCCTCGAAACAAAAAAGAAAAACAAACAAAAGATAAGCGAAAGAATTTTCTATTATCAATATATGTGTGTGAATGTGTAATTTATTATGTATGTATCTTGCGGCACCTTCAAATTATAACGAATTCTAAACGATCTCGGGTCTCCAAAATGAATAATAAAAAATAAATAAAATTTACAATCAAATATTACTAGTTTCAAACAAACAACAAACAGTCGTTGTCGTTATTTCAAAGAAAAAATAATGATAATAATTTTAATAAAGAAAAGAAATTATTACAATATACGTATACACACACATATATATATATAGATCGTGAAAGGAGATTCAAATAAAGCATTTTTTTTAACCATTCCAATATCTTGTGGGTTATGTAATCTGCGTCACACGAGCGGTATAACAGACGATGTATGTTCATATAAAAAGCCAGGAAGTATTCATCGCATTCAAGTTTTATAGGCGCCTCGTGAAAAAGCCGTGGAGGCTTTAGACGTTTTTCGTTCGTCACTCTAGCATTCAACATAATACCACGAACAGGTCGCGTCCATGCTTCCTGTAAACCGAATTACAGGATTTTTCTCTTCCACAATCTTTGCGTATACCGTATATAATTTTTTTTTAATTCGCTCTACCGTTTCTCGTAAAGTCCGTATATTTGTGTTGTGGAAAAACATTTTTGAAACTCTTCAAACTACGAGAAAGCCTGACAGTGGTCGACTTTCAACGAGTCATGAACGTTCTTTGTCTCTTCGTGTTGTCCCTTCACAGAGCGATTTTTCTGTTCAATTTAAAAATGCCGTTTATCTCGCCCACGGAACGTTTGGAAATTTTGTGTCCAATAACTGAATATTATGTTGGGAGAGACTTGGGTGAAAAAAAAAACGATGAAAGAAAAATCTATTCCCGAAAAGCATCTGTCTTTTACGCGTCCCTCCTACAGTTAGATAAAACGTAATAACAATAGAATTCTCTGTACAATCAACGTTTCGTGCGCGCGCCCGCGCTCGTTTCACGAGTTCGTAATTCCTTTCCGCGCAATTTGGACGAGTGCGAAAAGTCGTTTCCTCTCTCGTTTTCCCTCAAAATTGTTGAGCGTCACAGAGACCTGCGCTGAAAGCTTAATAATGCTAGAGCAGGAGGGGAGAATGACGGTTAATGTGGCTGTTGCGGAATATAACCTTACTTGGAGACCCCTTGCGAAATATAGTCGTACAAGTAAAGAGTAAAGAGAAGAAGAAAAAAAAGGACAGAGAGAGAGAGAGAGAGGGAGACAGAGACGAAATAGAAAGAAAGATAGAAAAGTTCGAAACACGGCACTCCGTGTGGCTGGCACAAGAAAGAAGAGTAAAAGAGCTTAGTATGAAAAATGTCCCGGATGATCCCTCACTTACCGTTTCGTTCGCTTCCGGGGGGGGGGGGGGTTATAGGGGATGGAATGGTGGCTTGAAAACGTGGTGAATCAAGAAAAAGGTGAAGAAGAAAAAAAATAATGGAAGCAAGAAAGGGCCTCGAGCGAACAGGGCAAGGGAGCGGGGAGCTGTAGTTTTAGGGTACAAGGAGAGAAGCAAGTAAGCCACAGAGAGATTTCGCGTGAACCATGCGCTGAGAAAAATTATATTTTGAGCCATTCCCCTTGCTGGTCGTTGGGCGCTGCTGTGTGCCGGGGTGTGTTACCAGGAAACGAGAGAGGCACCGACGAGTAATGATGCTCAACCGACTGCCCTTTCTACCCTTTCAAGCGAGAAAACCATCGCTAGAGGGACATATACACTGTATATACATATACATACATATGTATATATATAAACCCTACCCGCTTTGCATCAACTGGTTAAGAACGTTACTCGACTCATTTTCTCTTACCTTTCTGCTTGTGCCTGATACACACACAGACACATACACACACATCCACAGAATGGCGTGCAATTTCTCTCTTTCTCGCTGCAGCAAGATTTCTCACTCTCACAAGTTTCCATATACAGTGAGTGTAGAAAGTATTCGTACACCAGCACTTTTGCTGTTTTTATCCCAAATGATGAAAGATAACAACTGGAAAACAACTGGAAAACCACTGGTCATAATAAATCATCCATTTATTAACCATAATTATACATAAAATAATTAATAACTTAATTTGTTTTTTTTTTAAACGATAACAATCGAAAAATCTACTGTTTTGGGCGTGTGAAAAGTATTCGTAAACCATACGAAAAATGATTTAACTTTAATTTTTTATAATATAATAATAATTTTTAATATTTTTCAGATAGCCATTACTATTTATAACGGCCTGAAGTCGTCGGTGCATAGATTCCGCAAGCTTGCGTGTGATATTTGGCGACGTACTCTCCCATTCAGCTTGCAACGCCTGTTTTAACTCTTGCCGACTGGAAACAACCTGTTTTTGAACACCATCGTTCCAGATTTTCCATAGATGTTCTATGGGGTTAAGGTCCGGCGATTGAGGAGGCCAATTCAATTGTTTACGCACGTTGTACAATAAGCATTCTTCGGTTTTGCGCGCGGTATGTTTAGGATCGTTATCGTGTTGGAAAATGAAATTATCTGAAATCCCTAATTTTTTGGCACTGGCACGCAAATTGTTTTTCAAAATGTTAATATACATTCGATGATCCATAGTACCTTCAATGAAATTTAATTTTCCGACACCCCTGGCACTCATACACCCTCAAACGAGAACGGAACCGCCACCATGTTTAACAGTGGGCCGCAGATTTTTCGGATCGAATTCTGTATTTTTTTTTCCTCCACACCATACGCCTGCCATCGGATCCAAATATGTTAAATTTGTTCTCATCTGCGAAAATGACAGAGTTCCAGAACGCTTCATCTTTATCGAGATACTCTTTAGCGAAATGAAGTCTTTTTTTACGATTTATCGCATTCACCCAAAATTTCTTGCGCATAGCTGGGCCCTGATAACCATTGTCACGTAACACATTGCGAACTGTACTTTCGGAGACACTAACATTACGATCCAAGAGGCCACTCACAATATTTAGCGCACTAATTTTTGGATCCGCTTCAATCTTACGCAGAATAAACCGTTTGTCTCTATCTGTCAATGCACACGGTCGACCACTTTTACGTTGATTTTTCAATGTTTTCTGTTCTCTAAATCGATCAATTATTGATTGTTTGTCGAGCGGGGTCTTCCAACGATCTTCGATATTTCACTTAGGGTTTTGCATTGATTATGCAAGTTTATAATAATTTTTCTCTCTTCTTCAGAAGTTTCTTTGCCTTTTCGACCCATTTTCGTTGATAATTCAATACAAACTGCTGGTATACAATTGGTAGGAAGACTCATACGGAGTATCCGAATGTAAACAAAGTCGATCTGCTTCGTTTTCATTTTGAAACTTAAATTCTCCCAGTTCAAGAATAAATTTTAACTGCTAAGACTCAAGTGTACGAATACTTTTCACATGTCCAAAACGGTAGATTTTTGGATTGTAATCGTCTTTAAAAAAAACCAATAAAGTTATTAGTTGTTCTTTGTGTAATTATGGTTAATAAATGGATGGTTTATTATGACCAGTGGTTTTCCAGTTGTTTTCCAGTCGTTATCTTCTATCATTTGGGATAAAAACAGCAAAAGTGCTGGTGTACGAATACTTTCTACACTCACTGTATGTATAGGCTCCCCCGCAAAACGCATTATACATTGAACAAAGCGCAACAGCTTGCGTACCAGTAAGAAGATTTTCCACCAGAAGCAACGGGCTTGGGTACACTCCCTATGTATATATGGGGCATTCCACATCAAAGCGTCCTGGCTGTGACCCTCACCATTTTGCTTCCTCTTAGAGAACGCTTTCTTTTCACGAAAAAAAATCGTGTTTTTAAAATCAGTGTGTTTAAAATGTTCCAAAACATCGAAAGATGACATTGAGAAAAAATGTCCGGGTGGATGCGCGCGCGCGCGTGCGTGTGTGTGTGGTAGGGGAGAAAAAATAAAACCGCATGATTTTTGGCATAATTGACAGATTATTGTTGATTTTATAATTTTTAAATAAAAAAAAAAGTGAATTAAGAGCATAACTCACGCGGTTTCCAAGCTATCAAGCCGGAGCTTTTTGCACAAATAGACTATCAGGAAATACAGTTCGCTGTATTTGACAAAGGGCCAATAAAATTAGTATTGGCCCTTAGTTCACTATGATTTTTCGGATAATTGACAGATTATTTTGGATTTTATGTGATTTTGAAATTTAAAAAAAGTGTGTTACGCGTGTTACTCACGCAATTTTCATGCTATCGGACTGCAATTTTTTTACTGTTCGTGACTGAACTTGGACAAATTAAAAATGCATTTCGCTACTGAATTTGGAGAACATCGATCGATTCATTCCAAAATTGTAAAATTTTGAATTTTTAGAAAAATTGATAGAACCGTTTGTTGAGTTTCCATCTCGGTTAATTTTTAGACTATTGTGCCAAAACTTCATAGATTGATTAGGTACTATTAAGGTAGTAGTCCGGTAACTTAAGCCGATTTTCATGTCTTTTTTGGAGGGCGTTTTTTTGTAGGAAAATAAAAATGAATCGTTTTGGATATTTAGGATGTTTTTATTTACATATTAAAGATACAAAAAAAAATTTGTTTGAAAAAATTTAATAGTTTATTATTATTATTATTGATCGAAGTTGGCACCTCGAAAAAAAAGCGCGTGGGTGGCCCCGGTGATTTTGGCTCTTGATGTTATCTGAAATAAAAAATTCTTGGTAATTCTTAATCTATAGACATATCATTCTGGTCGGAAATACTGAAGTGAAATTTCATGTATAAATAAAAAAATGGCGGACTTTGGAAAAAAGTTTTTTTTTTCAAAGTCTATAAACTATAAACTATTAAATTTGTTCAAAAATTTTTTTTTTGTTTCTTTAATATGTAAATAAAAACATCCTAACTATCCAAAACGATTCATTTTTATTTTCGTACAAAAAAACGCCCTCCAAAAAAGACATGAAAATCGGCTTAAGTTACCAGACTATTACCTTAAAGGATATTTCATAGCAAATTTAAACAAAATCGATTCAGGGGTTTTAGATTTATGAAATGTTAAATTTTTCAAAAAGTCTATGTAGGTGTTTGTAAAGATTCTCGATCGTGTAATTTTTAGACAATCGAATCAAAATTTTGTGCCACGATTGTGGACAATCGAAGCATACTATGTATTGAATTCGAAGAAAAAAAAACAATCGAGGCGATTTATGGAATTTTGAATTTTAAAAACACAGCTTCAACATGTGCAACAACATGTACTGAACTCTTTGAATTTCCGGGTAAAATATAATATACAGATAAAATGTCATTGAAGAATGACTGAGGCCAAACGTAGCAAGAATCCTAATCCCGTCAATATATGTAGGGGAGCAAGCTATGACCACAAATTTTCAGATTTTTTTAAAAAATGATGTAGTCGTCGTAATATAAACTGTCACGACAATATCCATTATCGATTTTGTTCAAATTTATTTTACGTAACGCAATCAAATCAAGGTGCAATTTTATTCATTCAATGTGGCGATTTTTCTTGTATTATTAATTTTATATTTAAAAAATATTCCATGTGACAAAGAGAGAATGGGAATTAGAAAAATAGTCGTCAAGTAATAATATGATATTTTTCACTATAATTTTCATGCCATAAATCTATGCCTGATGTATCGTTTATTGACTGATATGCGATACAATTTTTTAATATTTTTTACAAACATTCCTTCAAGGACTCAAATAATTTTATTACGCCTCTTATTTCTGTTTCCACAATAACATGATTATATGCAATACTATATTTTTTTATATGTCAATCTATATATACATAAATACATGGGGGTGGGTTTATGGCCATAGAGCGTTAACTCGTAAAGGCATCTCTCTTGACTCGTGCCTGGAGCTCTGACTCCATGTCGATAAAGGTTATGTCTCTGTGCAATTTTATCGTTCCACTTGCAATGACGACCAACGTAATTCGCACGACCGCCCCTTCCCTACCCTGCTCTTTATCTATTGTAACGTTTTTTAGGTTGGTTCAGTTTTTTTCATCACTTGCTCGAGGTATTAAAAATATTCGCGTAATTTCGTTTTGACGTTATGTCTCGTGCGCATATCAAAAGGGAAATTGAATCGCCAAATGTTATATATGATAAAAGAGAGAGGAAAAGGACATTTTAAAACGAAACGCGATTGACCCCGATATTCGAGTATTCAAATTTTTATCTGTCATTTATCCGGAAGCGAGTTCATCATTACTAGCCCGAAAATATTCGATTTAAAAGTGAATTCAAACTATCCTGAGCGTTGATTCGTGGATTGTGCAATTACATTCTAACAATTGTTCATTACGTGTATTTCATTTTTTGACCGCGTCAATGTAATTAAATTTGCATAAAATAAAAAATTTCATATTGTTACAACGCAAATACGGGCTAGTGAATTTACGGATATAGATAAAATTAAGCTTAACTCACTGTGAACATTCCAAAAATCAAGGACTTCAGTGATTCTTTTTGCTCTTATTCGTATTACACCACATGAAACGCAATACCGGAAGTGCAAGAAATGCTAGGGGCGAGTTGGAGAACACGAAACGTACGCGGAATGTAAATTGGTTCTGGCGGTCGACGTAGAACCATGTCCCCGAGCTTCCGAGTACGAATCAGAAACTCTCGGTTTCCTTCTCTTCTTTCTCACACATTTTGCTATCCGACGTGAACTATAAGCTTCTATTCTGCACGATGGAATAGGACAAGAGAGAGAGAGAGAGAGAGAGAGAGAGAGAGAGAGAGAGAGAGAGAGAGAGAGAGAGAGAGAGAGAAGAGAGAAGGAGAGAGAGTCATTGTCCGGCACGAAAACCCGAGGAATTCGGTACGCCGCAGTCAACCACTGTGCGGCCAGAGCAAACCCTGACCAATACTACTGTATCGTGTTCAGCTTGCAGTTCTTCCTTGTGCTGTTGGTACATCGCATCTCTGCGGTTGGAAGATCGCATACACGAATATTCCCGCTATACTACGCTTTTCCATTTTCATCTCTCGTATATAACCCTTGTTACACTGTACGAGCGAACAAATGCAAAAAACTGAAACGAATTCTAATTACATTGAGGTGAAATTCTCTTAATAAAGTGAAATTAAACATCATTTCATTTCAACGTTTACATAAAAGTATGCGGTTGGAATATTCGCTAGACGTCATTTCGTAATGAAGCACCCATGAATATTCAAATTATAAATTTGATTACGTAATTACAGTTTTTAAAGGGGGAAATAGGGTTAGACGGTTCAAAGAATTGATTTTTTTTTATTTCATAAATTGTTAGTAAAACTATTGAAAAATATGTTCCCAATATTTTAAATTTAAATTATAGTATAAAAAATGAATATAATTTATTGAAACTTTGAGAATATTTTATACATATATTTAAGTATATGGTATACTATAAAATTGTTATACATAATTTAAGTATATACTATAAAATTTTTATACATAATTTAAGTATATACTATAAAATTGTTATACATAATTTAAGTATATACTATAAAATTTTTATACATAATTTAAGTATATACTATAAAATTTTTATACATAATTTAAGTATATACTATAAAATATTACCGACCCCATATTGCTTGTTTTTCTTGGTACTATTTTTTCAAACGTGTTTTTCTGAAAACGACTTTTTTTAAACTTGCGTACATGCTAGTTTGAAAAGTTTTCAACCAATCGTTTTGAAAATTGGCAGTTACTTTCTTCATAGTATTGCGCTCTATATGAACCTAAAATCGGAATATTATCATTATTTAAAATAATTTTTTTTTTGCAAATAAAGTTGTAAAAAATGGCAAAAAAATCATGCTTTTTTGTTGTGACCCCTGTAAAAAATTCAATTTTCTATTTTTTTGATAGCATTTAGGTTCATATAGAAGAGAGACATATAATAAAAGTAAATTCCAACATCGTTTGATTTCAGATGAAAATTGCGGCTTCCAGAATGTACGCAAAATGCTGAGTCTGATTGTGACCTGCAATATGGGGTCGCTAATATTTTATAGTCTATACTTAAATATATGTATAAAATATTCTCAAAGTTTCAATAAATTATATTAATTTTTTATACTATAAAAAAATTCATGAAAATCATTGAGAAAACGCTGTCGTAACCCTATTTCCCCCCTTAAGTCAAAATTTAATGCTACATAGCACGGTTGCAAAAAATTTTACCCAGTAATGAATTTTTTAAAACGGTGGTTCCACGAGCCTTCTTAACTTGCCGACAAAAAAATCATATCGAAAATCTCAAACGACCGAATCGTCAGAAATGTTTCTAAATTCATGTATGCGAATATTCACATCTAAATTTAAAAAATTCTACGAAGAGCTACATTTTTTTAAAAATAAGACAAATAATAAAAATAAAGAAAACTCCTCTCACAATGTTTGTCTGTACTGATCTGAATATTTTGATATATAATCAGAAAAAGCATTTCCAACAATTTGTTATTTGGGTTTTGCGATTCGATTTTTTGGTGAGAAATATAAAAATAAAATACATTTTTTTTGTTTCGATTTTTAATCGTGGAGCCCATTATTGAAGAATGTGACAATAAATATGATTAAAATGTAATTAATACATTCTATTTTATACACATTTCCGGGGCTAAGCATGCTTGATATCGGCAAATCCGCTCACGTAGAGCTTCCCCCATAATGCATAAGTCACAATTCATAATATAGGGTCAATTTTTTTCTTTACCCTTTTTGTTTGGCACACGCTCGTGTATGAGTCTTTAATTTATTGAAGGTGTCACGCACCTCCTCGGCATTGGATATTCGCAAATGCCAATGCTGTCGCGTGCATATATGTACATACATATGTAAACAAAAATATTTCAAATATGGCATTCAGATGTCTATTTATCACATTTTTCAATTGTAAATCTCACGGTGGATAATTATCGATAACAAAGGTTAGGACCAAGCCAATATGTTAGAAGAGCCGTTCATCAAATAACGTGATGGCAGTTTGTAAAAATGATCAATTTAAGTCATTACACATAATGGACGTTATCGATCAATGCACCAAACAAAATTATCATCGCAATACTTACGTAGAGTAAATTAAAAGTCTTGCTCGAAAATTCCTATTATCACCTATTTCATTTTACATTCATACGAACGCTTCTTTGCGTTCGTCGAACGAAACGTCAATCATCGGAAGATGTGGTAGGAAAAAAAACGAAAAAAAAAAGAGAGAAATATTAAGAGAGGGTAGCGTAGTGCCTGGTGTTGTGTAGACCGTCGACACCCCTCCCGAGGGATGCATTGTAGACGCGAATGAGAGGAAACCAAAGGCTGCTAGAACGCTTCTATGCAGCTACCGAAGCTCGGAGATCCATAGAAAAAAGTTGACCCAAATTTTTCCTACCTAGCGCTCTCACCCGACGATTTATTATACGTGTCCTGAAATATTTTCCCTCGCATTCGCGAACTTTTCTCCACCACTAGTTTCCGCTATATCATCGTACAGCCGAACCATCTTTTCTCTCTGCGAATGTATGATAAATTCAAGTTGCGCGCCAGACCCGTTGAATTCCCGCGTGATGAAGGAAATGAGACAGCAGAAAAACTCAAACGAGCAAGCGTCAACGTCAAACGAAGTGTCATGAATATATTACGTTCACTCGGGTTCTAGCAATCGAAAGTTTTTGATTTCATATTGCAGGGAATCTGGATGAAAAACAAATGCCAGAAATTTGTACTAATTCCGCTTTGGTATGGAGAATAAGTTATTGTATGCTATTAGGCCGTGGCTTCCACGCTTTTTTTTCTCTAATAATTTTATTGTAGAAAGATACGAATAGATTCATGAATCCAATTTTGGGGTTTTTTCAAAAAATCGGTTAGCTCATCATCAACGAAAGTTATTCAATCAACACTGTTGAACATTGTCGATTTTGCTTTCTTTCCCGGGATTTGTTGTCGTGAAAAAAAAAATTATTTCCAGATTTCAATGCCAATGTGTTCAAAATGTGTCGAAACGTCGGAAAAAACACGTTTACAAAGAAATGTTCGCATGCATATACGTGCGTGTGTCTGTGACGAGATTGAATAAACAAAGTTCCATAACAATTTTTTGCACGCTAGTAGAGTTGCTAACGTCTGGTATAATTTTCCCCAAGTTTGAATCGCTCATTCGCATTTTAGACGATTTTTAATTTCTTAAAAAATGTTTGTTAAGAGTTTAATTTATGCAATTTTTCGGGTTATCTGGCTGAAACTTTCTTCATAAATAAACTATCATCAAATACTGTTCGCCATTGAATTTGGAGAGAATCGATTTAGGCATTCTAAATTTATAGAATTTTACGGAAAATCGCTATAGGTTATTGTCAAGATTTAAGCTCGCGCAACTTTTGGGCTATTCAGTCAAAACTTCCCACATTAATTGGGTATCGTAGAAGGATATTTGGTGCTGAATTTAAAAAAAATCGATAAAAGCATTCTATATTTATGGGGTTTCAATTTCTTGAAAAATCCCTTAAAAATCCATCTGTTTCATTATTATTTTAGCGCGTACACAAAGCTGTCTGTGAGGAAGCCAAAATTGAAAATGATGCGCAAGAAATATGCGAGTTTCAATTTGCATAGTTTTTTAAATATTTTTAAAGTAGATTGGTGACTTTTAAAACAATGTTTATTGACACTGTTGCATGAACATTGGCCATGATACTAATACAAGCACTAAAGACAAATGAAACTTTCCTTTTATTCCCATTTTTATTCGGTATAAACGTGATATATTCGTTTATCCACCTGCAATTTGTTCGTTCGAAACCCTACAATAGTCCCGGTGTGTCGGCCGTTCTGCTACAACCACTGCCATACATCAGAGAGCCTTTGGAAATTCAACCGTGTAAATGTTCATTAGTACCCTTGCCGTGTAATCTCCTCTCGTCGTTATATCCGTCAAACGGCGCTTTCAGTACATATGACCGTACAACGATTACTGACCCGAACATGTGATTTGTTCGGACTATTGATTAAGCTATCAGCCCTCGATGCGTTTTGATGCGCGATCGTATCGCGGCACATCCCTATCGAAACGTATCGCAGATACCACGCGATACGAACGTCCTTCCATCAATGATTTTCGAAGCTCCACAAAATCATATTATTGTACTTATCGATACCTGTTATAATGACCGAAAAATGTTATGGATCCATTGCGAGGCAATACAAACTTTTAGTAATTCGAAGCGAACGATATTTAATATAAAAAATTAGATTAATTTGATTATCTATAGATATGATTTTACTCATGATTGTTTAATAATTTGATTCTAAAATAATTATTATAAATAATGAGCATTACTAATGCAATAACATTGTCTTAAGCATAAATCACAGAAACATCTTTAACGAATAATATTAAATTCATTTAGCAATTGTTGAAATACAAATCCATTTTCAAGGATCGATTTACCAAGCTTTTGACTTCATTGAGGTCCTCGAGAATTTCAAGACACAACTAAAATGTGACTTAAAATACTGACCGTCATTTTATAACTAAAAAGATATTTGTCATGTAATTTTACAACAAGTTCGACCTCACATAACGATCAAATAACTGTTGCATTACCATCATTTGACGGAAGTGTGAATTAAACCGTAGTAACATTTGCCATTCATTGCCATTAAGAAATATCATTGAAGTTTGCATTGCTTCAGACGCAATGGCAATTGAAGGCAGTTTTGCCAAGGGTAACTCTTGCGAAAGTATGGAAAAAATTTTCAAGTCAGAATTTTTCCTATACTTTGGGAAATATGGGAATTTTCCCCGACTTAACAATTATTCCCAAAATGATTAAAAAATTCAATTGACCCCCATGACACAGCCGAGAATTATGACAGCCGCGCATTCATTTGTCTGCCGCTCGGTTCGAGCAACCACACCCGCCGGCTGTTTTTCGACATTAAAGTCCAATAAAAATTGGCGCGTTTTCGATCGTCGACACCCGGTCAGATCCATGAGAATGCTCGGCTGTGATTGGTCGAATTCAAACGCTTATAACTCGGTAACTACTCATCGTACTACACTTTGCCGCATACTGTTTTACTCGGGTGATCATCCCGCATCTCGTAATACCAACCGAATGCGACGGTTAAGTGACACCCTGTATATATCTTTATATTATATAAATACTAGGGGGGCTCCGCCCCCCTGCGCGCCAACCCCCCCTCGGGCCATTCCATTCAGCGTACCCCCTCCCCCCCGCGGGCCATCCCATTCGGCGTACCCCCCTCCCCCTCGGGCCAATCGATTCGGCGCCCCCCACGGCCCATTCCATTAGGCGTACCCCCCCCCCCCCCCCAACGGGCCATTCCATTCGCCGTACCCCCCTCCGGCCATTCCATTAGGCGTACCCCCCTCGGGCCATTCCATTCGACGTACCCCCCCTCCGGATATTCCATTCGGCGTACCCCCCCCGGCCATTCCATTGCGCGTAACCCCCCCCCACGGCCATTCCATTTGGCATACTCCCCCCGGGTTGGGGGGGGGGTACGGTGAAGGGAATGACCGCCTCAACTCTTGTACACGGCGGCGGCGAAATATTTATATAATATAGAGAGATATCGCTGCCGTCGCCGTGTACAAGGTTTGCGGGGGGGGTCGGCGCACAATGCGCGCAGGAGAGCTGAGCATCCCTAGTGTGTATATCTCTCTATATCAGGGGTCAGGGGTGTCCAAAATCGAGGTTGAGGTGTCCAAAATCAAGGTCAAACCTGTCCAACAATGTGGTCAGGGGGGTTGGCGAGCGAAGCGCGCAGGGGGACAAAGCCTCCCTTGTATATATATATATATCTGAGTTTGATACATACATTATTTTACAAAAAAAAGTAAGATACTACACACGAATTTATCATTCAAAATGAAACCGAAAGGTATGGTAATATTACCATTCAGTTTCTATGAAGAAAAACTGCCATTGGAGTTTCCCATTGGCTTTCCATTCAGCTTGCTGCTATTAAACATTTTTCCTCTGAATTTGCCATACAATTCGCATAGGAAGTGTATGGTAATCCGCTCTTACCATTGACTACCAATGGCAAATTTTGCTATGGGAATACTCATTTGTTATCACTAATCGTCACTAATTTAGTACGTCTACTGATTCAAACAGTAAGCTTCAATGCGACGGCAAAACATTGTAACAATGGGAATGGGTGGTCGGGTTGTGTACTAATTCTAGTACAAGGGTATCAACTCTATCGCAAGCAATATTCAGAGTCTAGTCTTGTTATCCTTGATCCGCCGCTTCTGTGACTTGCCTCAGTACTGTGTCGCTGGATGTATTCTCGAACCTCTGTCCACAACGGTTTCCCTATCCCCGGTCATGAACCCACTTTTATTTATAACGACCGCTGGATGAAAGCGCCATTCTCCAAGCAGTCAGAGAGAAGCTTGATCGATGATTTAGTTACCTCAGTTCAAGGGAGAGGAACTGGGATAGAAATAGATAGAGAGAAAGGGCACAGATGGAGAAAGAAAGAGAGAAAGGGAGAGAGACAGAAAAAGAGAGCGCGAGTGAGAGAGGAAGGAGGCAGCGCTAGGAACGCTTGGTAGCGAAAAAGAAACTCAAAATCCCTGTGCGAATTCCCATTTCTACTTGATCCACGATAAGCGCCTTATATTCGTATCGCAAGGTGGACTTAATTCGTGATACGTCGAGCTTGCTCCCTCTTAATATCCCCCATCGGTCATTCTCTCTCGCTGTCCCCTCTCTTCCATTCTCGCCCTTCTTCGAACTCCTTCTTCCGGTTCTGCGAATCGCAGACAATCCCCTACGGCTCTCGTAGCGTTCCCAATAGCCAACTGGGATGGGAAAAGTCCGCAATTTTTGACCAGTTCCCGACACGGACCACTACTAAGAAAGAAAAAGTCGTTATTCCGCTTGATTTCTGCTTAGATCCTTTCTTTTCTTATCAAAACTCGGGCAGGTCTCAGATCTTGACGGATATTCGAGAGAAGAAACGCGACTTAAACTATGTTATTTACGTGAACTTAGTCAATCTATTATTGATTCACGTTAACCGTTGTTCGGCATATGTGGACTGAAATGTTTAATTATAATCTTGAGATTGTCTTACCGTGTAATGGTCTAGATTCCAGTAGATTTTAAGTAGCTCTGTCTTTTAGTACATGCCAATGAGATTTCCGTAAGCTCCATCGTGTCTCTCACTAACTGATTCTGCTCTGATAAGCTCACGGTTGCTTTGATGCCTAAGCTTCTTGACTTAAGTCTACCCCAATCCTTGTATTAGACCCTTCTGAATATTCCGGAATGATCCAATTATCAGAAATTGAATGTACATAAAGAGAATCATTTCAACGGATCTTCGACTTGTGACAGTTGACTATGGACGAGCGATTTTTGTCCCTCGAGAACTTGTTGAAGTTTTTCATAATATCCTTCGATTTATCGGAAGAAACGATAGTTTCACTTCTCAAGAAGTCGCAAGCACGGTACGGACTCGATAGCCCTCGAGAAACTTTTGTCCCACTGTTCGCGTGCGTGATAAAGATATTTCGTACGGAGCTGTCAAGACGTGAAAAACAACCCTCGTATATCTTAGCTCGTAGTTCGTGATGCTCACGAGAATACGTTTCCACGACCGAACAAAAGAGCCGAGAACTATACAATATAGGGTGAGAGCCTATGCTGACGACAATGCCTGTCTTGCGGCACGTCCGACAGATAGACCGATGGTGTGGTCCGGCTTTGGACTTTTCTAATCCTAAGAAACTGCTCGTGAGTGAGCGCGAGCAAGACTAAAAATGCCTAGAACATCGTCTTACTGTCGCATCGCGTTGGTAAAGAGGATAAGGACGCCGTTCATGGACGAAAAGATGAATGCCTTCTATTCTCAATCGTTCTAGTATGCGATGCTCGACTTCTTTGCTTATCTTTTAGGCACGTGCTTTATTGATCAAGCGAAAAAAACGGAATACTTTTTCGTACAAAATCTTTATATTAATTATATCATTTCATGCTGCTTTCAATGAATTCTTATTCCTTTTGCTTCCTCATAGAGAAAGCTTTGCGACCGCGCAAACATTTTTTTTCGAGTTTTCAGTGACAATGTGTTCCAAATTGTGCCAAAACGTAGGAAAATTCCATTTACAAAAAATATCTGGACTTATCTGTATGCAATCACATGTAATCCCCCTGCAAAATGCGAACGTCTGTATCTCGGGAGCCATTTGAGCTACGGCGCTGCCATTTGGCACACAAGAAAAGCATCAAGTCCGCTTTTTCTACTGAATTTTTTATAGAAATTAATGAAGTATCTCGGATTCTGTGGCTTTTCAAAATTTTCGAAGAATATCTGTGCGTGCTCTAACTTCCGCAATGTTTCAGATATTGGGTTAATCTTTTAAATATAATTATAGTGTCATTAAAGGAGGAATTGAATTTCGGATAATCTGTGAAACGGTTCAGGTTTTATGAAATTTAGAATTTTCTGAAAGATGATTGTGGTCGCTGTAACTTCCACGAATTCTGAAATAACGGAGTACATTTTATTTATTTAAATAGAGTATCATTTAAGAACGTTCGATATTAAATTTGGCGAAAATCGGTTGAAAGGTTTGGGTTTTATAAAATGTTGTATTTTATAATACAAAAATCGTCGCTAACGACTCCAACTTCCGCAAATTCTGACATATCGGACTAACATTCTGTTTATGAATAAAATATTATTAAATACTCATTATTAGACCGACAGCAGTGGACGTACGGTCAGTGCGCGGCTTCGGCGATCTCCTATGTTAAGCAGTATTCGCCGCGGTCAGTATTTGGATGAGTGATCGCTTAAGGGGGGAAATAGGGTTAGACGGTTCAAAAAATCGATTTTTTTTTATTTCATAAATTGTTAGTAAAACTATTGAAAAATATGTTCCCAAAATTTTGAATGAAAATTCCGACTGGTTCTATTGTTATAAGCCATTAAAGTGAGTAGCTCTCCTTCAGGCCCCGAGCACGCTATTTTCTCAAACGCGTTTTTCTGAAAACGATTTTTTTTTAACTTGCGTACACGCTAGTTTGAAAAGTTTTCAACCAATCGTTTTGAAAGGTGACAGTTACTTTCTTCATAGTATTGCGCTCTATATGAACCTAAAATCGGAATATTATTATTATTCAAAATTATTTTTCTTTGCAAATAAACTTGTAAAAAATGGCAAAAAATCATGCTTTTTTGTTTTGACCCCTGTAAAAAATTCAATTTTTAATTTTTTTTATAGCAATTAGGTTCATATAGAAGAGAGACTTATAATAAAAGTAAATTCCAACCTCGATTGATTTCAGATGAAAATTGCGGCTTCCAGAATGTACGCAAAATGCTGAGTCTGATTGTGACCTGCAATATGGGGTCGCTAATATCTTCGATGTTTTTCAAGGAAATTCTTCAAAAATGTTATAGTATATACTTAAATATATGTATAACATATTCTCAAAATTTCAATAAATTATATTCATTTTTTATAATATAAAAAAATTCATGAAAGTCATTGAGAAAACGCTGTCCTAACCCTATTTCCTCCCTTAACCGTGCACTGGCTTGCGCGCCGACTACCGAGCGAGAGGCAGTTTTTCTGAGTTTGTTGTACGCAAGTTTTCAAAACCTGCCCACTCTCATTTTTCCCCTCCCGACGCAGTTTGACCTGTAGAAGTAGAGCAACTGGAGTAAACCTATCGTGGGGTATTTGCGGGGGGTCCTGGTCAGGCCGGCGGAGCCTCCGTGTATTTTCACTCCGTACAGCTAAGATAAGTTAGTATTATGTTCAGTTATGTAGCAATGCTAGTACGTAGTATAATAGCCTTAAGGTATATATATATAGATGTATCTTGAATAATGCGTAGACGTAGGTTTACGTTAGATATAGCAATATTACCGCTTCGTCACCCCGAGAGGCCAGCAACACACGGAGAGTCACGTGCACAGCAGTAGCTTGGAGGGGGGCACTCCTCACCAACAGACACACACACGCGGGGCCATAGTGTTCACGGGACTCGCTACAGCGCTGGCATCCCTGCTTACCCCCACCAGTAACCGGGCCCATCGTCCGACGGTTCCGCGCACGCGCAGACCGGACGATCGCGGATGGATCAGCAACTCTGTAGGGGTGCACCTCACCGACAGGCCCACACACGTAAGGCCGTCCGACTCACGGGGCATACTGCAGCGCTGGCCCTCCGTCTATCACCAACGGTACGCGAGCCCACCGCCCGATGGCGCGCGCGCTTTTCGCTTCTCACATGCGGCGCCCAGCTGGAGCGGGCATATAAGCCCGACACCGAGCACGAAACGACAGACTTCGGTCCCCGGTCTTCTGAGAAGGAGCCTAGACTCGAGTCTCCTGCCCAAAGGAGCTCGAGTCATACCTGATTTTTTCGCAGCGTCTCCTGCTACAAGGAGCGCTCACATAGTCGTCTTCCGAACAGGGAGCGCCTATACTACCAAAGACAATACCTCACTCTACCTCTTCCCCTAGTTCCTAATTTGTTAAGAAATATTATATAATTATATTTTTTTTCTATGTATCTCTTCCTGTTAGATCTTACCAAGACATTTTATACGTGATTGGGAAACTAATCTATTAAATATTTTTCTTATTCTTATATACATATATATATAATCTTTTACCCATGCCCAAAGGCAAGCATAACGCTTCCATGGTTAGGCGAAGGCTCCGCCGTGCGGCTCGGGCCTCTCCTACCCATCTCCTAAAAACGTCACCACCTACCACACATACGAATTCAAACACAAACTCCCGCATACAGCCACTACCGCAGCCAGGGAGATATCCGTCATCTCTCTCATTGTTTTAGAGCGCGACGTCTAAACGCGTTCTTATAACAAGTTTCCGAAGATAATACAACTAAAACTCACTCAAAACAAAAAAGCCGTCTGTATCGACGCAGGTTTTCCACAGTTTCCCTGTGTCCATCACGAATGCGATACAGTGTAGCTAACACGTCTGTGGACGCCATAGGAGTTAGGTTAGCTTAGCGAAGTGTGGGCAGAGAGTGATAGGAGGGAAAAAATGGAAAAGACGGAATTCGGAAGCCTCATACGTAAAAAACCGAAAGGTTATACGTTCGAACACACAATAATAATAAATACGCGTTACTATTGCGAAGTTCAACCACGGATTTGGGCCAAGAATATTAACCAAGAATTGTTGCAGCGTGCAAATCGATGAAAACGTTTAGATTTTATTAAATTTTGATTTTTTTCTAAAATCTGTGGTTGCTATAACTCTCATACATTTCGAGAGATTGCATTAAAGCTCTGGAGATAAATTAAGTACTATATAATAATGATTAGTATGGAATTTAGCGAGATTTTATGAAACAGTTCCGATTCCATGAAATTCCAAATATCGCGAAATATCCCGCAACAACATGCAGGGGGAAAAAGCTACAAGTTGAAACTTGAAAATTCCTTCCTGAATAATTCAGACAATGCTCAATGGTTTCTCCAGGAGGAAGCCAAAATTGAGGAAAATATATATAATTCCTCATAGAGGTGGCTTTGAGCGTTGTGTAAAATTTCGAGGAAGCAATTTGCAAGTTTCAACTGCACCTTTTTTTGCTACCGATTTATATGATAACCATCGATTGGAAAACTGTCATGATATACTCTCAAAAAATCTTCTTGTATCAAATGGAATCGACTTCATCGGAAAGGAATGCCTTCTCAATTCAGCCTCAAATTTAGTCCTTTGACGATACGAAGAAAGATCTGCGTCATATTGTACATGTCGCTTATGTCGAGATTATTATCGTTTTTATACGACACGATATATTGTCAGCTGATTCTTCAGAAAAAAAACGCAGTAATTACTTCCAGAAAAATGACTGAATTAACAAAAACAAAATATTCCTTTTTTGGCAAATGCACTTGCTTAAAGAAGAATAGATTTTCACCGTGAACAGATGTTTTGGGAGAGTGTAATTATCGCAGTTCAAGTTGGTTAATAAAAGTTGTATTTAATAGATTTACTGAATATACGAGGTCTGTTCAAAGAGTATCGCGAATTTTGAATTTCCGCGGGCTACGTATATTCGTTTTTCGATTTTTTTGTGGCATTAAGTTGGTACTCACGTCCCTCACTTATGCTGAAAAAATTGGCCATTTTGAATGTTTAGTTAATTGTTGTCAGCTGTTTTGGTTAGACGGGTTTTGGCTTGTCTTCGATTTTTACCTATTCCAAAAAATGGATCAAAGAATCTGTATCAAATTTTGTGTGAAAAGCAAATGTAAGTGCGCGGACGCATTCCAAATGTTGACTGTGGCAAATGGTGAAGCTACCTTGGACTAAAGCAACGTTTATCGGTGGTACAAAATGTTTTTGGAGGGCCGAGAAGATGCGAACAACGAAATGCGTTCCGGACGCCCGAGCACTAATATTGGCCAATAAAAGTGCTCGGGCGGAAGAAAATAATATTGGCCAATCGTCAAATCATCGTTAGGGAAGTTGCTGAGGAACTAAACATATCGATTGGCTCGTGCTATTCGATTTTTACCAATGATTTGGGCATGAGACGGGTCGCCGCGAAATTCGTGCCAAAATTGCTCAATTTCGAACAAAAACAGTGTCGCGTTAACATTGGTAAGGAGCTGTTGAACTCGGTCCGCGACGACCCAAATTTGCTGCAGAGGGTCATAACTGGTGACGAATCATGGGTTTATGGTTATGACGTGGAAACCAAAGCTCAATCATCGCAATGGAAGCTGCTTTTTTGGAATAGGCAAAAATCGAAGACAAGCCAAAACACGTCTAACCAAAACAGCTGTCAACAATTAACTAAACATTCGAAATGGCCGATTTTTTCAGCATAAGTGAGGGATATGAGTACCAACCTAATGCCACAAAAAAATCGAAAATCGAATATACGAAGCCCGCGGAAATTCAATATTCTCGATACTTTTTTAACAGACCTCGTATACAGTTCATTTGTGAAATCGAATATCTATAGACGAACTCTATTCCGACATGCACGGTAACTGTTTTCCATCAGGGCGGACGTTTTATTTTGTTATTTGTCCACCTGCCAATCGCAGGCTCGACATGAGGACCGGATAGTCTGGGTGAAACCGAATGAATTTGCTGCGAGTAATTTTCTCTTAATATATAATTGTTGAATCCGTTCAGTAGACGAATTTACAATAAGAGATTGAGTTAGTTCGAAATAGTTACAAATCCCTAAACGCTAATGCAACCTTCGAAATCGTCTATCAATTTATTTTGTTCCTGCAATTATTATTTCTCACATCATATTATATAACGGCTCAAGCCGTAAGCGGGCTCGCGATTTTAAACCGGAATGGCTATTCCCAACCACCAATATATGGATTAAAAATAATCTACTCTTTCTTTTTTTTTACCCGAAGCAAAGCCCCGTGGACTTTTCTCTCCTTCGATCGTACGTTCGTTATACGTTCAGTGACAAAAAATGAACTGATGGCCTTCGAAAAATATTCATAGAAAATTTTAATCCAATTCTCTGTTCGAGTTATCGGATGGATATATCCGCAGCTTCCGGTGACTTGGAAATCATCCCTTCGGCACTGTATGAGCGTCCGAACGACCCCAGCATGATCTCTTCTCGTCTTTTCTTTTTTAATCTTGATCACTCTTCGCTGCTATTTTTTCCCACGATGAGATAATTCGTTTGTTCGTATCAGAGATTCGACCTTCCGCGATTTTTTATCGCTTGGGGTCGGTGAAACTACCCCGACGCGGAATTTCAAGTGGTTAAGAGCGCCGTGGTCTGTCCCCTTCCATGCGATTATATATACGAGAACCGACAAAGATATAATTTCCCCATTTCGTTGTGGTTATGAACGCTTCCCCGAAACAAATATACATATCTATCTAGAGCCGCGAGTCAAGGGTGGTTATAACAAGTGGAATTTCGTCGTGACTACATATGATAATGCCTCGTGGATAAAATGATAGCGAGAGATAGTCGAGAGCTCCTCTGGTCTGCTCATTTCTGGATTACAGAAAGTAAGCCAGACGCTCTGTTAACAAGAGAAAGTGCGGGGGAGAGGGCGAGGGCTACTGACCACGATGTCTCCTTGAGAGGGTAGTTAGAGAGAGAGAGATACGATGCCAGAAACTACGGAAAATTCGGAGATGAAGACTAACAAGGTCACAGTGTTGAAAACTCATGCGAAATGCAATGGGATTACAATTTACAACACCCCTCGGTGTCATGTTCGATACTGTACTAGAAAAAAATGCCAGCTGCATATTTTCCTAACCGTACGTTTGTAAATATCGTCGATATATCGTTGTAGTAGAATGCGAACAAGTGCAGTCTCATTTTATTTCCCCTTTTCACTTTGTCGACGTACAATTCATTGATCGAGTGCCGGCGAAATCTACATGGAGAGATCTTGTGAAAATTGCCTGTTCAGTATGCTGATACGAAGATTCTTACAATATCCAAACTTTCGACGAATTTGCACAAAAAATTGGTTCCATCGTTTGTTATTATTGATCATCGATTATCCGCATTTTTATCGTGCACTATAACGCGGACTTGCCATAAATCATGGCGTGTTCTCGTATCCTCTTGCTCTTTCTATACGAGATATTTGACGGACCCTATTTAATAATTTCCCATTGTGTTTAAACACACACAAGAACGGTGCTTGTGATAAGTAAAGTTGATAGTGTCACTTTGGAAAATCCTTACACGGGTAACAAAAACTCAACCAGGTGACGCAATCTCATTACTGGGAAATAATTTAAAGAGAGATGCATGGAGAAAGAGGCTCTCGCCATTGCGAGGAAAGACGTCACATCGCAGTGGTAGCTACCAAAAAGAGAGAGCTTAAGGTAGTAGTCTGGTAACTTAAGCCGATTTTCATGTCTTTTTTGGAGGGCGTTTTTCGTAGGAAAATAAAAATGAATCGTTTTGGATATTTAGGATGTTTTTATTTACATATTAAAGATACAAAAAAAAATTTGTTTGAAAAAATTGACTAGTTTATTATTATTATTATTATTGATCGAAGTTGGCACCTCGAAGTTGGCAGCCCGGGTCCTAACTTTTTTTCTACCAAACCGATTGCTTTCAAATTTTAACAGGCTACTCTACACACTTATAGTTCTCGTCGGAACTACCGAGAAGTTTTTTCACCCCTAACTTTTTATTTTACAACCCCTTCTTTGCTAAAGTTCCTTTATTTTAGCAAAGAAGGGGTTGTAAAATAAAAAGTTAGGAGTGAACAAATTTCTCGGTAGTTCCGACGAGAACTATAAGTGTGTAGAGTAGCCTGTTAAAATTTGAAAGCAATCGGTTCGGTAGAAAAAAAGTTAGGATCCGGGCTGCCAACTTCGATCAATAATAATAATAATAATAAGCTATTACATTTTTTTCAAAAAAAATTTTTTTTGTATCTTTAATATGTAAATAAAAACATCCTAAATATCCAAAACGATTCATTTTTATTTTCCTACAAAAAAACGCCCTCCAAAAAAGACATGAAAATCGGCTTAAGTTACCAAACTACTATCTTAAAGCGAATAGAACGGTGCCGTATTCTGGTCGTGGTTATTCGGATACTCACAAGACTCTTTGCACAAGGTATAACAGTCTCGTAGTATTTTGTATACGTGCGAGAGTAGAAGCTGTATAACGGTGAACACGAACACACACACAGTATGCATCGTACTAGTTTCCCCGGTTCTGGACCACCGCGGTATACCATCGTCGCGGTAGTGAATACACTCGGTTAGTACGGTATAACTCGTGCTAGTAGGTACAAGCGGTTATGACCAGACGGCTCTGGTCATTTGGAACGCGTTTCAACAGATAGGACGAAAAGACCCTATAAGAATATGTGTACCATATATATCTACGGATAGATTGAGGTAAATGAAAGGTGCCTATAAGAGAAAGAGTCTGCATCGGACAGTGAGACATTCGAGAAGCATGAATATTATCATAAAAAAACAATCGGAAGGTTTTTGCTTTCGAAAATGACTGTGGTGTGTAACAATTGTATCACAACGATAAAAATATATATTTCCGTAGGAAATATTACAACGTCACAATTGTATTCTACAGAATACGCTCGAGCGCGGATTAAAAACTGCATAAAAAGGATTAATTAAACTACATTGCTACGGGGATTCGTGCTTTTGAAATGGCTCGAAACGGAATTTCTCGGTTCTAGTGACTAGTGGTACTCTTTCGTAATAAACTAAACACCGGCAGTAATATAGGTACTCGCGAGTGGCAGTTATGATTCGCATACACTGCGATGCATCATATGTACGTACATGGTGCAATATCGTAGAAAGGATGTGTTACATTTCCGCCATTGTGGTGGTTTGATGCACAGCATGAAAACGCACGGGGAACGTAAAACGAAAAAGACAACGAGAACGAATATCGTGCGGGAAGCATGGAACTACAACGAGATATATAGGGTCGTCAGACCTGTGGGGGTAAAACCTCGTTATCTCACATAGGAAGTCACTTCGAGGAAGTCGAGGATTCTTCGCGGCGTTTGTTCCTTCATGTTTTTCCTCCACTGTTATATACCCGCTATCGTTCTCCCTCTCTCGCTTCATTCGTTTTCTCACTCATCCTCAACCTTCCAACTTGCGCCCTTATGGTAACCCCAGACACTGTTACAGGAACATAGGGGCTTAAATTGGGCATCTCGAAATCAATCTACGCATCTCCGCCCCAAACTCCCCGCGCGGCCGTGGCAAGAGATACTCTGATGATTTCGTATCAAGCATGCCTGCTGAGTATAGGGAATGCCTGGTTATTCTATAATATCCGTGGTAGCGCTACACTGTACGAGGAGATCGAGATTTTCTCGTGATCAAACTCTCCCCTCGAGTAAGGAACATACGAGGGGGGACCCAAAAAAAACGGGAATTTCGTCATAATTTCTTCATTTTTTAATATTTTTGCACCAAATTTTGATCACCTTCAAAGTATTCTTTTTTGACCACAACGCACCTCTGCAAACAATCCTTCCAATGTTCAAAACATTTTTTAAATTCACTTATCGGGATGTTCTTTAGGTCTTCCAGCGATTTTTGTTTTACCTCCTCCACAGTAGCAAAACGCTTTCCTCTCATGTCCATTTTGAGCCTGGGGAACAAAAAAAAACCACAGGGGCTAGATCCGGTGAGTAGGGGGGGTGGACAATTGGTGTCATGCAGTTTTTGGTCAAAAACTGCTTTACGGAGAGAGCGGCGTGGGCCGGCGCGTTGTCATGATGGAGGAACCAGTCACTTGTGCGCCAAAGATCTGCCCTTTTCTTCCGTATACTCTCCCTCAATCTTTTCAAAACCTCCAAGTAGAACTTCTGGCTGACAGTTTGACCCGGGGGAACGAACTCCGCGTGCACAACACCTCTGCAATCGAAGAAACAAATGATCATTGTCTTGATGTTTGACTTCACTTGGCGAGCTTTTTTCGAACGAGGAGAGCGAGGTGTCTTCCACTGGCTTGATTGCTGCTTTGTTTCGGGGTCGTATCCATAACACCACGATTTATCACCAGTAATCACCTTGGAAAAAAGTTCAGGGTCCTCTTCGAGCTGATTTTGAAGTTCAAAACATGCCTGAAGTCGACGTTCCCTTTGCTCGTCTGTGAGAAGGCGAGGGACAAATTTGGCTGCAACTCTGCTCATGTGCAAATCTTTGGATAAAATCCTCTGAATTGAACTCCATGATATCCCAGACATCTCACAGAGTTGATCAATGGTTTGGCGACGGTCTTCATGAGTGAGAGCATTGATTTTGTCGCTGTTTTCGTCACTTCTTGACGTTGAGGGGCGTCCTGAACGGGGTTGGTCTTCAATTGACATTTCTCCATTTTTAAAACGTGAAAACCACCCGTAGACTCTGGTTTTACTTAGGGCAGCATCTCCATAAGCAGTCTTGAGCATTACAGTAGTTTCCGCGGTCGATTTCCCCAACAGGAAACAAAATTTCATAGCCGCGCGTTGCTCTCGACAATCGGCCATCACGTTTTCGCCGAAATGGAAAAAGTTGTTTCACTACAAAAATTCCCACGGGCGAACCGATGCACTCACGGCGACAGAACTTCGCACACTAACTCAGGAGACGTGTCCCCAACGGACACCTGGCCGAGCAATGGGTCCCCCCACTCTCCCTCCCCACCGCAGCGCAATTCCCGTTTTTTTTGGGTCCCCCCTCGTACATGTCTACTGAACTTGAGACTACTGAAAAACCGGCTAAGCATGAACCAAGTTTATACGCCGAGGATTCCGTACCATTCCTTTAAATGAATTTGTTTGCCGCTAACTCCATTTCTAGGCACAAGTTATTTAATCAAAAAATACTTGAGCGTCACTATATATTTTTTCAAAAATATCCCACTCTAGTTGCACGCTCCATTTGCAGTCAATTGGTTAAATGGTTTAGCACTTAGGGGCCCGTAATAGGACAGACGGGCGGACAGCCGTGACCCACGAAAAGAGTCCCTTCCGTACGGAGTCCTAAAAATGTATTTTGAGAATCACGAAAAAATATATAAATGTATCCATTATTACCGCGTATGTAAGAAATTACTAACGCAAAGCATTGGAAAATATAATCCATATACGATTGTGTTAATTAACTCGGAATATAAAATGAAATGTTCGATGTGGAACAAAAGTATAAGCTGGCGTTCTCTTGAAGAGTGTATCACTTAGCTGCGACCGAGACGTCGATATCCCGTCGTTGGGTCCACACAAGGGTGTTTTATGACCATCGTATAACAAACATTGTAAATGTGTATCCTCGGCCAACCGGAACAAGCGCCAGAGGAGAGTGGTGCTTTCACATAATAATTAACAGTAACACGTTTTTGATCAGATGTTCCTGGAATATATAGAGCGAACATTGGATGCACGCAGCAAAACAATGAGAGCAAAGAACGGAAACTAGGGATATAGGGATGAAATAAGGGATGTGCAAACTGGTGGTTACTGGATATGACCGCGGAGAGTAATCTTCCATTTTGTTCGACTGGTTTAGGTCCGGTTTCAGCCGAGAGGGGTTTACATGGACTTACTATTCCATCTACAATCGTTATTACCAGACCCTACTTTGCCCACTATGATTGCGATTATAACCGCTTTGAATGCATGCATTTTGGTGGTGTGTGACTACACTACGATGCAGCGTGCTGTCGCGGATTTAGCCAACATGTACTGATATCAAAGTGCATTGCGGTTGACACAATTCCGTTCGTTTGCCGTGCAGATTCATGTGGGGAAAGGCACAGAGAGGGAGTGGTAGCTGCGTGGAGCAACGCTTAGGCAGAGAGTATTGGGCGATTGAAAGGAATTTATGAAAAGAGAATACACATAACCAGAAGTACCCCGGAGGCTAGATAGAAAAGCAAAGGCAAGAACAGCGACAGAACTATCACCCTAGCTCGCTATACATATATGAAAATCCGACCATGCCGGTATGAGACTTTCCTTTGTCCTTACACCTTTTGCCAACCAGTCCAACCTTCACCCGTTAACACCCGGCATACCGAGAGGAAAACGCGCGTACACCCGAGTGTGCATTGAGTCTCTCTCTCTCCTTCGCCCTTTATGTCTGTGTTAGTATGTGATTCTGTCTCCGTCTCGCCTACAACGCAATACCTGTTCGTGCAAAACCCGTCTAGATTCCTCTATCCCTTTGTTCAAGCCTGCGTTGGATGTGATTAATGCACTTTGCGAGTGGACGGTGATGATGGAGGGTATACAGTGGGCGAGTTAGGATGGAAAAGCAAGAGGCGGGTAAAGCCTGTGGAGACTAAAGAGGGAGAAAGAGAGAAAGAAAGGTAGGGAGAAAGAGAGAGAGAGAGAGAAGAAAATAAAAAAGGCTTTCGATCTACCAAAAAATTGCTCCGCAACGTCTGACCAAACAAGCTCCTATCTACTGGCTTATACCCAGCCACACATTCTTTTCGCGACCGCGCCTTTCTCTCTGACATCATGCACAGCCGCGATACGTCGAATCCTCATCATATTTTTTGCGCAAGCATTTAGAATTCTCCAGGCTTTATGTCTTGATTAAATACCTCGACAAACTCCATCATTTTATTCAGAATTGGTTAAATTATGAAGAGATTCATGCATTTGTCGGTAAGAACGGCGTAGCCGTAGGATTTTGTACGTGTCCGCCCGAGGCTGAATATCTTAACGAAATATGTCGAGGCAGAGTAAGGGTGGGGCAAAAATGGAAAGAGAGATTCAAGCCTGTGAAGATGAGTCCGCTATGGCTCACGGATTCTCAGCCTTTTATATAATATCAGTTATGTTTCATAGAAGAGCGCGAACGCTAACAGGAAAACTGAAGCAGAGTAGCATGGTCGTTCGTACTACCTAATTAGTGCGCGAAGCCTTTTAAGCTCGAAGTAGTATCGTAACGTACTTTTTTTTAAATTCCAAGAGCCCCGGTCTTTTTGCTCGCTTCGCAATATACACGTTTGTGCTCTTTGTGAATGTTTGCATCAGCGAACGGGAAGTTCACTATTCTCAAGTACGTTCTCTTGCGTGAATTCTCGGCAACTCGCCACTTTTGTATCAGTCATTGTCTCGCGTTGTTCGGGTACGTACGATATGGTTCGCGGGCACTTTCTACCGCGAGTTACGCGAATCAGGTACGAAAAAAGTAACCGTGAGCACCAAGATAATCATGACTGTAGCTTACTAACCGCAATTGAATAAAATATATTATAACGTGAAGAGGGTAACAATGACGCGTAGATATATAACGTAGAACAGAATCATAAAGCTGCATTATCAATCACATGTGTCAATAATCGTTAACAGAGCTTTGGCAATTTATTGGACGCTCGAGCAGAATACACTACTTATTTTTATTCACTTGCGTGGTTCCAGAAGGTTATTAACTCGATGTCCTTTTTCCTTATTTTTCTCGTTTCATCGCCGATAATTATTCGAAGTACGGGTGCTGTCTTTTCACGCGAAAACCTGAGCTGACGTCGAATACCCCTCAACAAGGCACAATGGTTCATCGTTCCCAGATTTCAGCTCTTGCTCTCCAATTATATTTAATCATTACAATGCCTACAACAAGTCTACGTACGAGGTCTGTTCAAAAAGTATCGCGAATTTAGAATTTCCGCGGGCTACGTATATTCGATTTTCGATTTTTTTGTCGCGTTAGGTCGGTACTCATGTCCCTCACTTATGCTGAAAAAATCGGCCATTTTGAATGTTTAGTTAATTGTTGACAGCTGTTTTGGTAAGACGTGTTTTGGCGTGTCTTCGATTTTTGCCTATTCCACAAAATGGATCAAAGAATCTGTATGGAATTTTGTGTCAAAAACAAAATTAAGTGCGCGGGCGCATTCCGAATGTTCACTGTGGCATATGGTGAAGCTATCTTGGACCAAAGCAACGTTTTTCGGCGGTACAAAATGTTCTCAGAGGGACGAGAAGATGCGAACAACGAAATGCGTTCCGAACGCCCGAGCGAATCAACAACAGAGGAAAACATTGATGAAGTGAAGAAAATAATAGTGGCCAATCGTCGAATCACCGTTAGAGAAGTTGCTGAGGAACTAAACGTATCGATTGGCTCGTGCTATTCGATTTTTACCAATGATTTTGGCATGAGACGGGTTGCCGCGAAATTCGTGACAAAATTGCTCAATTTCGAACAAAAACAGTGTCGCGTTCACATTGCTAACGAGCTGTTGGACTCGGTCCGCGACGACCCAAATTTGCTCCAGAGGGTCAAAGCTCAATCATCGCAATGGAAGCTGCTTTTTTGGAATAGGCAAAAATCGAAGACAAGCCAAAACACGACTAACCAAAACAGCTGTCAACAATTAACTAAACATTAAAAATGGCCGATTTGTTCAGCATAATTGAGGGACATGGGTACCAACCTAACGCCAGAAAAAAATCGAAAATCGAATATAAGTAGCCCGGCGGAAGTTCAAAATTCGCGATACTTTTTGAACAGACCTCGTATATTTTATTTGTGTATATTTACACTTCGATGAACCAAGAGTACCTTTCTTCTCGTTGGTATCTTGTAGTCTTGCTGGAGATCTCAAACTCGGACACGATCCTGAACTAATTGGAACTCAATTAATTCAGTCGATTCAATTAATTAATACGTCGAAATTGTTTCTATCGCGAATCCCACTCAATTATCCAGCGGTTCGATACGAACAAATAAAGAATATCTATCTACATGGTGGTTCTCGTTCCTCTTTCTCATATAAACCGAGCAACTTCAGGAAAATCTCCGAGTTTATTTAACGAAAGTCTATGGCCCGTGCAATCCATGACTATGCGATGGCTTTTTTTTCTTCGCGTCCGACGAACCGGAAAATCAGGCCATCGCTGCCAAGGACAGTTATGTCCTGTGGGAGCGCTGGGAATGAGAGCAAGTATATAGCGCATATAGTACGTTGCAGACATACCCGATGAGCCATGTGGGTGTTCTCGACGACAACGTCACCGTATAGAGACGCCGTGGCTCCCTTTGGAATATTTTTCATCGTTCATTACCATACGCTTTCGTATTACGATATATTTATTCTAATTACAGTAGATTCCCTTCATTGTTAATCCCAATTTTATTATATTTCGTCGTCGTCATTACGGGAATCCAGTCAGCGAAAATCGAAAAAAAAACGGATGAAGTCAGGTTTTTTAAGTCACGACGAAGAAGGTATAGAAAATCATTAAAAAATGATGCAAATTAAAAACTTTGGAAATTCTATATTAAAAATATCATATGTAAGTAATTTTATATTCTACAGGAAAAGGGATATTCGGATTGAAGTGAATGAGCGAGAAGAGGGCGAGATCAAGTGACAATTGAGGGAGGCAAAAGAGAGAGTATCCCCGCTATCCCCGAGAGAGAAATGCGAATCGTCGCGATTGTAACCAAAATGATCCGAAAAGAAAAGAGGTGCGAGAAGCCTAGAGTATTTGCTAATCGGTCTCTCGTCAAAGGCATTGTTACTGCTAAGAGACATGTGTGTGCTAGGGCAGTATATTTATTCTATTCTGTATTAATTGAATTGCTATATAATACAGTATCTATATACGAGGTGTGTTAACTAAGTAATGAGACTGATTTTTTTCATTTTTTTTATTCAAATGGAATTACAATTTTATATTGTCACCCTCAAAATAACTTCCTTCTGAAGCCACACAGCGCTGGAGACGGTTCTTCCAATGCTCATAGCAGTGCTGGAACTCCGATACTGGACTAGCCTTCAGCTGGTCGGTTACAGCCGTTTGAATATTTTCGAGTGTCCCAAAATGAGTTCCGTTGAGGTGATTTTTCAATCTCGGGAAGAGAAAAAAGTCACAAGGACTCAAGTCAGGCGAATAAGGAGGCTGATGAGCCACAGGAATCTTTTTACTGGCCAAAAACTCGTTTATTGAAATTGCTGTGTGACAAGGAGCATTATCGTGATACAACAACCAGTTGTTCTTGATGTTTGGCCTCACACGAATGACCCTTTTTCGAAGTTTTTCAAGAACCTCCCGGTAAAAGTGAGTCAAACGGTGGTGTGAGTCAAATTCAACTCTTCCCCGATCATTCTGATTGTCAACCGACGATCTGAACGCACAAGATCCCGGATTCTGTCGACATTTTCATCGGTTCTTGAAGATGAAGGCCTTCCGCTTCGTGGTTCATCTTCAATCGACTCTCTTCCTTCTAAAAATGCCTTAAATCACCGAAACACCTGGGCTCTTGACAAAACACTGTGTCCGTAGGCCTGCTGAAGTTTAGCAAGAGTTTCCGTTGCACTGTGCCCAAGTCTGAAGCAAAACCTGATAGCACACCGTTGCTCGAAATTGATGTCACTCATTTTTAGAACACAATAGGAAAAACTGTTTGACAAAAAAAATTGCTACCGATAACCAAATGACTCGAGCGAGTTCAAACCCGTACTGAAGGCGTATCACATGATCCCCTGCCGCCCCTCCAAGCCCAGAGCCTCAAGTGTTGCCAGATCGAACGCTACGTTGCCAGCCTCATTACTTAATTTACACACCTCGTACCATGACTACCGTCGTCGATTCTGCCGACGGAGTAAAACAAAAATACCACCGTTCCTCAAGAAATATAACAAAGAGAACACCTGTCCACACATCGGCGGTTTAAGATAAGTAACAACCCCGGCATCGAGATTTCAACGACAATAAAAGAAATAAGGGCCATTTTTTCTGTGATGCTATTATATTATATCGTATAAAACGTTATATCTAATCCAATTATTTACGACGATTATAATTTGTAACGACAGCGCTAAACCGCGTATACAATACAATTCCTAATGTCAATTCCCGCTGGATGACTCGCGATCTTTTTCGATTTTAAGTAGAATGACTCGTTATTTCATAGGATCCGTATATGACTATTTACTTTATGAAGTCTTGTGCATTTATTAATCTTGTGATTTGTTTAACATGCCTGAGATAGGTCTTATGCAAATCCCGACTATCATTGTAATAATCTTTATCATTTCATTCATTTTGTATTTGGATCATTGGTCGCAAAAACGAGGATTTGATTCCTATTTCTTTATTTTTACATGCAAATTTTTCATATTTTACGGATAGCTAGTCAAATTTCTTATCTCAGACTCACTTAATAAACATTTTTATGTTGACCGTTTTGAGTTAATTTTCCTCCAATCTTTAATGAACCGATGGATGAAAAAACGAATAGTTCGTCCACTCGGATTCATAATGGGCGTGAGCGTTACAACTTGACGATATAGATATATGTTCAATTCTGTAACGATCCATTCGCCGGAACATTAATAATGACTCTCTCGAGACCTGGACCGGCTAAAGGTTCGAGTCGTCTATCTTAGCTTTCGGTCAATTCCGTATTTAATTCTAGAGATTTCGGAATTTCCATCCCACTTACTGTCGACATCCTTCCGCTCTATCACCCAAACTATCTCATACCTTCCCCTCTTTCAGACCTATCGCTGAATTGTCTTTATGTTTAAAATCAGAAAATTCATTACCAAATATATGAATATGTTAAATAAAGAAATTGGTAGTTTACTGTTCAAATATTCAAATGGGAGTTGCTATGTTTAAGTGACATCGTACGGCGTTCTCGAGCAAAACGAAATATGTGCGGGTCCCTTCATATGGACGTACTTTAGGTATCACATAAACTGCGTAGCCACCCTCGAATTCGCATACCCAATCGAGTGTCTGCAGCAATTCTAACGGCAGCGCACCGGCACTTTGTGTTTATGTTCGATTGTCTGCCAGAATTATCACGATAATTGCGATGTGAAACCGACTTGGACGCTAACAAAAACGGTAATTTATTTTTCTCGGAGCTCTATTTTGTAAAGAATTATATATTGTGAATCATACTACTATAATAAAGCTGCCGAGTTTGTTCAACTGTTTATTCGAACGCGGTAATCTAAGGACATACTAATCCGGTTTCGGAAATTCTTTTTGCATTAGATAACCCATTTGTTCAGGAAGGCTCTAGGCCACATAACTTCATGCTATGACCCTAATCTTACTATCTTACTACTACTATATATATACTAGGGTGGGTCAAATAAAATGACTAATTTTTTTTTTCCTCGATATAATGAAAAATGTATTGTTTGGCATCTTAAAAAAACCCTCTGCAAGTGTGAGCCCTTCACATTTAAATTAAGAGGTCCCTCATCGCGAATTTTCATTTCCCATTTAAATAACATGGAAATTTTTTTTTTTTAACTTTGGAATTTTATTAGACTTAAACCGTTGATGTTAGGAGAGTCTCTTAGCACATTTTTATAGATCATTTGATGCTCTACAAAAAAGCTCTCTTTTGTCTAATCGATAAAAGTAACCGTACAAAAAATAATCGGCGATAATTAGCTCTGGATTCTACTTATCTCGTTTATTAGTACATAAATTTAAAATTTTTTAAAATTTCAGTTATCAATGTGAATAACTATACTACTAATATATACTACTAATACATACTACTAATATATTACTAATATACTACTAATATATTACTCATTGTTTTCAAACAAATATGAGAGAATCCAGAGCTAATTATCACCGATTATTTTGTGCACGGTTACTTTTATCGATTAGACACAAGAGAGCTTTTTTGTAGAGCATCAAATGTTCTACAAAAATGTGCTAAAAAACTCTCGTAACATCAACGGTTTAAGTCTAATAAAATTCCAAAGTTAAAAAAGAAATGTTTCCATGTTATTTAAATGGGAAATGAAAATTCGCGATGAGGGACCTCTTGATTTAAATATGAAGGGCTCATACTTGCAGAGGGTTTTTTTTTTGAGATGCCAAACAATACATTTTTCATTATATCGAGGAAAAAAAAATTAGTCATTTTATTTGACCCACCCTAATATATACAATACTATAATAAAGCTGGAGAGCTTTTTTGTTTGAACGGGCTAAGCTCAGGAAATACTTATCCAATTTGAAAAATTCATTTGCATTAGATAGCCCCTTTATTCGGGAAGGCTTTACGCCATATAACTTTATGCTACGACCCTAAGGAGTATTCGCGGCGCGTTGAATCGGGGGACGGAAATTTAACCTGGGTGAAACCGCGGGGCACAGCTCGTAAAATATAATGAGTATTATATTTTTCAAGGAATAATATATTACCCCATGCTGAAGGTTTAAGCAACTTTTACCACGCGCTTCCCAAGTGTCAAGAATATTCCCATTGGTCGGAGTACATGGACATTCCGATCAATCGGAGTCTCAATATGCCCACGGCCATCATCCGATTGAACGTATACATCTTGTACACACATTCCGACCAAACGAAGAAAGGTCTCTACTAGCGGACGAGCCAATACTAGAAAAAAACTCCAACGAAACAAATATTCTCTCATGCGCTCGACGTCTATTACACGAACGTATTTTTAATTTTATCATTTCTTGCGATCATTTAACGACAGTGTTCATTTTCAATTGTTATTTATTTTTATTTAGTATGTTCCCACTGGTTACCCTTGCGGGATTTTACGTATGACTTTTTCCAATTTTCCCTTCTATCATTCCTTAACCGCACTATGCTAAGCTAACTTTCGTAGTATCCGCAGCTGCTTTTCAGCTAAACTGTATCGCATTCACCGTCGGTACGGGGAAACTGCAAAAAACCCATGCCGATACAGGCGGCGTTTTATTTTTACTGAGTTGCCGTTGTTTTACCATCAGAAACTCAAAAAAAAAAGCCTCCCGCTCAGTAGTCTGCGTGCAAGCCAGTGTACGGCTATGCGGTCACCTATCCCAGTACTGACGGTGGCCAATACTGTTTAACATGTGTTCGCGCTCATAATGCGACTCGACTTACGTTGCGAGTCAAACAGGGTTATAAATCCAGTTACCGAAAATAATATATTCGACACTGCAAATATCGCCAACTCCAGCGCCTCGAATTAATGAGGTGAAGGTAGTTAGTAAATAATAGAAAATGCTCCGCGAATAAACTAACACCAAATTTTATTCACAGAATATTTACAGTTGTATAATTGGATAAAATGTAACGAGTCTTATGTCTCAATGAGAGTTGATAAAAAACTTCGCGTTTTATCGACGAAGAATTGTTGTAAGGTAAAAATGTCTACCGAGACTTGATTGATAGGGAGAGTTTCAATCGCCTGAAGTTTTATTCCCATGTGTATCAGTTCCCGTGAACGATTCCCATCTGTACAATCCCCGTCGTGAACGATTCCCTTCTGTACGATCTTCGTCGTGAACGATTCCCTTCTGTACAATCCCCGTGTTGAACGATTCCCATGTGTACGATCCCCGTTATGTACGATCTCCATGTGTACGATCCCCTTGGTGTTCAAATCTCGTCGCGCTACTTCAGTTCTGGAAATTCGTTCGATCGGGCCCGAGATCTGCGTGGTCAGGCGCTTAACGCTTAACGCGGGGATTTCCAGAACTGAAGTAGCACGATGCGCTAAATTGCCAATAAATAAAATCGTAAAAGGTATCCTGAGGAGAAGTTTTTTTAAAACTAAACTTTCCTAATGCTGTTCGTTATACAGGGAAACAAATCAGCAGCGACCAACTGCGATTTCCATCAGTCAGATACGTCGTGACCCATTTCCCAAAATCTACTTTTTTTTCACTTTTCTCAAGTTCGAGCGTGATTCACAATAAACCATTGCAAGAATTGTGATTTATTACTACGTCTCATTTTTTGTTGCAAAACAATTCCACACCGCATGAATAGGGTTTCGGACGGTATGAAAAATTTGTCGATACATGCCTCAATAGATTATTAAACACATTTATAAGTAGGCTACAGAGAAAAATGTTCAACAAAAAAATAGGTAACTCAACCCTCTTAATTTGAGTTCTTAACGCAGCTGCTAAATATCTTACTAGACCCTACCTACAATAATATTATTATATAGTATATATTTTCAGATTTTCACGTCCCTTCCCTCTGTCCCCATTTGCATTCCATTCTTTGAGACTCCTACCAGAGTGTTGTCCACAGCCACGCTTTCCTAATGCACTACGACTTTGTACGAGGAACCAGAGAAACTCCGGAAAACCTAGCCGATGTAAACAGATACATTTTTTTCAGTTTCAGTTGTATTACTACATGGCACGACCAACCGGTCACCTATCCCATTACTGACAGCGACTGATTTAACTTGGGAGAGCGCCGCAGCCGTATACCGACCGCACGACCGCCGCTGCCGGTCGTACAATAATATTTATATATCGTGAGCACTTCATCTATATAGAAACAACACCAAAACAACTTTGCCAACGAAACTACCACAATATTTTGCACCAAGGACGCTAGTCTCGTTGTACCCAGGCTCAAACAGGATACCCATAGCGTCATGGACATGCTTCGGGCCATTTCCGCAGTCTCAACGTGATGGGGAATAGTTTAGAAATTGAATTACTGTCGAAAGTCTCGCGTGGACACGGCCGTGGTGCTGTTCATCGATGAAACGAGATGAAGGGTGTCATTTGGGTGCCATGCTGGTGATGCAGGATTCTATATACGTCGCATCATCGTTTCGTTCGTGTAAACATACTACGTATAGGAATATATACCTGGGACCACTCAACCGTGGTGTAATATTGTTATATCACGCTTTAGTTATAGTCACGTGACTGGCATACCAGACTGCAGAACATTGTCGTACAGATGCATGGAATACCAATAAGAAGGAGAGCGGTGTTTGGGTGGGAAATATTGGCGGACTAGCGACGGGAAGAGAACGAGTTTCTCCTTCAATGAAATCAAATGAAAGTTGCATACTGGGGCTGGCTTCTCACGTATACGAAGGAATTTTTCTCCCACGATAAAAGTTATCTTCTTCGTTTTTACCGCTGATGAGAGTGGAGGTAAATTGGTTTATATTGTATACGTATATATGTAGATAAGGACGTGAACGCGGTGGAAAGAAGGGACGGCGGAAGATGTACAGAGGGTTATTGAGGATGGTGGGAAGGAAAATCCGTAATGGGCTGTTCGTGAAAGCTGTAAAATCAGGTAACGGTGGCGAAGTAAAGTGTCGGTCGAGCAGCAGGTCAGAGGAGGGTTACGACTATCGTTCACGGATTCTCGTGGCATTTTCGAAGCGAATTCCGTATCCGTTCAGAGTATAGGGCCGAGCCCGGTATATGGCGAGACATTTTCTCAAACAACCTTGTTTTTGCGCTCCCAAAATAGGGGATAATGGTCACGTGGTCACTTTACTATGTGTCGTTGTCCAGGGAGAAAGAGAGAGATAGGGAAGAGGGTACATCGTACGAAGTACATGGTTGTGGCAGCTAACCGCTGGTGAAAGAAAACGTGTGAAATGAGAACACCGTGACCAAAGTGGCGTAGCTTTCGGTCCATGCGATAGTAATTTCTCCGGAGCTTTCGATAGGCGCATTTAACATTTCGCAGCAGGAGCAGAAACACCCCCGAATCGATACTCTTTAGGCAAATTGACTGTAGAACGAAAATATACGTGCCGAATTTTGGATGTATTTTTTACGAGATTACGTGTCGTTTTATCTCTGTCAAATTCTCGTAAATCTGTTTCTAAACTTCTAACGATGCCACCAGGGTTTTGCTGGTAAGTACTGTCGTATCGTTCTTTCCGATTACAAGGTGGCAAAAACGATAGAAAGACTCTTCGTAGCTCATCGTTCGATTTGAAGCATGTTCAGGATTTTATTCTTAGTGCAAAAAACCCTTAAATCTCGCTGCATGCTTTTTTTTATTGGGTCGTAGATGTAAAGGTATCCGTATTTCCTATTCGTTAGCACAATCCTCTTGGAGCAGAACTATCATAATGTGGGTGAGAAAGAGAGAGAGTTACGAGTTCATCGGTAATTGAAGAGCGTTCTTCCAATGCATTCACACACTAGCTTTTCGAATTTATCGTCAAGTGGCGATAGGAGTAATGTAGCATGAGTGGATGGGGGGAATAATGTATGGCATTGTATGAGAGAGACTCGTCGAGTTTTAATTTGCACGAATAGCATCACGGAAATCTCCGATGGATTTTCCGGTAATTGTCGGTCACGTTAACGGGTATAGTGACATTCGTTTGATCGTTACAAATTATGCCAATTGTTTGATGTACATCGATGAAATAACCGTTCCCGTTGAAACGCTTCAACGAAATTAAACTTTTCTTCTGCGTTCGATCTTTTTGCTTCCTCGTATAGAGGGAGTTCTGTTTTCGTGACAAGAAAAATTGAATACGCAATAGTTCCCGTTGCCGTAATCGCAACTCGTGACTTCCTCATCACATTTGTTATTGGCGTGACGTTGTTGTTGTAAATTTGATGGTGTGAAATGATGAACAGAATAGAAAAAAAATGTTTTTCGTAGAATAATAAGATTGCCGCAAAAAAATTGAACGGCAGGCCACGAAATACGAGACATAGGGGCATCATGGGCATCATTTTTAGATATAGGTAGAAGGTCAGGACATGCATGTTCTTACAGTTTTGCGTCTTAGGCGACATCGTTGATTACCAGTAGCCAGGCTGGTCGCATTGCAGTATGCCGGTGGTACTCCAACCAAAATGAGGAAGAAGAAGATATTTGAGACAGCGAGACAGATGTTGATGACAGGACCGAGGTTTTACAGAGCGAAACTGTCACATACCTAACTGGCATGACCAAACGGTCACGAGCAGATGAATATTTCGCAATATCCTCACGACAAAATTGTTCCTGAGTAACTGTAACTATGAAAACTGTCGCTGCACAAAATTGTCACCACTTAACTCTTCCCAGTTTTCATTGTACACAGCAGAATTATCACGTGCAAAACTATCACTGTCTAAACTGTCGCTATCTAAACCGTCACCATCTGAACTACCACCGTCTTAACTGTCACTGTCTAAGCTTTCACCGTAAAAACTGTCATTGTATAAACTGTGACGACCTAAATTGTCACCGCGACAACCATCGCCGCAGCAACTGTCGGCGACAGAACTGTCACGCGCTAACCTTTACACGGCTCAACCGTCACCGTTTTAACCTGAAACGTCACCAACTCACTCACGTACACGCTACACACGTAGGTAAGAACGTTCGGGCTAAGTCATGAACAGCGGTTGGTAAAAGCGTACACGAACGGCGGCACATAGCTTCGTATTGCGTCTCGCTCCGTCGAGTAGTCCGAACGCCCTTGCGTCGTGTATAACGTGTACGGATGTAAATTGGTGACATCACAGGTTAAGACGTTGACGGTTGAACCGTGTAAAGTGTAGCCCGTGACAGTGCTGCCGGTGACAGTTTTTGCCGTACGAGTTGTGGCGGTGACCGTTGGGACGGTGACAGGTGGTGTAAAACATAGTACATCATATGAGAGTTTAGAGGAAGATGATTCTACTGCATTGAAGTTGTGCGGACTACAGTTTACGCATTGACAGTTCAGGTGGTGATAATTTTGCCTCTGACGTTTCTGTCGTGTACATCAGATACCCGGGAGGTGGACGGTTTTAACGGTACAGTTTAGCTACGGGACAGTCGAATAGTGAAAATATGGCGAAAAATTTATATGCTCGTGATAGTTTTGTCGTGACAGTTCATGTCTGTAGAACCACGGCCCTGCCGTGGTCTTGATTACTTCTCAGTACTTTTCATATTAAAGTTATTAAAAGCTATATACGTAAATTCCTAAGTGACAGCAACCGATAGCAGTGGACGCGCGGTCGGTGCGCGGCTTCGGCGATCTTCCATGTTAAGTAGCATTGGCAGCGGTCAGTACTGGAATGGGTGACCGCTTAGCCGTGCACTGGAATTGGGAAGGGTCATACGTAAAAACGCGAAAGGGTATACGGTGGAACACACAATAATAATACAAAATGTATATAAATGAATTTGTCGCGTAAAAAAAAATGAAGGATCCTAAGTGATAGCTGTATATACTGATGCCGATGCGGTGAATCATTTTTTTAATCAAATGCTAGTTATGTCAGCGCTGAAGAGTTTACATGTACGAGGTCTGTTCAAAAAGTATCGCAAATTTTGAATTTTCGCGGGCTACGTATATTCGATTTTCGATTTTTTTGTGGCGTTAGGTTCATACTCATGTCCCTAACTTGTGCTGAAAAAATCGGCCATTTTGAATGTTTAGTTAATTGTTTACAGCTGTTTTGGTTAGACGTGTTTTGGCTTGTCTTCGATTTTTGCCTATTCCAAAAAAGCAGCTTCCATTGCGATGATTGAGCTTTGGTTTCCACGTCATAACCATAAACCCATGATTCGTCACCAGTTATGACCCTCTGGAGCAAATTTGGGTCGTCGCGGAATGAGTCCAACAGCTCCTTAGCAATGTTAACGCGACACTGTTTTTGTTCGAAATTGAGCAATTTTGGCACGAATTTCGCGGCGACCCGTCTCATGCCCAAATCATTGGTAAAAATCGAATAGCACGAGCCAATCGATAAGTTTAATTCCTCAGCAACTTCTCTAACGGTGATTCGACGATTGGCCAATATTATTTTCTTCACTTCAACAATGTTTTCGTCTGTTGTTGATGTGCTCGGGCGTCCGGAACGCATTTCGCTGTTCGCATCTTCTCTGAGAACATTTTGTACTACCGATAAACGTTGCTTTGGTCCGAGGTAGTTTCACCATATGCCACAGTCAACATTCGGAATGTGTCCGCGTACTTAATTTTGTTTTTCACACAAAATTTGATACAGATTCTTTGATCCATTTTTTGGAATAGTAAAAAATCGAAGACAAGCCAAAGCACGTCTAACCAAAACAGCTGTCAACAATTAACTAAACATTCAAAATGGCCGATTTTTTCAGCATAAGTGAGGGACATGAGTACCAACCTAACGCCACAAAAAAATCGAAAATCGAATATACGTAGCCCGCGGAAATTCAAAATTCGCGATACTTTTTGAACAGACCTCATATATCTGTTGATAACCATATTATGTCTCAACGTTGTTAAACCCAGCGTTTAAACGGGAAGACTTTGCTTTCATATCCGCACAGTATGATCGTAGAATGAGAATTGTTTTGTCTACCGATGCTGCTGTCTCGCATTCCGATGCCGCGGATTTGTTTCATAGGACGGAGTCTCTCCGCCGCGTTGCGATAGTTGCATCCGGTCTTTTGCGAGTTATATACGCTGCAACCATCTCAGCGGCTCGCGATGAGACAGTGCCTCGCGGAGCGGATGTCGAGATTCGTCATGTCTCCTGAGGTGCCACTCCACTTTTGCTCCCCCTACCTCCTGCAGCGAGATGCATCGCAAATCGAGCGATGATCAACAGAAGCCGTTGTAATGTGGTTGAGTGCGAAGATCCTCTCGACAGTACTAACTGTCGCGCTAATTGCAACACATTAATAACGGGATAATAGAAACTCGAACTAATAAATCCGGAGCGTTTGTTGCAACGTTCAATACGTATTAACCGCGAGAAACTATTATTTGTATCCGATAAAAAGTGATAATCTACGTGAATAAAAATCACCATTCGCTTATAAATTGTGATCTTCTCCTTTGCGTGAAACCGAGGACATCTTCCTAATTCCTGAAAAGCTCTGATTCCTCGCCTGTTTCGCATCGTACTCGTCACGGTTCGTTACTCGCTCGATAAAGACACCGTTGGGCTACAGACTTATTCTTACGCTTATTACCATCCGATCACGTAATACAGCCTTGGAAAGGCTTCGCCAAAGACTTAACCTGGCGATTCGAAAACCTTACGTTCTTTATTATGACGGGTGCCCTTGTGATGTGTATTTTGCATGCGGGGCAGAGTTGATAACGAACGCTAGTTGGATTCGTGTCATTTTCTGTTCTATTTGCGTAACAACGTCAAATCCGTTCTGCTTACACAACTTTTCTAGTTTAATATTGGGTTCAATTATCAGTATATTCCTCGCGCAATACCGCTTAAGATCATTCATGCTATGATAATAATACTTGTTCAGTACGCCTGCAACAAGGTCGATGTTTGACTCGAAACATAATCTATTTATAAACGATGATTTGCTTTTATCTCAATCGAGTAATTACGGAGGGGAAAAAGTCCCTGCGGTACTGTAACACTCATTCTCCGCCGACACTTACATGTCGGTATGCCTGCGGTTCGAAATAATCTTGTATCATAGCTTTTGACATTTTTTTGCATTGTCTAACAATTTTTATCATTTCACCATTTTTTTATTTGTCAAATTTTAGGTGAACTATTAGAAGTGATTGACATTCTTTTGTGACGTATAATTCGAATACTATACTTTATATGTAGAAGACGCATACCAAATTTCGCTGCTGCCCGGAGTCGCTTCAAAAAGGTATTGTGTTTTTGCGCAATATAGACAGACGGACCGGCAGGCGGGCAGACGGAGAATTCATGGGAATTCATTTTTTGCATTTTAGGACATGCGAAACATGTATGTACGTCAACCATAATCTGCAGGTCGATTTTTTTTCGGATTACGATACTTTCTCCATACTTTTCATGTGATGCGAATAGTAAAAATTGCGTTTTTAATACCAATGTGTTCAAAATGTTCGAAACATCGAAAAATCACATTTATCCAAAACTTTCCATGTGTGTGTGTGTGTGTGTGTCCCGTAAGTTACATGCTCGCAAAATTCAAATAGGTTTATCTTTAAGGTAGTAGTCTGGTAACTTAAGCCGATTTTCATGTCTTTTTTGGAGGGCGGTTTTTTGTAGGAAAATAAAAATGAATCGTTTTGGATATTAAGGATGTTTTTATTTACATATTAAAGATACAAAAAAAAATCAGTTTGAAAAAATTTTTAAGTTTATTATTATTATTATTATTATTATTGATCGAAGTTAGCACCTCGAAAAAAAGCGCGTGGGTGGCCCCGGTGATTTTGGCTCTTGATGTTATCTGAAATAAAAAATTCTTGATAATTTTTAATCTATAGACATGTCATTCTGGTCGGAACTACGGAAGTTAAATTTCATGGATAAATAACAAAATGGTGGACTTTGGAAAAAAAAGTCCTTTTATTTTAGCTAAGAAGGGGTTGTAAAATAAAAAGTTAAGGGTGAAAAAATTTCTCAGTAGTTCCGACCAGAATGACATGTCTATAGATTAAGAATTATCAAGAATTTTTTATTTCAGATAACATCAAGAGCCAAAATCACCGGGGCCACCCACACGCTTTTTTCGAGTTGCCAACCTCGATCAATAATAATAATAATAATAAACTATTACATTTTTTCAAAAAAATATTTTTTCGTATCTTCAATATGTTAATAAAATCATTTTAAATGTCCGAAGCGATTCATTTTTATTTTTCTACAAAAAAACGCCCTCCAAAAAAGACATGAAAATCGGCTTAAGTTACCAGACTACTACGTTAAAGCAACCGGACCAATGTCGCTTAAACTTTGCAAAAATTTCAGTATCAAACCCCTGTTCTTTGCTACAATTTACGTTGAAATCACTTAGGAATGTTAGCCTTCACACGATTTTGAATTGTTCGGAAAAAATCTGTGATTTGGTTGTGCTTGCGCAAGTTTTCGGCTGTTAAATCGAAACTTTCGAAACTTTCGAAAATCTTTTAAGAAGTTCCGTTTTTCTAACATTATGAATTTTTATAAAAATGTTTCTAATACCATTAGCTTCCGCAAATTGTTAACTATCGAGATAAAACTTCGTACACGAATAGGGTAGAGGGCAAAGATGCTTGATGTTGCATCTGACGAGAATTAGAGTTCAGATTTATTATATTTTTGATTGCTCCCTCATAATTCTTCGATTTTGCACACTCACAGAGCTTGTTTATGAGGATGGTCAAATCCAGAAACGTCCTTGTTGACGAGATAGAATGGCGAATGCGGAAAAATTATGATAAGCTTCTTTTAGTGAGAATCAGTTAAAATAAATAGATATTTTCTTTCAATACTTCAGAAATTGTGTGTGTATGTGGGTGTTCTTTATACATGACATTCCCATGAATGAAAATTTGGAGTACATATTAATGTAACAAAAGCCCACCCCCACCCAACAACACCAAGCCAACACCCACCTCTCAGTGAGGCCGGGAAAGTATCTGAAAGTGTTAGCAAGATTCGAGAAGCGAAAAAGCAATGGAGGACGATATTTTTTCGGTCGTGTAGTAGGCGTTGGCGATGACAAAAGTAGGGTGAGAGCGGCCTTGCCCGAGGGTTAGAAAGGATAAGCGACAGAGTGAGAGATATTTTTTTTATTCTCAAACGAGAGTGAAGAATAAATATAGACTCGACGGATTCGCGGTATCAACGGCTTTATGCCCGTGGCTTATTGTGGCGCGAGGTACGTTACGATATACGTATATACTTGTATGAGGATTTAACGAAAATCCGCGACAGGCGAAAAATACATATTTCACCCCGTGTGCTCGCGCGTGAATGAGGTCCTCCAGCGGTATAAGGAAAAAAACATAGATACATATTGTATACATTTATATGGGTACACCGAAGAAAAAATATAACAGTAATTCCACCCAAATTCGTTCGGGGTTATGAGCTCAAAACAACGTAGTAAATCTGGAACAATTTGGAAACTTGTAGGTTCACATACCGACTATTGAATAACTCCGTATCCGCCAGACTAAACTGGTGATCAGAATTCGCAAATAATTCTGACAATTGAGGTTTCATAAATACGGATCTATTATCATATACACTGACTCACTTTATATTCGAACCGTCACATCGTTGTGTGAAAAGAAAATTCACTCGCTTCATCAACCTTTGACGGACGTTTTGTATAATCGTGCGCGATAAATATGTACGACCGCGTTTCACTTTAATATCAATTTTTCAAGCAAAGATTCATTCCCTTATAAATACGGTTATTTTTATTCTATTTTATTTTTACAAATGAATTCATATCTCATCTCTTATCCCCGACCTCTCGCTATGTAACCTTTTTCCTGTAAATTTCAATGAAATCTGTTTAGAGGTTTTCGTGTGAAAGCGTAACATAAATAAAAACTTCGCCTTACTTGAGATAGATACCTCATGTAGCGTATATAGGAAGGGTAGGTGGCGTGCGAACGGAGTCTACATTGTATACATAAAACATGCCGCCGGAGCCAGCCCCGAAAACAGTTGCGAAGCTAACTCAAACAGACGCCCGCGTGGCGACAAGAGGCAAACGAAGGGAAGAGAGGATAGCATCCTGTTTTTTTTTCCCTTCCGGACGAAAAATTCTCGGCAAAACCTCCACCGAACATTGATGTAACATAAAACATACTCAAAGCCACCCCGCACAGAACGATCTGGTAAAACAACTTTTTTACGGTATATTTAATATGCTTGCGTTTGGATGAAAGAGTTAACAGTATCAATGGAAACATTTTCCGTAGAGTTGTAGATATAAACGAGAAGCAAATTTGACGAGTATATTATAGTCAAAGGAAATGCATATCGAGAACATAGAGATTGGTTACCGGTGCTGGCAACGTGGGGTTGAAAGAAGACGAGATGCGCTAGAGGGTTGTTACGAACTTGACTACTGTCTCGTTTTCTCTATGTTGCTTCTCGTTTTTGTTTTTTTCATTGTCGTACTCTTTCGTTTCTCTCTATCCACCCTTCTCGTTTAAATATTTCTCGAATGAAAACCCGTATAGCTGCATATATTTAGTATTCAGTGTGCCTCCGCAGAAATAACTGTTGGAGTCCACACCCTGAGGCACTCTGAATATGCTGCGGCGCCAGGTACATGTAAGTTAAAAAGGACAGTATACGTATATTTATAATTCTGCCTCGTGGAACGTTCACGAAAGCCTCACTCGTTTTACTATAAAATTATATTCAGCATATGTTACGAGCGAAGAAGAAATCGTGAAACACATTTCAACTCTATATTACGATGGCCGTTACTCCACTGTTCAGTTTCATTAATACTAATGTGAAACCAATTTAAGGTAGTAGTCTGATAACTTAAGCCGATTTTCATGTCTTTTTTGGAGGCCGTTTTTTTGTAGGAAAATAAAAATGAATCGTTTTGGATATTTAGGATGTATTTATTTACATATTAAAGATACAAAAAAAAATTTGTTTGAACAAATTTAATAGTTTATTATTATTATTATTGATCGAAGTTGGCACCTCGAAGTTGGCAGCCCGGGTCCTAACTTTTTTTCTACCGAACCGATTGCTTTCAAATTTTAACAGGCTACTCTACACACTTATAGTTCTCTTCGGAACCACCGAGAAATTTTGTCACCCCTAACTTTTTATTTTACAACCCCTTCTTTGCTAAAATAAAAGGACTTTAGGGGTTGTAAAATAAAAAGTTAGGGGTGAAAAAATTTCTCGGAAGTTCCGACGAGAACTATAAGTGTGTAGAGTAGCCTGTTAAAATTTGAAAGCAATCGGTTCGGTAGAAAAAAAGTTAGGACCCGGCCTGCCAACTTCGAGGTACCAACTTCGATCAATAATAATAATAATAATAAACTATTAAATTTATAAAAATTTTTTTTTTTTTTGTATCTTTAATATGTAAATAAAAACATCCTAAATATTCAAAACGATTCATTTTTATTTTCCTACAAAAAAACGCCCTCCAAAAAAGACATGAAAATCGGCTCAAGTTACCAGACTACTACCTTAATAATTTTACTGCTATTATCGTTGTATTTTTTATTATTACATGTTCCAACGTATACCCTTGAGGGTTTTTACGTATGACCCTTCCCAATTGTCCCTTCTATGACTACCTACTCGCACTGTGCTGAGCTAACCTAACTTCCGTGGCATCCGCAGCTGTTTTTTAGTTACACTGTATCGCACTCTCCGTGGATACGGGGAAACTGCGGAAAACCCGTAGCGATACAGGCAGCTTTTATTTTTACTGATTTTGGATCGTTTTATCATCAGAAAAGTAGTTGGCGTTTAAGCCAGTGTATGGCTAAGCGCTTACCTATCCCAGTATCACCAAAGCCACGCACCGACCACGCATCCACTGCTGCCGGTCTTAAGGTAGTAGTCTGGTAACGTGGGTTCGAAAAATCGAAAATTTTTTTTTTGCTTAATATGAAAGTACAATGCCTTGAGAATATACTGTGAAAATTTCAGACCGAAATTCGAAATACTTCCGGAGTTATAATGAGTTTTCGAGAGCGCCTTGAAGTCGCACATTGAAGGTCGACCGAATTTTAAACGCGTTTTTCTCAAAACAGTGTTTTTCTGGTCAGCCCGGGTCCTAACTTTTTGTCTACCGAACCGATTGCCTTCAAATTTTAACAGGCTACTCTACACACTTATAGTTCTCGTCGGAACTTCCGAGACATTTTTTCTCACCTAACTTTTTATTTTACAACCCCTTCTTTGCTAAAATAAAATTACTTTTTTTTCCAAAGTCCGCCATTTTGTTATTTATCCATGAAATTTAACTTCAGTAGTTCCGATTAGAATAACATGTCTATATATTAAGAATTATCAAGAATTTTTTATTTCAGATAACATCAAGAGCCAAAATCACCCAGGCCACCCACGCGCTTTTTTTTCGAGGTGCCAACTTCGATCAATAATAATAATAATAATAATAAACTATTAAATTTTTTCAACAAAATTTCTTTTTGCATCTTTAATATGTAAATAAAAACATCCTAAATATCCAAAACGATTCATTTTTATTTTCCTACAAAAAAACGCCCTCCAAAAAAGACATGAAAATCGGCTTAAGTTACCAGACTATTACCTTAATATCTTCACTAATTAATCTTAATCATTTATATTTTGTTAATTAGAAGATTGCATCAGGGAATTTTTGGTATACCCGAATTCAGTCTGGTATATTCTCGTATTCTGTCAGTAATTCATCAAAAATGTCCATTGAAATAATTTTTTTGAATCATCAATTTCAATTATGGTGCGAAAAAGAATGCCGTTAACCATATAAACGTACTTACTTGCCAAACGTGATAAAATAGAACAAGCAGTAATTTCAAAATTTTTTCTATTCTTGAGTTCCATAAATTTTCTCACCAGCAAGCTTACAAGAAATAAAAGGAAAGAAAGACGGAAATGTGTATATGAGTATTGTATACAGGGTAAATATATAGATAGTTTGAGAGAGCGGATACTCCACTGGAAAAGCTATCTTTCTCTCTCACTCTCTCTCTTTATATGTATATACTCGTATATGTAGAGAGAGAGAGAGATAGAGTGGTCTAGATGCTTTCTGTGTTCTCGACATCCACCTCGGCGACCTCTCTTCTCGCTATACTACTTGTACCGTCGTTCCTGTGTCTGACTTAAAATATGGTCGTCGACCACACCTCCTTACTACCGTAAAACAATTGTCCTTGGTCGCCTCGTAAACGGTGAAAAAATTCTCCCGACAATGCCGCAAAGAAGCTCAAGCGAGAGAGGCCGAAAAGCTCCGACGAAAGACTACCCTTAAAACGTTCCTGAAAGAAAAATCCCACCCACTAATCGTTCTTTTCGGTTTCGTTCTTTGACGAAAATAAAAGATTGAAACTACGGTTGTCGAGCAAGCGCACCCTTCACCGCTCACCGTACCCCTAACACCCCGATACGCGAAAACGAATGCTTGCGGTCGTTGAAGTGCGATTCGTATATAGATACTATTCCGGGCTCAAAAACTTTTCTCTGTAGAATGCAGCAACGACGATGTGGGCTAAAGACAGAGAAGGACGCCTTTAAGTGCAGCTCGAAACAGTTGCCAGAGCGAAAAGATAGCGAGAAAGCGAACGCGTACCGCGAATAAAATGGTTGACCCATTTTAAATTGGTTGATAAAATGGGCGAACAAACGGAGATGGTAAGGTGACAAGTATCCTCGGTGGAATAACATAGAAGGAGCTCTCCAAGTAATATACGGGGTGGAAAAAAGTCATAGTCGAACTTTTGGCATTATTTTGTATTTTCTGACAATTTTTTTCACTTCACCATTTTTTTGCCATTCTCTGATTTTTCGCATTTCCGATAAACTATCAGAAGGGATTGAGATACTTTTATGAAATGCAATAGCAAAACTACATTTTATATATAGGAGTCACGCACCAAACTTCCTTGTAATCCACAGTCGCTTCATGAAGTTATTGTGCTTTCGGACGATACAGACACTCACGTAGGCAGACAGATATTCTACGATATATAAAATATGTAATTCAACCATAATCTGAGAGTCGGCTTTTCGTTGGATTATGGTAGTAGTCTGGTAACTCAAGCCGATTTTCATGTCTTTTTTGGAGGTCGTTTTTTTGTAGGAAAATAAGAATGAATCGTTTTGGATATTTAGGGTGTTTTTATTTACATATTAAAGATACAAAAAAATTTTTTTTTGAAAAAATTGAATAGTTTATAAAAATAGGAAAAAAAAATTTTTTTTTCCAAAGTCCGCCATTTTGTTATTTATCCATGAAATTTAACTTCGGTAGTTCCGACCAGAATGACATGTCTATAGATTAAGAATTATTAAGAATTTTTTGATTGCAGATAACATCATTGGCCAAAATCACCGGGGCCACCCACGTGCTTTTTTTTTTGAGGTGCCAACTTCGATCAATAATAATAATAATAAACTATTAAATTTTTTCGAACAAAATTTTTTTTGTATCTTTAATATGTAAATAAAAACATCCTAAATATCCAAAACGATTCATTTTTATTTTCCCACAAAAAAACGCCCTCCAAAAAGACATGAAAATCGGCTTAAATTACCAGACTACTACCTTAAAATACTTTCTTACTTTTCATATTTATGATGAGAAAGTAAAAATTGTTATTAGCCGTGTCTGTAATTCAAGCCACTCTCTGGCTACAACCGGCGTTACGTATATATATGTATACTAGGGGGCTTCGCTAACCCCCTGACCGCAATTTTGGACACCCCTGACCAAACATTTTTGACACCCCTGACCTCGATTTTGGATACCCCTGACCTCAATTTTGGACACCCCCTACTCAACTCTTGTACACGGCGGTGGCGGCGGCGATATATTTATATAATATAGAAAGATTAGGGTGTGCCATTTGGGGGCAACTTTTTTTTTTCAACTGTTCAACAGGTATGGCAACTTCCAGGCTGGTGAAAAAAGAAGCCTGTTCAAATTTGAGCTCTTAATATCAATATTTAGATGCGACTCACCGCGAATTTCTATTTCCCATTTAAATAACATGGGAAAAAATTTTTTTCCTATTTGGAATTTTATACTTCGGCAATGGCATATTGTTCGATGACACGCAAGATATATTTTATAGAGAATTGAATGCTCTACAAAAAAGATATCCTGCAGTTTTTCGATAAACGTAACCATTCCGATGATATCCGAGTTCAAAGTTCAAAATGAACAAAAATTCATCTGTTTTTTGAATATTACAGCGAAACAATTGACACTATTGACTCTATTAAGAAATGTCAAATGACTTTTTTGTAGCTTATTAAATTTGCCATGAGAATTGTCTCATTTATGATTAATTAATATTGATCGTTAATTGTTCAATGCTGTAAGAAGTTATTTTCTTTAAGAAAACTGGTTCTAATGGGCTAGTATTTAACACAATAGTTACAAAGAGACGGACAAAATACTCACGAGTAAAACATCTTTCTTTATTCCCAATAACGGTGAAAAGAAATGGTTCATTAAATTTTTCTAAACGAATTTATTAATAAAAAATTATAAAAAATATTTAAAAAAAAATTATATTTGTTGCCTGTTTTGAAAGAACTTAAAAATATCCACATTTTAAATGGCCACAACCCATGGGAGAACTTTTTAAAATGGCTAAAAATGATGACACCTGCAAAAATAAGCAAAAATTGAGATGGTTAGACTATGAAAATCTGGCAAAGAAAATGTAAAGAACATCGTAGCTAAATGAATCATGCCACCGTTTAGGGAGGCTTGAGCGCGGTACGGTCGTGGCGATTCGTCACATGGTGTGCGGTCTGTGGGGCGGGTAGCGTGCAACAGAGAGTTGTGTATCTTAAAAACTAGTTCGTGAATCATGTTCAAAGTTGAATATCTTCCTTTTGAGAACGTTCTCTTAACATTAACCGGTTTCTTTATTATTCATTTTTTTCTTATTATTCCGCAACGAAACTTCATACGCTCGAAAGTAACAGTCTTTCCATACAGCTAATGTGTAACGGCTTAACTTGAACAGTACTTATATAAAAAACCAACCCGCGATACGACGGCAAATTTGCATGCATCTCGATGCAGTGTTTCCTTAGAATAAATCCAAAGATTATATGGTTATGTGTTGATCGCTAAATCGCTAAAGGCTCCTCAAAAGTTCAATCGTCACGAACAGATTGAGCATGGTGTACAGTCTCAACTTGATCGGAAAAAAAATTATAGCCATTTCAGTGTCCTATAACTTTTGTCGCTCAAAGGCAAAAAAAAAGGCCATTTCATATATTTTACGATCCTTTATATCGATTTTTTCCCCGCTGATCGCTCAGCCACAAAATCCGCGTTCTTTTTACGTAGAAATACAAGCTCTCTAATGGATCATTTTCACTGGAACGAACGAAGCGGTGGATCCATTTAGAGTATGAGTGGAGAACATCCGGGAAAGTGGTTTGTCGATTGAGGAGAGAGGGGGAGAGAGAGAGAAGCAGACAGAGATGCGCAGCTTTTATCCTTTATATACGCTCGAGTTTATCCCTGGATTTCCTGAATTGTACGCGAGACTGTGCACTCCAGTGATGTCCGAATCTTTAGCAGCTCGTAATTACTGGCCCGAGCTTGTTAAATGCGCCCTCTCGTGATACACTAACTAATCAAATGGCACTTAAAAGAGCTTATTGCAAATTTGCAGATAGAGTTGACAAAAAAAAAACAGCGAACAGCTAACGACACAAGAGAAGCCATACAGGTTTTGTCATTATTGTCCTTGCATTAGATACGCTAACATTATTGTCACTGGAGCTTCGTTAAAAAAATGTGATGTGCTCGAAAAATATGCCTTCAAAGGTTCAGGATGGCTCATTAAAAGTTTCGGATGGCTTATTTTGTGCAATAAAGCTGTCGAGGAAAAAGTATTTGTAATGCACGAACTAATGGAACAATTCCTATTAAAAATTTACAATAAACAAAAAAAAAGAGAGCGGAGAGCTGACAAAAAGCCGTAGAAATTCCGATATTACTACCGTTATTACATGACGAGAACTACGACACGACTTCGTAAAAAAACGTATATCTGCTGAAAAAACTGATATTAAGGTAGTAGTCTGGTAACTTAAGCCGATTTTCATGTCTTTATTGGAGGGCGTTTTTTTGTAGGAAAATAAAAATGAATCGTTTTGGATATTTAGGATGTTTTTATTTACATATTAAAGATACAAAAAAAAATTTGTTGAAAAAATTTAATAATTTATTATTATTATTATTACTGATCGAAGTTGGCACCTCGAAGATGGCAGCCCGGGTCCTAACTTTTTTTCTACCGAACCAATTGCTTTTAAATTTTAACGGGCTACTCTACACACTTATAGTTCTCGTCGGAAACACCGAGAAATTTTTTCACCCCTAACTTTTTATTTTACAACCCATTCTTTGCTAAATTCCTTTTATTTTAGCAAATAAGGGGTCGTAAAATAAAAAGTTAGGGGTGAAAAAATTTCTCGTTGGTTCCGACGAGAACTATAAGTGTGTAGAGTAGCCTATTAAAATTTGAAAGCAATCGGTTCGGTAGAAGAAAAGTTAGGACCCGGGCTGCCAGCTTCGAGGTGCCAACTTCGATCAATAATAATAATAATAATAAACTATTGAATTTTTTCAAAAAAAAATTTTTTCTATCTTTAATATGTAAATAAAAACATCTTAAATATCCAAAACGATTCATTTTTATTTTCCTACAAAAAAACGCCCTCCAAAAAAGACATGAAAATCGGCTTAAGTTACCAGACTACTACCTTAAACGTTCGAAATTGGTTATTATGTCGTGCTACGTCTCTCGAAGAAACGAATTTTTTAGCATGAGTTCTATACCTCAACATTCTTCATTAATATACTGTCACATTTTCGATCACTCGAAGGCAGTATTTTTCGTACGGTTTAACGAGAATCGGCTTTCATGCCGATTTCACCCTCCTACTTTTATAAAACGATGGTTTGTCAATGCAACATGAATTGTATAACTAAGTCACGCAATTGCATACTGCTATAACCGAAATTTCTTGTGGCTCATAAGTCAATCAACTTCAGGCAATCTGTTCGTAAAGCTGAATGGATTAAACAGCAATTGTTTCCTGCACGCGATTTCCTCAGTTACTTCAGTGACTTTAGGCTTTCGGGCACTACATTTATATTCTCTCGACCGATATACGAGGTCTGTTCAAAAAGTATCGCGAATTTTGAATTGTCGCGGGCTAGGTATATTCGATTTTCGATTTTTTTGTGGCGTTAGGTTGGTACTCATGTCCCTCACTTATGTTGAAAAAATCGGCCATTTCGAATGTTTAGTTAATTGTTCACAGCTGTTTTGGTTAGACGTGCTTTGGCTTGTCTTCGAAAAACAAAATTAAGTGCGCGGACGCATTCCGAGTGTTGACTGTGGCATATGGTGAAGCTACCTTGGACCAAAGCAACGTTTATCGGTGGTACAAAGTGTTCTGAGAGGGCCGAGAAGATGCGAACAACGAAATGGGTTCCAGACGCCCGAGCACATCAACAACAGACAAAAACATTGATGAAGTGAAGAAAATAATATTGGCCAATCGTCGAATCACCGTTAGAGAAGTTGGTGAGGAACTAATCGTAGCGATTGGCTCGTGCTATTCGATTTTTACCAATGATTTGGGCATGAGACGGGTAGTCGCGAAATTCGTGCCAAATTGCTCAATTTCGAACAAAAACAGTGTCCCGTTAGGGTGGGGGGGGGGGGGGGGGGGTAGGGTTTTAAAGGCGAAAAAAAAGCATATTTTTATGATTTTTTTGCGGCGACATGAGTAATATAATTTTATTAAATAGAATTACATATTATTGTACAACTATTGACGTATCTCAGAAAAAATGTTCAATGAAAAATATTGATAAATAAGCCGGTGACGTTGAATCTCCACAGGCGCCTTGAAAAAAAGTGGTTTTGCGGTGAACATTATAACTCGTTACCGGATCATCTGAAACAAAAAAATTGATATGTATTTTAAAGGTGATGTATTTCTCGAGGTAATCAGGAAGAGTTTTTTTTTTTTTTTTTTTTTCTATTCTTTGCAGCACTTGGAAGTGAAAAACGCAATTTTAGCTAAAAAAATCGCGCTTCATTTGTTATTAAAAAATTGAAAAAATTGAAAAAGTAAAAAAACTCCTCCTGATTACCTGTTGATTTATGTGAAGAAGTAATGTTTAAATTTTCAAAAGGATCGGTTCAGTAGATTTTGAGTTCTAATGTTCACAAACTTCAAAAATTACGTTTTCGGGAAAATTGATTTAAAGTTTACGCTGTAAACTGTAAAAGCTGCTGCTGCTTGTGTTAAAGTTTACGTTGTACGCTGTAACTCCGTTAGTTTTACTCCGATTGACTTAAAATTCATACACAATATTCTCGACATATTGTTCATTCAGAACAAAAAACAAAAAAAAAATGCAAAAAAAATAATTTTAAAACCCTACCCCCCTCTTAACATTGCTAAGGAGCTGTTGGACTCGGTCCGCGACGACCCAAATTTGCTCCAGAGGGTCATAACTGGTGACGAATCATGGGTTATGACGCGGAAACCAAAGCTCAATCATCGCAATGGAATCTGCTTTTTTAGAATAGGCAAAAATCGAAGACAAGCCAAAACGCGTCCAAGCTGTCAACAATTATCTAAACATTCAAAATGGCCGATTTTCTCTGCATAAGTGAGGGACACGAGTACCAACCTAACGCCACAAAAAAAAATCGAAAATCGAATATACGTAGCCCGCGGAAATTCAAAATTCGCGATACTTTTTGAACAGACCTCGTATATGTGCCGCGTAATATGCGGAAAGAGGGGAGTAAGATTTATTTCAACGTTTATTTGTTCTCCCTACTAATTGACATTTCGAGTACCACATACCTATATACAGACGATAGATTTACATATAAACAAGTTGCCAAATTATCACGGTTTTGGTTCGCCCGCGAAAAGCCTGTGTAGCAGTCAGAATACTCGTATATCAACATTTGAAACGTCAAAAAATCGAGAAAGTTTCAGTATTTGATTTTCTTCCGTTTTGTGAAAATGATTTAGAAAGTAGAAATGACGTTACCGTCAAGCATGATTCAATAAAACACTATGTACACCTCCGTCTCGTAACACACATAACGAAACAACTATCTCCGATCCAGACAACTCTTCGAAGCGGCTTTTTTCGCCTCGGGTCTCGTCTGGCTCCGTCTTCTGTTTCTGGAAAAACTTTGTTGTCCCCCGAGTAAAGGATTCTCGAGCATGCAGTAGCAGTACTTTACCGACAATACGCTTCACGACAATCGATATGCACACCTTATACATGCACTATATATCGTTACGGATAAAAACTGTATAGAGAAGTGGCCACCACGTACCGGTACATTGCGTCCCCTCTATTCGTACATATTTTCCTTGGCATATATACGATTGTATATAATGCACAGTTTAGTATATACATAGGTACTTGGCAATCGGCCATTTCGACATTTTTCAATGGTCTCGATGCATGCGATATTCGCATTTCTTGCAAACCTGGATTCATCGTATATGCTTTTGCATATTTCACTTCCTCCTCTTCTCTGTTCCCTGTATTTGATTCTATGCGGATTTTACGTACTTATATATAAATAAATATAACGAGTACACCCAACTTTGCAGATCGTTATCAAACACATGCGTAGCTTATTTATAACGAAGTATATTCTAGGTACGCGTGAGAGCGCTCTGACGTGCATTTATGTTTCTACCCTCAGAAGAAAAGATTGTAGCCACAATTATATAGCCATGCTTCTATATGGCCGTAACTACGAAAATAGTCAGATCAACTATTTTACATCTTACTAAACGCAGTTAGTTGAAAGACATAATCGAAATGATTTATAAGGACAGAATTTTTTTCGTTGCTTACAACCGCAAGTTATGTCATGAGAACTAGTAATAGAAAGCTTAAGTGACTATTTAATAGTTAGCTACCTTGAAAAAAATGTTGCAACAACTATTATTTCTGATTTTTTCAACAACATTGTATTGTTTATTGCAATAGAATCTGACAAGCTCCGACGCCTTTATAAAATGATTGCGATAGTTACAAGTTAAGGTATGCTTCCACTTTTGTTTACGTGATGACATACGAGGTGTGTAAATTAAGTAATGAGACTGGCAACGTAGCTTTCGATCTGGCAACACTTGAGACTCTGGACTTGGTGGGGCGGCAGGGGAACATGTGATACGCCTTCAGTACGGGTTTGAACTCGCTCGAGTCATTTGGTTGTCCGTAGCAATTTTTTTTGTCAAACAGTTTTTTCTATTGTTTTCTAAAAATATCAGGTTATCAGGTTTTGCTTCAGACTTGGGCACAGGGCAATAGAAACTCATGCTAAACTTCAGCAGGCCTACGGAGACAGTGTTTTGTCAAGAGCCCGGGTTTTTCGGTGGTTTAAGGCATTTTCAGAAGGAAGAGAGTCGATTGAAGATGAACCACGGAGCGGAAGGCCTTCATCTTCAAGAACCGATGAAAATGTCGACAGAATCCGGGATCTTGTGCGTTCAGATCGTCGGTTGATAGTCAGAATGATCGGGGAAGAGTTGAATTTGACTCACACCACCGTTTGACTCACTTTTACCGGGAGGTTCTTGGAAAACTCCGAAAAAGGATCATTCGTGTGAGACCAAACATCAAGAACAACTGTGTGTTGCATCACGATAATGCTCCTTGTCACACAGCAATTTCAATAAACGAGTTTTTAGCCAGTGAAAACATTCCTGTGGCTCCTCAGCCTCCTTATTCGCCTGACTTGAGTCCTTGTGACTTTTTTCTCGTACAACATAATGAATTGGTAACGCCAATCTCCATCTCCATCTTACTGAGAGCTGGGAGTGAAAAGACGTAATCAAAATGATTCAGAGTTACAATCATTTTCTAGTAACCGAAGCAACAAGTGTCATGATTTAAGTACCCATAACTGGAAGCTCGGTCCACTAATTTGTGTAGATTGGTGCTGGCACGAAGATTTGTTAGAGGAATTATTCTTTCTAGCTGTAATGCCTATAATTATAACGAGTCCAATAACACAAAAAATGTCGGATCCAGGTACTTTTGGAGTTGAATTCTGTCCTCAGATTTTTAAATGAATAAAATCCTATCGGTCTAGTGGTACTGGAACCTCCGACCTGATGCATTTTAATCTATTACTCTACCTATTACGCTACTATAATACATCTTATTGAAGTCTAGAATTGCGAATCGGGCTTATAAATAATCAACTTTTTTGGACGTTCAAAATTACGATGGCCGGTAAAAGTATTATTGTGGACAACTAAATTACCGATTAACTTGGGAGAGAGCTGGAATCAACTTAATATACTTACAAAGTAGAATTATTTTATAAACCTACACATGGTAATTCAGTAACCAGAAAATATAAACTTTTGAACACGATTGCATATATTTTTAGTCGGATCTGAATTTAATAGTGGTTACAACGCAAAGCGATGATTATTTCAACAATATCTATAATTGTGTTCGCACCAAATCTTTGGTAACCGAATTGAATCAACTTCCCTTCGCAGTAAGATGAACAAATCAGTAAACGTTAACATGACTATTAAGAATAGTTAATGTAAGCAATAAAATAATTCATCCAACCTCAAATGATTAGTTACATACGGACATAACTGATTTATTGCAGTTACGACAACAGTAATTTCTCAACTACGCCAAATAAAACTATGCAGCTGAAACTCAGAAAAAAAACATTACAATTTTGTAACGCAGCAACTATACATTTTTAGCTCAATGAAACATTTTTCGAATGCTATTTCCTCGCCATTAAGCGTTGTTATTTTAACGTTATTTTTTATATTTTAACTATTAGTTGTCTGTTCAAGTAATAATAAATATAGTTGTAACAGCCGTGCGTGATGTTCAGATGTAGCACGAAACGCATGGTTCGCTGAAGCCACAATTGATAGTTGACAGGACAAAAATGATGGTGAAGCTAACAATCTGGATAGACAAAGAAATAGCATAAAAAAAATGTATCGGCAAACACGGGATACATAATTATAGCGGCAGTCAGCGGCGTTTCAATTGTAGCCCTAGACACATAGTCAGTTGAAGCTAGAATTGTAATGAAACGATATTTTCGAAATATACCGCGTGAATGTCAGGAACGGAGGAACAGCAGAAAAATTAAGAGACGCGGATTTTGGTCTGTGAACGCTCTCGAGGTGTTCGCAATCGACACTCTCTCCCCGATCGTCGGTCGAGTAACCAGCTCGCCGTATTATTATATCCGACGTATATGATTTGCATTATCCTCCCAACATTATCTCGTTCGGCTCTCGCTACGTGGTCGCTCCCGTGGATTTTGTGCCAAACGACGTGTCGAGATTCATCATCACCTGTGTCATCTACAAGTCAATCCAGCGCTGGATTGCAAGGACGCTCGTTACGATTCAGCCGATGATGGGTACAAGATCGTTAATTTGTAATATCTATATCATAGCATCGCGTAAAAGGTACGTGACTTGTTTCTCAGACGTTAAACATACATATACGAAGTCTGTTCAAAAAGTATCGCAAATTTTGAATTCCGCGGGCTACGTATATTCGATTTTCGATTTTTTTGTGGCGTTAGGTTGGTACTCATGTCCCTCACTTATGCTGAAAAAATCGGCCATTTTGAATGTTTAGTTAATTGTTGACAGCAGTTTTGGTTAGACGTGTTTTGGCTTGTCTTCGATTTTTGCCTATTCCAAAAAATGGATCAAAGAATCTTTTGTGCGAAAAAACAAAATTAAGTGCGCGGACGCATTTCGAATGGTCACTGTGACATATGGTGAAGCTACCTTGGACCAAAGCAACGTTTATCGGTGGTACAAAATGTTCTCAGAGGGCCGAGAAGATGCGAACAACGAAATGCGTTCCGGACGCCCGAGCACATCAACAACAGACGAAAACATTGATGAAGTGAAGAAAATAATATTGGCCGATCGTCGAATTACCGTTAGAGAAGTTGCTGAGGAACTAAACATATCGATTGGATCGTGCTATTCGATTTTCACCAATGATTTAAGCATGAGACGGGTCGCCGCGAAATTCGTGCCAAAATTGCTCAATTTCGAACAAAAACAGTGTCGCGTTGACATTGCTAAGGAGCTGTTCGGACTCGATCCACGACGACCCAAATTTGATCCAGAGCGTCATAACTGGTGACGAATCATGGGTTTATGGTTATGACGTGGGAACCAAAACTCAATTATCGCAATGGAAGCTGCTTGTTTGGAATAGGCAAAAATCGAAGACAAGCCAAAACACGTCTAACCAAAACAGCTGTCAACGATTAACTAAACATTCAAAATGGCCGATTTTTTCAGCATAAATGAGTGACATGAGTACCAACTTAACGCCACAAAAAAATCGAAAATCGTATATACGTAGCCCGCGGAAATTCAAAATTCGCGATACTTTTTGAACAGATCTCGTATCTTTGTATTTTCTCATCCCGACGATAGACGTGTACCTGTGTGTACATGCAGAATTCGGTACACTCGGACAAAGGAGAAAGAGAGAGATAAAATATCCGTTGTATGCGTGTATGTCTGTATAATGTGTATATGTGTATATCATCCGCGTATAGCTACAATATCACAACGATACCTGTGACCGATTCACGTTCTAAATGTATTTCCTATAATATAATTGTCTTTCTACATTACTATATTGACTACCACGGAATATATCGCGTTGTGCGTATTATTTTACGTTTTCTATCTATTTTCTTTGTCGCGCTCCCTCCTTGTGCCATTCGAGCCTCCAATCCCCGTAACATTATCTTTGTCCTAATGGCTCATGTCGCCAACATTCGTATCCCTGCGATAATCTGCATGAGATTTATTGTTACTTTTCATATTCATCTCATGCAATCCGTTTCGCTCACGGTACTGATATTATTTGAAATCAAACGGCCATCTCAATAAAAGGACCGTGTGTTCGCGCTCACAATGCGACTCGACTTATTGTTGCGATTCAAACAGGGTCGTAAATCCTGTTACCGAAAATAACGTTCGACACTGCGATGTCGCGAACTCCAACGCCTCAAATTAATGAGATGAAGGTAGTTAATAAATGATAAAAATGCTCCACGAATAAACTAACACCAAAAATTTATTCACAGAATATTTACAATTGTATAATTGGATTAAAGTTGACGAGTTTTGTGTGTGAATGAGAATTTAACACTTCGCGTTGTATTGACGAAGAATTATTGTGAAGTTAAGTGTCTAACGAGACTTTAGTGATAATTCAAGAGAGGCAGAGATCCGCGCTGGGTGGACTCTTTTTGTACGCTCTCTGAAGGTTTATGATAAATGATAATTTGACACTTCGCGTTATATTGACGAAGAATTATAGTGGTTAAATGTCTAACGAGACTTTATAGATTATTTCAAGAGAGGCAGAGATCCGCGCTGGGTGGACTCTTATTGTGCGCTCTCTGAAGAGTTGTCAAGACTCAGATATTAACACTTCGCGTTGTATTGACGAAGAATTATTATGAAGTTAAATGTCTAACGAGACTTTAGTGATATTTTCGAGAGAGGCAGAGATCCGCGCTGGGTGGACTCTTGTTGTGCGCTCTCCGAAGGGTGTATGATAACTGTCCTTTGAGAATTTTGTAAAACTAAAAATGAAGATGATGGGAGTGTCCGAGAATCTCTAGATACTGGAATTACTGCGATTGATTGGTTAAATAAAAATAAAAAAGGGATTTTCGCACCCGCGTCGCTCGAGTCATGAAGGTCCGCCTACGGCGTACCGGCGTATTGCAGGCAGCCGAAGCGGGTCCCTCATCGTCTTGCAGCCGAGAGAGATAAAGTAATAAAACACGAACTCGACGCTTCGAAGCGAAGAGTTCGCTGTCCCTTTTTTTTTGGTAATCCTAAGAACGTGCTCGCCTCTAGGTATTGCTGGATTAACGAAACGCGAATTTTGACTGTTTGAGAAAAAATTAAAGTGCAGTTTAAATTCCATAGACCCTGAAAATTCCCGGACCTTCCTGTCATATAAAGATTAAAATAATTGCTTATGGTTCGATGCAGATGTTTTATAACTATTTTAAAGATAATAAAATGTTACTCGTTCCGTGCGCGACGGAACACCGTGCATTAATTCAAATTAAATCCCTCGCCTTTTCTCGTGGTAGTAACTTCACAAAACCTCTCACAAATAGATAACAAATATTACAGAATCGAGAGTACAAACACTGACTGATTTTTCACTGTACTGAGAGGGTAGTTGATTTGCGTACAATCATAGTCTCATCAACTACGTATACGTGTAACTATGAAAAAAAGTTGCATGTTACTGCGGTTATTCATTCGCTATAACGAAAATTTATAGTCATCCCAACTAATTGTTCTAGACCAACGCGTTGGTTTAGAACAATATAGTTCAAAGTATATCTGTTCGCCGAGCATATTTTTCCAGGTGTGTTGATCGTTGACTTATAAGTTACCTTTAAAAATAGTTACATCGACTATCCATCGATAGTAGAGTCCAAATGATTCTCCCGATTAATACAATTTTTCAGTGTGTACAGACATCGGAGCCCAGGACCTCGGAGCATCCCCTCAAGGTTTTCTTCAACCACTATATATCGACCGTATATCACACACACACGCGCGCGTGCGCGCGCATAAGTCGATCCTTCTGCTTACCCGTACACATCTGCTAGCTATCTCGCGAGAGTTACGAACGTGCTTGCTCTCCTCGTCGTCAAGGTAACTTGGAAGCTTTGGAACAGAGCAGATGCCGCGACATCCAAACACTAACAATAAGAAGGTCTCAGAGTCGATCGCTCCACACGGATCCACCCTGGAACCTCTCATGTATGTACCTCGATCGCCAGCAAACAAAAGGGCATGGACCGCATTGCGACGCGATTTAAATCATCTGTCTTACGTCCTTTTATTTACTAGCTGTGTATAGCGACATTCGGCGATCGGAGTGTGTCCTCTCTCTCTTTCACTCTGTGTTTGTGTATGTACACATTACGATTTCCTTTAAAGGTGTGCGAAACCCACCACTGTAAGCTTGCTTTACGAGCCTGGCAACTCGACTCTGCTCTACGCCGATAAATTCGCGTAGCCGGAAACGTCCGAGCCACTTACGTTTTCCATCTTCAACAGCATATAAACCCAGTCACATCGTTCCAGGCACGCAATGGCTTCTGCAAGGCCGTTAAACTGGCACGTTATATATACATTTTTCTGTACTTAATTTTCAACAGTTCAACAGTTCCGAAATGCTGATTAGTTATTTTCTTTTAACTTCGCGAAGACACGTTCCACGAACGTGATTGACTTCCGTCTGATGATCACCGCTCAGTCGTTCTATATCGACACATTCTCCGCTTCTCGTCAAATTTTGTATTAAAAAGACCCTTTCGCCTTCAATCTCGCGTTAAACACAAATTATCGTTTTATGTATGGAACAAAATTAATATCAACGATATCCTCTCCTAATGACGTGAATGATATAACAACCCACATATTTATCATATACACATATATATAGCGATTGTTGGCTATCCAAAGGGGTGTAATGCACGTCCCTTTAGTTGTTAAATCGCCTGCATTGCGCCCTTTTGTTTAATAGAAGTTCTTATGTACATGTATCTATGTATATATATATATATATATATATATATATATATATATATATATATATAGTAAGGGTTACTTTGCTGGATTCTCCGCTAACTTTTGTCCCTCTGGTCGCTTTGCGTAATTACTTTAGTTACAGATATGGGGAGACACCTGGGTTAATTAACAAAGATCCCCAGTGCGCAAGACATGGGACGACAGAAGTTCAAAATGAATCGGAACACGCACATTCTAGGCGTACAGTTATTTGGGTGGAGAATAAATTTGGTGCAAATTTACAATGAATTTTATCTCAGCTGAATTACTTTTTGTTTCATTGTAATAATTCCCTGTTATAGCGTTAAATCTCATATTTTCCACGCGTCATCGTGCGTTGGAGATTAAACTCGTTGCCATATCACGATGAGTTTAATCAAATTAAGAGGGTCGTTTCCTTGTATAATTAGCTCATCATCAAGCGTGATATATATCTCAGAGAATCGGGACATTACGGACCTGAAGCGTCGCGCGAATTCATCCGCCCCGTTGCAGATAGAGAAGAGAGAAAGAGAGAGAGAGAGAGAAAGAGCTCCTTCACTCTACTCCATGTCCACGTTCCCGTCTATAGCTCATTTGCCCGCATCCGAAACTTCCCTCGAGGTTCGTTGGTACTTCCTGGCACACTTCGAACATCCTCTCGCCTGTGCAATTCACCCCGAGTGTTTTCGTACGTCCATTGTTGCTGCAAATGTGACCATGCCAGGTGGATATATATATGTATTTATAGGTCGGTAACCATTCAGCCGCGAATTCTAGACCCTTCTATCTTTCTCGTCCAAGCAGCGCTTTAACCATTCTCGTCCTATTCCCAACTCACACCCTCAATTTTATGATGATTCCTCTGTTTTATATGTGTATAACTATTTCCTTTCTTTAACAGCGTTGTCGCCCAGCAAGTACGAAGTTTGCGAGACCAAACTTCCGGCTGCCGTTGTGAAAAAAGGGGTTTAACGGAAACCGGTGACGACCGGGGTTGATGGAAGAGTTTCATCACGCGGGGTGAACTAGCGCGATGGCTTCCGAAGTCAAAAATGAGTGAAATGTTTCTGACCACCTGTACCGCTCTACTTTGTTTCGGTACTTCGTTTTTTTTGCAACACGAGAGAGTCTAGCGTCAGATGTTAATACGTGACCACCTAGCACTGTCCACTTGAGAGTCTTTTTCGGACGTTCGTTCGTTATTTTATTTTTGCTCGTACTCGCTAGTCTTTTGCGGTCGGATTTTCGCGTCCGCATTTGAACTTCATACAGGCGTATTAAAAAATAAATTACCAACGAACGAATGTAATAGTACTGTCCTACGTAAAATAGAAAAACTGAACCATTCGTTTTCCTTCGAAATTTCTACTTCTAATGAATCTTTTTTTGTCACCTGATAAATATTGCGTAACGAGATGAAAACGGTAGATCCCATATAGTATAGGACGTACCATAAGAAGTTACTGAAAGCGGATAGATTTCTCGCCCCTCCATAACTTCGTAAGAGTTTCTTAGGTCAACAGTCATTTACCACTCTAGGGCCTGCAGTGTTATTCGAGATTTGGTAGATTCCAGGCCGGGTGTGTCGCAATGTGCTACAATGACCTGACAACGACAGCAAAGGTGTATCTCTTTAATTTCTTTTTTTCTGGAGGGGAGATGTATAGTAATGCATGTAGGGTTTCATACTAAGTACGAGGTCTGTTAAAAAAGTATCGCGAATTTTGAATTTCCGCGGACTACGTATATTCGATTTTCGATTTTTTTGTGGCGTTAGGTTGGTTCTCATGTCCCTCACTTATGCTGAACAAATCGGCCATTTCGAATGTTTAATTAATTGTTGACAGCTGTTTTGGTTAGACGTGTTTTGGCTTGTCTTCGATTTTTGCCTATTCCAAAAAAGCAGCTTCCATTGCGATGATTGAGCTTTGGTTTCGACGTCATAACCATAAACCCATGATTCGTCACCAGCTACCCGAGCAGAAATTTGTTCCGGCTGGCCTGATGTAGGATCAGGCCCCGTTCAAGAATCGATAAGGTTAGCCTGATCAGACTAACCGGATCACGCCCACATCAGGGGCGCATCATATTCTGATACGGCGTCGATTATCAGGCTAGCCTTACATTGCATATATCAGGGCCGGATCAGGTGCGGCTAAGGCATCCGTGGCAAATCCTGATCAGGTTACCCGGATCACCCCCACATCAGGGCCGGATCATATTCTGATGCTGCGTGAATTATCAGGCTAGCTTTACATTACATATATCAGAACTGGATCAGGTGCGGCTAAGGCGTCCGTGGCAAATCCTGATCACGCTAACCGTATCACGCCCAGATCAGGGGCGGATGATATTCTGATACGGCATGAATTAGCAGCGCAGCCTCAGGTGTTAACAATGAACTTGTGTTAACACAAGTTCATTGTCAACACAAGATGAAATTTTGCATTAAAATGAGTATCTTTCGACGATGTAATGATAGATGGATGATGGATTGAGGATACTCATTTGGGAAACCCCTGTGTCGTATTATTTCGAATAATGCTTCTTAAGAGATTATTCGATTGACATTTCAATAATATTAATAATAATAATAATAATAACAATAATAACAATAATCATATGATTGGCAGCAGTGGACGCGCGGTCGGTTCGCTGCTTCGGCGGTCTGCTATGTTAAGTAAGCGGTCACCCATCCCAGTACTGACTGCGATGGGTGACCGCTTAGCCGTTTACTGGCTTCTTGTCTACCCACTACTGAACGGGAAGCAATTTTTCTGAGTTTGTCAAACAACCGACAAAAATATACGCTGGAAATACTAATAATGAAAGGAAATTATAATATAGTATTTATATTATTATTATTATTATTATTATTATTAATAATATTATTATTATTAATAATAATATTATTATTATTATTAATATCATTATTATTTTTACTGCATCGATTTTTCAATCGAGAACCTACACCACCTTAAAATTAAATCTACTACGAAGACAATTTTTAATATAATTCACCATCTTCATTACTGGTGGTTGGACTACATATAAGATATTCCTAGAAGTAATTCACAAGTGCTCAATAGAGTAGTGGTTACAGCGTTAGTTCGTTAGGTCGGTAGGTAGACAGATAGGTAGGTTTAAATAGCACAACTCCCGATTGGAAAATTAATTTTAAACGACCGCAATTATCGTTTAAACAACAAAAAACGTCTAAAAATGACTGTTAGTACAGTAACATTTTTTTTTTCAATATTTTTCGGTCCAATTTGAGAATGGAGGCTAGTGAGAGAGGTTGCAGGTTCGAACCCCGGTGGAGGCCGTTTTTTGTTTTTTTTTTGTTTAAGATTATTATATGGGCCAGCTAACAACATAGGATGGCCAATAACCTAATTCTCAGAAGATAAATAGATTTTATTCATTTGAAATTTGAAAATTGGAATTCAGTGCCAGATCGGTGCCGGATTACGGCCGGATCAGGCCTGGATCCGCAACTCCGTTACATGCCGGATGTGGGCCTGATACGGATCCTGATCAGGGCCGTGCCAGGCTGATAGGGCAGCCTGACATGGACCGGATTTAAGCCGGACCAAATTTCCGCTCGGGTATGACCCTCTGGAGCAAATTTGGTTCGTCGCGGACCGAGTTCAACAGCTCCTTAGCAATGTTAACGCGACATTGTTTTTTTTCGAAACTGAGCAATTTTGGCACGAATTTCGCGGCGACCCGTCTCATGCCGAAATCATTGGTAAAAATCGAACAGCACGAGCCAATCGACATGTTTAGTTCCTCAGCAACTTCTCTAACGGTGATTCGACAATTGGCCAATATTATTTTCTTCATTTCATCAATGTTTTCGTCTGTTGTTGATGTACTCGGGCGTCCGGAACGCATTTCGTTGTTCGTATCTTCTCGGCCCTCTGAGAACATTTTGTACCACGGATAAACGTTGCTTTGGTCCAAGGTAGCTTCACCATATGCCACAGTCAACATTCGGAATGCGTCCGCGCTCTTAATTTTGTTTTTCACACAAAATTTGATACAGATTCTATGATCCATTTTTTGGAATAGGCAAAAAGCGAAGACAAGCCAAAACACGTCTGACCAAAACAGCTGTCAACAATTAACTAAACATTTAAAATGGCCGATTTTGTCACCATAAGTGAGGGACATGAGTACCAATCTAACGCCACAAAAAAATCGAAAATCGAATAGACGTAGCCCGCGGAAATCCAAAATTCGCGATACTTTTTTAACAGACCTCGTATGCAACCCGTAGAGTTGTCAGCAAAAGTTCTCTGAAAAGGTAAAAATTTGTTATTTACATACTCGTATATATTCATGTGCCCACGTCATTGAAGTTTCATAAAAATTTTCAAAAATGACTGTTCAATAAAATAATAGTATATTATTTCATTACAGAATAATTCTTAATTTTTTGTAATCCGGCACGCTTCAAGACCATATATACGAGCTACCAGGTGCTTCTGTCGCAATAACCACAGAAGAGAGCTTGGAAAAAGAATTGGGAATTATACTTTAAAGAAAATTTTAATTCCACACCATTCGAAAGGCTGCCTAAGTGTTAAAAATATCAAAGACATCATTGCACATGATTCTAAAATATTGTCTGAAACTGCATTGATATAAAATAACGTCATATAAAAACATCCACCTACATTTGAGATTGTGGTCATATAACACTGCAGATTTTCCTCTATTTGAAACAATTAAAGTTTTTGCCAGTAACTTCATGCATTTGAAAATGACAACCGACTGATTTCAGCAACTTCCTATGGGCCACTATGTTCATTTCGCACAACGCACCCTGTGGTGGTAGATTGAAAGGCAACGTGTACTGATGAAGTATGATAGAGATAGTAATGTTGTCGATATGCAATAATTGACCTTTTTATATTAAAAGCGTTTTATGAAAGCTATTTCCGATTATTGCTATTTGGTCTACCATTGTACTAATATGGAGTATGACAAAAAAGTCGGTTATATATTGATTTTAATCTGTCACAACTGTTACCAGTCTACTGTCACAACCGTTGGCCGATGTCGGGATCGAAAGTAACAAATAACTTCCGCCAACGATGTCAAGCGAGCACTGTGGCCCAATGACCAGGAGTAAGGTTATGATTCATGAATCATTGTTATGTAAGGGATGATAATTAACAAATCTATAGACATACTTGTACTACGATTAATTAGCCGTTATCAAATGGAAATTTCGATACAAACGCAAAATGTTACTTTCGTCACCGCTCTTCTCATACGTTCACATAAACGTGTGTAAATGTTAGTGACGAATTAGTGATTAGTCAAGAAGGTAGAGTGATTGGGCAACGTCGTGTGCGTTATAACGACCGTGGCCGTGGTCCTCTGACATTCTGTGGCTATTGGATTATCGTACATGACGATAAGCCGCAGAGTAACGTGCGCGCCTCTTGCGGACGTCTCTCTCGATTCTGTAACGGTTGCGACGGGGTGGGGAGGGGGGTAACCCTCTAATCTAGCGTTGAGAACAGCCATTAGCCGAATCATGGCACTTAACGCCGATAACGGTCGGTATACTCGGCCGAGCAATGCCATCTACCGGTCTTGAGCTCATATATAGCAGCTATGTGCCGTTTGGTGGTTGGTAGCGCTGATGCTCTAACCTCGGGTTATATCTTCATCGGGATAATATCGTAATTAAATCTCGCACCTCACGTTTCAAACGAGGTGCGACACTTTGACCGTGCTGATGGTCATATATACTCTATGTATATAAAATATCTATACGTATAACCGTTTAAAATCTATTCTCATTCGCGATCAAGTTCTCGCCATCGACGACGCGGTTTTATGAATGAAAGGTAAAAATGGTGAGATATATGGTAAGAATAAATAAAAAGAATCAAAAAAGCTCGAGTCGTTCGTAACAGTCTCTCGATAGTCTTTCACACGCCTCGACTGGTCCTCGCAAAGGTACAACGCGTCGGAGCGCGAAAACTTTTCGTTTCTTCACTAATTGCTAATTGGCGGCCGCGTGGAAACTGTTATTTTTCCCGGAGACTTTTTGCCGAGGCTCACAGGCATCTCTCGGATGAAGGCGCGGTTTCAGCACTATGTTCTATATATATATACATGTATACAGGGAGAGATGGAAAGCCGCTCAAGGGAGTTTGGCGCTAGACGGTGTAGAAAAGTTTTCCTCGTGGTGTAGGTCGAAAGAGAGCGATACCGCGCGAAATACGACGTTTAAACGCGAGTTACTGGAGCAGTATGTTTTACCAAACTTAAAAGTTTTCGGTCTGCGGGTCCTCGGAACGCGAACGTCCTACAGCCCATCCTTTTTTTTCTTTTATCGCGGAAAACTACGTTTCGTTGCAGCTTAAATTTACCGTGGACACAGTTAAAGTATTAGAAGCCATAAAATTTAATTATAGAAAATCTCGGAAGGCTTTCGTACAGATGATTCTCTTTATGTAGGCCCTACAATATCTACTACCTCTAATCATTTGTCTAAATGTTAAACTCACTTTTTTAAGTTTCTCATATTATTTCTGCGGACCGGTCACCTCTTGAGAATTTAACATTATTATGCTTATCGAAACATGCACATTATCCCTCTTTGTTTAACTCTTCTTATAAAATCTACAGAAAATCTACATTCCTTTGTCGATTCCTTCGTAAAGCTTGAAATCAAAAGTAATCCAACATCACTGCATTCATTGTACTAATCACTGCAAGGCCATGTGTAGCGAAATCGTTATATGTACGCGAACGTTTATCGGCGGCACTAAATTTTTTTAGTTGATAATTCGACATATACGAGAAGATTCTCTACGTAAGTATACTAAGGTATACTAATACGTATCCATTTCGTAAATTGCTCCTTTTGGGTGCTGGCGCGGGAGAATTATATTTCGGCTACCTCGCGAGTACGTGAACGGGGGTGAGAATGTGAGAGCAAAAGGGCTCGCACGCTCTCTCTTCTCTGCGGGTTCATGCGGGGGTCTCTCTCCCGCAAAAGTCTACGCTAATGAATTTTTAAGTTTTAACTCGCTAACCCTCGAGCGCTGGTGGTGTCCTCCAACTCCCGATTTTCCTTTCCAACTGCTTCATTTCTCCTCGGGGTGGAAAACCTGCAGGGGATTGGCACAGTGGGGCAGCAAAGTTTCCGGTAGCTCAGGAAGGCGGCGTTTCATTGAAAATTACTTTTCGCGAGCGTTTAGAGACGCCGTATCTACCCGAGCTCTCGCATTACCGTAGAAATAATTAATTTTTTATCTTCCCACACGCTCCTTAGTCTCTCCTTCTCTTTCTCTCCGTCTCTCGCTGACTTTTGTCTCTCTATCGCGCAATTTTCTTTCACCGGAATATCGGACTCGAGATTCCAGTTAATTTTTTTTTCTTTCAACTCTCGCGATCTCTCATGACCAAGTGTTGTACTAAAGAAAAAGAAACGAGCGGATGAAGAGTAATAGTGAGGGTGAAAGAGTACGATGAAGAAAAGACAAAGGCCTCAGTCACGTGCCGCTGAAAGATTTCACGGTTTAAAAAATATATACGGCCAATTGAGGGTAGAACATTTTTATTTGATATAAAATGGTAATGTCGAAAACGAAGCGAGAATGGAGAAAAAGTTTCAAATGACGAGAATTATGTGACAGTTTTATTTAGTGTATCAAAGTATTAACAGAGTCGCAAAGACTCACGCATATGGATTATCAATATTATAAATTCTTCGAAATGATGGTAATGAATTTTTAGATTTGCGTACCACAAATATTCGAATAAGTGCAATAAAATCGATAAATTTTACGGATCAAATTTGTTTACCATACTTGTCAAGTGTATATACGTGTTCACGTATCTGCTTGCTGTAACTGTGAGAAATAATCTTGTGGTAAGTGGATACGAGGTGTATGATGGCCTTTTGATAGTTAATAAAATTCTCGTTTCGTCCACCAACTTGGGACCCGGTACTTGGCGGTTTACTGGCCGACAAGAACCGGTCAGCGCTCCGCAGAAACTCCTCGTACTTGCCGGTAAACGAGCGATTAAAATTTTCGTCAGAACTCAGAAGTCAGCAATTTCAGGTTCCAAATGTACTTTATTTATGTCGTTGAAGTTACGAACGTTCTTGCAAAAAAAAAAAAATTTAATTGACGGCACTTACTCGTCGTACGTACGGGAGTATATATTTGCACTAAAAAAACATGATTTAGCCTGCTAATAGGCTTGAACGCCGATAAAATGAAACTCTGAGTCGGTTTTGTTGAAAAAAAAAATCTTTCGTCCCATTCGAAAGTCGTGTCCTCTTTGATAGTGAATCGTGATGACTTTTACGACTCTCCAGTAAGTGAAAAAAAATATAAACTGAAATATATCAGAAAGGAAACTTGAGGAGCGGTGGTCAGAGAGACCTCATTCTAGACCAACTCTGGTAAAAAATCTTTTTTCACATACTAGAGGGTCGTAAAAGTTATCACGATTCATTATCAAAGAAGACACGACCTTCGAATTGGACGAACGATTTTTTACCAGAGTTGGTCTAGAATGGGGTCGCTCTGACCACCGCTCCTCAAGTTTCCTTTCCGATATATTTGGGTTTATATATTTTGTTCACATACTAGAGGGTCGTAAAAGTCATCACGATTCTCTATTAAAGAGGACACAACCTTCGAATTGGACGAAAGATTTTTTACCAGAGTTGGTCTAGAATGGGGTCGCTCTGACCACCGCTCCTCAAGTTTTCTTTCCGATATATTTCGGTTTATATATTTTTTCACATACTAAGAGTCGTAATAGTCATCACAATTCACTATTAAAGAGGACACGACCTTCGAATTGGTCGAAAGATTTTTCACAATAGTTGGTCTAGAATGGGGTCGTTCTGACCACCGCTCCTCAAGTTTCCTTTCCGATATATTTCGGTTTATATCTTTTTTTACATACTAGTGAGTCGTAAAAGTCATCACGATTCACTATTAAAGAGGACACGACCTTCGAATAGGATGACAGATTTTTTTTTTCATCAGAACCGACTCAGAGTCTCATTTTATCGGCGTTCAAGCCTATTAGCAGTCTAAATCATGTGTTTTTTGTTTAAATATATACTCCCGCACGTACGACGAGTAATTGCCGTCAATTTATAAAAAAATTTTTTTTTTTTGCAAGAACGTTCGTAACTTCAACGACATCTTTATTTCAGATTATATAAGAGGAAGCAGGGTATAATGAATCTTCCGGATAAAATGGACCAAGAAAATCGCATTTGCGAACTTGCCTTGGATAAGGTAATCCTTGTAACTTGTCTTATACTGGAGAACTTTGAAAAGTCGAAATATGTTAATTCTCAAACACCTTTTGTTAAGTATATAAAGTTTTAAATAACGTTAACAACCATTTGAGATAGAATTATTAACTCTAAAGTCGCGGGATTTACCATAGGCTATCCCAAAAAACGTAGCCTTTTCTCTAGGTTATAAACAAATTTAACTTCCATAACCATTAAAGAAAGAAGATTTTTTACACCCCATTTGTTCGTGAAAATGTAAGCTTTGGATTGATTACAAAAAGGGGTCGTAGGATGGTCGAAAAGGATATTTTGTTTTGAGATCAAGTGCAAGTCTGTTTTACCGATTCTGTATTACCGACAGAACGCATTGAAATTTTCGGACAAACGCCATTCTTGAACTATAAAACTGATTTGAAATTTGGTAAAGTAATTTTGGAGACCTCTATCGATATCATGAGGACGAGCAAATGTTTAAATTCAATATGCAAATGTATATTTTCAGCTAAAAACGGAGAGATCTAAAACAAATTGAATATAATTAATACTCTTAGCGTAATTCCAAAAAATGTTACCATTACGATATAGAGTTTGTTTACGCGAATTTTTGCTCACGCTACGCCGATTCCATGTGCCCCCAATTTTTTTTTATTCGTATAAGTCGTCTCCGAGAAAAATGCGTTATACATTTTTGGGGTTATGTTAATCTTTAGCGACCCTTTAAGGCCTTACATACGTCGAGAATTTTCAAAAAGGCGTTTTTTTTTTGTTTACAGATTATTATTCCTTATAGTCTTAGGCGTATTTCTGTGGAAGCTGATTGCAAAAATTCCCCATAGTTCAAAAGTTATTGTAGATAATGTGACTGCCCGACGAAAGGACAAAGGTCTGACGCGCGCCTACCTGAGTTGAGTTGATTGAACAATTCGTCGATTAGAAAAAAATAAACAACAACAATTTTTTACTGAGAAGGAAGGCGTACAATATGAAGCTGGAATGGGAGATTAAACGTAGGTTAACTAAATAAATTAAAAAAATTCACGAAGTTCTTGCTCCAGCCGCGCGCGACTTCGAGCGAAACGCGCTTGAAACTTTAAACGCGTTTTTCTCAAAACTACTTTTTCTGGCACGGTCGGCATGATAACTCGTACGGTTTTTAATATTTTTTGATGATTTTTTTTTTTTTATATTCGGAATTGCTTTTTCTATATCCTGTCGAGCCGGATTTTAAAAATTATAATTAGAAAATTTTATAAAAACAATTAAAGTGTGACTTTTTTGACACAAACTTAACATTTTTTTTTAAATTACCGTAAATTGTTTAATTTTTCGAATTTCAAAAATCCGGCTCGACACACTATAACTACTACCTTATTTTACAAGAATTTCTTTACATTTTGCAGATCCGTCAACATTTGAGGAAGAAATACTGCCGACCGTGGAGCAACTTTTTTTTTACAGTGCTTCAAAAAATGTGATTTTTCATGTTGTAATTTTTGAAAAAAAAAATTGATATACATTTTTTTACAAACTTAACACAGTAATAAACAATGTGTAAGAATTTTTTTATCAATTTCTATTTCTATCCCTCCTAAAAACAGTTTTTCTTTTGGTACGTTTTCGGTACCGCTGGACGTATGTAAGGCCTTAACACCTTGTTCTCCATCATCGAGGGCGAAGACACTACATGGCGAGACTGATGCTCGCCTCCCGCACCCCATCGCGTTTTCCAAGCTCATCTGTTTCATCAACAGGGAGAGAGTGAGGAGGGGTGGCCGGCCTAAATCTCCCTGGACAAAATCTCCCGTGAAGAAATCTCCCGGACACAATCCCCCCGGACTAAATTCCCCTGCGTAAAATTTCCTTAGCATGTGGAGTTTTTTGAGGTGTCGCACACGGTGTGATATGCTCGATTTATTTTAACATTCCAGGGAAACCACAGAAAAGTAAGGAAGCGACTTCCTCAATTGTTACATCGGGTGCCGCCATGGCATCGTCATCTGTCGTTAGTCAATTACCAAATGTGGATAGTTTCTACCGTTTTACAAGCCATGCGTGTGCTAATTGTAATTCGGCACCACCTATTCCAACGTTGGCGAGTGATTTGATCGTGCCCGACAGCTATTAGTTGACTTTGAAGAGGAAGGAATTTTTAGTTTACGATTCCATGAGTTTGCATCGCATTCTAATTTTAGCTACGAAGGAAAATCTGAGTAATGTACGGTGATGTGACACGTGGTTCGCTGATGGCACTCTTAAAACTGTGCGTAGTATTTTTGATCAGTTGTACACAATTCATAGCACGCGGAGTTCGTTCCCCCGGGTCAAACTGTCAACCAGAAGTTCTACTTGGAGGTTTTGAAAAGATTGAGGGAGAGTATCCGGACGAAAAGGGCAGATCTTTGGCGCACAAGTGACTGGTTCCTCCATCATGACAACGCGCCGGCCCACGCCGCTCTCTCCGTAAAGCAGTTTTTGAACAAAAACTGCATGACACCAATTGTCCACCCCTCCTAATCACCGGATCTAGCCCCTGTGATTTTTTTTTGTTCCCCAGACTCAAAAGGGACATGAGAGGAAAGCGTTTTGCCACTGTGGAGGAGGTAAAACAAAAATCGCTGGAAGGCCTAAAGAACATCCCGATAAGTGAATTTAAAAAATGTTTTGAACATTGGAAGGATCGTTTGCAGAGATGCGTTGTGGTCAAAGGAGAATACTTTGAAGGTGATCAAAATTTAGTGTACAAATATTAAAAAATAAACAAACGACGAAATCCCCGTGACGAAATGACGAAATTCCCGTTTTTTTGGGCCTCGCCTCGTATTATAAATTACGTCGATATTGCTACGCAATGAGATCTATAGTTATCTGAAATTTTTATTTTTACGATCAAAGTTATTCGATCACATATTCGGGAAAAGCGCGTTGGTTTTGTTATTTTTAGTTATTTATACGTCCGAATAATTGCGGTTTATAAGAGCATTTCACTTCACATGGGCGGTTTTGGCCCATCCTCTTCTCTACGTACAGATATAGTTATGTCGTAGTAGATATAATAGGTAGGAGAAGGGGTTCCTGAAATACAGTAAAGGTATTTCAGGATCCCCTTCCAGGGGTTCCTTCGTTCAGCCGAAGCTTCGTCGCGCCTGTCGAAGCTAGAGCCTTCTGTCGCGAACTTATCCGTATTCTCGTAGTTTCCTCCCCACGGGAGACCAGAAACCGTGGGAAAGTTCCTAGTACTGAAATCTTCTGGGAGCTTCTCTTACATAAGGTCGATTCATCTAGGTCGATGACATTTATTTTCCTCAGCGATAATTCATCCCTCTTCCGCATTCTAGGCCGATTCCATGTGCCCACTCTCTCTTCCTCTTCTCTTTCTGCTTCGAAACTTCTCAAACTTAGATTAGTGATTCAATTTCGATTGGCGGTAAATCATCTTTTGAATCATTTTTTAATCGAATCGATCTCTCTCTGTCTCTCTCCGGTCATATATTCTTTAATCTCTCGTTGATCTTTCCACTCATTGATCACCACTCGCTGTATATGGGGGATTCCCTGCCAACTGACGTAATTTTGAGACTGAACAATTTTGATTTGGCTGATTTTTAAAACATTTTTCCGACATAGACACTATCTGTTTTTTTTATTTTTAAGTAAGAAATAATAACTCCCTTAGCCCCAAAGTTAGTACTTCTACGTAACGAAACTTTCACAAATAAGCTAATGCAGCACTTGTTTGAAACACTTTATTTACTCTTGTGTAATCTTAAGTAAATTTCAATCATAGCTCCATCATTGCCGAAGGCACACAAGGTACGATTTCGGGATTGGTATGCAAAATGTTGTCTAATTTGTTTCAACAAATCGTAGAGGGCGATTCTGTCGAAAATGTATTTTTTTGTGCCTTAAACTATACAGCAAAATGGTCAATACGCTCTATAATGTTTTTTCGAGTTTCTTAACGTTCAGATGCATTACAGATAATCGGGTTTGTCGATAGCATTTTTTTATTTTTTTTTTGGAGTTTTGAAGTTTTAAGCCTCGCGGGTATTGAATAATGTATAAAATTAAAATGAATAGAGAAAAAAATCGGAAAAAATTTCATCGATGGTCTCTTCATTTGTAACAACAATATAAAAATTAAGCAGGGAAATAACAATTGGTTCATTAAAGTTGTGCGAGTTGGAATGGAATGCCTCATATATGCTCTTTTTCTGCGTGTAGATTACGAACTTTTTCCTTTTACCCTTTGGACAGTGGTATATGTTATTACATATGGTGAGCTGATCCCTAGGATTTTAAAGGATGCTGCTGTTAACGTATATATTTTGCATCTAATGCGACCAAATTTTCGTCAGATTTTTCATCTCACTCTGTTCGTTATGCCAGTTCGTCTTTTACCCTCCGTTTTTTTTCTCTCTCTCTTTCTTTCTCTTATTGTATAATGGATTATTTTGCCAAATGGCAGTAGCGTACGGCTCACGTGATCTGTACGCTAGGTATTTGTTCGTCCTTGGTCTTCCGTACACGTTCGGAAAAAAGCTTCTGTGCGCATTACCGAAAGCTGACGAGATGAACGCGGCGTGTGTGTAATACGCTCGCACCACTCCGTTGCCCGAGAGATTTTGTTCCGCGTACTCCCCGGCGAGACCCTTTCTTTTTATTCCGTGAAAGATAATCTGTGCTCATTCGTATGCCCCGACCGGCTGCGAGAATGCGCTCTGTACTACTTTCAGGTTCTCACCTCGGGGCTCTCTCGGTCATTTGGGATTCGCTATATATGCTGAACCTCTGGTCGCTCACCTATCTCTGTCTTCCTCTCTCTCTCTCTCCCTCTCGGGCTCTTTTCCCTGTATCACTCTTCGCGTCGCGCTCGTTTCGAGAATGATAATACTTTACCAACGCATCCCTTCGTCCGGCTACCGGTGCTTAACGAACCAAGCTTGTAACTGTGCCGCGAATTCCTGATATAGTACGGAAAAAGTGCGAGAGTACTTTACGCAAAACTTTACATAAAAAAAATTATCAAGCGGAGTCTAAAGCATTACGCAATTCTCGGTTTTAGCAAAGAATTGAATTAAAAAGGCGATTAAATATTTCAGAATATATCACAAAAGTGTGCTTTGACTTCAGAAACTGTTTAACCATTTTGGCTTGTTGTACAATTATATCAAAAGTCTCATTCAAAACTACTGCTTATCTGATTTTCCTTTTTTGGAAAATCAGATGAGCAACGGTTTAAAGCAAATAACTAACGAGAATTGTAGAAAAACTCAGTTGTTATTTAGGGAGGAAATAGGGTTAGACGGTTCAAAAAATCGATTTTTTTTTTATTTCATAAATTGGTAGTAAAACTATTGAAAAGTATGTTCCCAAAATTTTAAATGGAATTTCGGACTCGTTCTATTGTTATAAGCCATTAAGGGGGTAAATAGAGTTAGGACAGCGTTTTCTCAATGATTTTCATGAATTTTTTTATAGTATAAAAAATGAATATAATTTATTGAAACTTTGAGAATATTTTATACATATATTTGAGTATATACTATAAAATTTTTATACATAAATTTAAGTATATACTATAAAATATTAGCGACCCCATATTGCTTGTTTTTCTTGGTACTATTTTTTCAAACGCGTTTTTCTGAAAACGACTTTTTTTTAACTTGCGTACACGCTAGTTTGAAAAGTTTTCAACCAATCGTTTTGAAAATTGGCAGTTACTTTCTTCATAGTATTGCGCTCTATATGAACCTAAAATCGAAATATTATCATTATTTAAAATAATTTTTTTTTGCAAATTAAGTTGGCAACAAACATGGCAAAAAATCATGTATTTTTGTTTTGACCCTTGTAAAAAATTAAATTTTCTATTTTTTTGATAGCATTTAGGTTCATATAGAAGAGAGACATATAATAAGAGTAAATTCCAACCTCGTTTGATTTCAGATGAAAATTGCGGCTTCCAGAATGAACGCAAAATGCTGAGTCTGATTGTGACCTGCAATATATATGTATAGAATATTCTCAAAGTTTCAATAAATTATATTTATTTTTTATACTATACAAAAATTCATGAAAATCATTGAGAAAACGCTGTCTTAACCCTATTTCCCCCCTTAACAAAAATATCAGATTTTCATGACCGAATGCCGTAATAACGTTAATACTAATTTGGAAATGTGATCTCATCAGGGAGATTGAAAATTGAAACTGGAAAATGAAATAAAGAAAAAGTGCGTGTTGACAATTTCCATTCTCGTGATCGCTCGTGTAAAGTGTGGTATATGTTATTACAGGGGATGGGTTCATCATTGTTCTCGCGTACGCTTCGGGAACACTGGCGAAAGTAGCAAAATATCGAAGTGAACTATATATATATATGCCGTCTTGATGGCATACATACAGCCGAGGGAAGTGAACTAATAATCGAATCCAAAGACCGAACTTCGACCAGGGACTCCACGAGAGTTTCGAGTTTGCTAGTTCTTCGGGGGTCACATAATACTCATGGTAGACACTTCCTTTATCCTGGATATAGTACGGGATGCGGTAGGAGGTTAGTTCTATGCGCCACGATGCTTCATCTCGAGACTTTCTTCCGTCATCCCTTCTTTCGCCCTCCTCATTTCTCCGCTCGCGCCCGTGCATCATCTGAGCGAAAACCGACGATGACTATTTTCCCGTCGAACATTCTATTGTTCAGTAGCTTCGCGCAGTACGGCGAGAAAATGCCGAGAAAATCTCGGTCATATGTAGCTTTTCACAAGAGGGACACATCTGCTTTACGTACAAATGCTTTATTTCCAGAGTGGCACACGTGAACACACGTAGAACACTGTTCGTATTGACGGAGTGTGTATATGCGCTGCAAGTGCTGCGGAGAAAAATAGAAGAAAAAAGACCGAAAGAAACAGAACGTATGAAAGTATAAGATGAAAACGGGATATTAGAGTCGCGCCTGGCATTCACCGCCAATGTTTCCATATATGTATACACCGAGAACGCGTTTCAAGTTGCACCCTGTTCGACACTCATCCCTCTGTCTCCAATCCCGATGCCCTTTTATCTACACTCCACTTGCACTCAAGCTTTTCGTCTGCCGTTGGTTTACACGTTCCATCTATGCTTCTACATATCTACATGTATATGCATGTAATGGAAAGACGGTATCCTTTTTTCGTGAGCAATACATATAAAGCGCCCCTATTTGCGAACGGTAGACTGATGGAAGAGTTCGTGGGGGAGGAGGAGGAGGAATCCGCAAAGATAAGCCGGCCTCGTACAGTTTTCCGTTGGATAATACAAATCGCCAAAGCTACACAATACGTAACAATCCGTCCAAACTCTCTCCGCGCGCCGCCCGCGCGACGGTAATAGTCGAGGGCTGCGCGAAGAAATATCGGGAGCGTTTGTTCCCTGCACGTGAGAACGTCGTGACTTGACAGGGAAATTTCTCGACCGAGACCGGGGCGTTTTGTGTAATAAATTTGTTTCATGGGAAAAAAACAAGATATAAAATCCCACCAGAGGGCCATCAATTTCGCAGCTGCAGAGTCTCCGTGTGAGATTGACGTTAGCGAACCAAAGATTTATATCATCCATCCTTTATTCTAGTGGTATTTCATTTTTAATTCGATACTTTTACGCTCGCCTTCATTATTGGCCGTTGCTTTTACAGCCTTCTCGGAGCTTTCTGGCCATGTCTCATTCACTGTGAATGAGAAAAATCAAATAAAAAAATTGAAGAGGTGGGAGAAGACGATCCGGGTTATACCCGCCACCTTTGCAATGATTTACAATCCTGGGAGTCAGCTTTGGTTGGTCGTTATGAGTTGGTGGAGGTCGCGTTCCTCCGTAATTAATAAAATGATTAAATGAACCTACCTTTGTCATCCATTAATTACCGAGCTGTGGGTGTTCGTGGAGTGTGAGAGGAGCAAAAGAGCTCTCGCAAACGGCTGGTAAGCGACATTGCCAGCTTTGCCAGCAGTGACACGCACTGCCCTGTATGCTCTCACCTCTCGAGAAGGAAAACGATACCGCGGGCTCGCGTTTGTGGACATTAGTAATGCGACATTTCTCTCTTGTGGAAATCGTCCATACGCTGGTCTCTATATGCCGGCGCTTCCTTTTTCTCTCCACCGTGTAGAGAAAGAGAGAGAGAGAGAGAGAGAGAGAGAGAGGGAAAGAGAGTAAGTAACGAGTGGAACATCGGGAATGACAAAAAGAGAAGGAATCTGTTGCTTTCTCGTTCTCTTCTTTCTTTCCCTGCTTGAATCCATTTCCTTTCGCTGCTTGAATATGAGGAATATAAATCTGCACGAATACTTAACTAGTGTCTGTCTATGCACTCTATCGTTGCAAAAATGCAAGCTGTCTTCCTAGAAACCCTCTTTCTCAAGTCTTTTGTGTCTCGTTTTTTTCCTTTTCGTTGTTGGAATTTCATTCGTTCCGTTGTAAGAAAGGGATTATGCAAGGCGTGTGATTAATAACAGCAATACCATACTTTGGTTATTACGTACAATTCACTCCTTTATAAGGAAAATTCTAGCATTTCAAAAGTCTACGATGACTGAAGTACAGTTGTCGCATCGAAAATAATAACTATATATCCATACTTCTAACCGCTACGTAATGGCAGAACCTGAACGTAGTTTTCGTCGAGAATTATATTTGTTTTTTTTGAAAGATTACAAAATACATGCCGTCCTTTCGCGCAACTTTTTTTTTCCTATTCCCTCGTGTCTACGTCCGTATTGTTCAACACGTCTACAATGAGAAAGAGTGAAATACTTACAAGACGGTTGCGGAGTGAGACAATCGATATCACGATCACGATAAAACGGAACAAAAATGCAGCAATAGGAAGATTCACGAGCGTAGAAAAGAACAGGAGAAAAGAAGCTTGAGTGAGACGCGAGAGAGAGAGGGAGAGAGAATAGTGTCATAAAATATTCAGAATACTCTCTAGTTCTCCTCATGGCTTATTGCATCTGCATACGTCACTGCTTCGGGGTAAGGGGTTCTTGAGCTGAGCCAGAGCTCGGTAGTTGCAAAATCAGAAGCTTCCGTAACGCGCAATGCTGGGTTACCCCGATCCTCGGAACTCTCCGATTTATGCTATATCAATATTTTACAAGTCCTGGCCATACGAGCGCAAAGTAACCTCGGTGAAATCTATCTAGAGTTGCATGAATATCTGAGAGATCAGGCGCAATAAGCATGAAGCGGAACTCTCCGTGAGGAGTTCGAGACAGGTGAGGTATAAGGATTTGGGATGTGACCATTACAGCTGGTTCTTGATAGATGTACTAACGCACGTGCACACACACACACACACTTATATATATATATATATATATATATATATACTAGGGGGCTCTGCCCCCCTGCGCGCTTCGCGCGCCAACCCCCACCCCCGTTTCATCTCGCACCGGGCTCCGGCTGGGGGGCTGACTCCCCCGCCGCCTCCCTCATTCCACCCGCTTTTTTTGCTTCACCGTCAATCCAGCCGTAGATATTCTATCTACGATATGTCTATTCTTATTATCGACTCTTTCTGATGTATTGTTAAATCATACAATTAATTAAGGGATATGTAAATTACACATTATATAAATATATCGCCGCCGCCGCCGCCGCCGCCGCCGTGTACAAGAGTTGAGGCGGTCATTCCCTTCACCGTACCTCCCCCCATACTCAACAAACCCTGGGGGGGGGTACGCTGAATGGAACGGGTGGGGGGGGGGGTACGATTAAATAGAATAACCCCCTTGGCGGGCGGGGCGGGGGGCAGAAGGGGGCGCAGAGCTCTCCTCGTACATATGTACATTGTAGGTGATATAAGGCAAGAAAGGAAAGACTGTACTCCGGCGTAATAATTTGCCATCGTGTATAGCAGTTTTATTATCGTTCGTTTATATAAAAGGGACGACCATACCATGAGGCGGTCTCTAGACGAATGCCCCTCCCTTCCATTCGATCTCATACGACGCTCTCAACCATTATATCACCAGACCGAGTGTATTGTTATCATTGGCCAAGTCTGGGAACGGATTATTGATTACACAAGATACACACTTAACACATACTTAAACTAAACTCCTTGTAGCCGTTTCGCAGATATGCGTAAAGGTGTACGTATGCGGGGTAGCGTCAAATAGATATAGTATTACGAATAAATTTCCTGCAAGATATATATATATATATATTCTCCACTGTACGAGGGCTCAATTGATCCAAACGTTTCCCATGCTCAGTTTGTCCATTTGGAAGGCCAGATACGGCGGGTTTACTCGGGCTTGAAATTGAATACTTAACGACTCGTTGAGCATTGCAAGCTTCTGACTAGATCGCTGAGAGTGCCGTTGCCAAGGAAATTGAGGCAGGGAAGGGAGAAGGTGTAATTCCGTATACAACCACTGGAGTATAAATGACGTTTGTAAGGGTTGCAGGTATACTGGTGAGTTTCATGTGTGTGATCTTTTGTCTAAAGTCATAGTAAATTCACCGTTAGTTTGTATAGAGGCGACATTCATAATTTTCTGGTTTCGCAATACCCCCAATAGATTACAGGTCCACTCGATATGGTTTCTAGATTTCTTTTGGTACAATAACCTTTTTTTCCTCTCCGCGACCTAATACTTGCCTGGTCTTGTATGTCTTATGGTGGGTACTTTCTCCAAACGTCACCTTCGGCCCCTTGCCCCCGCACGAACGTCCAACGTTCCGGCGGGCGGCTTTTTTTTTTGTGTCACCGGTATTAACAACCGGTATAATCGAACTCACTTTCGCGACCTATTTTTTGTCTCACCCGAATGTCTAACCGGTATAACCCGGGGGGTTGGGGGGGCCGAACTCAACCTCCACCGTAGACGAAAGCGAAACCGAACAGGATGAAACGCACGGCTGCTCAGGCTGCAGGTTGTGGTAGAGAGGGTCGGGATTGATAGTCAGTAAATAGGGTAATTAACGGAACCAACATAATCGAGAGCTGGTAATCAATTCGAAAACGCGAAAACTCACGATGATAAGAAACTTTATTGAGGCGCGAGAGCTAGCAACAATGCATCGGGAAAGTCTTGCACGATAGCCAACCATGCTGTACATGCTGTATATGCTGTATATACTGTACGAGAACGAAAGAGATGCGCGGCCACGAGGCGGCGGAACTCTTGTTAACAGGAGCTAACGCAAGAACCAACCGAAAATCCAAGAACGACGAATCACTCGAAAACGAATCATAATTATTCTCTATCAAACAGTGAATGGTTGGTTTCAGCCGAGAATGGCATTCTGGTCAAAACCACAAGACCTGCAGGAGCACACTGCGCACTGCACCGTGATACTTTCGCGACCATAATCGACAGAATCTTAAGGAAATGCTTTTAATTATTTCGAGAGAGCGAGATCCGTATCTCGAACGTACCGACAACGAGGTATACTATCCATATAATAGGTACGCGAGAGCGAGACAAGAACACGTCTATCTCGAGAGAGTACGCACGGGCGAGAGCGGGACACACACGTCACCGAATCGTCAGCACGGAAGCACCAGTGCACGGGAGCACTTGAATGAGTGTCCTCGTTGAAGCCTCGAACAAGCCTAACTAATATTAATATTTTCTGATTGTTTAAACTCTTTCGAATTCCTTGACCGATAGCTGCTGCCCTCTCATTTGTTTTACCTCACAACGTTGCCGAGAACAATATTATCAATATAATCCCCGGTAGGTTTTCTTTTGAGGCTCTCTACGTTCGCGACCCATGGAGTACGAGGTCTGTTCAAAAAGTATCGCGAATTTTGAATTTCCGCGGGCTACGTATATTCGATTTTCGATTTTTTTTTTGTGGCGTTAGGTTGGTACTCATGTCCCTCACTTATGCTGAAAAATCGGCCATTTCGAACGTTTAGTTAATTGTTGACAGCTGTTTTGGTTAGACGTGTTTTGGCTTGTCTTCGATTTTTGCCTATTCCAAAAAATGAATCAAAGAATCTGTATCAAATTTTGTGTGAAAAACAAAATTAAGTGCGCGGACGCATTCCGAATGTTGACTGTGGCATATGGTGAAGCTACCTTGGACCAAAGCAACGTTTATCGGTGGTACAAGATGTTCTCAGAGGGCCGAGAAGATGCGAACAACGAAATGCGTTCCGGACGCCCGAGCCCATCAACAACAGACATAATATTGGCCAATCGTCGAATCACCGTTAGAGAAGTTGCTGAGGAACTAAATATATCGATTGGCTCGTGCTATTCGATTTTTACCAATGATTTGGGCATGAGACGGGTAGTCGCGAAATTCGTACCAAAGTTGCTCAATTTCGAACAAAAACAGTGTCGCGTTAACATTGTTGGGTCCGCGACGACCCAAATTTGCTCCAGAGGGTCATAACTGGTGACAAATCATGGGTTTATGGTTATGACGTGGAAACCAAAGCTCAATCATCGCAATGGAAGCTGCTTTTTTGGAGTAGGCAAAAATCGAAGACAAGCCAAAACACGTCTAACCAAAACAGCTGTCAACAATTAACTAAACATTCAAAATGGCCGATTTTTTCATCATAAGTGAGGGACACGAGTACCAACCTAACGCCACAAAAAAATCGAAAATCGAATATACGTAGCCCGCGGAAATTCAAAATTCGCGATACTTTTTGAACAGACCTCGTTCATCGCGAAAACAGGGCCTTACTGAATTAAATCGGTGCAGAGGGGCTCCAGCCCTTGACCGCCAGTAAAACAAGCCGCCCGTTCTCCAAGGTTACGCTCCGTCTTTGTTGGGGTGCCGGTATTAGAACCGGACTTTCGTCGATGCGTGGAGAAGTCTCGTCGGGCGTCCCTTCCTGTTAGGCAAGTCATTACTTCCAAACATACTTCACGCGACAGGTCCGAGCGCACCGACTTTTAACAGACATAACTAAATCACCTTGACGGCCTCTGATAATCGATTAAATCGGGGCGAGAGCAATAAACTTATTACCGCGAGCGAATTAAGAGGTCAGTAAATAGGGAGCTTTAATATTAACAAGAGCACAGGGAGCGTGAGCGTGAATCACAAACATCAAGTCACAGTCTATACCACTAGTAACGTGGAAGAGCAATCTCCGTTTTTTCGTGTCGCTTAGCGTTCAGGTTTTGCTGAAGTACCCGCAGAATAGAAAGATTTTAAAAGCCCCGCTATTTTCTACCATGGTGAACGACAGAGTCCAAGATTCCTTGGCCAATTGGATCACCATGAAAGTGGATGAAGTTTCACTGATTGGAGGCCAGTATCGTATATTACACTGTGGGAACAATTTCGAGTGAGAGTCTCTTCGGGTATACCACAGTCGTCGCTTCCGGCTGTGACGATGAAATCAACTGGGTATTTTCAGGGTTTGCGTAAACTCCGAGATTGAATTCAGCGACCCCCACAGAAAGTATATCTTCTATCGGGAACCCGGTGTCAAAGCGCATTCCGAATGGGCGAAAGGGGAGATTCGAGTGCGAGCTACGAGAGACGAGGAGGTATTGAAAAGTAGATGTAAGAGGAAGATGGAAATATAAACCCAGTCGAGAATCTGTGAATGGCGAAAGATATCCGGCAAAGACGAACGACCCCTGGCCATACGAAATTCGATCTTACGTTTCCCTGTCGACCCGCACTGTGGTTCTTCATCCACTTTCATTGAATTTTCGAGCAGCCGAAAATCGACTATATAACTTCTCAATCCCCATAAAGTATATCCCTCAGGCTTGCCGGATATCTCTCTTTCTATCCATTTCTCTCTCTCTCTCCCCGGAGAGCTCTCTCAAAAGTCTGAAATGTGATCTCGTCTAACCACACGATAGTTTCACTGCGATAGTATTTCGAGTATATTGATCTTCTTTTGAACTTACTGGAAAATTCAAGGATACGCGACATGAGTTTTCTATACGGTGGTATTTCAAAGTAGTAACGCTATTCAGCAATGCGCCAATTTCTGCTATCGATGTAAGTTGTACTCGGTCCTGGAACGCTCGGAGATTTATGACTTGGTTATGACCATACTTGACCCATCTATATTCCATTGACACGAATAAAGTATGGAACAGGTTCACTGACCATACCCCGGTCTTTTACATATGTCGAAGCTCAGCTTGATCGCGTTTATCCCCTACAATTTTGTTACAACACTGTAGACCTTAAGATGAGTCTTCGTATCCTGAATACGTCCGTTGTATGCACGTTACGAAATCCATGTACAAATAAATCTGTAACAGTGGATTATGATGGGCTTCCCACAACTCGATTATTCCTATAATTACCTATATATTTAAATACATTTCTTCCATATCCCCCGTTCGTTGGCATTGTTTGCGGATTCAAGTTGGGCTAGTTCTGCTTTCGCGACAATATACGGTAAAGAACGAAACGAGGTATAAATATAGGGAGTAAAAAACGTGGCAGGGATGTGTGGCGGTAGGAGTCGCAAATATTTTTGTAGTACCCATACACACAGACATCACCACCGCGAGAAATTTCTCGTTTCCCGTTTATTTCTTCACCTAGCGCATTTGCAGCATTTGCACACCTATGCACACTACTCCCCGTACACATAAATTCCTGGCGCCCGGTGGGGCCAAGGGTCGCGCAAGTGGATGGGATATGCCAGGTTTGTATTCTGGATCGTTGCCGAGGCGGGAGACGCGAAGGGAGGTGAAACGCGCGAGTGTTCCCGCTTCCGGCTTACATTTTGCGTCTGGACGTTTCATTGTCGAAAGGCAAACTTGCGCATGCAGGATGTACGAGAAAGAAATGAAAATGGTTGACCCAGATTCAATGAAGCCCGACGAGGAGGTATAGTGGGAGGGATTTTAACGATGGGGTGGGAAGATCAGAGTGTCAGTGTTATGAAAATGAATACTGCACACGGTGAAACAGAATAGACAGGAATAGGAATACGGGAATATAGATGAGAAGCACAGACAAGAGTATCGAAAGCGACGGAAAAGAGAGAGGGACGTGCATTTCGTGATTTCACAATACCGACGCGATTTCGAGACGATATCGACTCCTCTGTACGGTAAAATCATCGAAATGAAGGTGAAGTACCGTACAACTGAAGTCATTTATGAGAATACTTATACTACGGAACTTTATTTCATCCAGTTGAATTTTTATAGAATTCCATGTAGATTTTCGAATATGTGCATTGTATGGCAGTTTCTCTTTATTCACAGAAATTACCGAGCACAGTGAAGTAGGAATACAGATTTTTAATTCCATATATTTTATAATACGATGTTATCAGATTAGTCGAAATGATTTTAACCAAAAAATAGCAGTGCATCGAGATAATGATTTGAATTTTATGATACAAATCACTGCATCCTCCGATTACCATTTTTGGGAAACAATGAAAACACACACGCACATACACACATGATTAAGCATAGTCATGAACGAATTTACATAGCTAAATTGATCTATGGAGATTATGGTACTATTCTTCATAGTCAGCGAGATGAAATGAAAACATTCGCCGTATTAACAAATCCTGTCTGAAGCTGTTAAATTCTTCATGACGAACATTGGACAATTTCAGATTCTTATATTTAGCATCATCAGTTAATTCGTTTGTCTTTTTCTTTTTTGCAATACTTATCAAAATAAATTTTATTCGCAATGATTTTGATATAATGCGAACTATAGTCTCCGACATTGACGCAGTGTGAAATACGATAAAGATAGATATGAATGAAATCGTCCGTTGCAAGAGGTGGACCTAACGCGTTCTCCGAAAGAGTTTGGATGATGAATTGAGTTTAATCAATGGGACACGTCAATCGCATCTAGAGTCTCGATAAATTATTCATCAATGGAAGATAGAAGCAGAGAGAGAGAGAAAAAGTGAGAGAGCGAGAGCGCGGGAGGGAGGGAGCGAGCGAGAGTGAGACGCCCTTTACGAGCCCTCTTTCAGACAGTGAGAATAGCACGCGGGAATTCGTCGATCTGCTAAAATCATCTAAAAGGGAATGTGCTCCTGGTTCATTGACTTGCGCGGTCTGAGGAAAGACGAGAGAGACGTAAGGAAGGAGAGACTGGAATAGCAAATCGAAAAGAGAGAGAGAGTGTGTGTGTGAGAGAGAGAGGTCCATGTAGAGTGCTCTACGCTGAGTGTATTCAAGGAGTTAGCTTCAACGAATAAGTGGAAGAGAGATAGAGAATGAGCGGGGTGTCAGGGAGAAAGAACCAGAGCAGAAATCGATTGCCATCGGCGGGTGGGTCATCCAAGCCGTTATTCCGGTACTTTTCCGCCCTGAAAGTGCTCCTATCTCAGGCTCCCGTCGCCATAGCCGGGTTGCAAGCCCGAGGGGTTGTTATTCAATGAGTTACATGCAACTAGACGCCTCAAGGGAGCTGAGAAGGACACCACACACACACACACACACATATATATATATATATATATATATATATATAGGAGTAGGAGTGACAGAACGAGGTAAGCTCAACGGAGCACTTTTATTTATCTTGTACGAGTCTTTCGAAACGCTCCTCCGTCTACCTATCGTGTATACATTACTACTGCTTCGTAATTTTCGTGCCACGACGTTCCTTGCCCTGTTTCACCGTTTCTCTTATCCTATGGTGATTTGTACTAACATATAGTTGAAAAAAAGACCGTTTGAACGACTGACTAAAGCCTCACATCGAATTTTCACGGACCGAACGTTACTTCAACACCGGTAATAAAAATGTCAATTTATTGCCATTGTCGAACTTTCATTATAGCAGTTATTTTTATTTTTTAAGTTCATTGCGTATCGAGTTTGACGAAATACTACATAGACGAATTGGAGTCTAAAATATTCTGCATGGTTTGCAATGAATTTTCAACGCCGATAAACAACTTTTAATAATCGTTTACATAAAAAAGAAGCCTGAAATTATTGTCTTTCGATCTTCGTATAAAAATTCGAGTGTGACGAAATGAATTTGCGTCTGCACAAGGAGGAATAAAATGTTCGAAGATTGTCATAATCTAATACTGTTTCTTTTAATCCGAAACGTGTAAGGTTAACAATCAGCCCTTTTCTCATCGACCTGCATCTACTTTTCGACCCCGGAAATTCCATTTTTCTCAGATATTCAATAACAAACTACTGTGTATGCGTTGCGGGTTTTCCGGCTTTTGCTTCTTTCTGCTTTCTCAAACATCCCTCGGCAGTCCCTCCACCCGCGTCACTGTTTACTACGTGGCCCATCCATCGTTCTTTTTCCACACCTCCGTTGTTCTCGCAGAACGACGAGGTTACGAAAGCGAATAAATAAAATTCCAGAGCATGAAAAGAAATAACGTGAAATAGAATACACAGCGAGAATTCACGACAGCAAAGGGGCGGATGAACGGGGGGCCCGGGCGGTTGAACGAGAGCGAGGGCGTGGCGTAGCAGGGGAAAAAAAACAAAAACAAAAAGCTTGCGCACACGAGAGACAAAAAGCGCCATGCTGGATGTGGAGAGTGTGAAATATCGCGCGGACATGCTACGGAATTCGACACCGTGTTTCGTCCGTCGCAGCACACTGCGCCGTGTAACGCGTACTCGTCCCTTCAACCCTTTTAAAGGGACTCGAAGGGTTACACTATTTCACCATCTTCGTTTGTTCATCTACCTGCCGGAACAAGAGAAATGCCGTATAATGTATCTCGCTGTGGTTGTTACAGCGTTCGAACGCACGCTCATACTATTTTCGACACTCCGTTAATCCTTTAAGGGGGGAAATAGGGTTAGACGGTTCGAAAAATCGATTTTTTTTACATTCATAAATTGTTAGTAAAACTATTGAAAAATATGTTCCCAAAATTTTAAATGAGAATTCCGACTCGTTCTATTGTTATAAGCCATTAAGGGGAGAAATAGGGTTAGGGCAGCGTTTTCTCAATGATTTTCATGAATTTTTTTATAGTATAAAAAATGAATATAATTTATTGAAACTTTGAGAATATTTTATACATATATTTAAGTATATACTATAAAATTTTTGAAGAATTTCCTTGAAAAACACTGCAGATATTAGCGACCCCATATTGCAGGTCACAATCAGACTCAGCATTTTGCTATGTTTTCAAACGCGTTTTTCTGAAAACGACTTTTTTTTTAACTTGCGTACACGCTAGTTTGAAAAGTTTTCAACCAATCGTCTCGAAAATTGGCAGTTACTTTCTTCATAGTATTGCGCTCTATATGAACCTAAAATCGAAATATTATCAGTATTTAAAATAATTTTTTTTTGCAAATAAAGTTGTAAAAAATGACAAATAATCATGCTTTTTTGTATTGACCGCTGTAAAAAATTCAATTTCCTATTTTTTTGATAGCATTTAGGTTTATATAGAAGAGAGATATATAATAAAAGTAAATTCCAACCTCGTTTGATTTCAGATGAAAATTGCGGCTTCCAGAATGTACGCAAAATGCTGAGTCTGATTGTGACCTGCAATATGGGGTCGCTAATATCTGCGGTGTTTTTCGAAGAAATTCTCAAAAAGTTTTATAGTATATACTTAGATATATGTATAAAATGTTCTCAAAGTTTCAATAAATTATATTCATTTTTTATACTATAAAAAAATTCATGAAAATCATTGAGAAAACGCTGTCCTATCCCTATTTCACCCCTTAATCCCTAAATTTTCGGAATGGTGTTCAATGCATTTGAGGAATATATTATCACGAGAGTAACAAAAAAAGTGCGATAACAAAATACATTCGACAGCTTTTTTCGAATAAGATGAACGGATTTACTTGATTTCGATAATTTTATTTGATACTAAGGAAATTACTTTGAATTAAGTGAAATTCAAATTGCAAATAACACGTGAATGGCTCAAGATATGACTGTAGAACACTTTATTCAAATGAAATGAATTTCGTATGAACAAATTAATTCTGTTGTGACTAGTAAAATTTAGTTAAATTAATGGGAGATTATAGTGACGCTTGTAAAGATAGATGATTTTTTTAATCATTGCATAACATTGCCAACAACATGTCCGCTTCGTTTACAAAATGTCACGGTCCGGAGATTTTTTTAAGGCCTAAAAAAAAGAATGTAGCACGATAATAATTCAACAAATGATTATTCTTCAATTAAAAGGCAACTCCAATGTGTCGTAAAATACATTTATTATTGTGTAACATTGTTTACGTGAAAAAATTATATGCAAAAATTACGTATACGTGAGTATGCACATTAAGTTATCTGTAATTATTAATAATTAAGATATCCGTAAAAATTACGTGCGTTTAAACTTATGGCGTGGCGACTGATAATTTAAAAAAAAATGAATTTGTATTACGCACGCTATGGTCATACTAGATTATTTTCGACTGCCTCCGAAGAGCCGATCGAGAGTTTCGAATAAGGTGTAGTGTAAATTGAAGAGGATTACTTCAGCAGATCGGGTACTTAGCAAAAAGTTTATCCAGATGATGGCATGTTTAGTAATAAATTATTAGGGAATTGTAGAAAATACAAATAAATGACGAGTAGTGTCGATAAATGTAGCGTACGAAAGTCTCAAGTCATACCCACTTATTAGGGAAATATTATAACCTAAAATAAACTGTTAGTTGACAGCTTTTATGGAAAAAACAACATTTTTATATTTTTAGATCATATCATGAAAGTGAAAGATATTACATACTGAAAGATGATACCGTTGTCAACACCCATTATTATATTCATTTACTTTCCCAATACAGGTTTTTCCTTCCTGATTTGATTTTCATTATTCGAAAAATCACTTGCGCATTTGGTGGGCATGGACTAGGCTGAAACTTGGTTCATATCTTCAGTAATCCACCATCTACAAATTATATTCCCGGATTTATCAAATTCGACAATGTAAAAAAGTTATTTGATGTTTAAGGCGAAAAATATTGTGATAAAATGTTACTTAACATTTTTCAATGAAGTAAATATTTCTAGACTTAAAACATCGAAAATGCGTTAATACAATTTGTAGTCAGGAGTTCAAAGTAAACCCTAAAAAGCCCCAGCCCAGTAGTAGCTATTCCGATACGCAAGTTGTTTCTTGAAGTTTCATGTTTTTCGACTTATTTACGAACATCACATTGAATAATTCATGATATCGTTTGAAATTTTTGAAGAATGTTAAGTGAAAACGACATATAAAGAATGTGAAAATTTGATGCAAAAGTCCTCACAACTTAATGCAAAAGCCTTGGCGTCCATCTTGAATGTGGACCACTCGTATCCGCTGACGAACGAGAGAAAGAGAGAGAGAGAGAGAAGGGGGAAAAAATCGCAGCAGCATTTCTTGTGTATTTCTCTGTGGTAGAAATTTTAAAAGTTAGTATGCATACTTCCCTTAAGTAATTTTATTATTTCCCATGTCCTGTATTTCAGGTACAAGTGAAATTCATCAATAACGTTGTTTTTCCTACTATTCTATCGTCTTTGATCTCTTTTAATTTCCACCAATAGGCGAAAAAAATGGCAACTATCTCGTGAAAGGCAAACGTCGACATTTATTGTGGATAGGAAAATATTACATTGGGCATGAGACACGTAAGCAATATAAATGCCTAGGTGACGTCGGAAGACAGGAATGAAAGAATCCTTTCTCGATATCACAGATATATGCTGTTTGTACTGTGTGCCACTCGTATACATCGCGTGGTGTCGACGTTGGACGATTGAAAACGTGTTCGGTTTACGCGGATCGGTTCAGACACGGTACTTCCGTACACTCGTCGCGTACGTGTCCGAGTACGTACGTAAACCCGCAGTTCATAGGGACGGCTCTACGAGGAAAAAAAGTGTATCGAAAGATGCACATGCATGTACAACTGTCAGGGTCCCGTTAGAATATGTAAATAGTTTAGCAGTGATGGGGAGTTGAGCTGCATCGAGCTTATTATACACACACACACATTGCAGAGTGTCTTCATTCTCACTGCATTCAATTCGATCATATGTACGAGGTGTGTAAATTAAGTAATGAGACTGGCAACGTAGTGTTCGATCTGGCAATACTTGTGGCGCTGGGCTCGGAGGGGCGGCAGGGGAACATGTGATACGCCTTCAACACGGGTTTGAACTCGCTCGAGTCATTTGGTTATCCGTAGCGATTTTTTTGTCAAACAGTATTTTTTATTGTGTTCTAGAAATGAGTGACATCAATTTCGAGCAACGGTGTGCTATCAGGTTTTGCTTCAGACTTGGGCACAGTGCAACGGGAACTATTGCTAAAGTTCAACAGACCTACGGAGACAGTGTTTTGTCAAGAGCCCAGGTTTTTCGGTGGTTTAAGGCATTTTCAGAAGGAAGAGAGTCGATTGAAGATGAACAACGAAGCGGAAGGCATTAATCTTCAAAAACCGATGAAAATGTCTACAGAATCCGGGATCTTGTGCGTTCAGATCGTCGGTTGACAGTCAGAATGATCGAGGAAGAGTTGAATTTGACTCACACCACCGGTCATCAGATTTTGACCAATGAATTGGGGATGAGAAAAATCTGCGCAAAAGTGGTTCCAAAAAACCTTTTGCAAGGGCAAAAGGACATCAGGAGGGAAAAGTGCCTTGACTTTTTGGATTCGATTGAAAATGACCGCCATTTTCTGGAACGTGTCATTACTGGTGACGAGTCTTGGGTGTTTGAGTACGACCCAGAAACCAAGCGCTAGATGCATGGAGTGGAACACTTCAACCTCTCCAAGGCCCAAAAAAGCAAGAATGAGCAAGTCGAAGATCAAATGCATGCTGATTTGTTTTTTCGATACCCACGGAATCGTCCACAAAGGTTGGTACCTCAAAGCCAAACGGTCAATCAACACTTTTACCGGGAGGTTATTGAAAAACTTCGAATAACGGTCATTCGTGTGAGACCAAACATCAAGAACAACTGGGTGTTGCATCCCGATAATCCTCCTTGTCACACAGCAATTTCAATAAACGAGTTTTTGGCCAGTAAAAACATTCCTGTGGCTCCTCAGCCTCCTTATCCGCCTGACTTGAGTCCTTGTGACTTTTTTCTCTTTCCGAGATTGAAATATCACCTCAAGGGAACTCATTTTGGGACACTCGAAAACATTCAAACGGCTGTAACCGACCAGCTGAAGGCTGTTCCAGTATCGGAGTTCCAGTACTGCTATGAGGATTGGACGAACCGTCTCCAGCGCTGTGTGGCTTCAGAAGGAAGTTATTTTGCGGGTGACAATATAAAATTGTAATTCTATTTGGATTGAAAAAATGAAAAAGATCAGTCTCATTACTTAATTTACACACCTCGTATATTGTAAACATTTATTTATTTATTCTATCATTTCTTCATTCATTTATTTATGTGGTAGTGTGAGGTCTATCGAAGTAATATAGGAACAAATAAATATTCGTATGTTTTGCTCGGTAAAGAAGCAAGTAAATTCAAAAATAAAAGATACGAGAGTCCAAAAGTCTAATTAGTGATGACAGAGTAACGATACATAACAAAGAAACAGAATATTGCAGATTAGTCACCGCCGGTTAACCCTGTAATGGCCGACTTTTGTCTAGTAGTGTTGCGACTAAAAACTTATGAATATAAGAGATGATTATTTTGAAGATAGGTAATTAACGAATTTATCCATAGATTACGATGAATTGCCCATTACCATGCTGGAATTTCGACAGAAATAGAAAATATTACTTTTGTCCCCAGTGTACTACTATCGTATATATTTTGTGAGGTGAGAGTAGCGATGAAGCTATTCGTCGCTAAGGACACTCGTCAGGAGTGGAAACGACCCTCTCGACACAATATAGTTATAACAGCACTCACCCATTGCCGGACCGTATATATTCAAGTAGAGACAGTCTTCGCTCTGATTTCGCAGATGTGGCAGTAGTCTCTTCAGGTACTCGTAACGGCCCTTGGGCATTCGCTCCAGTGCTTCCTGCTCGTTCGTGATGTCGGGTAACTTTTGCGGACAGACATGGCCAACGGAATTCGTCAATCTATCGGACAGTAGATAAATATCTATAGTGGCGAACAACATGTGATGATCTCCTGAGACGTTCGAAAAAAAAAAATGTAAAAACTATAGAAATGGAAAATAATTTTGATAGAAATAACTACGATCTCACGGTAGGAATTGTAATAAAATAATTTTTTACGGATTTTTTGTCGACCATAAGTACATTGTAAGATTGTTTAAGGTAGTAGTCTGGTAACTTAAGCCGATTTTCGTGTCTTTTTTGGAGGGCGTTTTTTTGCAGGAAAATAAAAATGAATCGTCTTGGATATTTAGGATGTTTTTATTTACATATTAAAGATACAAAAAAAAATTTGTTTGAAAAAATTTAATGGTTTATTATTATTATTATTATCGATCGAAGTTGGCATCTCGAAAAAAAGCGCGTGGGTGGCCCCGGTGATTTTGGCTCTTGATGTTATCTGAAAAAAAAAATTCTTGATAATTCTTAATCTATAGACATGTCATTCTGGTCGGAATTACTGAAGTTAAATTTCATGGATAAATAACAAAATGGCGGACTTTGGAAAAAAAAGTCCTTTTATTTTAGCAAAGAAGGGGTTGTAAAATAAAAAGAAATTTAACTTCAGTAGTTCCGACCAGAATGACATGTCTATAGATTAAGAATTATCAAGAATTTTTTATTTCAGATAACATCAAGCGCCAAAATCACCGGGGCCACCTACGCGCTTTTTTTTCGAGGTGCCAACTTCGATCAATAATAATAATAAACTATTAAATTTTTTCATAAAATTTTTTTTTGTATCTTTAATATGTAAATAAAAACATCCTCAATATCCAAAACGATTCATTTTTATTTTCCTACAAAAAAACACCCTCCAAAAAAGACATGAAAATCGGCTTAATTTACCAGACTACTACCTTAAGAAAAATTATCAAACTTTTAAATCGAAAACAATGCGAACCCCGTAAGAGAATTAATATTTTACCATTTAATTAAATTAAAATGAATATAAAAAATCATGAATTTGTGTACGTCAAAAGGACAGTACAGAATTTGTGAGGCTTGAAATTTTCTTAATATGAAAAGATAAATTACTTCACTCCGTCCCACGGACTGGGCGCTCTGGTCGGTGAAAATCTGTTGCTCAGTATCGGTGGTGTGGCGTACGGTATTCCGAGATAAACGTCGATTGGCTGAAGATGCTTTGAATGGTTATTGAAAGTCTGGGTGAGACCCTGAATCTTGCCGTAACGCGTTTGAACGATTCGCGGATTGAGCTTCGACTTGACGGACAACGAGAGGGCTGGCTTTGGTAACGACACTACCACCATTAGACTCACGAGAATCACGATAAGTTCCATTTTGACCAAGGTAGATCGAGCAATTTTGATTCTGAGGGCGGAACTCTCGCGTTTATGACCGACGTTAGCTAATATCTCGGTAGGTCAACCGAGCCCGCGAATACAGTGACAACAGGATGACCTTAATCGCGAATCAATGATGACGAATCTTCTCGTTTATCTCGTTTCGATATACATATGTGTATATATATACATATATATATATAATATATATATATATATCGGATCGGGTGGCCTTCCCTTGGATTTTGTCATTTAAGCCGTTTCCCTCAGGACGTCAGACGTATCAGCTCCATAGCGATCGAGCCTACAGTACCATCGACAGATCTCAACGTCACCTTGACACATCATCTGAAAGCCAATCAAATTAAGAAACTTATTACTTCTCGCTCGTAACCATCGCCCCGTAGTTATATTAAATTCTCGTTAACTAATTGCTCGTTGTAAGTTCCCAATGGAATATGATGCTATCGCGCATGTATATAAACTGGCATTAGCGAATTCAATCTAACATCATATTTTCTTTTGGTTCATATTTAAGATAGTAGTCTGGTAACTTGAGCCGATTTTCATGACTTTTTTGGAGGGCGTTTTTTTGTAGGAAAATAAAAATGAATCGTTTTGGATATTTAGGATGTTTTTATTTACATATTAAAGATACAAAAAAAATTTTTTGAAAAAATGTAATAGTTTATTATTATTATTATTATTATTATTGATCGAAGTTGGCACCTCGAAGTTGGCAGCCCTGGTCCTAACTTTTTTTCTACCGAACCGATTGCTTTCAAATTTTAACAGGATATTCTATACACTTATAGTTCTCGTCGGAACCACCGAGAAATTTTTTCACCCCTAACTTTTTATTTTACAACCCCTTCTTTGCTAAAATAAAAGGACTTTAGCAAATAAGGGGTTGTAAAATGAAAAGTTACGGGGGAACAAATTTCTCGTTGGTTCCGACGAGAACTATAAGTGTGTAGAGTAGCCTGTTAAAATTTGAAAGGAATCGGTTCGGTAGAAAAAAAGTTACGACCCGGGTTGCCAACTTCGAGGTGCCAACTTCGATCAATAATAATAATAATAAACTATTAAATTTTTTCAAAAAATTTTTTTTTTGTATCCTTAATATGTAAATAAAAACATCCTAAATAGCCAAAACGATTCATTTTTATTTTCCTACAAAAAAACGCCCTCCAAAAAAGACATGAAAATCGGCTTAAGTTACCAGACTACTACCTTAAAAAAATTATCGATCGAACAATTGTGAAATTTTCATTTCTATTATTTATTCTTTCGTTTTCGGTTTTTCGGGTAACAAAGTGATATGAAATAAGCGTGGGATCATTTTGATCCCAATTTCAAATTCACAATGTACTTATTGAAATATTCTACAGGAACATTTACATTTCAACGTCAAAGCGAATAGAGTACGTCTTCATGGTTCATTTGCTTTTTTTTTCTTTCAGTCTTTCACGTACCGCACGGCATCTCTCCAATATCGTGAATTATACAAGAGAGAAAGAAAGAGAGAGAATCCGGATAGAAGAGTTGAATAACACTCTCTCCCACTCTCCCTGCATTTCGTTCCTGATTCAATGTTATTCTAGCGTAGGAAAATTCCCGACGCATCTCTACCGAGCTATGAAAATCCGTTTCCTTAGCATTATTCCGGCCATATTCGCTGAGATTTCGTGAATTATGCTGCGGTGCCCGATGTATGCTCTTTCACCACGATGTGTCAGTGTGTGTAGGAATATGAGAAAAGAGTTTTCGCTAATGTCGTGGTGGTGCTGGTGAATGTTGGAAGGGAACTATCGCACAGTAGACTCAAGAGTATTCGTACGTGGCACCATTATGGAAATCAGTACTTATCGACCTGGTAGAAGCGGGAGAACGAATAAAACTCAAGCTCACCGTTGGTCCGCGCCACCGACATCACGTTCACGACATCATCTCTGTGCTCCACGCTATACGATCTTGAAACTCAAAGGCTCCGTCGAGACTCAATTTTATAGCTGAGAATTACGAAATAATGGCATAGATCCCATTTTGAGCCTCATCAAATGACAAATTTAACCGCGTTGTCACCACAGCCGTTTCCCGCCCGAAGGAACGAAAGTTCACAGGGTTCTCGCAATTCGCTCGGCGTTGAAGTATCCGCAGTATCCGATAAAGTGCTTTGCCCTAGCTCTAATCGGCTATATTCTCCATGGCCCTTGTATCTGCATCATCATCGTTTCTCTGACCTCGATTGTTCGTCCGTTCATCGCTGTAGCTTAACTTTCCTTTGATGTTCTAGAAGTGTGGTCATTATACCCACGCTTTGCACCTACACGATTCAAAGAGTATCGATGCCACCGTTAAAGAGATAGGATGAAGATTAGAAAAATATTCCCAACGGTCACCGAGCACCGACGTCGCTTCGCAGGAGAAGAAGAAGAAAGACGTCGAGGCATACCCTACTTCATTCGTCACTCGCCTTATCAAATCAATTTCCCTGAGCTTAACCTGGTTGTCGGATTTTTAATAAATGTGGGGATATATATAAATATTTTCGTACTACCACGCTAGCATTCGATAATTCCTTGGGGCGATGAGAAAGAGTGCTCATTGTTTCGCGGGAGGAATCCGAAACGTCAATTTCTACAAAACCGAAAAATTAGACGAAGAAACCATTAAGTCGTCTCGTCTTGTACTCCGTGAAGTTTTGGAATAGAACGAAGTAACAAACATCGAGTGCATTATAGTAGTAAGTCGCGTGAAACATGTGTTTCAAGTCCGAAAGAGACTTGTGACCTGCGGACAGAGAGGAAGAATATAGACAAAAGAAACGTAGTCAGTAAAGTATGGAAGTAGTGATCAAGTATCGCTTCGTTCTCGTTCCTCTCTTTCGTGCTCTATCGTACCACTCTACGATATTAGATGTAGGATGCGAACTACTCGACTTTTCTATCTCCTTCTGGCTGACCATGTCTCGTTCATCTTGGCCACTCGGTGTCTTCGAGCCCATCGAGGAAAACCGAGCGGGTCGAGAGAGTGGTCCGTCCATCTTGAATGTGGACCGCTCGTATCCGCTGACGAACGAGAGAGAAAAAGGGGGAGAAACCGCAGCAGCATTTCTTGTGTATTTCTCTGTGTTGACTCTCCCTTTTTCTTTCACTAACTCAACCTCTTTGTCACCAAGTTGCTTGAGAATCTATCATCAAGTCTGAGCAACTATACAATAACAACCGATCGTCGTATACAAAATTAATATAGGCTATGATATTGCTCCATCGATTGCCATGTCCCTCTTATCGGCTCTACAATTTGCTATGTATATCCAATAGACTGGACATTTACTTTGAAACTCTAAGGCAAGCTTGACATTCTAATTGGTAGAATGATGTTCCGACTCCTATGTTCTATAGATACATGGATAGAAGCTAAAGGGCCAAGATTGGTAACCAACTAGCTTTGAGGCATCTACTAGTTACATTGGTTCTCGATGTTCAACGAGAGAATCCTAATTCAATTGGTGTGGACTTTGATCGGAATGGAGATTCGCGTCAAACTTTCACCATGTACATGAACTACGTGGGATGTAGATGAGAAACTGCCGAAGGGTAAATAAGTTGGCTTCCGTCATGATCGATCCAAATGGAGTTTCTCCGGGCAAACCTGGTAAATGCAATTTTACAAAGACCTTCGATCAAACCGCAGAGTGTCCAACGACTAAGAGCGATGTGGCAAATGAAACTCTGACCAAGTATTTATTGTTTTTTTCTGCGGAGTGACTGGCATATACGTTTCAGATATAGTAGACATTGTGCGGATACATGCATTTTCGAACACATCTACGAGCAATGTTTCAATTATCTACATCTGCTATTGATATCAAAGGGTATTAATAGCATTGGAGCTATTATATTCTGGTGCTTACCGATCTGAAAGGAAATGTACACTGGTAAGCTGACTATTTGGGATCGAGCGACTCTACGTAAGTTGACTCTCTACTCGTTCACTGATCAACGTTGATTCAGTGTGCAAACGTTGGGTGGTGGGCGTTCGGTGAAAGTATGGATCCGTGGTGGGGGAAACTTGGCGGCGAGGAAGTCAACTTAGTCGAGGGTAAACAGACGACTTACTCGAGAACGGTAACTTATGTGACGTAAACTTACACGGGACTCCATTTTATACGAGGGGAGACCCAAAAAAACGGGAATCGCGCTGCGGCGAGGAGAGAGAGTGGGGGAACCCATTGCTCGACCAGGTGTCCGTTGGGGACACGTCTCCTGAGTCAGTGTGCGAAATTCTGTCGCCGTGAGTGCATCGGTTCGCCCGTGGGAATTTTTGTACTCAAACAACTTTTTCCATTTCGGCGAAAACGTGATGGCCGATTGTCCAGAGCAACGCGCGGCTGTGCAATTTTGTTTCCTGTTGGGGAAATCGGTCGCGGAAACTACTGTAATGCTTAAGACTGCTCATGGAGATGCTGCCCTAAGTAAAACCAGAGTCTACGAGTGGTTTTCACGTTTTAAAAATGGAGAAATGTCAATTGAAGACCAACCCCGTTCAGGACGCCCCTTAACGTCAACAAGTGACGAAAACGTCGACAAAATCAATGCTTTCATTCATGAAGACCGTCGCCGTACTATTGATCAACTCTGTGAGATGTCTGGGATATCATGGAGTTCAATTCAGAGGATTTTATCCAAAGATTTGCACATGAGCAGAGTGGCAGCCAAATTTGTCCCTTGCCTTCTCACAGACGAGCAAAGGGAGCCTCGACTTCAGGCATGTTTCGAACTTCAAAATCAGCCCGAAGAGGACTCTGAACTTTTTTCCAAGGTGATTACTGGTGATGAATCGTGGTGCTATGGATATGACCCCGAAACAAAGCAGCAATCAAGCCAGTGGAAGACACCTCGCTCTCCTCGTCCGAAAAAAGCTCGCCAAGTGAAGTAAAACATCAAGACAATGCTCATTTGTTTCTTCGATTACAGAGGTGTTGTGCACGCGGAGTTCGTTCCCCCGGGTCAAACTGTCAACCAGAAGTTCTACTTGAAGGTTTTGAAAAGATTGAGGGAGAGTATCCGGAAGAAAAGGGCGGACCTTTGGCGCACAAGTGACTGGTTCCTCCATCATGACAACGCGCCGGCCCACGCCGCTCTCTCCGTAAAGCAGTTTTTGACCAAAAAGTGCATGACCTCAATTGTCCACCCCCCCCCCCCCCCCCCCCCCCCTACTCACCGGATCTAGCCCCCTGTGATTTTTTTGTTCCCCAGACTCAAAAGGGACATGAGAGGAAAGCGTTTTGCCACTGTGGAGGAGGTAAAACAAAAATCGCTGGAAGGCCTAAAGAACATCCCGATAAGTGAATTAAAAAAATGTTTTGAACATTCGAAGGATCGTTTGCAGAGGTGCGTTGTGGTCAAAGGAGACTACTTTGAAGGTGATCAAAATTTGGTGTCAAAATATTCAAAAATAAAGAAATTATGACGAAATTCCCGTTTTTTTTGGGTCCTCCCTCGTATAGACAAAATAGGAATGATTAACCTTTTTTAATATTTGAGATAATCTTAAATGCATTAATAGGCTTCCGAATTGGATCGCCGATTTCTGTCTCTCGATAGAATATTGATCCACTTTACGTTCTATATAATTTAATTACTGTGGAGTTACATCGAAATGGAATTGTGTCACTTCTTGTAAAAGTAATTGTGTGGGTGACTAAGAGAAAATTACCGAAGGCTGAAAACGAGACCGGTCTTCAGTAAACTGCACTTTGAGTTTCTCTCTAAAAATGAACTGAAATATATAATATTGAATAATCTATACGAGTATTAGTTGCACAAATTACGACGACGATATCTTATTGTATAAAAAATAAGGAATATTGAAGTAAGCACAAATACTCAGTACATATTCAAAAAATAGAAAATCGCATTTTTAAAGCGTCTCTCAGACCAATTTCAAGGGAAAATCCCCTAATAACTTTAACAAACAAACGTTTATGGAAGGAAGATCCTGTGAATTAGTTTCTGGCGACCAGATGTTTTATTGCGGGTTAAGAGTCGAGATTTTTACGCGAGTCTACGAGCCGAGACATTTCGCGCCTTACCTGTGTGGGATGCCAACCCTTAAGGCAAACACATGTTTCTTGGCTAAATTAACAAATCAGAATACACGACACGAACCGGGGGCGCTTCCCCCTTCCATTCACAAAAAGTGGGAGTAACATTTCAAGCGTCATCCCTTTTTTGACATTTCTTCAGTCTACAGCGACTAGTTGCCGAGTCAACATCGAGAGTTCAAAACCAAAAACTTCCGGCACACACATACAACAACACTTGTAATAATTTAACCGTAAAGTCCTAAAATAGAGTCTATTTTTATCGTTATCCTTAATATTGCATTGATTTATTCAGTCACTTTATACAAAATTAATTGTCGTCAATTAATTTTGGCTACAAAAAGTACGGTGAAATCTCGTCTCAACACCGCGCATAGGACTCCTGTGATAAATTTCAATAAGTTCCCGAGAGCCAAGGTACAATAATTCCTTTGCAAAGTTATATAAGTTCTGACCATTTCAAATATTTATATATATATATGCAAAACTTAGTTTTAATAACACCATATGATTTATCTAAATCTATCATTTAACCTCAAAAACAGCAGTGAACACAAAGGCTGTCGATAAATTACATTTAAGACACTGCCTTCTTTTCGCATTTCAATTGTGCAAAAATGCCGCTGATGCAATGGAACTGATTTATGCTGCACTGGGGGGGATCTATCAAAGATTTCGGGACGGAGATTTTTATCGTTCGGAAAGAGTACGTCCGGGCCAACCACAAAAATTCGACGACACGGATCTCGATCAACTTTTGAAAGAAAATTCGGGGCAAACTCAAAATGAACTTGCTTCACAATTCAGTGTCACTCAGCAATGGATATCGTACCGTTTACATAAACTTGAAAAAATTCAAAATGAGGGTAGATTGCTCCCGCACAGTTTAAGTTCAGAAAACAAGACGCGAAGATTCGACACGGCACTTTCTTCGTTAACCCGTAAAAAAAAGATTTCCTGCACAAGATCGTTACGGGTGATGAAAAGTGGATATTATATGTCAACCCTAAACGAAAAAAAAATCGTGAGTGGATCCAGGAAAACCGTCAACATCGATTCCAAAGCCGAATATTTACACAAAGAAAGTAATGCTAAGTATCTGGTGGGATATGAAGGATGTGGTGCATTATAACTTGTTAGATCCAGAGTAAATTGTTACTGCGGAGTAATGCATTACAGCAAAAAAGATCTTATTCTCGACCACATGTCTCAAAAGACACTCTGGATAGTCTATAGTTTAGGCTGGGAAATTCTACCTCATGGGGATTATTTACCAGATCTTGTTCCTTCAGATTTTCTCAAGGAGCAAAATGCTATTTCGGACCTCCAAGAGGTCCAAAATAGCATCGAAGATTTTATCAAATCAGAACCATCATGTTTTTTTTCGCGATGGCATTCATCAGTTGGGCTAAGGTAATAGGAAGCAATGGAAATTATTTCGAATATTAATTGTGTATACTGCGCACTAAATTTTAACCACTCGCTACATTTTCTGGTAGCATATCCCGAGTGAACGCAGTTAACTACTAGTAGCATGGATTTTAGTCATTCCGCGTCAGCAATGTCGACAAGGCCGCCTAGGTGTGAAGATATTGCTGTGAATGTGCATATCCATCTTGCATTACCCACACTAATGCCGCGCTGCATTTCCTTCATCTATTCGGACAGTTGGGTTTCACGCGCATGATTTAGCCTCAGCTCTACGTTCATTGGGAGCAGGTTAAGCGGGAGCATAGGATACTGGCGCTCCACCGGCTTTCGGTATTTGGGAGGTTGTATTTGTGTTTGCAGTGTGAACGGAGAGAAGAGATCCACCGAACCAAGTTACCGAAGTGGCATTTACACACAAAGGGGGTGGTGGAGGATAATGTTTGAGTTTGCAAAGTAGTAATAATTGTTTTGATATTTCTGATTTCCGCGAGAGCTTCCTACATCGATAAGAGGCTAGCGTAAGGAAAGATTTATATCACTTTGCTTCTACATTGTACTGTACTCCATTGCACTCCTATATCCCTCCCTGCATTATCATCATTTATTAAATAATTAACTAATCTCGCGCTCAGAGAAAAAAATAGTTGTCGCAACGATACAATCATAGCTTTATACGGACATGACGACTAAAATAGTCACTTCAACTGTTTCCATCTTAGTAGACGCAATTAGTTAAAAAACATAATTAAACGGATTGAAGGTTACAATAATTTTCCAGTAATTGCAACCATAAGTTTTATAATTTATGTACCGATGGTCGGAAGCTTTGTCAACTAATTTGTCTAGTCTGTTGAGGTCACGGATATTTGCTGGAGGAACTATTCTTTCTAGTTATAATGCCTACAATCTAATCAGTTAAAGAACCTATTTTCGGATATCGAAGAACATAAAAGATGTCGGACCGAACTCCAGCTGAAGTTGGATTCGATGCGCAATTTTTTCGTCATATTGACACCGTGACATTATTAGGTTGCGTATTTGATCTCTGTTAACTATTACTAATTATCATTATCCAACTGAAAAAATATAATCGCTCACGCAATATCAAATATTGTTTTAGTCAGAAATGAATTCAATAGTTGTCACGCCACAAAGCTATGACTGTTTTAATGATATATATAGTTGCGTCCACGTCGAATATTTGGTAACCGAATTGAATCAACTTACAATTAGCTTTACAGCTATTAAAAACAGTTAATGCAGGCAATAAAATAATTGATTGAACCTCGAAGGTAAATATGGAGCAAAGGGGACCCACTTCCGATTGACTTGCCTTTAATATATGTTGTGTAGGGACCCTTCCTGAACAACTTTTTCCTGTGACACCATTGTTGAAGTATGAGGAATATTAAACGATCTCGAGTCGACAAGAATTTAAAAAATTAAATTAATCAAAGATCACTATTTATCACAAAAACAAAAAAATGTTGTTTATTTTTCAAATAATAATATTAATAATCTAACGAGCGAAAAGTATTATTACAACAAAACGATATTTTTTATTGTGTCAACTATTTTTTGAGTTATCAACGGACAATGCATCTACTACTACAGCTGACGCCTCACGCACTGTTGTTATAACTATATTCATTTTCTCGCCCAACTAATAATGTTGGTCTCAAGTGACTATATTTATTATAGTTGTCGGGATACTTACGATTCTATAATAGCGGACCGGCTATAGGTCGGAGTGAACCACGTCGATATACTGTGCAGGATGTCCCAAAACTAGCACGTTAGAGTGACACGGGAGTTAGATTGGCTCCGGACCCATAAAAAAAACAAATATGACTTCAGTAAAAGTCTCATGGTTTTCGAGAAAAATCGTTGTTTTGATTTCTCTGAAAATCGCTACATAGTACTTGTTATTCTACTACCACTGCTATGAATTACTTTGGATTTGAACAAAAGACACTAAAGCGGACGAAGTAGGTACCTAAGGAGGTAAGCAAACTGGTTCTAAGAAGAAAAAAATTGTACAGTTGTGAGAGTATAAAGAAACAAAAAATAATAATATTCAATGATTTATTTAATTTTTACATGTGTTCAAATTGTCTAACTCTAACCCTAATGGACAATCGGCACATATTTTAGGAACAAAATATGAATAAACCCAAAGTAATTCATCGCAACGGTAGCAGAATAACAAGTACCAGATAGCAATTTACCGAAAAATAAAAGAAGACAGCTTTCTCGAAAATCATTAGACTTTTACTGAGGTCACATTTGTTTATTCTAATAGCTCCCGAGCCAATTTAACCCCAGTGTCACTCTGACATGCTAGTTTTGGGACACCTTCTATATATATGTCGCAGTATTACCCAATAGTTATAAAACAAACATTGTTAGTTAATGGTATAATATGATATTTTGAAGAGAAGTACATAGGGATTTGGAGAAATATTGTTTTAAAATAAAAAGACACGCCTTTGAAATTAAAGTTAATTTCAAAGGCGTGCCTATTTTTTTTTAAACAATATTTTTCCAAATCCCTATGTACTTCTCTTCAAAATATCATATTATTAACGAAAACACTCAGTATTTTTTTTCAGATCGACGTTGAAGAGAGTTCTGCTGCGTGCCGCGGAGATGACAGCACCTGACGCGAGAGCTTCCCCAGCGCCACCATGCGGCGTGAAAAATGTGAAAAAAATGTTTTTTGATACATTAATAAACAAGGAACAAAACCCAACAAAATTTTCGAATATCACTTTTTTTTCCCACAAAAAAAAATTCTTGAAAAATGTGAAAAAAAACAGGGGGTCACAGTGGTGTTCACCCTTAAGTGGTCATCCTGACCAATTACCAATTCCCAATTGTTGGTCGTCTCAATGCTAGATGTTGAAGTGCATAACGATCGTGATAGCGGTACACCATTAAATTTGTTCAAAATATTCAGTGCTCGGGAAATGGAACAGAGAGACAGGAAACTCTCGGGAATAGTCAATCTTCCACTAGCATTGTGCGAAAGTGTGTGAAGAGATCAGATTCCTGAATGCAGTATACCAGAAACTCGCGTGCCTCTACGTCTATTGCCAGATCGCTGAAACTAGAAAGAGCGTGCTCTTTCTTCTATTTCTTCTTTCATACCGAAACGCGAATATTGTACACGCTCCACGTGATTTTTGTCATATCACGAATCTCTTCCCTATTCTTCGTGTTGTCGGGAAATTCTGATATCGAAAATTTTACGCTCCCTTCGAACGACTTCAATGGCTGTCGAGGGTCTATAAGGACCCTCAACGAAAAATCAGATATGCGAGACGGTATATGCGCTGGCGATTATTTCGCTATTCAACAGACGAACGGTAACATCCTTCAGCTATCCACCCGTTTTCAGTTCTCTTTTCTTGAACACCCGAAGAATCTGTAGGAAATTTTAGTCGATTTGAACAGCAGGGAGGTTCCGTCGATTAATTTTAGTCATGGAATTCATGCGAGTCCGAAGAGAATTTATGTATTCTAGAGTAAAGTTAAGGGCTCACATATATTTCGTGGCCAAAAAAAGATGTTTCAGTGACATTTTTTTGGGATAATGGGTGTAGGCTTCTAACTTTTTTTTCACGGTAAATAGTATGATTCGAAGTATGTTTTACAATTTTTTTATTGAAAAATATTCGTAAATGTAAGAGATACAATAAATTTTGCAGACCACTGTTCTCCGAGGTGACTACTGCTGCTCAGAAACAAATCGTCTGAAATAAAGAAACCAAATAGATTTAGTTTTTCTATCGTATTATCTAGTCTTTAATCGAAGGATTCAATGACATAATGATTTTTTAAAAAATGGTCACCGATCGAAAGTGATCGTCAAAATTTCGGTAAAAAAAACATTACATTTTCCTTGATATAAAAAAAGTATGAATCAAAAAAAATCCTTCGATTAAAGACTGCCTTTTGATATACAAAAAATGTTTGCAAAATCTTAAGTAGATCGGTCTTGTAATTTTTGAGATATTGTGGTCACCAATTCTGAAAAAGTAATTCCGAGAAAAACGTTTAAAGTTTCGGGTCGGGTATATACATAGATAAAATATAATTTATTACCTCTAAATGGAATCATCGATGCCCGGACCATACAGCAACCCTTCTGCAGAGACAGCAGCCTCCAAAATTCCAATTTGGATTTGAATTCCAATTTTTCATAATAATCTTGCCTCTCGGGTGGTTGATCGAGCGTGGTGCTCGGCCATCAGCACGCGCTTCTCGTCCCGGTCTGTGACCTATGCGTGAGAATTTCGGCCGCAATTTACTCCCAACGCTTGCAGAATTGCTAATAATGAAGCACATCTTTCATTGGACAGCTACGCAGCGATATGGGAAGCTACGTTCACCGCAATCGAACTACTCGGTGAAATCTTTGGGCTTATCTTCCATATAAGTTGATTATAACTTTCGATATTGTTCTGAGTAAAACCACCTTTGCATCTTTGCAGCAGGGTATCAGAGAGTTCCGTATAAATCGATTTTATTGCTTCTAAATCATTGTTAGGTAGAGTTGTGTAGTTGTGATGATAGGGAACAAGTTCTCTGGTCGCCGAAGCGCGCTGCCAGGAGCACCACGACTCGTCTCCGGGTGGGCACTTTTCGTGATGCGGATCATCATCGGTCGAACTATAATGGTCAAAGGTTGCCCATATTGCTTGATATTGATTACGAATATTACAATATCAAGAGACTCCGTGTCAAGTATTTAAAAAAACGTTATATATTGTTACATTAACGCTACTCTGGATCGCATAAATTCTCTTCGTACTCATGAATTCCATTATAGCAACGAAAAACCAGAAACAGAAATGCTTGCGTCCATTACTGAGTAAGTAACCAATTATGGGTAATTATGAAAATTAAAAACAAACAAAAACAACCCTTTGAAATATATATGTTAGTAAGTGGGCAAGTAGTGACATAAGCTCTGCACCGGGGAGTGAAGTATATGGGGAAAGGACTGGAAAGTTGAGTCCTTTCGCTGATCTATAAACGATCGGATCTATCCACCCTCTATACTGCAACTCCTCTCTCTCTCTATATATATATGTATATATATATATATATATATATCGCTGAAAGATTTCGCGGTCAGAATTTCATGAGAAAACTTTTTCACATTCCTCCGATCGTATATATATAGCGAGCCGGTACCGCACGAGCGAACAATCTAACGATTAGCTTTAATAGAATAGATAACGGATAGTGGATAGCTCTCATTGTGGTCAAACGCGTCCGTTCACCATTTTCTTTTTTTTCGTTTTTTTCTTTCAATCTTCCAGGTTACTGAATAACGTGACTAGTTGCTCTTTTAGTGTTCCAAACACTTCTGGTAATTGCGAAATTCCACGAGAATCCGATACTTTCGTTTGTTTTCGACTTTTTTTAATCCAAAAGCTGATATCATCGAAACACTAACATTATATATAGCAGCAAACTGATATGGTAAATTCGTGGAACGGCGATTCATTGAAAACTGTATACCAATGGTATATTCTCGCGCAAACGCAATTTGCCGGTTTGATAGCCATAGTTGGTAGCAAACTGTATCGGTATATATTTATACATATGCCCTGAACTATTGGGTCACAGTGACGGTGGATGTGGGATCAGACTGTGCACGCGCGTTGTGCCGAGGCTCGGCTGACCAAACCAGATTGCAATAGTTCTCTATCCTCGCACAGTCCGACAATGAACGGCTATCCGTGGGTCGCCACAATGCGCCGAACTCTCACACCGTTTACGTAACAATACCACTAATCAGCGAAGTTTCTCCCTGCATCTCTCGCATCCTCTATCGCGGTACATACGTACACGTGGATGCTATAAATATCGTGCATATACAGTGCGTAAAGATCTCTACCAAAAGCCACGAGCCGATTTATTGTGGTATATGCAAAACGATCGAGACCACGTCTGGAATACGATCGGTTTTCTCTTAAGGAGGGAAATAGGGTTAGACGGTTCAAAAAATCGATTTTTTTTTATTCCATAAATTGTTAGTAAAACTATTGAAAAATATGTTCCCAAAATTTTAAATGAAAATTCCGCCTCGTTTTATTGTTATAAGCCAATAACGGAGGAAATAGGGTTAGGGCACCGTTTTCTCAATGATTTTCATGAATTTTTTTATAGTATAAAAAATGAATATAATTCATTGAAACTTTGAGAATATTTTATACATATATTTAAGTATATACTATAAAATTTTTGAAGAATTTCCTTGAAAAACACCGAAATAAATTTATGACTGCCTTGACTTTGTTTTTCTTTGTACTATTTTTTCAAACGCGTTTTTCTGAAAACGATTTTTTTTGAACTTGTGTACAAGCTAGTTTGAAAAGTTTTCAACCAATCGTCCTGAAAATTGGCAGTTACTTTCTTCATAGTATTGCGTTATATATGAACCTAAAATCGGAATATTATCATTATTTAAAATAATTTTTTTTTCGCAAATAAAGTTGTAAAAAATGGCAAATAATCATGCTTTTTTGTTTTGACCCCTGTAAAAAATTCAATTTTCTGTTTTTTTGATAGTATTTAGGTTCATATAGAAGAGAGACATATAATAAAAGTAAATTTCAACCTCGTTTGATTTCAGATGAAAATTGCGGCTTCCAGAATGTACGCAAAATGCTGAGTCTGATTGTGACCTGCAATATGGCGTCGCTAATATCTTCGGTGTTTTTCAAGTAAATTCTTCAAAAATTTTATAGTATATACTTAAATATATGTATAAAATATTCTCAAAGTTTCAATCAATTATATTCATTTTTTATACTATCAAAAAATTCATGAAAATCATTGAGAAAACGTTGTCCTAACCCTATTTCCCCCCTTAATAGAGGAGAGAATTTTCTGAAAAAAAAAGAATCTTAACATCGCGAGATTTCAATCGTTGTGTGAAGTATCACAGGGAGAACATGAATTAATACCGCATCAATAAAGAAACAAAAACATTCTACGTAATGAAATCATTCTTTGTCAAAGATTATTTCTAAAGTAGTTTCTCTAAATTATGCTTACATCGTTATACAGCTTTTGAACGAATGTGAAATGCTATCAACTAAGTATTACTTCAGAGTCCCAAATATATATGCAATTTAACAATTTTTGTTTAAAGTTACGAAAAATTAGTAGAAGCATTTTGGGTCAATGGATATACCCTATACAGAATTAAAATAAATGACAACAGTGGGCGTGCGGTTCGTGCGCGGCTTCGCCGGTCCTTGCACGGACTTGCACGCTGACTACTGAACGGCAGTGCAGTTTTTCTGAGTTTCTGACGGTAATATGAGCGTCGGATTTTTCGCAATTGCCATGTAAATACCTGACGATGGTATACGGTGGAAACACTAACAAAAAAAATATACGGAATGACAATTAAATTAATAAATGAATACGTTATTTTTTCAACACAAAAAATATCAACCTTCAGATATTTTCAAAAAATACACAAGAAGTTCCAACAGTATGTGATGCTACATTTAATGTCGTTTCTACAAGAATTTACCGTTATTCATAAAAAAATAAGTAGCTCAATATTTATATTACAATAAATTCATCGTCATTGCGAAGTAGCCTAACTATATCACACCATTCGCATCAAATTCATTTCTTCATACGTATATCCCCGCAAAAGTAAACGTTATACCGTAACCGTGCCGATTGCACACGTTCCTCGGGTGATTTTGCAACGGGAAATATGAATTACGGGCCCAAGGCCTCGAACTAAACCGTTATACATATATATCGGAGGGGGTTGGTATATCCGTGCGGATGGGTAACGCTGTGAGTTCATGTCCGCTCGCGGTGATCAAGAGCGAAGGTGTATAATCGATAAAGCGCGAGTTTGAATATAACGTGCCATAAACCATCGAGAGGGAAAATCCATCACATCTGTAAAATCGCCCCTAGCACGCGATGCTATAGCGCCTATCTATCTTTCCATTCACCCCCTTTTGCCGTTTTCAGCTCATCCAAACACTCGCTTACCCGAGCACGCCACTTTCATACCAAACCGACGTCCCTTTCAGTTCGATTAATATTTAACGCAATGAACGTGTAACGCGCACACTAGCACGAATGTTAAACTGAAGACTAGTGCCAATCTCTTGTTACCGCGAAGTAAACGCTCTAGCTTCAACCTTTGCCAATCAATGGCCCTCAATATCCTTCATCCTTATCAACCTATCTACCGCAAGCTCACTCGTATGTATAGCAATATCTATTTTGCTGGAAGCTACACTAGCATGCACAGATTACATCTGATAGGAGACGATCCGATAACCGTTAACGATATAACGCCGATAGTAGTGATACGATTGAAGCTCACTCAAAAGGGAAAAATAGAATCAATGAGGAAAGCGAAACGTTCGCTGAAAGGGAGAACTCGTGCTTCGCTTATTGGACCGAGATAACGGTCACTACTGAGCTCTATAAAAGAATCCCTCCTATTTCCAATTTTTCGTTATATGTTATTGCTTTATTTTCGTGAAAAAAGACGAACACATCTTTTGAGATATTCATGCCACAAGGCATGAATATCTCACGAAAACCGAAACGAAATGTCCGAAATAGTCATATAATTATATTTAGAAGAAACATCCGAATGAATGCATATTAGGGTGGGTCAAATAAAATGGCTAATTTTTTTTTTCCTCGATATAATGAAAAATGTATTGTTTGGCATCTCAAAAAAACCCTCTGCAAGTATGAGTCCTTCATATTTAAATTAAGAGGTCCCTTATCGCGAATTTTCATTTCACATTTAAATAACATGGAAACATTTTTTTTTTTACTTTCCAATTTTATTAGACTTAAACCGTTGATGTTACGAGAGTTTTTTAGCACATTTTTGTAGAACATTTGCTCTTCAAAAAAGCTCTCTTGTGTCTAATCGATAAAAGTAACCGTACAAAAAATAATCGGTGATAATTAGCTCTCTATTCTCTCATATTTGTTTGAAAACAATTAGTAATATATTAGTAGTATATTAGTATATTAGTAATATATTAGTAGTATATTAGTATATTAGTAATATATTAGTAGCATATTTCTTCATATTGATAACTAAGATTTTTAAAAATTTGAAATTTATTTACCAATATCCGAGATAAGTAAAATCCAGAGCTAATTATCACCGATTATTTTTTGTACGGTTACTTTTTTCGATTAGACACAAGAGAGCTTTTTTGTAGAGCATCAAATGTTCTACAAAAATGTGCTAAAAGCCTCTCCTAACATGAACGGTTTAAGTCTAATAAAATTCCAAAGTTGAAAAAAAAAATGCTTCCATGTTATTTAAATGGGAAATGAAAATTCGCGATGAGGGACCTCTTAATTTAAATATGAAGGGCTCATACTTGCAGAGGGTTTTTTTTGAGATGCCAAACAATTAATTTTTCATTATATCGAGGAAAAAAAAATTAGTCATTTTATTTGACCCACCCTAATGCATATATTGATGGATGACCCCTCATAAAAAGAAGCGCGTTCATGAAATCTCGCAGCGCGAGATATAAAGTGCTGGGCATTTGAAGTGAAAGGTGGGTAATTTCGCCGATTTTCGCAAAAATTTGACGAATTTCAAAATCTCAAAAAAGTAATTTTGAGAAAATTTGATAATCTTTTGAACGAATCGGGTACCATTGGGATTGGGTCAACAATCGCGCACACGCGCAACGACAACATGCGGGGGTGGAACATAGGGTGATCCGTCGACCTCGTGATTTAAGGGTTGCGTGAACGATAGACGGTAAATATGGTATCCAACTAAAGGGTTATGAATAGGAATGAAAACTCCACTACGAGCAATACGAGCAATGCAGAATTTTTTGTTCAAGCGATATTTAATCAAAAATACGAGATGACTCATGTAATCATTAGTGTTTACCACAGTAGATCGTGGGGGGACGTAGGGTGGAATGGGTGATCCAATGATACGCGTAATTAAGGACATCGATATAGTTATTATCAGTAATATGAAAAATAAGATTTAACATAAAAATTAGGTACAAGAACACGGAAGGACACTTGTTCGATTTCTAGACGTCTTAACGGGGATAATCCGGTCGCCTATTAGGGTAAAGATAAAAATCCTCGGAACAGATATTTCACGCGATACAGATGAGTCTTGCCGTGTTTCCATACATCTCTTGCAAGTGGGAATTAAACGCCGGAGGAGTTTCGTTTCGCAGGATTATTCGAGTTTTTCAGCTCATACCAACGCATATTTGTCGAAGGGATGAAGGAGGGAATTATGATGCGGTTATATACGTCATCCGACGTTCAGTCCTTGTCGTACTTTTCAACAGTGTGAAAGGTTTTTTGTGGGTGGCAGGGATATGTTTAGTTAAAGCGAAGAAGGAAAAGCTCAAAAGATCCCGAATGCGTTACGGAATCAACAGTCCATGGATATTTGTCGTTTGCAAGGTGAAGAGTCACATATACGTGATTTATACGTCGGAGGACGCGTATGTGGGGATAAGGTGATAGTGGAGATTTAACCGGTTCTGCGGAAAATCTCACGTGCAGCTGCGACAATATGTGAACTCCGTTTGTAGAGGAGAGGATAAAGAGAGAGAGAGAGAGAAAAAGAGACAGGGGGGGGGAGAGAAAAAGAGACAGAGGGGGGGGGGGAGAGAGAGAGCGAGAGCGAGAAAGAGAGGAAGCGAGGAAAAATGAGAAAAAGAGGAGATAGCGAGGTATGTAGGCGACAAGCATGTAGAGTTCTAGTTCACCACGTTTCACCTCATGACGCTTCTAAACTGTTCGGGAGTACCACGGAAGAGCATAGGAAATGCGAAAGAGCGCAAAAAAAAGTAAGAAAACACTTCTCCGATGCTTTTACCACAGGATTTTCCGATAAATTCACGGAATATCGCAAATACATTCGGAATTTTCTACGTGATTTTTTTTGTTTGCTTCCACCTGCTTAGAACCTCTCTATTTTGTTTGAGTACATCCTACTTTTTATGCCCGTATGCAAACGATCGGTGATACAATTGGATTTGCTACGTGCATACGCGTTAATTTCCAATTTAAACGATATTTTTTTCTCTTATTTAATTTCATCGAACAGACGGTTGTCACACGCGTACAATGAGGTTTATAATTAATTTTTTTCTAATGCATATTCATATACGTGTTTTATAGAACGTGCATGGAGATTTTCCGTGTTTTTCAGAGGAAACACTTTTCTTCGTTTCTCCAAATAATATTCAAACGTTATTTAAATCGTATTATTGTTGTTGTGTTGTTGTTGGTAATGAGCTTTAAGATAGTAGTCTGATAACTTAAGCCGATTTTCATGTCTTTTTTGGAGGGCGTTTTTTTGTAGGAAAATAAAAATGAATCGTTTCGGATATTTAGGATGTTTTTATTTACATATTAAAGATACAAAAAAAAATTTGTTCGAAAAAATTTAATAGTTTATTATTATTATTATTATTGATCGAAGTTGGCACCTCGAAGTTGGCAGCCCGGGTCCTAACTTTTTTTCTACCGAACCGTTTGCTTTCAAGTTTAAAAGGGTACTCTACACACTTATAGTTCTCGTCGGAACCACCGAGAAATTTTGTCACTCCTAACTTTTTATTTTACAACCCCTTCTTTACTAAAGTCCTTTTATTTTAGCAAATAAGGGGTTGTACAATAAAAAGTTAGGGGTGAAAAAATTTCTCAGTGGTTCCGACGAGAACTATAAGTGTGTAGAGTAGCCTGTTAAAATCTGAAAGCATTCGGTTCGGTAGAAAAAAAGTTAGGACCCGGGCTGCCAACTTCGAGGTGCCAACTTCGATCGAAAATAATAATAATAATAAACTATTAAATTTTTGAAACAAATTTTTTTTGTATCTTTAATATGTAAATAAAAACATCCTAAATATCCAAAACGATTCATTTTTATTTTCCTACAAATAAACGCCCTCCAAAAAAAACATGAGAATCGGCTAAAGTTACCAGACTACTACCTTAAGACTAACGGGCTAAAGTCATTTATGAAAGACACGAATTAAAGTGATAATTCGTATTGCTCTACCTAAAAGCTGTTACGGAAATTACATTTAGAACCGCATGTGGTCTATCAGTTTTTTTTCTTCGAAAGTTTCCCATTAAAATTTCTCTAATTGGAAATGTTTGAAATAACAGAATAGTTTTGACGTTCATTAAAATTTACTTTGGTATTTCTGATGAACTTTGTAAAACTCATAAACCTAGAAATGAAAAAAAGAATTGATCCGACTTCAGAATTAAAACTCACATTCAAAAAATGGCACATAGAAAAATTAATTCACATTTTTTAAGTACAAGATCCTTGGGGCGGGAAAAATATGGGGGATCAGAAATTGAACAACTCTGCTACAAATGTTTTAAGTTTTCTATTATATCGACAATGGTGGCGACGTGCAATAATGTTGAGGATTAGTCTTGGTGCACACAGTAGAGACTAGTTTTTAATCGGCTAAATGGTTTAGCCGGTTAAAAGTTAACCGGTTGGCCGGCTAATTAGCCGGTAATGGCCGGACCGTGATGTAAGTGCCAAAAAACCAAAACTGTTTAACTTATTAGCCGGTTAACCGGTTAATCCCTTTAGCCGGTGACCGGCTGATTAGCCGGCCAATCAGCTAATTTTTAATCGGCTAAACCATTTAGCTGGTTAAGCCATTGAAACTGGCTAAATGGGTAAGGTTTAGCTGCCTTAGCCGAGTAAGCCGTACAGCACTAGTTCAGACTAGTATTACCACGGACTAAAATATATTTCGTTAATTTTTCATGAATGTTGTCGAAAACATATGTAGAGATTAAAAAATATGCGAATTACAAGTTGTAATTTAAATAGAAATTGGCAGAGGAACTTTCCAATTCCCAAAACTCCCCCAATCTTAATCCCTCCTGTAAATTTAATTCAGATTATAGGCGAGTATATATAACCTTAATACCCTCGAAGTATAAGACATCCGAGGCAGTAAGAGCGTCGTACACATTTATTCGAGCGGAGCATCTTCACCTACAATGCTTTGTAAATAACGTCGATTTCCTTCGCCTCGTTGGTCGGGACAAGAGAGTATTTAGAAAGCTAGAGAGAGAGAGAGAGAGAGAGAGAGAGAGAGAGAGAGAGAAGTGGAACGAGAAAGCTGTAGAGAGAAGAGCCTCGAGATCGTTGGAAAGGATTTGCGAAACGGTTGACAGTTGTTTATTTATTTAGTCTCATGGTGCAAAGTGGATTCGAACTGAGGCTCGATCCTTATACTTCACGCTTCCCGCTACCTCTACACAACGTCCTTAAGGTAGTAGTCTGGTAACTTGGGTTCAAAAAATCGAAAAATTTTTTTTTGACTAATTTGAAAGTACAATGTCTTGAGAATAAGCTGTGAAAATTTCAGACCGAAATTCGAAATATTTCCGGAGTTATAATGAGTTTTCGAATTTTAAACGCGTTTTTTCTCAAAACAGTGTTTTTCTGGTCAGCCCGGGTCCTAACTTTTTTTCTACCGAACCGATTGCTTTCAAATTTTAACAGGCTACTCTACACACTTATAGTTCTCGTCGGAACTACCGAGAAATCTTTTCACCCCCAACTTTTCATTTTACAACCCCTTCTTTGCTAAAATAAAAGGACTTTTTTTTCCAAAGTCCGCCATTTTGTTATTTATCCATGAAATTTAACTTCAGTAGTTCCGACCAGAATGACATGTCTATAGATTAAGAATTATCAAGAATTTTTTATTTCAAATAACATCAAGAGCCAAAATCACCGGGGTCACCCACGCGGTTTTTTTCGAGGTGCCAACTTCGATCGATAATAATAATAATAATAAACTATTAAATTTTTTCAAAAAAATTTCTTTTTCTATCTTTAATATGTAAATAAAAACATCCTAAATATCCAAAACGATTCATTTTTATTTACCTACAAAAAAACGCCCGCTAAAACAGACATGAAAATCGGCTTAAATTACCAGACTACTACCTTAAAACGTCGTGGCAAATAACTCCGGAACGGTTCTCTCTTGTCATCGTCTGTGCGACTGCCGCAGAGCTCATCGAGATTGTGCTGACCATACGTGGACACGACCACGAACGTCAGAGGGAGAATGTTTCGCTCTTCGAACATAACGATATATCGCCAGTTTTCACATTCCCTTTACTTCGTTTTGGTATTTTATTCAATTAGCAAAATGCCGCACTTACAAAAAAATCGATGTTAGGAAATCACGAACAAATATACGATAAAGAATAATTTAAAACAATCGTGGAACCGATCATTCATTTTTCTTATCCTCCGTAATAAAAATAAGGGCTTCATGGAAAAATATGATTGAATTTTTGAATTTGAAGCCGTGGAAGTTGTACGACGAGGAGTATGTAATCAGCCAAGTTTTTCAGTTGCTCCAGCAGCCAAAAGGAAAATGCCGCGCACCGAGGATTTTGCTCGAGAACCATGAAATTAATACGAAGGCATTTTTCGCTTCAACCAGCGCTACGAGGTTTCCATTCTCATCGCCTAGTGGCATTTGGTGTATCTTTCAACAGCATGTGAATAATGAAAAAAATTAATCAAGTTAACCCTCGTGATTACTGAACAGTTAACGGTAGATGGAAGAAAATGGTATAAACATTTCCTTAATCACCGTTATCAATTAATCATTCCTCGTTTATGTTTATTCAATTATATGAAATATTTCCATCGAAACGAATAAAAATAACGTCTACATCACTAAATACTTTATCATGATTGTCTTAAACACGTAATTAACCACGAAAAAATGATATTTAATAATCATTTATATCCATCATGAGTTATTTATTATTTCTTTTACTAAATTGACACACCCACCAATTAAATTACAAATTATGATTATATAATCATAACGGACTATATCCATGGTATATATTCGTACAGCTACCTAAACATTTGAAAACTTCGCAAAATTCTCGCCTCGTAAAAGCCACGTATACGCGATATTTATCGATTCGCTCATTAACGCTTCGAAAAACTCGTTAAATGAACCCGTTGTAATTAAAGCGACGTTCCGTTGCCAAGGGGGGAGGTGTTCCGCGACTGTGCGACACTTCATCGTGGTTATATGAAAACAAAAATTATGCGAGAAGGCGCGTTGAGCCTCAGCTGTCGGCAATTTACTAGTTCTCTCTCTTGTATATCGTCTCAATTATCATACCTCTTGCATAGTTCATTAAAGGAATATATTATAGGGTCTTCAAAGCAGACTCTGTTTTCTTACTTTCTATCCTATACTGCTGAACTAACTATACCTCTATTCGGAGAATTCTACGCAAAATTCAACAGACTCCAACTATTTATTTTATTTTTATTTTTTGTGTTGTATTATTGGATGTTTGAGTTTTCGATAAAATCTCATTGTAATTAGTAATTAGCGGAAAATTTCCGATCGGTTGAAGACTTATTGGGTTTTAAACTTAACTCCCGCTGCTTTATATGAGATGGCGTGACTAGTATTATTTTCATAGAGCTAACCTGAAACTATACTGTATTGAAGTATTGGACATAACCTACGATATTCAGTATTGGAGAGTGAATTCACTTGTACACACTACTTTTTTTTAAATATTGAAACTGGCAAGTTTTGAACCAATGAAACAGCATATGCGTGAAACATTGCTATTTTGTTTTAATTTAAGGAAAAGTTCTGATGAAAGTCACCGCATGCTTCAAGAAACTTATGGTGAACATGCTCTATGTGAGACAACGTGCAGAGATTGGTTTAAACGATTCAAAATGGGCGATTTTGACTTTAATGACAAACAACGTCCAGGACAGCCGAAAAAATATGACGATGATGAATTGTAGGCCATACGCGATGATGGTCGATGTCAGACTCTTAAAGAATTGCCTGATACATTAAACGTTACTGAAATGGCTGTTAGCAAACGTTTACATAATCTTGGACTGGTTCTAAAGCGGGAAATTTGTTACCGTATCAATTAAACGAGAGACAATTCGAAAAGCGGAAAACGACTTGTGATTTGCTGCTTGATCGATGCGAAAGAAAGTAATTTTTATATTGGATCGTGACTGGCTATGAGAAATAGGTTTAGTATAAGCATCCTAAACGAAAAAAAAGCATGGGTACTGCCAGGTGAACCAGGTCCATCAACGCCAATATTCATCGTCAAGAAGTGATGCTGTGTGTTTGGTGAGATCAGGAGGGTATGTTATACCGACAGTTGCTGAAGCCGGGTGAAATGATCACAGCTGTTCACTATAAACACCAATTATGGGAACTAAACCAAGCTATTCGCTATAAACACCAATTAATGGAGCTAAACCAGGGATTGAAAGGAAAGCGGCTTGAGTACGCCAAACGTCATAGCAAACTGATTTTGCTGCATGACGCTGCTTGGCCACGTGTAGCAGAAATCGTAAAAAAGTATACGAGGTCTGTTCAAAAAGTATCGCGAATTTTGAATTTCCGCCGGGTACGTATATTCGATTTTCGACTTTTTTGTGGCGTTAGGTTGGTACTCATGTCCCTCACTTATGCTGAAAAAATCGGCGGTTTCGAATGTTTAGTTAATTGTTGACAGCTGTTTTGGTTAGACGTGTTTTGGCTTGTCTTCGATTTTTGCCTATTCCAAGAAAGCAGCTGCCATTGCGATGATTGAGCTTTGGTTTCCACGTCATAACCATAAACTCATGATTCGTCACCAGTTATGACCCTCTGGAGCAAATTTGGGTCGTCGCGCACCGAGTCCAACAGCCCCTTAGCAATGTTAACGCGACACTGTTTTTGTTCGAAATTGAGCAATTTTGGCACGAATTTCGCGGCGACCCGTCTCATGCCCACATCATTGGTAAAAATCGAATAGCACGACCCAATCGATATGTTCAGTTCTTCGGCAACATCTCTAACGGTGATTCGACGATTGGCCAATATTATTTTCTTCACTTCATCAATGTATTCGTCTGTTGTTGATGTGCTCGGGCGTCCGGAACGCATTTCGTTGTTCGCATCTTCTCGGCCATCTGAGAACATTTTGTACAACCGATAAACGTTGCTTTGGTCCAAGGTAGCTTCACCATATGCCACAGTCAACATTCGGAATGCGTCCGGGCACTTAATTTTGTTTTTCACACAAAATTTCATACAGATTCTTTGATCCATTTTTTGGAATAGTCATAAATCGAAGACAAGCCAAAGCACGTCTAACCAAAACAGCTGTCAACAATTAACTAAACATTCAAAATGGCCGATTTTTTCAGCATAAGTGAGGGATATGAGTACCAACCTAACGCCACAAAAAAATCGAAAATCGAATATACGTAGCCCGGGGAAATTGAAAATTTGCGATACTTTTTGACCAGACCTCGTACATCCATCGTTTTTCTCAAGATCCATTGTGACGAGCATCAAAAAATTGTACAGCAATTTATTCCTTGCAAGTAAATCATTTTTATCCGTGCTATCCGTTAAAACCAGGCCTGGTCGCATCATCGAGGGTTAACGGATTGCACAGCGTATTCCGCATATAAGATGAGTAAACTCTTCGTCTCAATTTGATCAAACATCGACTAGTCTAGTGACCTCGAAATATACAATTCGAGGCTCGGCGGAATGAGCGTATTCTCCAGATACGTTTATATACATTTACGGAGATGAGAATTTTATTGTCTAACTTATCTGAGTTTTGTATTGATAACACCACTCCTGTTTGCATCTTTGTAATCAGCCAAACGTGCGGCGAATATGCCATTTTTGCGTTTCTTATTTTGTATAAACGGACGGATAAGCTATAAGTGACGTTGTTGTGCATAAAAGACTCGAGGTGTCGAGGATAATTTGCAAAGAATTACTCTTAAAATAAAAAAATATGCCTGAGATTCTCAATATCCAGATACCATCGAGCATGATAATTATTATTTATGTCCTGTTTATCGTCTATATTCGCAGTCCGTTTACCCTGAATCTACAATAATAATTAAACTTCGTTCTCCCGTTTCTCGAGGAGAATAATTCTCGAGAGAGACAAATAAATTTATTACAACTTCAAGCCACCCTTCACAACGCACCTCCTCATGGGAGCGAACGCAGAGAGCAACCAGCAACGCATCTCTTACTTTGACCCTCTCGTTTGTGCTTTTCTTCAGAATCCTAAAAATATTAAAATTTTAATTGGAAAATAACCTAGTTTCCGGTTGACGATTTAAGTTTATTTCGGGGGCATTACAAATTTCGTAAGTTGACTTCAAATATATCGTTTTATTCATCTCGATATTCTGAATTTATTGTGATCGTAAGGACTACTTCGAAAATCGTAGAAAAATTATAGAAACGGAAAATTATGATTCTTATATTTCTTACACTGGCCTAGATTCAGACACACAGCGATCGCGAAAATTTGGCAAATTTTTATATATATAGAAATAATAATCTAATATATTAAACACATACAGTGGGTCAAAAAAGTATTCATACACCTTGTTTTTTTTTGCGATAACTTTATAGACATAAGCGATACGCAAAGCAAGCCAATTTTATTTAAGGGAGAACACCACTGTGACCCCCTGTTTTTTTTCACATTTTTCAAGATTTTTTTTTGTGAGAAAAAAAAGAGATATTCGAAAAAATTTTTTGGGTTTTGGTCCTTGTTTATTAGTATATCAAAAAACATTTTTTTCACATTTTTCACGCCGCATGGTAGCGCTGGGGAAGCTCTCGCGTCAGGTGCTGTCATCTCCGCGGCACGCAGCAGAACTCTCTTCAACGTCGATCTGAAAAAAAATACCGAGTGTTTTCCTTAATAACTTTTTTTTAAAACAATATTTTTCCAAATCCCTATGTACTTCTCTTCAAAATATCATATTATTAAGGAAAACACTCGGTATTTTTTTTCAGATCGACGTTGAAGAGAGTTCTGCTGCGTGCTGCGGAGATGACAGCACCTGACGCAAGAGCTTCCCCAGCGCCACCATGCGGCGTGAAAAATGTGAAAAAAATGTTTTTTGATACATTAATAAACAAGGAACAAGACCCAAACAAATTTTTCAAATATCTCTTTTTTTTCCCACAAAAAAAAATTCTTGAAAAATGTGAAAAAAAACAGGGGGTCACAATGGTGTTCTCCCTTAATAGTACATCAGGTACAGAGATAAACTGCAAATGGAGAATTTTTCCCAGGAATAATAGAAGAATTACGCGAAAAAAACGAAAATGTTTGGGCCAAAAAAGTATTCGTACACTTACGATTGAGTTGCTAAACCTCGATATTCACTCACAGACGGTCTGACCTCTGCGTACAATGTAAACAAGTGTTCGTTTACACAATGGTTTTTACCTAATCCATGCGGTAGTAGATCTACAAGCTCTGAACAGACATGATGGCAAAGAAAAGCGAAATGTCAATATCCATGCGAGATAGAGTGATTTTTCTTCGGAAACGCGGTGAAAGTTATCGAAAAATTAGTAAAAAACTAAATCTAAGTTTCGCAACAGTGCAATATATAATAAAAAAATACGAAGGAACAAACAGCACAGAAAATAAGCCACGAACCGGTTGACCGAGAATACTAACGGTACGAGAGCGTCGGAGTATTGTTACAGAGACTACACAAAAAAAGTGCTCGCAGTTTAGCGAATGATGTTATCGCGTCAACATCGGGGAAGAGCGTGTGTCCCCAGACTATTCGAAACGTTTTGCATTCTGCCCAAGTATACGGCAGAACTGCCCGCAAAAAACCATTAATTAATAATATAAATCGAGAAGAACGTTTAGGTTTTGCAAAAACCTACGAAAAAAAATCTATAGAATTTTGGAAACGTGTCGTATTCTCGGATGAATCGAAGTTTAACATCTTCGGGTCCGATGGGAAAAAATTCGTCTGGCGGAAACCAAATACCGAGCTCCAGCAGAAAAATTTAATAAAGACTGTAAAGCACGGCTGAGGAAGCGCCATGGTTTGGGGCTGTGTGGGATATTACGGCGTTGGTAATCTGGCTTTTATAGATGGTACAATGAATGCCCAGAAGTATATCGACGTGTTGCGCAGCAATTTGAAAGGAAGTGTAGATAAAATGGGCCTGGATGGAAATTTCTACTTCCAACAAGATAACGACCTTAAACAGACTGCCATGAAAACGACGGAATGGTTACTCTATAATGTCCGCAAATAATCGGATTACACCACTACAATCTCCGGACATCAATCCTATTGAAAAATTAGGGCACTTTGTGGATGTAGAAACCAGAAAAAGAAAAATAACAAACAAATCCGATCTCCAAAGAGTGCTTTTAGAAGAATGGACGAAAATAGCAAAAGAAACAACGCAAAAGCTAGTAGAATCCATGCCTAAGAGACTCGAGGCGATAATTGAAGCGAAAGGGATGCACACCAAATATTAGTTATAATTAACAACTATGATGATGTAGGTTTTCACTGTAATCGTAAGTGTATGAATACTTTTTTTGACCGAAATTTTTCGTTTTTTTGGCATAATTCTTCTATTATTCCTGGGAAAAAATTCTCCATTTGCAGTTTATCTCTGTACCTGATGTACTTTTAAATAAAATTGGCTTCCTTTGCGTATCGCTTATGTCTATAAGGTTATCGCAAAAAAACAAGGTGTATGAATACTTTTTTGACCCACTGTATATATTTTTTATTTCTCTATACTCTATATGATATAAATATTTCGCCGCCGCGGCCGGGTGGGGGGGGGGGGGGGGGGGCGGCACGAAGCACGCAGGTGGTCGAAGCTCCCCTAGTGTATACATATAATAAATCACTGTGATCGTTTATTGTTATATCTCTCAATTGCTTGCCTCTGGGATGTCTCAGAATGATTGCTTTTCTAGAAAATATATTCCACCCAGGTAGCTTTTTAATTAAACGATTTTACCTGTCACGTAGATTCACCCTATATTAATATATTTATGTATGTAGTTTGAAAAATAGGCGGATATTACGGTGCTGCATTGAGATATTAGCTATACACAAGAGAGGCGCATAAATTCATTATAAGATCGATAACGTTAACACGATAGACAAAGAGAATGGAGGTAAAATTTAATTTAATTTGCTAAATTCTCGTGCTCGCGATCGCTGCAGAATAAAAAAATTTATAAGAGATAGAAAGCGAATGGCCACACATATATACACACTGAGGTTTCACGATAAAATGCGTGAAGGTATATCGGGAACAAAACGTGACAATTTATCGAGATAGCTGTAATAAGTAACGTTCGCGAGAGAAAGAGGCGAGGGGCGGAGAGTAAAAAGGTCGGTCGATGGTACGGGCTCAAAGAGGTAAAGGGATGAGGGTGTCGATATAAAAAGTCCTAATGGCTGGGGCAGACCATACATGAACACTATTGCAAAGGGTGGGTTGCATGCCGGGCGAGGCGTACACGATAATTCGTCGCATACGACGTGAAAAAAAATGTGGCAAAATTTTTGCTCGCGACTACATTTTCTCCGCTTCTCTCCCCCTCGCTCTCTCTCTCTCCTCCTCGTTGTGAATCGATTTTATTTCTCGTAAAATTAGCTGTTTTCATTAAATCCGAAGGGTTGAGAAACAGGAGTAGAAAATTGCGGAGTAAAAAGGTATATGGAGTGTATTCCATGTGGGAGTGGAGTTTGGAAAGGGGTTGGAAAGGGCGAACAAGAGTTGTCCGAGGCTGGTGCAAAAGCCACGGGCGTAACCGCGCTTCCATAAGCCGCGCTGATTTATCGAACGTGCAACTATTGTCTCAGGGCAACGGCACAGAAGCGTAGGGAAAACAGAAGGATTGCGAATCGGCGAGGAAGGGAGGGTTGGTCCCACGAGTACATAACCCCCGGACACAAAACGGTTGGGTTGGAACGGCGAAACGCTGCATAATATACACAACCTTCGCCACAAAGTCCATTCATACATTATCCTATAAAATTCACGGGGAACGTTGCTCGTGCTGCAGCTTTGTCTGGCGGTAGTGAGCGGAAACAAAAAAAAAGTCCTGACCCTGTTACATATGTTACAAAAGTGCTGCAAAGAAACGACCCGGGTCAATGTGACGCTTGAAAATTATTATCGGTGGTTCGAATTTTACGTATCTGAAAAGAAGAGTAAAAACTTATCAATAAATCGATTCATTATCATCCCTTGTAGTGTCAGAATCGCTGTGATTTCGATAATGTGCTCGGATCGTGTGTTCCGATGAGCCACGATAATTACCGAAGTAGCGGTAACCGTTTCGAGCGCTCCTCGAAAGGATTATCATAAGTCTCTACGACACTTCTCACCCGTCCGTCGAGCGGTCTAGTCGTAAAATCTCTAATATTGTCAATAGCATTATACGTATACACATATCATTATATCTCTATCTGTATCGAGATCCATTGAAACGAGTATCGGAGTATTGTACGGCGCCTTTCTTGGAAGTAAATCATTTTCATCCGTGCTGTCCGTTAAAACCAGGCCTGGTCGCACCATCAAGCGTTAGTGGACTGCACAGCATATTCCGAGTAGAAGATGAGTACACTGTTGATCTCAATATTACCAAAAAATCGACTAGTCTAGTGACCTTGAAATATACAAGCCGGCTCGGCGGAATTAACGTATTCTCTAAAGACGTTTATAGACCTTTAACGGTGACGAGAATTTTATTGTCTAATTTATTTGTAGTTTTATATTGATGACTCCGTTCGTATTTGTATATGTGTAAAAAACCAAATGTGCGGCGAATCTCCCAATTGTGCTTTTCTCAAATTGTATTCAAAATCTCAAAGACAATTTGCAAGGAGCTATTTTTATAAAATAAACATGCCAGAGATTCTTAATATTCAGATACCGTCGATCGTTATAATTATTATTTATGTCCTGTTTATCGTTTACATCCGTCAGTGCGTTTATCTTGAATCTATCATAATAATTAAATTTCGTTCTCCCGAGCCTCTAAAGAAATAACCAAAACAAAAAAATCATTACTTTTGACGCCCAACGTCGGACAGTTCCTTTCTTTGTTTATGATAATAAAATAATATCTGATAAATAAAACGAAACATTACACCCTCTGTGAACAAACTGAGTGGCCAAATTTTCGCGATGATTGTGGAGGTTTCTAAATGTGCTTTTTTACTATTTTGAATATTTTGAACACTCCGAACATGAGTATTTCAATGTCTTGTTATTCTTTTTCATAACAAAAATAGAACGTTGTATATGTAGGAAGTAAAGGGATTTATTTGACAAACAAAATTCTTTTTAACATAGCCGATTTCTCTGTCACGACCTTTTTTTTCCTTTTATACTCTTGTACTCACTTTTTGAACGTCAAAAAAAACTGGTGTACGTGACTCGAGACCGTATGTTCATCTTCTTCTCTCATGGACCTCTTGAAAGGCAGAGAAACAGGCGTGTCATTGTCATGCATACCGGGCCGCTTGGTGATACACGCGATACCTAATGAGCTACGAAAAACGTATATAGGTGGCTCGGATACGACTCGTCGTGTCTTGATGATGAGTAGCCAGCCAGCAGCTTGTTATACCGGTAGACGATACGGTAGGGGCGAAAAAAACTAGACGACTCACAATTTGCGTTTTCACACGTCACTGATGGGCTACCTCTCCGCCGACACGCACGATTCTCGCTCGTCTCTGTTTCATTCCTTGCCATCTTATGGTTTCTTCTTTTTTTTCTATCCTCAAAAACGAGTATATGTCTCATTCGAGTTTATTTCGACGTATGACAAAACTTTATAATGAGGAAATTACGATGCTGGGCATTTGATGCGGAATGGGGATATCTTTATCGAACTTTGCGAAAATTTGAAGAATTTGAAAATTTATACAAAGTATCCAAGATGCGCGTGACATTCGCGAAACTGCATTATTGAACTCATTTTTCAAACGCGTACTGCAGTTCACACAAACATGTTTCGGGAATGAACGATCACGCGTTTTACTCATTTGAATGCCTCCGTCAATTGTCCGTAACCAAGAATTTGTTGAGACAAGTCCTTCGATGCGAAAAATGCGTGCACGTGAAATTTCAGTTCGACGATGCACCGCCCCACCGTTTTCGGGAACGATAACGCGAATTTCTTTTTACGAAAGTGATAGGTCCTTGTGAATAATACATCCACGATAAAAATGAGTCCAATCGGGTCAACAGTTTGTGCGCTAGGCCCGACAAAAGATTTTCACTTCAAGGGGAGAAATAGGGTTAGGACAGCGTTTTCTCAATGATTTTCATGAATTTTTTTATAGTATAAAAAAGAATATCATTTATTGAAACTTTGAGAATATTTTATACATATATTTAAATATATACTATAAAATTTTTGAAGAATTTCCTTGAAAAACACCGAAGATATTAGCGACCCCATATTGCAGGTCACAATCAGACTCAGCATTTTGCGTACATTCTGGAAGCCGCAATTTTCATCTGAAATGAAACGAGGTAGGAATTTACTTTCATTATATGTCTCTCTTCTATATGAACCTAAATGCTATCAAAAATATAGAAAATTGAATTTTTTTCAGGGGTCAAAACAAAAAAGCATGATTTTTTGCCATCTTTTACAACTTTATTTGCAAAAAAAATTACTTTAAATAATGATAATATTCCGATTTTAGGTTCATATAGAGCGCAATAGTATGAAGAAAGTAACTGCCAATTTTCAAAACGATTGGTTGAAAACTTTTCAAACTAGCGTGTACGCAAGTTAAAAAAAAATCGTTTTCAGAAAACGCGTTTGAAAAAATAGCAAAATGCTGAGTCTGGTTGTGACCTGCAATATGGGGCCGCTAATATCTTCGGTGTTTTTCAAGGAAATTCTTCAAAAATTTTATAGTATATACTTAAATATATGTATAAAATATTGTCAAAGTTTCAATAAATTATATTCATTTTTTATACTATAAAAAAATCCATGAAAATCACTGAGAAAACGCTGTCCTAACCCTATTTCCCCCCTTAATGGCTTATAACAATTGAACGAGTCGAAATTTTCATTTAAAATTTTGGAAACATACTTTTCAATAGTTTTACTAACAATTTATAAAATAAAAAAAAATCGATTTTTTGAACCGGCTAACCCTATTTCCCCCCTTAAGCCCCCCTGCTGCACCCGGGGGGGTTGTGCATCCAATTGCTCCTGGAATAGTTTTCATTCCTGTTTATAACCCTTTAGATGTATACCATTGTTAGGGCGTTTGATGTCTTTATTCGTGTCAGGATTACAATATCGGGTAAATATGGAGCAAAGGGGACCCACTTCCGATTGACTTGCCTTTAATATATGTTGTGTAGGGACCCTTCCTGAACAACTTTTTCTTCTGACACAATTGGGGGTCGTTATTTATCAAAAAGTTATTAACAAATAAAGTAAATAGTTCATATAGCTATTTTCCTTATACCAGCCAGCCCTAATCATCTTGTCCTTCACATTTGTTGTTACGAATACACCCCTGAGCAGCATACAAAAACTTTTATCCGTCGCTCATTGTTTGTTAAAAAGTTATTAACAAAAAAAGTTTCATAAATCAAACATGAACTACTTGTTTCAGTGTATGGTGAACAGCACACGCATGAGAGGGGCGGCTGCGCCCCCCTGCAATACTCCACTCACCGGCCCAAAGACAAACCAAAAACAACCCAAAAACAACGCAAACAAACATATAAACAAACAATTATTTGTTTTATTCATTGTTAGGTTAGGTTGTTTAGTTGGGTTGTTTGTTTGGATTATTTCGGTTGTTTTTGGTTTGTTTAGGTTACTTGGGTTTTTTGTTTGTTTTGGATTTGTTTGTTTATTGGGTGGGGTTTTTTGGTTTGGGTTTGTTTTGGATTTGTTTGTTTATTGGGTTTGGGTTTTTGGTTTGGGTTTGTTCGTTTGGGTTTTGGGTTTGTTTGTTTGTTTGTTTGTTGGATTTGTCTGTTTGTTTCTTTAGGCTACTGGGGTTGTTTTGGGTTGTTTTTGGTTTGTCTATGGGCTGGTATGCGGTGGGGGCAGGCGGGCCGCAGCCCCTCCGGTCATACGTGTCCTGGCGACCATGCAAGTATTTCATATTCTATTGATGGATTTTCTTTTATTAATAACTTTTTAACAAACAATCAGGACGGATAAAACTTTCGGTATGTTACTCAGGGGTATTCTTAACAACACATGTGAAGGACAAGATGATTGGGACTGGCTGCTATAAGGAAAATAGCTATATGAATTATTAACTTTATTTGTTAATAACTTTTTAATAAATAACGACCCCCAATTGTGTCAGAGGAAAAAGTTGTTCAGAAAGGGTCTCTAGACAACATATATTAAAGGCAAGTCAATCGGAAGTGGTTCCCCTTTGCTCCATATTTACCAAATATGGTCGGGTTCACGGGATAATAAATTAATACATGACGGTGTTCTCTGATAAAATATATACGTGTATTCTTGACAATGATCGGAGACGAACTGCTCTGCTTTCTGTCTTCTCGTTATTCCCCAATTCGGGTATGTCGGTGTTTGTTTGTTGGTCACGTGACTTATAACGTCGCTACATATATCTATAGTGATGTAAATTTTCAATTATGGATACTACACCATGCACTTTTTTTTTACAATATTTTTCAAGCCGTGGCATATACATTTGAGAATCAATCACAAACTAATTCAGGATTGTTTCATCAGGATGACTTTACCGGTCATTTCGTCGAATATTTTAGTTTTCATGCCTCTCCAATTTCTATAATGTACATCGTTTAATATTCTGCAAATGAAATGTGATTATGGTTCATCAAGGCATTAAAAGTGACAGGAAATTGTGAGGAAATACGTTTTTGATCACATTGTTTAGACACTATATCAACAAATTCATTCATACGATATTACTTGTTTAGGCGAGAAAAAAATCAATAATCAAGGAACGCATTATTGCGTCGTCATAAATTGGCAATAAATACGTAACACTTCCATAGAAGTGCGGCTCGATCCAATATTATTCGGAAAAATCTCTACTGTCGGGCTCCACATTGAGAAAATTTCACGACTTTATTACGCGAGTCCCATATAAAAATATCGTACAAAAACTAAAACACCATCTCACTACCATGTAGATGTTCCGATAGAAAATTAAATTTTTAACCGGCGACAACAACCATGGACACGATATTCCAGTGAATTAATCTCTCGGACAAACTCGGATTATTTCATACTCGGGCCAAGTTTCACCGAGAGACTAAGAGAGCTTTCACGATATTATTTTCCTTCCATTACACTTTTGCGTACGATACGAGCTGTATAATAAAATGAATAAATAAAAAAGTTAAAATGAGCGCGGAGAAAGAGAGAGAGAGCATGTGGGAGTGCGTGAATGTCGAGAGGGTGGTCCGAGGGGTAGTGATAAGCGCGAAGCTGAACGCGTTACCCCACGAAAGAGTGCAGAGAGTGCATTGGTAGCAGAAGACCTTTTGCATGAAGCTCGTCTACTTTGCATATTTATCCTTCAGCGCTCTGCCTGTTCCTGCCTCTCTTTAGTTTTTCTATCGCTGTCTGTGTCGCTTTTGGTCTCTTTCTGCCTCTATCTCTATCTCTCGCAATAATAATCCGGCTCGTTATGATAGCTACGTTTGCATGAATTTTGTATACAAAACTCATTCTTCCCATCTCCGAGCTCGCAATTTTCTATCGCTCTATTTTTCCAACCCCCGCAAGTGCTGACCGCGCAAGCTAAAATGTATATGTGTAGTATTTCCAGTCGAAATTTAATTTCATTTTTTTTCATTCGTTCTACGTCGAAAGTATATACACGGGGAATGTACGAGTAAAAAAAAACCTCGATTATTATTATTGGCGAGCTCAAAGAAGCTTTTACCTCGTCACTGAACCGTCAAATAATCTAATCGATGAGAGTTTGACGTTTAAGGTAGTAGTCTGGTAACTTAAGCCGATTATCATGTCTTTTTTGGAGGGCGTTTTTTTGTAGGAAAATAAACATGAATCGTTCTGGATATTTAGGATATTTTTATTTACATATTAAAGAGACAAAAAAAAAAAAAAATTTTAATTTAATAGGTTATTATTATTATTATTATTGATCGAAGGTGGCACCTCGAAAAAAAAGCGCGTGGGTGGTCCCGGTGATTTTGGCTCTTGATGTTATCTGAAATCAAAAACTCTTGATAATTCTTAATCTATAGACATGTCATTCTGGTCGGAAGTACTGAAGTTAAATTTCATGGATAAATAACAAAATGGCGGATTTTGGAAAAAAAAACTTTTTTTTCCAAAGTCCGCCATTTTGTTATTTATCCATGAAATTTAACTTCAGTAGTTCCGACCAGAATGACATGTCTATAGATTAAGAATTATCAAGAATTTTTGAAGTTGGAAAAAAAAACTTTTTTTGCTAAAGTCCGCCATTTTGTTATTTATCCATGAAATTTAACTTCAGTAGTTCCGACCACAATGACATGTCTATAGATTAAGAATTATCAAAAATTTTTGATTTCAGATAACATCAAGAGCCAAAATCACCGGGGCCACCCACGCGCTTTTTTTCGAGGTGCCAACTTCGATCAATAATAATAATAATAATAAACTATTAAATTTTATCAAAGAAAAATGTTTTTTATCTTTAATATGTAAATAAAAACATCCTAAATATCCAAAACGATTCATTTTTATTTTCCTACAAAAAAACGCCCTCCAAAAAAGACATGAAAATCGGCTTAAGTTACCAGACTACTACCTTAAAGATGCCGTGCGTCTTTCAGAGTGTCGCGTCACAAACGAGATGACGAAGGCACAATGAAAGCTCAGCGAAAGCTCTGTCTCTGAAAATCAAAAGTTTCCTTTTTCATTGAATAAATGATCAAAACCATTTCGTGAATGAAATTTACTAACACTTAGTTAAATAACTAAAATTCATCGAGATTGCTAGGTAATGCTTTTTTACCAGTCATACGGTTTGCCAAAAAAAATCGAACTAATCACCTCTCCAACTTTTCCCCTTTCTTGGCATGAAATAAAATTGTCAAAGTGAATCAATGGAACAAAAAAATCAACAGAATACACTTTTAGACCGAAGTGACACGGTTTATTGAAAAAAAATTTAATCACCTCCCTCCGACGGTATTAACCTCATTTTCATTTTATGCAAAATTCTCGCTTCACTGGAAAAATCCGTAACGAGGAAGGCCAAGCGAGATGGAAGTTCATTCTTGTCAAGACGATTTTTCGAAATGGGGCGTAATAATTTATCACCCAAGAGGATCAATGCATCCGTACGCTAGAGTGGCGCAATAAAAATGTGTAGGTTTGCTGCAATGTCGCGAGGATTGCTTGCATTTACTACACCCCTCCGTGCCCCAAGCTCCGGACATTGTCGAGGCTTTTATTATTACCGATACGATACCCATTGTGTACAGTTACCATTGCTAGTGTTACGGCAATGTAAAAAAAATACGGACGGGAGAAAAAAAATGGGGAAATACACGTTTCGACGTTGTCGATGCGGATTTGGCACTGTGTTAGTTGCCTACACGTGAATGTCCCCGAGTTTTATATACTCGTTGCCCTGGTTGAGAGGTTGGACAGGAACATCTGTCGTGTCGGGGACGCGCGAGAATCGTTCAACTTCATGGATCCGTAAAACGTAAAAATATTATATAAAGTGTGCGTCATGTCGGCAATTTACATCAGCGTATAACGGTGACTCGAAGAAGATCGGTGAAGGAAAAAAAAATACGGTCAAATAAATTCCTGATGCTGAAATGTGTCGATTTTTTTCCCTGTCTCTGATACGAATGTCGAGCGTAAAAATTTTAGGTCGGTAGTTTGAATTCTATGTTGAAATTTCTATTCGCCGAGATGGTGTTGAATAAAAATCTCGCCATTGAATAATTTAATGGACAGATTTTTATTTAACACTATCTCGTGCGCACATTTAGGAGGATTTTCGTGGAGTTAGGGATTCGCTTAATAAAATAAGTTGCACGCCGAACCTCGCAAGTTTCTTCCTCAAAATTATGCCCAATTGCCAAAGCGCCCTTATATTATGTGGAACTATTATATCTTTTTCAATTTTAGCTACTTCATAGAGAAAGCTTTGAGCAGTAGGTGAAATTTCGAGGAGGCAACTTGCTATTTTCAAATTGCAACTTTTTTCTCTATAGGTATTGAAGAAAAACAGAATTGGATGGATATTTTTTAAACAACCCAACAGTGTGAAAATCGATCATAATTTTTGATCGTCCAGCTTGAAGCTCGCAGCGATTCAATATTTATTTTTATTTATTTATTTATCTGAAATAAAAAATTCTTGATAATTCTTAATCTATAGACGTGTCATTCTGGTTGGAACTACTGAAGTTAAATTTCATAGATAAATAACAAAATGGCGGACTTCGGAAAAAAAAACTTTTTTTACAAATAATATTACGCAGTAACCCCCTACAAAAAATTTTCCTACAAAAAAACGCCCTCCAAAAAAGACATGAAAATCGGCTTAAGTTACCAGACTTCTACCTTAACAGAAAACGTATATCAATTTTTCGAAAAAATAATAATTCTATAAAGAACCCCTCATTGGCTGTGAAGCGGATGCTAAGTGCTGTGCGGGCACATATCTGCATTGGTGCCAGTGAAAGGTTATACGCAGTTGCAAGGCCAAAAATTGTCGTTATTTTACGAATTTTTTCTGAAAAGGGATTTTATTTGACAAATACAAGAAGTATTAATATATGTAGTGATAGCATTTAACTTTATATCGGCAGTTTTCATTTTCGAAAATATTGATTTACACTGCTCCTGTAGATGATCTCCCGGAGGTCCTCCAAAAAAGGTGTGGATTATGTTAAATAAAAAGAACCAAAAAGATTCTATTAGTGGATAGATAAATCTAGGTATTGATCGAAGAATAGTCGACTTTTTAATTTTTGACAAAGTGGCGGCTCCAAAATAAAAAAATTCCAATTTTCGAACAAAATTTTTTCGTTGAATTGTTTAAAAAAAATAGAAATAATTATCGGAAATCTTATTTCGTCGATCAATACCTGAAAAATACATTTGAGAAGGTAGTGTTAAAATTGCAGACCGATCGGTCGAGCCCTTTTTGAGAAATCGTGCTCGCCGACTTTGAAAACACCGTTTTGAGAAAAACGCGTTCAAAGTTGCATGCTGCTACTCCGGTCTTTAGGCCGCCTACTTTGTAACGCTCCGAGCGTCCTTACAAACATGCATGTATCTCCAAGAATATTTGCCGGATGGATTTGAAATTTTAAGAGAATATACTCAAAAATATGTACATTCCGAAAATGCAATAAACAAAAAATTGATTCTTTTTAATTTCCAACTGCGTATAATCCCTTAAAGACGCCTATGTCGATTTTCTTCGAATTCAATAGCGTACATCCTATGGTGATAGTCTATTTGTGTAGAAAGTTTTAGCCAGATAGCTAGAAAATGACGTGCGTTATGTTCTGAATCCACACATGTGTGAAATAAAATCTTATAAAATTCATAAAAAAAAAAAATGCCACAAAAATCATACTGAACATACTGATTTACTTGTACACTAAATTTCAGCAGAAAAATAAAACCAATTCGTAGTTACAGCGGTTTCAATCTTAGACTCCTAGCACACAGGTTATATATGCACGCACGCACACATACATCCATCCGGACATTTTTTTTACATATCATTTTTCGATGTTTGCGATTATTTTGAAAACAATAACACTGAAAACATGATTTCTTTCATGAAAACAAAGCTCCTCTGAGAGGAAGCAAAAAAGGAACAGCCTTACCTATCATCTCAAGACATATCAATAAAAATTGATATGTTAAGGTTGTAGTCTGGTAACTTAAGCCGATTTTCATGTCATTTTTAGAGGGCGTTTTTTTGTAGGAAAATAAAAATGAATCGTTTTGGATATTTAGGATGTTTTTATTTACATATTAAAGATACAAAAAAAAATTTTGTGACAAAATTTAATAGTCTATTATTATTATTATTATTGATCGAAGTTGGCACCTCGAAGTTGGCAGCCCGGGTCCTAACTTTTTTTCTGCCGAACACTTATAGTTATACACTTATAGTAAACACTTATAGTTCTCGTCGGAACTACCGAGATATTTTTTTGCCCTTAACTTTTTATTTTACAACCCCTTCTTTGCTAAAATAAAAGGACTTTTTTTCCAAAGTCCGCCATTTTGTTATTTATCCATGAAATTTAACTTCAGTAGTTCCGACCAGAATGGCATGTCTATAGATTAAGAATTATCAAGAATTTTCGATTTCAGATAACATCAAGAGCCAAAATCACCGGGGCCACCCACGAGCTTTTTTTTCGAGGCGCCAACTTCGATCAATAATAATAATAATAATAAACTATTAAATTTTTTCAAAAAAATGTTTATTTGTATCTTTAATATGTAAATAAAAACATCCTAAATATCCAAAACGATTCATTTTTATTTTCCTACAAAAAACGCCCTCCAAAAAAGACATGAAAATCGGCTTAAGTTACCAGACTACTACCTTAATCAAGTTCTTTTTTCCTTGAAACGATATTTAAAAAAAAATTATAGTTGGATTGCCTCGAACCAAATATTTGAATTTCTATTTTTTTTTTCAAAGCAACATGAAGGGATCAAAATGATGAATAATATTCATTATTATATTAGTTGATCAAAAACATAGTTGTGTTGGTGTATCGAACGGATGATAAAAATTACAAAATAAGAGGAATGGTAATTAGTACCAGGGGTGTTAGTTGAAATTTGCCGGCTTTTTCGATAAAGAAAACACTTAATTTTCAGAGGAATCTCAACATTTTTTAATTCAATGTATTGACCATTGGTTTCTACACATTTCGCCCATCTCTCAGGCAAATTATGGATACCATCCCAAAAAAACTCTTTCTCTTTCGAGGTAAACCATTCGACGAGCCATTTTTCGACTTCTTCAAAATTAGCGAAGCACTGCTCTGCAAGGGAGTGTCCCATCGATGCGAAAAAGTGATAGTCGGACGGGTCGAGGTCTGGAGAGTACGGCGGGTGTGATAATATTTCCCAATTAAGTGTTAAACCATCACCGGTTTTACCATCTACTGGTAAAACCGGCAAACTTCAACTAACACCCCTGGTATAACCTTATGGACGATAATCATCGTATTGAAAGGATTATTTAGGTAAAGCGTGAGGGATTCCTTATTCGAGGACTTGAATTCGTTTGGGTTTGGACTTTCGTTCCTTTGCAAAGGAGGCGATGATTTACGCGTTCGGTGAAATGGATTGTACGTTCTCATTGGCTGGTGTGTGCCATTCGCCTCTGTTTCGTACTTCCCTCGTTCGCTCCTTGTGTGCCTTTGTTCCTCGGAAGTTTGTCTAGTCTATGGCGCTCTGGCTTCACAGCGACGCCTTGACGATTATACTCGTATATCTCTCTATATTATATAAATATATCGCCGCCGCCGGGTACAAGAATTGGCGAGAGCGAGTGGGGCCGAGTAGGCTGGGTGAGAGGACCCAACGAGGGTGGGCCGGCTAGGTGAGGGGATCGAGCGGGGGCGGTGTGGCTGGTTGATATAAGGATTATGGGAAAACACAATAATAATTCTGTGGATTTGATTTTAGTTTAATTTTTTATATAACCAGACTTTGGAAGGCGCATCTCGTTCCTTACTCTGCTTCGTGTACTCGAAGGCTGATTGAGAAATCAAGGGACCAGTGCTTTGGACCTCTTATGACTAAAACTCTCTTTATTCTCTATTCCATCTATTACTTATAGTCGCCCGCCGTGCGGTCGCCCCGACATGCAAATGTGATATCGATTAAACTCAGTGTAAGTAACTTTATGACGTGATATTGGAATGTGTCAACCGATATTTGAGATTACCTTTTGAATAAGATTTCTTTCCTAGAAATCCAACAGGGGACGGGATCGAACGGGGGTGGGGGCTGGGCGACGGTGTTGGGGGGGGGGGGTCCGGCGCGTGAAACACGCAGGGGGGAAGCTTCCCGCGTTTATATATATACTGGGGGGCTCTGCCCTCTGCGCGCCTCGCGTGCCAACTCCCGCCTGTTCCCTCTCCCCTCACCGCTCCGTTCCATCTCCCCCGAGCCCAACAAGTCTTGTACACGGCGGCGGTGAAATATTTATATAATAAGAGAGATATATATATACACTTCATATTTATACTAGGGGGTTCTGCCCCCCTGCGCGCTTCGCACGCCAACCCCCCCTCGGGTCATCGCTTTCGGCGTACCCCCACCCCCCTCGGGCCATTCAATTCGGCGTACCCCTCCCACTCCAGCGGGGGGGGGGGGGGGGGGTACGGTGAATAGGATGACCTCCTCAACTCTTGTACACGGCGGCGGCGAAATATTTATATATACACTTCATATCTATATTATATAAATATAATATGGAATATTGAATCGAATTTTATATTATGTAAATATATTTATATTTATATTATGTAAATATATTTATATTTATATTATGTAAATATATTTATATTTATATTATGTAAATATATTTATATTTATATTATGTAAATATAAAATTCGTTGTAGACCAGATTTGTTTATACCGGTATGTAAGTCCCATGGCGGCAGCTTGGCGAGTAGAAGATAACTGCCACTTTCTAGTAGTTCAAGTAGATCACATACTATTGTGCGTTTAGTACTCTATACAAAGAAAATCAGAACTAACTGTTTTTTAAGAGAATAAAGAAGCTTTAGCAAACACGGAAACAACATTAACTGCATCGTTCAAACTAAATAAATGAAATGAAGCCGCGGGGCAATTTATTTACGCAGAAATTCTAAAACATTATGTATTTAATACATTAAAAAAGTTGTGGTGCGAAAGACGTAAATATTGTAAAGGAATCAATCGTGTCGGTAGTGTTAATCCAAAAGACGTCGAACGCTTTCATTTAGAATTAACAATAAATCGTATCCCAGGGGCAACCTGTTTCAATGACTTAAATACGAACGACTGTGTAATTTATGATTTTTTTAAAGAAGCGGCAATTGCAATGGGATTAGTAGAAAAAGATACTGAAATTTTTAATATTTTCGCAGGAGCGTGTACCAGCATGATGCCTACCGAATTGAGTACATTTTTCCGGTGGTTTATTATTTCTGATAATTTATGATCCACGTGTGAAATATAGAATAAATTTAAACAATCCTTTTGCGAAGGGTTTTTTGATGTTAATGAGATTGGAGCACTCTCTGAAATGAATGCAATATTTTATTTGGAAAATCTGAAACGCTCGGATTTTGGACTTACGATTCCCGGTAAGATTCACAAAGTAATTAGAATTTTAACGAAGGAAAAGAAGTTATATCTCATAAAAATATATCGAATAACTTAATTGCTCAATTAAATGGCGAACAGATGTCAATTATGAATTATATAATTGAAGAGAGTAAGGAGATATTTTATATATTGTAGATGACCCTGGAGGTACAGTAAAAACGATTCTTTATTGAGCTTTAAATCACTCTTTTTAGGGACTCGGGAGAAAAGGTTCATCTATGGCATGGATGGGCATTGCATCGATGTTATTACCTGGAGGGATGATAAATCAGATTTGTCCGGTATAAAAATTACATTTTTAAAATTAGATTCAGACAAAAAAACATTACGGGAAAGTGATGTCATCATTTGGTATGAAGCATCGATGATACCAAAAAAAAATTATATTAATTGTTGGTAATACCCTGCGCGACTGTTACACTCCCTCCCACCTTCCACTTACAGGCAAATTAATTATCTTGGGCGAAGATTTTCGGCAAACTCTTCCGGTTGTAAATAACGGAAAAGGAAATTAATATTATCGATGAAACACTATTTTTTTGGATGTACGGCAACAGTTTAAGATTATGACATTAAAAAAAAATAGGCGAGCTGGCTATCAAGATTTTTTGTCTTTTTCATACAAAATTGGCAACGTCGTCGTAACGTCTTTAGAAATACCCGAAAGTTGGGGAAGTAATGATATTTATGTATTTATGGTTTCGAAATTAATAGAGATGACCTGACAAGTTAAGCGATTTTGTCTTGCCGCAATGAAGATATCTACAAATTGAACGATAACATACTAAAAAAAATTAATAGCATACGAAAAATTTATGACAGTATCAATTATGCAAAACGCAAGGGAATTGATCAGATCGACTACGACGCGGAATTAAAATACCCACGATGGGTCGGTGTGTCATTGATAACTTAGCGGTGAGGTTGTGATGTTGCTATTTCCTCTCTCGTCGTCGCAGACCTACCAAATCCGTAGGATATGGTCCCTGAATAATTGAGTTCGAGCCGAGCGGCGTGTCTCTGGTCGTTCGTGTTACGATGGAATAGAGCATTTACCACCTCGCTAACATGAGCCCATAACAATTCAACTCGATCGTTACGCAAATATTACGCACGAAGACCGTATATAAATATAATTGACCACTCTGAAAACTCGATTAACATGTATAAAAGCAATTAACCGATTAAATGGACTTGAATATTATAATAAAGTTCAATGCAATTTTGTAGGTTATGATTTATAACACCACGAAATTACTGATTGAATAAATCAATAATTTATTATATTTGATCAAACGTAAACGGTACCTGTTTATTTTTCCTCTGACGCAGGTAATGAAAGTTTCGTTATGCTTTATATTACAGGAAGTACAGTAGCATTTTCTGTTGTTCATGTTGTTTTTGTTTTAGTTTTGGAAAAAAACCTCTGCACTTCCAATTCTTATTATTTTTCGTACATATCACTATTGTGGTCAGTAGATTTCGATAGATTCCGAACATTGAAAGTATATAATGTGAGTTGGATAGATTTTAAGTGGATACTCCCTGCGTTCAGTCAGAAGTAGAGTTGGGTACGTCGAACAGTTTCATCGTTCGGTCTACTCGGCGATATATGTTCGCCCCAATGAGCACGAGAAAAATCGAGACAATTCTCGATATCCGTATGACGATCGATATATTTAGAAATGTACTGCAGCTCTTTGGTACAATGGCATATACAGACAGAGTGCATTTCTGGCTGCATCCACTTCTTCACTTCTTCTATCTCTCTCTCTCCCTCTCTCTTTCTCTGACTCTCTCCCTGCGCGTATTGTACTTCGGTCGAAAAAACTCTTTTCACACGTCCATGAAACGACTAACGTGAAAAAAAGAGAATAATAATATGTGCAGTGATAAATAATGTTGAAGAATGATGTATTGGAAGTTTTATGGAATGAAAGCGGTCATAGTCAACTTCATTAAATCAACATAAAAAACAAAAGAATTCTGACGATAATATATAAATATATTGGGGTGGGTCAAATAAAATGGCTAATTTTTTTTTCCGCGATATAATGAAAAATGTATTGTTTGGCATCTCAAAAAAACCCTCTGCAAGTTTGAGCCCTTCATATTTAAATTAAGAGGTCCCTCATCGCGAATTTTCATTTCCCATTTAAATAACATGGAAACATTTTTTTTTAACTATGGAATTTTATTAGACTTAAACCGTTGATGTTAAGACAGTCTTTTAGCACATTTTTGTAGAACATTTGATGTTCTACAAAAAAGCTCTCTTGTGTCTAATCGATAAAAGTAATCGTACAAAAAATAATCGGTGATAATTAGCTCTGGATTATACTTATCTCGTTTATTAGTACATAAATTTCAAATTTTTAAAAATTCTCGTTATCAATATGATTAAATATACTACTAATATAGAACTAATATACTAATATATTACCAATTGTTTTCAAACAAATATGAGAGAACCCGCTACGCCCGAACGCCCATGCTTGCTTCTTATAATAATTTTTATAATAATTTAGCCAACGATCGCCCTCGCTGTGCCTCGATCCCTGACCGGCACATTCCGGTCTAAATAAGAGGCAACCCCATATTCAACCGGGACTCGTTACGCTCTCTCCTACTCGACATATCGGGACGTAATAATATATATATCTCTCTATATTATATAAATATATCGCCGCCGCCGCCGCCGCCGTGTACAAGAGTTGAGGAGGGAGCCCGGGGCGAGATGGAGGGGCGGGGGGGGGGGGGGGGGTGGCGCGCGAGGCGCGCAGGGGGCAGAGCCCCCCCTAGTATATATATATATATATATATATATATATATATATATATATTAGGGTGGGTCAAATAAAATGACTAATTTTTTTTTCCTCGATATAATGAAAAATGTATTGTTTGGTATCTCAAAAAAACCCTCTGCAAGTATGAGCCCTTCATATTTAAATTGAGTGGTCCCTCATCGCAAATTTTCATTTCCCATTTAAATAACATGGAAACATTTTTTTTTAACTTTGGAATTTTATTAGATATATATAATAACATTTAATAATACAATGAATTACTGTAGTACTTATTGCTTATATTAATGTGCATTTCTCTCACGATTTATTCCCGAGCAGAAATTTGTTCCGGCTGGCCTGATTTAGTATCAGGACCCGTTCAGGAATCGATAAGGTTAGCCTGATCAGGCTAACCGGATCACGCCCAGATCAGGGGCGGATCATATTCTGATACGGCGTGGGTTATCAGCCTAGCCTTACATTACATATATCAGGGCCGGATCAGGTGCGGCTAAGGCATCCGTGGCAAATCCTGATAAGGCTGACCGGATCACGCCCAGATCAGGGGCGGATCATATTCTGATACTGCGTGAATTATCAGGCTAGCCTTACATTACATATATGAGGACCGGATCAGGTGCGGCTAAGACGTCCGTGGCAAATCCTGATCATGCTAACAGTATCACGCCCAGATGAGGGGCGCATGATATTCTGATACGGCATGAATTATCAGCGCAGCCTCAGGTGTTGACAATGAACTTGTGTTAACACAACTTCATTGTCAACACAATATGAAATTTTGCATTAAAATGAGTATCTTTCGACGATTTAATAGGATAGACGGAGGATACCCATTTGGGAAATCTTTGTGTCGTATTATTTCGAATAATGCTTCTTGAGACATTATTCGATTGACATTTAAATAATATAACAATAATCATAAGATTGACAGCAGTGGACGCGCGGTCGGTTCGCGGCTTCGGTGGTCTGGTCTGTTAAGTAAGCGGTCGCCCATCCCAGTACTGACTGCGGCGAGTACTACTGTATTTGCCGCAGTCAGTACTGGGATGGGTGACTGCTTCGACGTTTACTGGCTTGTCTACCCACTACTGAATGGAAAGCACTTTTTCTCACTTTTTCAAACAACCGACAAAAATATACGCTGGAAATACTAATAATGAAAGGAAATTATAATATAGTATTTATATTATTATTATTAATAATACCATTATTATCATTACTCTTCATTCCTGGTGGTTGGACTACATATAAGATATTCCTAGAAGTAATTCACAAGTGCTCGATAGAGTAGTGGTTACAGCGTTAGTTCGTTAGGTCGGTAAGTAGACAGATAGGTAGGTTTTAAATAGCACAACTCCCGATTGGGAAATTAATTTTAAACGACCGCAATTATCGTTTAAACAACAGAAAATGTCTAAAAAATTACTGTTAGTACAGTAACATTATGTTTTCAATATTTTTTGGTCCAATTTAAGAATGGAGACTAGTGAGAGCGGTTCCAGGTTCGAACCCCGGTGGAGGCCGTTTTTTTTTTTTTGTTAAATATTATTATATCGGCCAGCTAACAACATACAATGGCCAATAACCTAATTCTCAGAAGATAAATAGATTTTATTCATTTGAAATTTGAAAACTGGAATTCAGTGCCAGATCGAGGCCAGATCGGTCCAGGATCACGGCCGCATCACGGCCGGATTTAAGCCGGACCAAATTTCCGCTCGGGTTGTTCTAATGATGTTTATTGATCTATAAGATGTCTTACATATATTTTTTTTAAAGCGGGTGTTCATTAGCATTACTCGCTCTTCGCCATTATATCCCGTTCTCCCCAAAATATCGTTTATACACGATCTCACTTGGACTACCATAAGATTTTACGCGAGTAACATTGGCGGTCGAGTATAATAAATCGAGAGTAGAAAAAATTTCGCGGAGCGTGTGTGACGCGGCGTCATAGTATATGTTCGAGCGACGTTAACGCATCTTATCGTTAACCTCTCGTGCGCTATGATGCGGGAATTTTGCTGAAAGAGAATCGTAGCGTGTGCTCACACGGAGAGAAAAGATGCAAGTTTTACCGTTTTACGGCCAAGTTTACGTTTCGGTCGTTGTCGACGTCGTTTGAGCGTCCCTATCGTAAAAGTTCCCAGGACCGACGGAAAACGCGACTCGTCCGCTTTAATTCAGCCGAGCAACGATAAACTTTAAAGCCCTCGTGCAAGTCCGTGGTTAGAAAAATAAATGTAGGGAATAAATATATATACGTTGTAGTCGACGATTTTCTTCGCTATTTAATCTCAGATGTGCGCGGACTTCTAATACGTGCATCTTATATTAGGCATTCCAAATCGAATCAACGGAATTATGACGCTTCCCATAACATTTGTTTCTTTTTCCTATTACGAGTTTGTATAGGGCAACGTGAAAACAACACTCCTAATCATTTTTTAAATTAGTTGAAAAATTGATTAAGTGATTATCAACAAAACTGTCATATTAGTACTGTTGGTCATTATTAGTTTCCTGCCATGTTCACGCAAAAACTTCTTTAGAATATAACATTTTTAAGACACAAGAAAATGTACGGAGAAATATGGATGTTCGTGAGTAATTAGATGAGCTCTTCCTCTGATTTGAATTGTTTAGGACAAAGATGATCGCTATTTTACCTCACCGCTCCATTTCCCCACGTTTTTCCATGTTGTAAGTTATTTCCGGTTCGAGGTTGCCGAGAGAGGCGCAATATTCTTTCGATTATATTCCTTCGACGTAATTTCTATGGCAAGCGATCGAGAGAGAAAAGAAGGTATAGAGACGATGTCCCCCCGCGTTATGTGTCGAAGGTACGCGTGGGAGCCATTTTTTCTGCGGAGCAAAGTCCCCGAAACGCAGAGAGAGATACGAATAGAGCAAATCCGATGGTGGAACAAACTCGTCCTCAGGAAAGGTTGTTGAAAGACGAGTTCGTCAAGGATCGTTGGAAATTTCGAATATAGTGCAAACTATATTGAGATAGTTATGAATGACGAGATGGTGACGGGCTTGTGATACAAAGGTATACGAGGTCTGTTCAAAAAGTATTGCGAATTTTTAATTTTCGCGGGCTACGTATATTCGATTTTCGATTTTTTTGTGGCGTTAGGTTGGTACTCATGTCTCTCACTAATGCTGAAAAAATCGGCCATTTTGAATGTTTAGTTAATTGTTGACAGCTGTTTTGTTTAGACGTGTTTTGGCTTGTCTTCGATTTTTGCCTATTCCAAAAAATGGATCAAAGAATCTGTAGCAAATTTTGTGTGAAAAACAAAATTAAGTGCGCGGACGCATTCCGAATGTTGACTGTGGCATATGGTGAAGCTACTTTGGACCAAAGCAACGTTTATCGGTGGTACAAAATGTTCTCAGAGGGCCGAGAAGATGCGAACAATGAAATACGTTCCGGACGCCCGAGCACATCAACAACAGACGAAAACATTGATGAAGTGAATAAAATAATATTGGCCAATCGTCGAATCACCGTTAGAGAAGTTGCCGAGGAACTGAACATATCGATTGGGTCGTGCTATTCGATTTTTACCAATGATTTGGGGATGAGAGGGGTCGCCGCGAAATTCGTGCCAAAATTGCTGAATTTCGAACAAAAACAGTGTCGCGTTAACATTGCTAAGGAGCTGTTGGACTCGGTCCGCGACGACCCAAATTTGCTCCAAAGGGTCATAACTGGTGACGAATCATGGGTTTATGGTTATGACGTGGAAACCAAAGCTCAATCATCGCAATGGAAGCTGCTTTTTTGGAACAGGCAAAAATCGAAGACAAGCCAAAACACGTCTAACCAAAACAGCTGCCAACAATTAACTAAACATTCAAAATGGCCGATTTTTTCAGCATAAGTGAGGGAAACGAATACCAACCTAACGCCATGAAAAAATCGAAAATCGAATATACGTAGCCTGCGGAAATTCAAAATTCGCGATACTTTTTGAACAGACCTCGTATATACGGAAAGAGGCGACTCTCATACACCGGAAAGCTGCAATATTAATCGCGATTACTTGTCGGTATGAAAACATTGGCCTGCTTGTTTATCTATATAAATTCTTTACCGTCGTCAAAATAACGAAAGGCGAAACGACGGAGTGAGATTTTTTTTTACCGGTATCGCGTATTTGCCGCTGAAACGTTGTTCGACTGTCTGAGAATCGTTAAATGAACCGAATTAAGGGGAAGGAGGCTTCAGGCCATAACCTGAAGTCTTCTGTAACCTGAGGCCGTATCTTGAAGCCTCCTTCCCCTTAATTACATCGTACTACACAATACCTCGTCAAATTTTATTAATACGAGGTAATTATTTGTAAGGTAACCGTGGGAATACCTATAAAAGTTAACATTTAATATCCCTACATTTTAATATGTATACTCAGAGAGAATATCCGAGATGCAATTGAAACTTGATTCCATATGATGCTAGGTTATGGATTCATTAATTAGTTGTTAATATTTTCATCGGAGGTATAGTTATTCACCGGTGGTCAATTATTCACCGATGAACTCTGAGTATAAATATTGAAGGATCGAAAAATCTGTCCAATCCCTGATAGTTTATAGATCCCGCTATTCATATATGGTCTTCATATCTTTATATACAACCGGACCCGGATCTAATTAATCGAATAGAGTGTTTCATAGCGAGATGAAGAGAAGAAGAGAAAAAGAGGAGGGAGAGAGAGAGAGAGAGAGGAAAAAAAGGTGAATAGAATGATACATGATCCAACGAAGTCGTGGAAGGGTTGATGTACAGTGATTGAATTAAATTCGAAAAGCCAAATTTCTTTCTCCCTCTCCAATCACTGCACCATGTTACTCTTGTTGACTATATAACATAGGATTATAAATTTGAAGCTTGACGATATTACGTTGCAAGCTTCGGTGCATACTGCTGTATTCGAAATACCTCGGGAAAAAGTTGCCAAGCTCCAAGCTCTCCTGTTCTCGTTACTTTCCCGTCGCCGTTAACGCCCGTCACATTTTTTACATCGCCCCTTTCGTATTCAGTCAAATGAAAAAAATAGAAATGATAAATTCGGGTCTGCATTAGCTACTTTACGTATCATTGTTGTTTTGAACGAGTGTCATTATTCATCAGAACGCATAATTTCAATGATAAAAGAAATGCATACCCGTTAAAAATAGGTTTTAATCGATAAATTATCATGCAATACATTCTCGAGATGATAAAAGTGGGGTTAATTAATGCCGTAATTAGCCTGGTTACATACGTTCACGACTATTTTATTAATTAGCTACGATCGATAACTAATAGAGCAAATGGTGTCTGATCGTAAGGATATATATCGTTGTAGTCGGTCGTCGTATGTCACTTAACGTGCCCGTTTAGCGCCATCTATGCAGCTATGCGATCAAGTGGCCGTAGTGTGAAGAGTGACGCTCGTCGAGCTTCCGCTTTACAGAAACTAAGGCTTCTTCCCTCCGAGTACGTGAATCATCGAGCACCTATTCATAAAGCTGTTTCAGCAGTAATTAAGTTAATTATGATTAGAGATTTAATTGAAACACGCCAAAAATGCGACACTCGCAGTTTCGGGCACTAAAAGCATTCCAAAATGTTCACTGAGTTCTATACATCTCCACTCTGAAAATTGGTGCGATTGTTCTGCTGATTCAAAATTTAAGTATAAACGATGGCCTATGTAATTGAGACGAGAATGAAAGTTCTGGGTTTCTTCAAAGTCAATATTACGGTACAAATAGTAACAGGTACTCGAGCTGATAATTATGCGTTCATTCTCAGAATAATTTTAGATACTGGAGAATTTTCATCACTACCATTTGTCCTATACCGAAAGCAATTCCCCTATCGTTCTCATGTTGGCCATGACAATTAATAAATCTCAGGGTCAAAGTTTATATAAAGTCGGTATATATGTTTGGAGACCTTTGTTTTCTTACGGGCGTTATACGTAGCACTTTCGGGATGTGAAATTCATGATCGATTCATTGAAAATGATTCGGAAGATTTAAACAAAATTATCAATATAGTGAGAAAAGGAGTATTTGATTGATAAGAATTTGATTGAACATAATTGAATAATAATTGGCTACAAGGTAGTTGGCACATTATTTCATATTTCCAGGCAAAATGAAGTTAGCAATTTCTCAAATTGCACCACATATCGGAGACATTGTTATAAACAGTTGAGTCAGGCCTGCTGACGACACAACTGAAACTCGATTCATCCACAATTTCTATACATCTGCCGGAGTGTTCCAGAAATTCATGGAAATTCGTCAAAATGTACGACCACTCGTTGACTCTCAATAAAATTCCAAAGCTTTATATGCTTTTAGATCTGTCTTCTCATCTCCTTTCGGATACGGGGACTTTACGATACTTTTGAATATGCTGAAAAAAAATTGTACCGAAAATCGCAAACGGGCGGTTGTTGGAAATATTACTACGATCGTACAAACAAATATTCAGAGTCCAATTTAAAAATATTACTCGTCTTAAGGGCGGGGTAAGGGTTTTCACTTTCGAAAAATCGAATTATTTTTGTCTTATCTTATTGTTTAACATTTCAAGAATATGTCCTTAAAATTTTAAACCGATCTAAGCAATATTCTTGAAGTTATTGTCTTATTAATCTCCTGGCCTTTAACGCTATACCTCTAACAGCTGCGGGCGGTCAGGCTAGCAGTGCAGCTGTCGAACAGGTATACAGTTTATTCATTGCTATTGTGTATATAGTATATAGTGTATACTATACACTACAATATTTTAAAAGAAGAAACGAGCGTCAGGAGCTGGAATCGATGATTCTGTGTAAGTTGGAAAAAAAATTTTTTTTCTTCACTTTTTTACTTCATAAACTTTAGACGCGTTTTTCTCAAAACTACTTTTTCAAAGTCCGTGTTCACTGCCATTTAAAAACTACTTGACCGATTCATTTCAAACTTTGTACACATTTTCTACATATAAAATATCTCCCACCAACGTTTAGTTAAATTTTTTTTTTTTACATTAAGGGTGTTTCCCACCCACAAAATGGCGGAATTTTTCGTGGAAAATAACAGTTCACACTTTAGATGGCCGCCAAAAATTTTTAAATGAAAAAAAAAATTATCAGAGAACGTTGGGGGGAAGATTTGATTATAACTTGACTAACTTTTTATGGTTTTTCATTTTCAGATAATTTCCGGCCGAGTTATAGTGAACACCGCAAATTGTTTTTTTTCCAAGACGTTCTGGGGGAAGCTCTGTTACGGGCTTATGCTTCAATATTTCTGCATGAAAAAATTACATAACATTGTCAAAAGTATGCTCAATAATGTAAAAAAGGTTCGAATAAAATTGCTCAATCCATATTTGAGAAAAAAAAACGCAAAGAAAGTGTTTTTTTTACGCTGAAACCCTTACCCCTCCCTTAATACATATCGTATACCGATGTGAATATTTTTGTACATGACCGGAAAAACATGTCGAATTCTCGATACGATTTTTTTTGGCAAGTTGAAAAAATCAGCCACATTTTTTCGACTTTGTTTGCGCGAAAGCTCCCATAAAATTATACGACATAGTACATGTATCTTCGCATGCTGGACGAACCATTAGCGTATCATAACGCTGATTTTCCGAGCAAACTCGCACAATATACGTGGGTAAAAAAAGGCCGTACACCACCTTCCCTATACATACAGGTTATTTCAGCATGGGGGGTTTTTATCAATGGAAAACCTAAGCGGTGGTTACTTACGCTGTAATACGATTTATGCACAGCAACAGTGATGTGATGAAGCGAACGACGGTTTCTTACACCATGGGGGAATGTGCTTATTCGTACAATGTTGAAAGAACTTACGTTTACGCAACGTGTAAAATAAATCTTTACTATTCAGTGCATCAAGGAAAATACAATCGTTTGTAGTTTAATCTTTTTTTTACTTTCGTAATTTCATTCCATTAGCAAAATTAATTTCTCATTCTGCCATTCATACCATATGCCGTTATACAGCTATTTATTTTTCACAAAAAAATTCATTGCAATTCCGGTGGGGGTGAAAATTTTTTCATTTTTTTTTTAGATTCCGTTGATCATTAAGGGGGCACGTTTGAAATTTATATCCTTGTTAAGCCTTTTGCATCGAATTTGCTCATTCTTGCATGTTGTTTTCACTTAAAATCCCTCCGCATTTTAAACCATTTCATGAATTGTTCACGGACATATTTAAGAATAAAGCAAAACATACATGAAATTGGAAAAAATCACGTGTGCATTGGAATGACTATTTCGATTTTGCGTTCAAAAATATTGATTTCATTGAAAAATGTTTAGTAACATTTTTTACCGTGACATTCAAGTTTAACATCAAATAACTTTTTTACATTGTCGCATTTGACAAATCCAGTAATACGATTTGTTACATTTGTCGATGATGGGCTTGTGAAGATCGGTGTCAAATGTCAGCCTAGTCTATGGTGAGCTAAAGCGCAAGTGATTTTTTTAATAGTCAAGAACGAAGTTTTTAGAAATGAATATTTCTGTATTTGGTAAATAAATGAGTAAAATAATGGCTGTTGACAACGTTATCATCTTTTTGCATATTATATCTTGTATTTCCATGACAACATTACCTAAAAAAATGAAAATGCAGTTGCTTCCATAAAAGTGATCAACTCACAGTCTATTTTGGGTTATAATATTGCAATAATAAGTGAGCATTACTTGACAGATTTTTGTAGGTTACGTTTATGCACTTTCATTTCGTCATTTATTCGTAATTTCTATAATTCATTAATAATTTGTCACTAAAAAAAATGTCGTTATTTAGATAATCTTTTAATATAGATAAGCGCTAAGTAGCCGAACTACCGAAGTAATTTCACTTCAATTTTCACTGCGTCTGATTATAAACTCTTCATCAGCTGCTTGCCAGCGGAGCGCGCGTTTATCGACGATACTCTACTGTGTAGTATAAAATTATTTAAATTATGATTTGACGCGTAAATTTAAAGTAAATTGAATGTATGTAATATTAAACGATGTTATACAATGATAAACGAATTTTACTACACATTAAACTTGACTTTAAGACGTAAAATAATCATTTTTTGCATTTTCATCTAGAATTTTTTTTGGAGCCCTCACAAAAATGTGCGGGCTACGGCCCGTTGTAAACCAACTGGGCATGTTGTCAGGAACATTACCTAATATTTTAAAAAAATGTACTTTTTTCCGAAAGTCACTATAGTCCCCCCGTCAGATTCTTAGGACAAAAGAATGCCTCACATGAGGTGCTTATTAACGTGCATATTATTTTATGGAAGTGTAACATTTTTTTGTACAACCGCAGATATTTTTCACTGCTCCATCATTGTCCAAAATTATTGACTTGCTACTCCATTAATTTTCATTATTTCTGCAATAGTAGTTTCTGATACAAAAATAAAATCATACTCGTTTCCTCGACGTCACTTTCGATCCGACTTCCCGGGCGGTCTCGAGAATTGATAATGGACTAATTATATAAATTCTACAATTGAAGTGGGTCACTATCAATTTTCCGTCTATACGTAGGATGAAGTTTGTCATTTTACTAACAAGGTGAAATTCCTAAAATTCTGCACTATGCAATAAAACGTCAAAGTATATGGAGTATTATGTAGCAAAAACACCGTGATGAAAGAGAGAGCTAGTGAATAAAGCAGAATAATTAACCATTATGTCGTTCTGAATAACGAAAGTGACTAGAAGTCAGCTCTCGAAGAGTCTTGTCTTGTTCTTTGTATTAGCTATTCATGCATTTAATATTATGTCGCATTTATATTGTGAATAATAAAAGAGTTTGTCGATAACTACGCTAAAATTGGATTGACGAGATTTGTCGTCATGCTGAGTAATCTGTGTGGAATTAATTTTTGTCGATCCACAAAGAAGTCTTCGATTGAAGAGATATCGACTAGCGTTCATCAACAATCAGCCTGTACTTCTCGTCTCAAGTACTTTGATAAACGACGAAATGATGAACAACAATAAAGTATATAGCAAGAAATAGCAAGCAAAGAGGTAGAAAGGAAGGTAGCGATCAGCAAGAAATTTCAAGAAAATTTTCAATAATGATTATTTAAAAAAAAATGTTATTCGATGAGAAATAAGGCTAAAGTAAATATATTTTTACAAGTTTCGCGATTCACAAGAGGTGTTTTTTCAGTGGCACGGCGAACGTGTATGGTGGAGAGTAACGTAATGTTAATAAAAGAGAATCTTTGAATCATTCTGTATATGTAATTAATATCGATGGCGATCAATATCGGACCAACAGTGATAATACGGTATGGCAGTATACCACGGGAAGCTCACGGAATCGGCAAACGAATGGACCCCAATCGAATCCATATCAATTTGCGAACTGTGATAAATACGCGTGGGGCAGGTGCCGCAAGAGTATCATATTTGGCGGAACGGTGGCCCGAGGGTATACGAGGATGGGCTACCCGGAAATTCTGATCACGCCCGAACTATGCTACTCTCAATAATCATTCGATCGTGAAGCAACGAGATAAATAATGGCTAGTCTATCTATCTATTTATCTACCTATATAAGTTTTCCTTTCTCATCCGACCAAGTTCACACATTCGTTCTTTCTCTGTTTTGATTCTGCTTTCTTCGACGAAAGTCCAGTGCTAAATTATGGAAGTTAATAGTGAATATATATATATATATATATATATATATATATATATGTAGAAAAAACTCATCGATAATTTAATCAAGAAGGAAGGAAGGAAGGTAGGAAATAGGTATCCAAACGGCTGAAAGCACAGTTTCGGTTGTGTTCTTTAAAATCCGAATGTGTTTCGTTACTTTTTCTTATCCCACGTCGTTCGTAAAATAAAACGCGTAACATAACATTCATAACGTGATTCGAACAAAATCTTTTTCATTAGTATCAAATTGTGTTCTTAAGGTATTTGATCGAATTTCTGTCCTCTTTACGACAGCAGCATGGCTTAATTCATATGATTGGTCAGTAACATATATTCTTGAATTGAAAACAAACTATTTTGGGGAGTACACTAAAGTTTTATCATTGAGATTCGTATGTGAGTTTCAACTAAAAGCATTGCGATATAATTATCGAGTGATTGTTTTAAAAATATGAATGCTGCCGTTCCTGACCCTCTCAAACCACATACATATATGTTCCACTTTTTGACCCTTAAAGTTGTGACTGTCGTAACTAAAAAAATCGGGGTCAATGAAAATTAACGATGAAAATTTGAAAAATTTCTATTCAAGTCTCGATTTTAAATAAATAAATTATGGGAATCGATTCACGAAAAGATGAGGAAAATTGAAAATGCTGAAAGTTTCTTGTCATTTCATATAAAGTGACTGACAACTATATTATTTGAGGTCGAAATAGGAGCATTGTGCTCGGTGTTAAAATTCTGTAGCCGCTTTATTTTTCCGGTAAACACATTGTGAATTTTCGGTACTCCTATATATTCTGCTCATGATCGGGAATAAACTGCTGAACCGACCGATGTCTATGGGATCTCATTCTTTTCCCAACGAAGTATTCTACGGCGTGACCATTGCAAATTATTATTTTGGCTCTGATGCCAGAGATATTGACCTATTCCCTAAAGACCAGGAACATGTTTTTCTCAGTTTGAGGTTGGTAACAATACAGCTCACACAATGTTGAACTCAATCAGAATTTGCCACCCTCACACCTTACAGGAATCCGTTAGGAAGAGAGAACGAGACTTTATAGAGAACAATCCATTCAGCGGTTTACTCTAGACCTGGACGATGCTTCGTATTTTCAGAAAACCAGGTATCGGGAAATGGATCTTAAAGCTTTTACAGCAGCAAATTTTTTTTATATACTATGTATACTGTAACAAACAATGTTTTGAGAATTTTTCTGCAATGAATATTAATTTCCGCTAACACTATTATAGGTATTACATTTTGACCTTCTCATCACATTCGAAATATGTAACATGAGAAAGTATTGCAAGCAAAAAAAAATTCGTCTCTCAAATTATGGTCGAAATATATGTTTTACCTTCCGTGGAATGCAAAAAAATGGATTTCCACATTGCCGTCTGTTGGTCTGATCCGTATCGTTCGGAAACAGAATGACTTTTCAAAGGGAAACTGCGTATCCCAGCGAAATTTAGTGCATGTATTTTTAATGTAAAACCTAGTTGTGGTATTGTAATTCACAAAAGAATATCAATTCCGTCCGATAATTTACTCGAAGTGCAATAAATAAAAAAATGTTAAAGAAACAGTGAAAGGAAAAACATCGGCAGGAAATGTCCAAATATATCAGACGTTAAGATAGAAGAATACTTAACACTCGCAGACAGACCTACATGTAAATAACTAGCAGAGAATGATCGTTACAGTACAGCGGTGCCCCTGATATCTCACGTAGTCACTCCATTGAGATAAAAAATATTGTTATCGCAGAGCGAATAATCTTAATAAGCGGTTTTCGGTGAGGAATATACTGATAATTCATACCCGATATCGGACTCAAACAATTATGTATGCAGAACGAATTTGACGTTGAGATAAATTTTGATTATGAACATATATACACTTATATTCTTTATCGCTGGTACAGGTGGCATTTCATAAAAAAATAATTCATAACTTATTTTATTCACATCAGCGTATCCACATGTGGCGTAAAATCTTTTTAGGCCAGATTAAGGGCGGGGTAAGGTATTTAAACTTTTTATTTTTTATTTTTTTTATTTTTCTAAATGAATGTACAGCATCTCAAGAATATTGTGTCAAAATTTCAAGTCGATCGGAGCAAAATTAACGGAGTTATGAGCATTTGAGCGTCTGTTGCTCCAGACCGGCTTAAATCGTTTTTCTGAAACTTGTCAAAACTTTACAGCGTTTTTCTGAAACTTGTCATTTTTGAAGTCGCGGTGTACGCTATATCTGAAAATCTAATGCACCGATTCTTTTGAAATTGTGTACACTATTACTACACATAAATCACTAGGTAACGCTGCCGAGTTTTTTTTTATAATTATTTTTTATTTTACAATAACAAATTTGCCGATATTTTTAGCGAAAATCTCGTTTTTGACTTCCAAGTGCTGCAAAAAATGAAAAAATGTATAAAAATAAAAACTCAACAGCGTTACCTCGAGAAACATCTCACCTAGTAAACGCATTTTGATTATTTTGTTTTGGACGATCCAGTGACGAGTTATAGCGTACACCGCAAAACAACTTTTTTTCGAGGCGCCTGCGAAGATTTACTGCCAACGGCTTATTTATCAATATTTTGCAATGAAAATTTAGGAAAATATAGTTCAGATGTTGTATTATTATATGGAAAGTAAATAAACAAATCAGCATTATCTGTATGGTCTATAAAAACTCTCGAAAATATGCTTTTTTTGCACCGAATTAACCTTACCCGCCCGTTAAGACATAACTTTGAATTATTTAAATATAAAAAACAGCGACAAATAAACAAGACTTGTGAAACTGTTACAGTACTCATGCTGCAAAACTACATAAGTAGAGATGTACAATAAAATTGTTTGCGTCCGATCTGAAATTGGAACTGGAACACGAGTGTCCTGACATCTCGTATCTAACGACCCTGCTAATGCTGATGTCACGCATCTCGTGATCACCTTTCGTAGCACTACGCTGTCTCGTTTTTCATGAGCTGCCGTTTAAATTTTTTTGCGGGAAACTTAGGCTACAATTATTCAACGAAATAAAATATTTGTTGCCCATATCATTTGTAATTTTACCCCAGTAATTTCACGCCAAAAACAAATGTGATGCGAAGGTCACGAGTTGCGATTACGCCAGTAGCAACTGTTTCGTGTCCAATATTTGTTTTAATTCCACAAGTAAAAATCAACATCCCCGACTCACAATAAGTTATATCAAAAGCAAAGTCGGTTACACAATTACTCTTGTTGCATCACAAGCAATATTGACGACCCTTTGTAGGTTGACAAGTACAAAAATAAATACAAATATAATGAAAATGGGGAAAATTGGCATTTAAAAAAATGAGAATATAAGATATTCGACCGGAACTTCATATCGCTACCCAGATTTTTCAACAAAACTAAACATAATTAAATAATATACGAAAATATCGTATAGCACGAGTAAAATTAATGTAAGGCAAATGCGATTCACATAGCTGATTCAAGCTTCTATCAAAAAATATAGAGGCCTATATATGTCTTCTGTTCTCTAGCGTAACAGAAAAAATAATAACGGCACATGGTAGTGCCCAATGAACTATAGACATAATGCATTTATTTGTTGTTATATATTATATGTCGATATATATTATACAAATGTATGCAATATATTATTTACAATATGTTTTTTTCATTCTTATACATATTAAAAAAAGGTGGCATTTATTTAAATTACCTGAATGGTTTTTTTCCTATAACTTGTATGTTTTTTCCGTTTCATAACTGATGCTATAGATGCGTCAGGGACAACGTGAAAGTTGTAATATTTTTATTTTATTTAACAGATATTATTTGATTATAATAAACCAAGATGGGAACTGCCCCACGTTGGTCACCAAATGTAATGTTTTGTATTTTTATATAACAGATTTTTTTATTATTAAGAAAATTCCTTTTTTATTTATTACTATGATAAACCAAACCAGAAGAAAATGGGTAGTGCAACAAAAGAATTAACTTAAAACGCTTCCTTGCTAAAGATTAAAATTAACTTGATCGCCATCGAATTCGTTTAATCGGCATACCGTTAGACGGATGATACAATAATGCTCTCTCTCTCTCTCTCTCATAAGAAAAGTTTACATCTAGAACTTGATACCATTTAGGGATTCGTATACGTATATAAAAATTACTCAGCTCTATGTCGATATGAAGATTCCGTTGAACGGAAACGATGGCCAGGACTGGGTTTCTCTCAGATAAGGGATCCTCACGACGACGATGTTGAATCGAAGAGCGATTGGTGGATTACGGCGATAGTTGTAATTTTTACTTTGTACACAACGACTCGGGGAGATTATGCACAATATGCGATACGTATACCTCGAGGTATATAAGGAAAGAGAAAAAATGAGACCGCAAAGGCGTTAAGGGGAGAAATAGGGTTAGACGGTTCAAAAAATCGATTTTTTTTTTATTTCAGAAATTGTTAGTAAAACTATTGAAAAATATGTTCCCAAAATTTCGACTCGTTCTATTATTATAAGCCATTAAAGTGAGTAGCTCTCCTTGAGGCCCCGAGTGCGCCACGTGTTTCAAACGTGTTTTTCTGAAAACGACTTTTTTTTAACTTGCGTACACGCTAGTTTGAAAAGTTTTTAACCAACCGTTTTGAAAATTGGCAGTTACTTTCTTCATAGTATTGCGCTCTATATGAACCTAAAATCGGAATATTATCATTATTTAAAATAATTTTTTTTTTGCAAATAATGTTGTAAAAAATGGCAAAAAATCATGCTTTTTTGTTTTGACCCCTGTAAAAAATTCAATTTTCTATTTTTTTGATAGCATTTAGGTTCATATAGAAGAGCGACATATAATAAAAGTAAATTCCAAACTTGTTTGATTTCAGATGAAAATTGCGGCTTCCGGAATGTACGCAAAATGCTGAGTCTGATTGTGACCTGCAATATGGGGTCGCTAATATTTTCGGTGTTTTTCAAGGAAATTCTTCGAAAATTTTATAGTATATACCTAAATATATGTATAAAATATTCTCAAAGTTTCAATAAATTGTATTCATTTTTTATACTATAAAAAAATTCATGAAAGTCATTGAGAAAACGCTGTTCTAACCCTATTTCCCACTTAGATTCCTTCGAACCCTGCGGTAGCCGGACGACAACTGTCTTCCGGCTCTTCGCTACGGAGAGAAGAGCCGGGCTTCGCATTATTTCGTATAATTTTGGGGATCTTCGCCTTATCGATGGTAGATCTTATCTTTTTTTTTATTATATTATTTTTTTATTATTCGTATGAATTTACGTTATTACAAAGTGATGTAAATATATTCCTTTTTGCAAATTCAGCCTCACACATTATAATATAACCACGACAAAGGACTCACTTGAAGACCCCTTTTTTATACCAAAGGGAAAGTAATCTTAAGATATGCGATCGTTGTAGTAAAAAATTAGGCAGTTTATATTACTTTTACTGCATTTTCTTTCCCTCGTAGTTTGAAATGATTAGTCAATTACTATAATAATTTATAGATTACATCCAGTCGCATACTATTTATTTTAAAAACATTCTAAAACACATTGTCAAACCGTCATTATCGCGCCTGTCATTTCCGCTGGTTACAAATTTATCTTTCATCCCTTTTTTGCTCGATTATTTTTTTATTCTCGCTCGGTTGGATAATAAAGTGACTGAAAATCGTGTAAGCTTTGACGGGAATAGTCGAAGCAAAGTAGCAAAAACGCATACGTACTCGTATAAGGTGTCGCTTTCGAAAACTCCCGACCGCTCGCCCCGACGTGAACAGGCCTCGGGCTATGTGACCTCGGGAATTTGCAATCTAAATGGGAATCTTATCGTAGCATCCAGGGATTCACTAATATCCTTTGAACCATTGGAGAGTAGCCTCGCTCGACATTGTCCTGATGCCAGGATGCATATTGTATGCACACTAGCACTGACCTCCATAATAACAGATGCATATATATCACCCGTATTAGTTCAGATTTATCTCTGCTTGTTACGAAATATAATAAACGACGGAATGGTTCGTCATGAGGCAGATATTAGGTAATCGGCGTAATACATTCCCCTTCAGCCAAATAGCGCTATGGATCTCCATATTTTTATTTTTATATATAATATTCATTCCAACTAATGGTTAAAAAAACAACTGAGATACGTTAATTACATTTTTAAACAGCCGACGAACGGCCGAGAGTTCGTCACGGACTGTCAAAAGACATTGGAGGAATTTGCCGCCGTTCATTTCAAGTAATGAACGCAGAAGTCTGACAAGTGCACTGGCGGCAATGAGTTTCGTGACATTAAATACGTTTAATTTAACTAAAACAAAATTCATTAACATCGAATAGAATATTAATCCCTGTGGAAATTGGTCAATTTGCATCTTGAAGCGATGAAAGTGCAAAGAACATACTAAAATTACGTTTTTTGACAAACATCGTTTGATTCTACTAGAAAATTGAAAAAAAAATGAATATATGCAATTAAAATTAAATTTGAGTAAAACTGAAGTTATTTGTGTCGAATAAATTATATTTAAAATGTTGTTAAAACACTCACATAAAAGTACTTTTGATTTAATAAATCGATTTTGCTCGGTGTGCTTTTTTTACATTTTAAACGTTTTCATGAAATCTGGATTTGTAGTTTTTCCATCCCTTATTTTAAATCCCAACCATTTTCAACAAGTCCTTTCTCTCTCTCGGTCTTAGAGCTGCGATGTCTGAGGCTTTTAGATCCCGAGCTTACGATAGAATACAAGCGAGTAGCTCCGGAAGCAGTGGCGGAAACACCGGCGGGGGTGCTCGCGGGTTTCCGGTTTCGCGCGCGACGGACGTTGGTTACACAAAAAAAAGAAGAATAAGAAAAAAGGAACAAGCATTAACCCCGTGGGTCGTTAGTGTATGTTTTTTTTCGGATAGAGTGGGTGAGTTCAGGTCGTTGCGAATCCCATGGCAAACACAGGAAAGGAAAAAGGGGTGACGGGCGTAGTGTCAGGCTGAGGGGGCTCTGGGAAGCGCCAGAGTCTTAGGCAGCAAGTTGAAAAGCGACGACGAGACGACGGCGAAGGTTCCAGAAAAAGACGAGCTTGAGTGAGACGGATGCTGCGAGCGGGTCTTGAGGCATTGAAAGGGAGTGGGCGAGGCCTGTACGTGCCAGGTGACACAGCTTTTCCGGAAGCTAAAGCTATCCAAGCGTTCAACTCATCATTCTAACCCAAGACGCAAGACGAGACGAGATGAGAAAGATGATGAAGAGTACAATATATACTGCAATTTTCTCTAGTGAGAAGGGTACCCAAAAAGAAACCGGTTGTAAGAGGTTATGCATGTTTTTTCAATCGATCAATATTCATTAGCGTCAAATAATATTCTATTGAAACGAGATTCATTTGGTTCAGATAAAATTTATTTAAGTCATTAAGTCGTTGAACTAGTGATTGAAATACTCAGTTAGAAAATTTCCTATGCACATGTAGACTCCATAAAAAGTCCATCCATCCATAAAAAGATTTTATATCATCAATGGACGTCTAACTAATGGACGGTGTTTCATAATGGTTCTTGCAGATCGGCGATTTGATTCACGATACTGAGTGTACAAGTGCCATGAACGAATCAACTACGTTCCCGTGTTATCAGTAAAACAATTTTTACAATTTTTATACGAATAATTGAAGGTTCGTACAACCATATATGGCTAGTCAACGAACGCATCAAGCGTGGAAGAGAAGATGATGGTGTGCTCGTGGATCGCGTAAGAGGCAACGAGACGAGGAGAGAAAGAAAAAAAATTGTCTGGCTAAAAGAAGGGAAAATAATTAAAAGACGAAGAAGAGCATGTCGAGTTTGTTGAAGCCGTTTAACAAGTATACCTATAGTTCCGAAATATGTCATCCAAATCCTCTTCAATTCTAATAAGATTCATCATGAATTATTCAATAAACGAATATCTTCGATTCCTCCTTACTTGCTGATTCTCAATGCAACAGCAATCGAATAAAAATGATTTCACGAGAAAATTATCGATAACGATTGTGGGGAAATGAAATTTCTTACTTCTTTTTTCTTCATTGAATAATATTGACAGAAAGTTATCGAAGCGATGAGAGCTTTACCCAAACAAAATTCAAAATTCAAAGTCCACAACGTAAAAAAAACGTGTGAATTATTAACTTGCATACTGCTTCCTCATTATATTATCTCGCTCCCAAATTTTCGTCTATAAGCAAATCGCTTCTCTAATTTTGACTTCGTCTCAGAGGGTACTTTGTGAGCGAAATAAAATAATGAGGAAGCAACGTGCAACTTTCTAATATGCATTTTTTTTTTTAATGAATTGGATGCTAAAAATTCTAAGATACCACGAGTTGCACAATTTCACGATTCTTTATTATCATCGTGCAAAATGAATTAATGTTCGAGAAATTCGCAGATTTTCCAAAATATAAAAATTTTTTTACAATCTTGAAGCCTTACCAATTTATTGCAAGCTTAATACCGAACGTGGTAATCCACAAACCTATTTTAATGACAAGTACTACCTCTATAGTAGAAAATTTAAGGAAGTTAAACAAACATACAATTTCTTATAAAATATAAAAATTAATCATTAATAATATTGTATTTCAACCCTTTCACCGTTGAACGCACAATCCAATGCCAATTATCCTATAATGATACTACATTCATGAGAGAAAAATTAACCCATGTTCTCCAACTTTTGGAAATTAAGCCGATCACAAAATTTGTTCGAAAAATTCAAAATTTGACAAAATATGAACCACTCAAGCGATTTTCGCCAAATGTAATTAAAAGATTCTTTATCCCCTAGCATTTTTATGTAAAAAGTTTTGACTTGATAGACAACAATTTACGCAAGTTAAACCGATCACAGACATTTTTCGAAAATTCCAAAATGGCGTATAATTTCGAATCCTCTAGGAATTCCAATAAAAATTTCAACAAACAACAGAGATTCAATCGGCTAAATTTAGATGTGATTTTCGGATGTTTTGGCATATTTTAAACATACTGATATTAAAAGTTTGATTTTTTTTACGAACCCAAAGCTTCGTCTATGAGGAAGTATAATGCACAATTTTGAACATTGAAAATTACATACAATCTCCGAATCCTTTGCAATACTTTTTTAAACTGAATACCCAACATGGTGCTCCTTTAACATATTTTTATATAATGGTTCCCAATTTACGAAAGTTCAAGCAAAGATATAATTTCCAATAACAAATGATCATGTCACGCAATTCAAAATTCAGTAATACCTGAACTCTTTCTTCCGAATTACACTTATCACTAACCTTATGTTAATGATACTCTATTCATAGAAGAAAAATTAGCCCGATATTTTGAAATCTACGAGCGTTGAAGGAAGCAAGAATTTGTCCAAAAATAAACAATTCCATAAAATCTGAAACCCTCAGGCGATTTTCCCTAAATTCCAATCCAAGCATCCTTGTCCACTAGTCTGTGTGTATGCAACGTTTTGGCTGAATCTCTGAAAATATACGAAAGTTACAGCGATCACAGACATTTTGTAAAAGTTTCAAAATCCCGTAAAGTTTCGAACCCTTAAGTAATTGCAACGAAAGTAGCAGTAAACAAAGGGGGTTGGATGTCTGAAGTCCGTGCAAAGTTTTTGTCAAATCCCTCAAGTCGTCCTGGAGATATAGCCAATTGAAGTTTGTAAGCTGGACACATACACACACATGGACAATTTGTCTAAATATGGTATCTCAACGATTCGGGACATTCTTAAGATATCAGCATTAAAAATAAGATTTTTTTTCGCGAAAATAAAACTTCTTTTACGAAATTCATAATTTTAAAGAGATCATAATAATAAACTTTAATATAAATCTAATAATAAATTTATCTCGATCTTCTTACTGTTCCAGCTTGTATCGTGCCATTCTCACTGAGATATTACGAACACTTTACCATAATTCTGCACAATCGGGCGTTTTCTCGATTATCGTTAAAATCGACGAGGCTCTCTGGAGTGAGATAGAACGATTTTCTCAACCAGATAATTCGATTACCGTCATTTTACTTCCGAGAACGTCATTATTATAGTGTAGGAAACGCCGCGAAGGAGGGGGCGCACACATTTACTCCTAGGTACACTTTATATATACATATATTCCAGATTGTTCTGGACAAATCTGTATCCAATCTATCTATATATGGGCTCGTTCGATCGGCGGATGCACCACCTTGGGAAATGAGAAAACGATTTTCCGAAACGAGATTTGAACGATAATCAAATTCTCCTCGTTCTTGTTTTATTTCTCGTAAAGCACGTACAAAGAGAGATGATCTGACAAAAAGTGTGCTCGACGTAAGGAGATGGAAAAGAAGATAAGGCAATGTTCCAAAAGTAATGATGGTCGATATCCATTAGAGCCGAACACATAACAGCCAAAGTTACTAATTGAGTCCATCGTGTATTGGGTATTAATTATTCGAGAATTTCGAGTAACACGAGTTATAATTAAACATTTGGCTTCTTTATAGAGAAAGCTTTGGTTTCTCGAACAAAAATCGAGTTTTCAATGCCAGTATGCTCAAAATGTACCAGAACATTCGAAAAGCACATCTAAAATGTCCGGTAGTGTGTGCGAGTCCAAAAATTCAACTTGATGTATCTCGAAAAAAAAAAGTCCTCGAATTCTTGTAAACTTTACACAGATTTGGGGTATTGAACCTCCGCTCTTCGCTGCAATGTTCGTTGGAATTCGTTGAGGATTCGAAATTTTACGTCACTTTGAAATTATCGAAAAATGTCTGTGATCGCTATAACTTTCGTCAATTCTAATCTAGCGAGTCAACTTTGTACATCAAACTGTGTACATAAAGAGGTTAGAGGACACCGAAGTTTGTTATTGAATTTGACAAAAATCCCTTGGGCGGTTCGGATTTTATAAAATTTTGAATTTTTCGAAAAATGTTTGCGATTGATTTAATTTCCAAAATATTTAAAATCTCGGGTTAATTTTTCTCCCGTGGATGTAATATCACATGAAGGATGATTGGGATTAAATTTTCCATGAATCAGTGAAGGGGTTGGGTTTTTATTGGATTGTTTGATTAACATTTTTTGTTTATCTTATAAGAAAATGTATGTTTCTTGGAGGACGTGGGAGACGGGAAGGAAATACAGAGCATTGACGCGCACTACATAGGAACGTCGGTAATAACGCGTTCGTCATTATATCACTTGACCATTAGATGGCGCTACTGGCATTGTCTCTTTACTGCAAAAGGCCAGCTGTTTTCCAGTATGGCATCTTGAAGCGTATACATGTGCCAAGCGTTATTTTATTTATCAATCATCAAGTGACAGTTAATTTAATAATTATCATAATCATACCAATAATAACAACGGAATCGGAAACCACTATTGATGCAGTTTTCGCCAGATTTCTGTACCGACTACAATCCAAAGTTTTCGTTTGATATTTTCGTGCCACAAACCAATCATTTCATTAGTAGAGAATGGCGAATTGGAAATCGGATAAAATATTTTTGATATTTGTATTACTGAATTAAAAAAAATTATTGACCTGGAATTTATATCCATATCCAAATCATCGATCTTATTTTGAGCATTCGAAGGAAATCATTACAAATATGAAAAAATCATGTCTCTAAAGAAGATTACAATAGGCGTACGTTATTAGTTTCTATTGCAGAAGACAACAAATTTAATAAATATAAACATACGAGGTCTGTTCAAAAAGTATCGCGAATTTTGAATTTCCGCGGGCTACGTATATTCGATTTTCGATTTTTTTGTGGCGTTAGGTTGATACTCATGTCCCTAACTTGTGCTGAAAAAATCGGCCATTTTGAATGTTTAGTTAATTGTTTACAGCTGTTTTGGTTAGACGTGTTTTGGCTTGTCTTCGATTTTTGCCTATTCCAAAAAATGGATGAAAGAATCTGTATCAAGTTTTGTGTGAAAAACAAAATTAAGTGCGCGGAGGCATTCCGAATGTTGAACTGTGGCATATGGTGAAGCTACCTTGGTCCAAAGCAACGTTTATCGGTGGTACAAAATTTTCTCAGAGGACCGAGAAGATGCGAACAACGAAATGCGTTCCGGTCGCCCGAGCACATCAACAACAGACGAAAACATTGATGAAGTGAAGAAAATAATGTTGGCCAATCGTCGAATCACCGTTAGAGAAGTTGCTGAGGAACTAAACATATCGATTGGCTCGTGCTATTCGATTTTTACCAATGATTTGGGCATGAGACGGGTCGCTGCGAAATTCGTGCCAAAATTGCTCAATTTCGAAGAAAAACAGTGTCGCGTTAACATTGCTAAGGAGCTGTTGAACTCGGTCCGCGACGACCCAAATTTGCTCCAGAGGGCCATAACTGGTGACGAATCATGGGTTATGGTTATAACGTGGAAACCAAAGCTCAATCATCGCAATGGAAGCTGCTTTTTTGGAATAGGCAAAAATCGAATACAAGCCAAAACACGTCTAACCAAAACAGCTGTCAACAATTAACTAAACATTCAAAATGGCCGTTTTTTTCAGCATAAGTGAGGGACATGAGTACCAACCTCAAACACAAACAAATCGAAAATCAAATATACGTAGCCCGCGGGAATTCAAAATTCGCGGTACTTTTTGAACAGACCTCGTATATTAGCAGCGCGGCGAAAAGTAATAATGTGCCCCGATTGTAGACTCTCCTTTATTATTTGAGCCTAATGAAGTTTCACTTCTGTCGTGTTGGTTGCTACGCACTGTTGTTGTAATTAACACTACACTCTCTCATACTTTGTATGTGATGAAAGAGTAAAAAAATATGATTATCAAGAGGACAAGTCATTGCTGACCATTATTTTTTTTCTTGATACGCTCAAGAAAAATAGGATATTATATGAGTAAAATGTATTGTAAAAATTTCAAAAAAAAGTATTTTTTTACATCTTTTCTCATGAAGTAAATTGCGGTATAAATGAGGGCAAAGGGTGCAGTATAAAAATAACGATGCATAACCATTTTTGCTGGGCATATAATATGAGGTGTACGTACTAGGGCGAAAATAAACGTATATACAGCACAAACACACTCGGCGACCTATTTTTTTTTTTTTTTTTTTTCCGTTCCGGACAGGGGTGTTCTCATATCCCCTCCTTCTGTCATCAAAGGCGATTCTCTGGGGTCATGTTGCATCTCGAGTACTGCACGCCGAGCTAAATTATTCACCAACCGATAGCTTTTCGCTTATGTTTTCACAGCTCCGGAAAGCTCAAAGAAAATAAAAATTAAGTACCAACAGCTGACGTTTTGTTTTTCATCGTACATACGGGCGTTTCATTTTGTCAATTATATACATTTTTGCCGCAGTAATTAATAAATGCACACGCTTCCGAGATCATTGGATCGACTTTTCTCCGTGCTTAAATTATAATAGCGTGTCTCGTCAGGACAGCTTTGATTTACTAGTCGATTCAGTGTGGATATACGAAAAAGTATTTTTGCACGTAATACAAATTGGATAAAGATTATCACTACTGCATTTTCTCGAAATAATGTATTCCTTCAAATGCAATAAATTAAAAGTGAAAAAACGATATTCGAAGTTTCACAAAAAATTATATTTCGTCAGAAATGGGAAAGCACGATATTTATCGCTGGAAATGTATAATATGATTTGTATAATCGCCCGATTATTCGTACAAATGAATTGCAATTAAAATTCGTTTCAGTGATTTTTAATAAAAATTGGTACACACGATTGAAAATTAAAATGTTTGTTTTTGTCTTTGTTTCGAGTTAACCCCCTTCGGGTTTCTGCGTATGACCCTTCCAAATACAATTTTTTCAATGTTTCCCTTTATCACTCACTACCCGTACTTCGCTGAGTTAACCTAAGTTTTATTGCGCCCGCAGACGTCTTACCTACACTGTATCGAATTTACTATGGATACAGGGAAACTGCGGAAAACCTGTGTAGATACAGATGGCTTTGTTTCGACTGAGTTTCAGTTGTAATTACTACTTGGGAAATTCTATAAAACTGGCTCCCGCTCAACAGTCGGCGCGCCAGCCAGTGCACGGCTAAGCGGTTGTCCATCCAAGTAGTGAGCGAGGCCAAAGCCGCTTAGCGTGGATGATCGCTAGAGATGCGCACTGACCGTGCGCCCACCGTTGTCGGTTTAAAAATTTAAATTCATTAAATATGATTAAAATTCATTAAGACACTTCGTATCGATAATTCTTTCAATAAAATTCATCCAATTCCATTTAAAGTAAACGTTACTCGTGGATTTGTTCAAATTAAATTCCCCTTGGGAGTGTTTCAACGTTTATAAAATATTCAGGTCGCAAAAGTTTCTCGTGGTACTTGGGGATAGAGGTAAGGGTTTTCGGTGTAGTATATCTTCGAGCTTCCATAGCTGGACAAGCAACGTTACCCTGCACCCTTTTCGATTACAGATCTTTGAATATCTATGTATACACATGCAGCTACAGAAACGGGCGAATAGCGCGAGGGTTGCCACTTAGATAGCTAGCCGGGTGAATGGGAGAGGAGACGAGTAGAGCGAAAACGCGACTGCGTTCGATTCCAGATATGCGATACGTGCCTCGAGTATCGAACAGCAGATGAAAAATGTTTTCCAAGTGAACCGAAGAGTTCTCCGTCTCTTGCTTTTTTTCTCTATTTTTTTTTATTTTCCTCTTACTCATTCTTCCTTCGCTGGTGTTGCTCATCCCTTGACGCCATCTACAGTCGACACATTCCGCACCGTCATCCTTCAGTGTAAACCACCATTTTTCCAAGTGGACAGCATAGACGCCGCTACGACGGGGTGCAGAGAGAGAGAGAGGATATGAAAAACAAGGTAGAGGGAACATGGCACCGTTTCTTTTTTCAATCATGCAGTTCTCTTAACTTTTTGCTAATAGAAATAATGCTAATAGAATGTTGACAATAGCGTAAATTCAGTAGTTGCTATTCAAACATAAAGTTTTCAGCAGTCTTATATCGCGCACCGTTACCAATCTTATATACCGAAAAAAATTATCCGGCAATTCCCCCCCGTTAAATGTCTCCGCTTCTCCGATCTCGACGGTGCTTCCGCTAATAGCGTCTTTAATTCAAACGTGAATTCATGGTAACATCGTTACAAATTCAAAAAGTTTTCCGACACATTTGAGAATGAACCCGAAGAGCAGTAATCCGCATTTCTAACTTTTTTCCGATGATTTGAAGTTTAAAAAAACAATGACTGCTTCTATCAGTACCACCGTCATTGCGTAATAACGTGAATCCACGCAAATAATAAGATCTATCATCGATAAGGCGAAAATCCCCGAAATTATACGAAATAATGCGAAGCCCGGCTCTTTTCTCCGTAGCGAAGAACCGAGAGACACTTGTCGTCCGGCTACCGTAGGGTTCTAATGAATCTAAGTTTAATGCCTTTGCGGTCTGATTCTCTCTCTTTTTTTTTGTATATACCTAGATGTATAAGTATCGCATATTGTTCGTAATCTCCGCGAGTCTTTGTGTAAAAAAGTAAAACAACTATCGCCGTAATCCACCACACGCTCATTGATACACCATCGTCATCGAGAGGATCCTTTATCTCAGAGAAGCCCAGGCCTGTTCGTCATTTACGTGCAAAGGAATCTTCATATCGACATATTAGAGCTGACTAATTTTTATATACGTATACGATTAGGGTGGTCCTTATATGTGGTCAAAATTTATTTTTTTCCCCAACGGCCAAAAATCGTTTCTATGTGGTCCAAAAATAATGTCTGTTGAAGAGTTTTTCTCAATTTTAACATTAACCCGTAATATTAATATTAAATCGTGGCGATGAATTTAATTTGTTTTTCGTTCATAACAACTAAAACTCTGAATTCTCGAAAAAAATGTAAGAGAGCTTTTTTGTATAAAATCAAATTCGCTGTAAAAAAGTTTCAATATATTTTTTCCAAATAATGCGTATTTTAGTCATACAACATCAATTTGTTAAAAAAAATGAATTTTTCTCAAAAATATTTCTGGAAAAATTATGTGTTCTTATAGATATTTTCGGACAACACATTATTATCATCATTATCATTATTTGGATGGATATTATTATACTAAGAAAAAAAATTATTCACAAAAAAAAAATACTGTTAATCAAAATATTTATTATTAACTATTGCGTTTTAAAAGTATAATAACACAGATAACCTCATTAATTCCTTAAATTTGGCGGTCTTTGGGTATCCAATGGAGTAATTAATTTTTTGTTCCACGAGGCGCTCAGTGTAATTAATATATTGTAGAGATTCAATCATCTTGTTCTTCAAGTTTTAAAACTATCGTTCGACCACATCTGCAAACAAGTCATATTACAATAATATTTAAACAATAAATGAAGAACAAAAACAGTTTCTACTATAAGTCATTACAGAATATAGAAAAAAGTATCCTGATGCTAAAAAACAAACTATTATTTAGCTTACTAATTTTACCACTAAAACTGTTCCTAATTTAAATAATTGAATGTAATGTTAAATCAATTTTTTATTAATAAATATTATATTTTAGACAGCGTGATGAATATTGTTTAGTTTCAACAAAATTATCTGATTTAAACTAAATAAACTAATTTAAAAAAATCACTGTTTCATAAATAAACTGGTTTCCGACGAAAATTAATGAAAGATTTCTCGTTAAGAATTTATTTTTCCAAAAAAAACTTTACTTCGCTTTTTCCGATAATCGTGTATTTTACTAGATATTTGGAAAAAATTGATTCGATTAATAATATTGAGAAGGATTTAAATTCTCAGCTGAAAAATTGAATGGACTCAAATTTCTAGAAAATATTTTTTTTCAATAGAGCTTTTAACAACATTTCTAGATCAACAAAATCCAATTTTTCGAAAAATATCTGAAAAAAAATGAATATTTTCAAACAATTTGGTATTTTCCTACTGAAATATGCGGTTTTGGGTAGTGATAATGATGATAATAATGTTTTGTCCAAAAATATCTATAAGAAAAAAAAATTTTTGCAGAACTATGTTTGAGAAAAATTCATTTTTGTTTACAAATTGATGTTTTGGCACTAAAATGCGCATTTTTCGGAAAAAATATATCGAAACTATTTTACAGCGAATTTGATTGTCTACAAAAAGAGAGAGAGAGAGAGAGAGAGAGAGAGAGAGAGAGAGAGAGAGAGAGAGAGAGAGAGCAAACGCGCGAATCGACGAGCTTTCTTAGGTACTCATTCATGGCTGTCCCCACGGGACGACGAAACTTTTAAAAGTCTCATCGGAATACTCGCGAAATTCATCGAACGTCGTCGATATTATTTTTTTTTCTCTTCGTTCCTTCGTTCCCTTCGTTTCTTCTTTCTCAAATTTCAATATTGGGTAAACGTACCAATTGCTGACATTGTCCGATTTCCCGATAACTTTGAGATTTTCATTTCTGTATACGAAAATGAAGTTGGACATCAGAATTCAAGAGTGAATAGGGGATTTATTTATCGTGGGATTTCGCATATATAAATGAAATATTCTGGACGAGTTGTGTCTATTTTGTCTGATTTATAAAATTTTCAAACGTGTGAAAAGAGCATAGGGGGAGACTGGTGCCAAAAGTAACATTTTCCTTTTTTACCGAAATTTCGTCTTATTTCTAGGACAAATATTGTACACTTTTTCCTCTCGTTTTCCCTTTTTTTTGCAATTCCACAATTAGTAGATAATGAGCAATAAATAATTCTTCGCGCACGATATTGATAGTTAAAAAAGTTAATAATTGGATTATATCTTCGTTATACGTATACACCATGCACATAGTTGCTGTGTATTAAAATTATTCGCAAAGCTCGTTACAGACGAAGCGGGATTGCGCGCTCGCATCGCTCGACGTGTATATCTTCGCCCGCGTACATTAAGAAAACGGATGAGAGGAAGCGTCACAGCAGCGACGCGGATTCATCTGCCTTTCCCTTTTACACCCTCGAGTCCTCCAAACCCGCACAAACTTTGTAATTATGAAAGTTTCGCCGATGCAGTACTCTTGGTGTGAGGAAACTCGAATCTTGCATTACGAAAAAGAACGAAACGTATATAGGCGGTATAATAACGCTGACGCGAAAGCGGCATGAACCTGATGAGAGATGAGAGACGATAGATCTGGAAAGCAGGACTGCGATTCTACAGAACCCAACTGTCACGTACCCATCTGCCACGACCAAACTGTCACGAGTATACAAATATTTCGCAATATTCTGACGACAAAACTGTTCCTAACCAAAACTGTAAACATTAAAACTGTCACTGCACAAAATTGTCACCACTTAGCTCTTCCGTGTCTCTATCGTACACGGCAGAATCATCACGTGCTAAACTGTCACTATCTAATAAAACTTCACCATATGAACTGCCTGCCACCATCTTAACTGTCACTGTCTAAGCTGTCACCCCTAATGACTGTTACTGTCTAAACTGTCACGACGTTAATTCTCACCGCGGCAACCATCGCCGCAGAAACTGTCACCGGCAGAACGATCACGCGTTAAACTTTACACGGCTCTACCGTCACTGTCCAAACGCGAGATATCACCAACGCACACTCGGACATGATGCACATGACGTAAGAGCGCTTGGGCTGCTTCGCGAAACAGGACGTCATGGAAACTAGAGTACAGGAGTCCAATCTATAGATTTCCGAAACAGCATCAGGAATCCGTAAAACAAAGCTTCTGCCAACCGATACTGCGGGACGCGGATGTTGCAAAAATCTAATGAGTAGTGGGGAGAGACTGAAGCGTCATGTGTATATTTACTGTCAGTGGCTAGGTTCAGCTAGGTCCACGTGCAGCTTACTTGCTGACTTCACTTGAGAACTTTGTGTCGTCAAAGACATTTTTGGCAAAATCTCGAACCATTACACGACGGATTTCTGAGGACGAATTTTCACATACGCTTCTCACTAGAAACTGGGCGCCTTTATTCTAGTCTCCATGCGGGATGCAATACACAGCTATATGCCGTGCGTGTACGCTTGGGTACCGATAAGTGTACAGCGTGTTCGATTGTGATTCAGAAGATTCGTGATTGGCTGTTCAAGTTTTGCGACAGCAATGGTAGCAACCGTATGAAGTTTAAGTCCCATGTGTGCCAACTCTCATGTTCCAACTTCCATAATGTCCAACTATCGTTGTGTGCAACTGCCTTCGTGTCCAACTCTTATGACATTCATGAAGAATAGCACTACTTCAGTGTTGGCAATTCGTTCGATCCGACACGGCCCGAGGTCGGCTGAACTTTCGCACATGCCAAATCCCATGATATCCAACTGCCTTCACGTTTGATTGCGGGGTGTGTACATCAGACTTGCGCTGTTTAAACAACAAAGTGTGGCAGCTGTCGCCATACCCAAGTCCCGTTGTTCCCAACTCTCTTCGCGGCCAAGTGGGAATATACATGCGGGGCTCCATTAAATACTCCAGTGGTTTTCAATTTTCTAGTTCCACAGCCGCAATTTTGAATTTCAATGGATCATTTGCTTCAATTAATCATACATACGAAATTAATAAATTTGAGGAACTTTTTGTTTATTATAAAAATTTAAAAAGTGGCCTTGTAAAACTCAAACTTAATATAACTCGAGTACGGATTGAGCAAGAGTGGTCCAATTTTGCGAATAAGCAAACCTTTAAGCGCTCGTTATTTGCAGACATTTTTGTCGAAACTACTCAAAAATTTTACATTTTTTAATGGAAAATTAACATTTCCGTGTCAGAGGTGTTTGACATTATCCGTTCACCCGTACGTGAGCAAAGGAGTAAAGAAAACACTTTTTATCGCGTAAATTCTACTAAAGTTGCGATAAATTGCCGGGGAATGAAAAATTTATTGAAAATTCTTGAGTAATTCCAACACGCTCATGGTTGAACTCCATGGTTGCGCATGATTGAACTTCATGGGAGTTGGGCAAGAAGACAGTTGCACACAACGGGAGCTGGAGATGATGGCAGTTAGAACATTGGAGTTGGCACACATGGGACTTAAACTTCATACGGTTGGTACCATTCCTATCGCATACCTTGAGCACCCAATCGCGAATCTTCTGAATTCCCATTTGACTACATTAACAGTAAACGTACCTATGTCTTTAATCGTTATAGAATTCGCCGTACCGACAACAGTGAACGCGCTGCGGGTGCGCGGCTCCGGCGCTGCCCGAACCACGTTAAGCAGCTTTGGCCGCGGTTAATACTTCGATGGGTGAACGCTTAGTTGTGCACTGGATGGCTCGTCGACTGTTGAGCGGGAGACAGTTTTATTGTGTTTCTGATTTATTAAATACAACTGAAACTCGGTCGAAACAAAGCCGTCTGTATCAACACAGATTTTCCGCAGTGTCCCTGTTGTAAGAATAGCACTATAGCGACCAGAGAGGATAGACTATAGTTAGAGAGGCCGCTATAGTAACGTTTCCTCCGAATAACGGACCGACGAAAATAATGTCTAATATCATTGATTATCATTATGATCAGAATACGAGCGAATAGATTGACGAACGGCGTCTCGCACTCTCCCAGCGACCACGAAGTAAGATGGTCTTACATTTGTTGTTCGTCAAGTATATCGCAAGACACAGGTGTCTATATTTTATATCTACCTATATACCAGATCTTAGCGTATTATAGACGTGTCGTAAATAGCGCGTGTGAAGAACCGTCATTATAAGTGTCGATTGCACAACGAGCAAATTATTGACTGGGAGAGGTAAGATCGGCAAATTTATGATTATATAAAGAATAATAATGCGAGATGAATTATGATCGAGAGTATTTCCGATAATTAGTGTTTTAGAGAGAGCCTGTTTAAGGAACCAAAAATAAAAAAGGGAATCGTTCGACGGATCAAGTGATGCAAAGCCCTCGAAGCAAAAAAGAAAAACAAAGAAAAGATAAGCGAAAGAATTTTCTATTATCAATATATGTGTGTGAATGTGTGAATTTATTATGTATGTATCTTGCGGCACCTTCAAATTATAACGAATTTTAAACGATCTCGAGTCTCCAAAATTAACAATAAAAAATAAAATAAAATTTACAATCAAATATTACTAATTCAAATAAACACAAAAGAAAAAACAAATTATAAAATAAAAACGAAGATTGTCGTTATTTCCTTCGAAAAATAATAATAATAATTTTAATAAAAAAAAGAAATTATTACACTGTGTCCACGGCAAATGCAATACAGTGTAGCTAATTCTAAGACGTCTGCTGGCGCAAAGGAAGTTAGGTTAGCTTAATGGAGTGCGGGCAGGGATTGATTGGGAGAAAAATCGAAAAAAATTGAATTGGTAAGAGCCATACGTAAAACCCCGTAAGGGTATGCGTTGGAATAAAGAAAAAAGTAAAGATATACAATTCGGTAAATAAGAACAAGGCACGGCTTCGTGATGTTTTGCGACTTTCCGAAAAACAAAAATCGTGTCAACAGTCCCAAACAAGGGATTGCTGAAAATGTTTCTACGATAATATCAAATATTATGAGAGAAAATGAATTTTTTTTTATCACAATAAATATTTAAAAAATTGAACTCCTCTTACAATTTGTTATATAACCGAGCTGAATATTTTTTTACGTGACCACAAAAGCATTTTGAACAAGTTTTTCTTTTGGAATTGACTATACGATTTTTTTTTATCAAAATAAAAATGAAACATTTTTTTTACGACTTTCAAACTTGAGCCTCCCTCCTTAAAGGATGGTTAATATTGAATTTGACACGAATTGGTGGAACAATTCATATTATATGTTATTCTAAATTTTGAATTTTCAAAGTTCTGAGTCTGCACAGTTTTTTAATAATTTTTGTTCCAATTTGCGCTGTGGCTCACCCATTTTTCAAGATTTTGATGTATAACTTGATAAATAGGTGCTAAAGGTTTTACAGAGTATACAAATATATAATTAAAAACGGAATTTTTTTGCAAACTTTGGCTGATATAACGTTTCACTTAAAAGTCGTATTGGAACTTTTACACTTTATTTCTTTTCCTTCTTTCGCTTTATTCTTTATTTTGTATTGTCAATGCCAAATTTTTCGAAAAATGTTAAATTTCATCAAAACAGTAATGTCTCATCGAATCTCGGTGAGAACAATACTAACCATCATTTTATTATATTCGATTTATACGAAGGAGGGCCCAAAAAACTACTGTAATGCTTAAGACTGCTTATGGAGATGCTGCCCTAAGTAAAACCAGAGTCTACGAGTGGTTTTCACGTTTTTAAAATGACGAAATGTCAATTGAAGACCAACCCCGTTCAGGACGCCCCTCAACGTCAAGAAGTGTCGAAAACGTCGACAAAATCAATGCTCTCATTCATGAAGACCGTTCGCCGAACCATTGATCAACTCTGTGAGATGTCTGGGATATCATGGAGTTCAATTCAGAGGATTTTATCCAAAGATTTGCACATGAGCAGAGTTGCAGCCAAATTTGTCCCTCGCCTTCTCATAGACGAGCAAAGGAAGCGTCGACTTCAGGCATGTTTTGAACTTCAAAATCAGCTCGAAGAGGACCCTGAACTTTTTTCCAAGGTGATTACTGGTGATGAATCGTGGTGCTATGGATACGACCCCGAAACAAAGTAGCAATCAAGCCAATGGAAGACACCTCGCTTTCCTCGTCCGAAAAAAGCTCGCCAAGTGAAGTCAAACATCAAGACAAAGCTCATTTGTTTCTTCGATTGCAGAGGTGTTGTGCACGCGGATTTCGTTTCCCCGGGTCAAACTATCAACCAGAAGTTCTACTTGAAGGTTTTGAAAAGATCGAAGGAGAGTATCCGGAAGAAAAAGGCAGATCTTTGGCGCACAAGTGACTGGTTCCTCCATCATGACAACGCGCCGGCCCACGCCGCTCTCTCCGTAAAGCAGTTTTTGACCAAAAACTGCATGACACCAATTGTCCATCCCCCCCTAGTCGCCGGATCTAGTCCCCTGCGTTTTTTTTTGTTCCCCAGACTCAAAAGGGACATGAGAGGAAAGCGTTTTGTCACTGTGGAGGAGGTAAAACAAAAAACGCTGGAAGGCCTAAAGAACATCCCGATAAGTGAATTTAAAAAATGTTCTGAACATTGGAAGGATCGTTTGCAGAGGTGCGTTGAGTTCAAAGGAGAATACTTTGAAGGTGATCAAAATTTGGTGTAAAAATATTAAATAATAAAGAAATTATGACGAAATTCCCTTTTTTGTTTGGGTCCCCCCTCGTATACACAGTTTCATGGGGATCTGTCAAAATATGGTGCAGTCAAAATCATAGATACATGAAAAGTTTATACAAAATGTTAATTACGATTGCATAAATTCATATTAACTATTACGTCGAATGTATTAAGCGATCGGGAAGTTAATTTCCGTAAAACACGTACTCACAGGATGAACCGATTAACGTTCATCGTTACAATCCTTTCGCAGTTACAGATAATCATAATCAAATTTATAGTCGTTATATGTTCTTCACGAAGAGCCCATTATAGCTTCTCCCTGATGGCTTCTAGAGGTGCTCAAGACCATGGATACCTTCTCGGTCTCTCTTCGGTCTTAGTCTTTCGAGTTCAAAAATCTATCTCGCGCTTTCTGTCATGCTCTTAAACAATACACGCACACAAACACCCGCGCACACACCAATACACACAGGTATATACGTCAATGGCCGAAAGTCAGAAAGACACGAAGTGGTTTCTTGTACATATTCGATACGCCCTTCTGACTGTGATCTATCGATACACGAAGCTCTTATATGCTGCTTCTCCTTCGTGGTCTGCTTTATTCCCCTTGGGCACACGCTGCTATATCACCAACCCTTGCCTCGTTCCGCCACACTTCACCCTCTTCTCTCGAGTAATAAAGGCGTTTGTCATGCAAAGCTCGGTGAAACTCTCTTCCCGTTCACCGACCTAGCCAGTTCTACGATATCACATATCGATATATGTTCTTTCTCGTTATACGACGATCACGGCGACGCGTTCTTCTTCACATTACGTGACAGAGACTCGTGGGATTTTCCGTGGTCGGAAAACTTTGAATTTGAAATTCCTTTATTTCTTGAACTCACGGCGCGTATGATCGTTTGAGTGCGTTATACATTGGAAATTCACATTGTTTGTTTCCACAATTATTTTTATGATCGTGTAATATTATTAAAAAAAACGCAACCGTGCAAATTAGACATTGGCACATCATGTCATCATTATATTATATTGTTACAAAATTTCTCTCTATCGATAATTAAGTATTTCAACGTCTTTTCATAGGGAAAACTTTGCGAACAATATATTATTATCAGAGAACTACGTGCCAGTTTTTATTGGCCCGCTTTTTGAGAATGTTACAAGCCGTACTATGGCACGTTAACTATTTTTCAATCAATGATTTTTTTAAAAATTGTACATTTTTAACGCCTCTATCGATTATTTTGTCATGATTTTTTTTTCGCTAGAATAGGGTCATGTTGGCTTGCGCAAACCTAACCTCTCACACGTTTACACGGCCCTGAATATCTCCACTTAGCGTGAGAAAAAATCCGCGTAACAAACCCAATAAACACGATATGTGGTGAAAATCGTGGAAATCCGATAGAAAATACTATTCCTTGGTTTACAATGAATGTACGAAATATTCCAATTTTCATTGAAAACGAACGGGAGGAAACCACGTTGAAATACAAAAATATCCAGTTATGTATGTACAGAATATGTACAGCGACAAGGAGATACGTATATTCTTGAGAGAACGTTCCGATTAGAAGTGATATAATTCAAAATTTATTAGAGAGCAATGCTAGCGTGAGAGACATGAGAGCTTATCTATCGGGAGGTTAGCGCTAATATTTAAATTCATTTGACCACTACACTTTTTTAACCTCATGCAGAAAATTGCTAGGGTTTTCCCGCTTCCAGCCAAACCGCGATCGGGATTTGTTAAGGACTCCACATCGAGGGATTCCTCTCCGTATTCCAGGTGCATCCCGGCTTGTATCCCGATTCCGGCTGATCGGTAAAACTTTAAATGTATAAATTAAAGTTTCTGGTTTCAGTAATCGGACTTGATATCACTGTTCCGTAAAATATTGATCGATAATTGTTTGGGATTCAATCAAGAATTTCTCACAAGGATTCCAGCTGGACCTCGGTTAGTATCCCGATTAGTTACATACGACTATGCTACGTGGAAAGATATGACATTATACGTGATACGCGATGCTCATGTTTACAGCTTCAGTACGTTATTTCAGTGTAGGACTCGCGGTTATAGACCCCCACTTTTGTAAGAAATATTTATGGTTCGATTTTATACATTTCATCATAATGTAAAAAGCCCATGAACATCGCGCTGTAGCTAGTATAAAGAGGTTTCCCAGTCCGCCGCTAGGTGGCGAGCAGCACGAGATTTTCGCGTCTGCGATAGGGGGCTCACGGGCTATAAGAATCGGGAGGCTCGCTCAGGTTGATACCGATTAACCGACTACCGACTCCGGGGTTTAAACGATATACACGTACAGAAGATGAATAAATGTTAATTTTAATTTTTTAATTCATTTACCGAATCTCGAGCTCCTATTTTTTAAATAATTTATTTTGTCGCCGAACAAATCCGAACGGACCTTACAAATGTGAGGAGATATACTGTGGAAACATTGAATCGCACATCAAACAATCATGATTACATTCATGATCCTTTAAAATTTTGTAAGGATCCCATCAGATACCACACAATTCTTTAAGAGTCCTGTAGGATCCGGAATGAATACAGTTAAGAATCCAGTCTAGAGTCCCTATCGGGATCCAATTTACAAGCGTGACATTCCGTGTTGGGATCCGATCCGACATCTAGCCGGATCCTTACCGGCCAGTATGGATAATCACAGAGATCCCCAGCTAGATCCCTACCACAATTTCTGCTCGGGACGAACGGTTTTTAATAACCATCCATTTATGTAAAAAATTCAACCCGATTGTACATATATCCATAGACAGCTTCTTCTGGAAATTGTTTTTAAACGTCTTTTTGTGAATACTTGCCTGTTTTGAGTAATTTGAGTATAGAGCATTTGTATATTTCATATATTCTACGTTTTGGGAAACATGACGTTAGTCGCGAGATTAATAACTCGTAAAAAATTGGGAAAGTATAAGGAAAGAGAGATTCCTTGAACCGCTAGCTAAAGCCACTCGTCATATCATCGCCGCAAAGAAACACGCGTGCATTGTCGTTATAAGATTTGTCGATATCGTCTTGAGTAAAAGAAAATATCTTCGTCGTCTCATCTGTATAAGGGTAATTTCACATCTTGGTCTAGAACGAAATGATGTAACGGGGATCTTTGAACGCGTTAAATCATCAACAACGTGTAATATCTTTTTCTCTAGTATATATGTATCCCGACTTTAATATCAAGTGCATCGAATGTATTACAAGAGTAATCAACTGTTTTGAGTAATAACAAATGATTTTTTATAATGCAATTCGCTTTATTAGAATGCAATATGCACAAAGCATTATTAATGTTAATTCTAGTTTATGAAACTATAAAAATCATTGCGTAACAATAACAAAAATTGATAACACGTCGATAGTTATCGCTGGCAATTTTGATTGGTCTGAGTAATAGTGCGAGAGATAGGGATCGATAGTTTGATATTGTAAAAGGGAAATAGAGGGATGCGGAGATAGAAATGGATATTTGTCACTGGAAGAAACTTTGTTAAAGGAACACAATGTCTCGGACGGAATAGTCAAATGTGAATGTACTTTGTGTGCAATTCTCTCGACTCTAAGGCTTAAACGCGTTACCCCTCTTCTTCATACATGCCCTACCACCTTCTCCTTTATATTATATCCACTATTAAATTTCATAAGGGCGTATCCATAATCATTTAATATGAAAAACGACGCAATGTACGCCCTCTCGATATCGACTATTAAATTTCACAAGGGCGAATCTATAATCATTTAATATCTAAAACGACGTTGTATACGCCCTGTCGATATTAAGTTATGGATAAATACTGTGTAGACGGAACCTGCAAGGCGGGTTTCGCATGAAAGGCTTTACAACACGTACCCCAGGCCCTTAAGCAGACAGAGAGAGAAAGAGAGAGAGAAAGAGTGTGTAACGTATATATTCGCTACCGTTGTTCACCACTCAATCGATTACACTCTCGAGACTTTCGATATTCACTCGAACGATTATTCGTCCCGTGCTCTTTGCGTGTGTTCGTGTATGTCTCGCTTATTGGTTCCCTGGGTGAGAGAAAGATAGAACGAAAAGTTGCACTATGGTCATATAAAAGGCAGCATCGAGTGAAGTGCATCGACCTCACGCTCACGATGTAAAGCTCGCGGAGCATCTCTTCTCTCTTTTTTTCCCTCTTTCTCCCTCTGTCGCTGCAGCAAGAGAAGCGTTTTATCGTAAAGCACGAACTTCGCTCGGCGTCGTCAATCTATTCATCGACAATGTAGTAGTTACGTGTACATTATTATGTACTCGGTATGAAGAGGATGCGACAACTACGACAAGAAAGAAATGAGGTGATGGAAGTACCTCAGACGAGCGGATCTCTCCTTCACCCCCAACAGAGTTGATGAGCCAAGCACGTATATCGATTATTCTTATTCGCTACGTGTATAAAAGTATATCCGTCTACGTTATAACAAAATCCATTATGACTAACGCTTGCAAATGATCAGAGGAAATCGCACGTACCTGAGAAAAACTCAGAGGAATTCTCTCGACGGAAAACAAAAAACACTTACACATTAATACCTAGAAGTTAAGAGATGTCCTCGAAGAAGGTCACAGGTAATAAAAAGAAAAACCCTCAGGCACTCGTATCATTAATTGCTGTTGTGTGAAAAAAAAAACAAACAAAAACGTGCAAATTAAAATTTTGCATATTGCTTTCTCATTATTTTATTTCGTTCCCAAATTACCCTGCATGGACAAATTAGTACGTCAATTTTGCCTTCCTCGTGCAGGTTTTGTGAGCGAGATAAAATAATGTGGGAGTATTGTGAAAGTTTCGGATTTGCGAAAATCTATTAAAGCTAAAGCAACGTCACCAATTTTCCGAAATATACAAAAGTTCAAACATTCAACATTTTTTACAACCTCGGTATTCTTTACCAAATCATTATGGACTCTGTATCCAATATTGTAATAATACTTTTCTTTTCGGTTTATTATAGTTATTATCTCTCGAAGAAATAACGACAATTTTATTTCTTGTTATCATGGGTAATATATGAGTACGGATTTTATTTTACTTTTTGTTGACTCGAGATCGTTTGATGCTCTTATAATTTAGAAGATGCCGTGACGTACATTAGGGTAGTAGTCTGGTAACTTAAGCCGATTTTCATGTCTTTTTTGGAGGACGTTTTTTTGTAGGAAAATAAAAATGAATCGTTTTGGATACTTAGGATGTTTTTATTTACATATTAAAGATACAAAAAAAAATTTGTTTGAAAAAATTTAATAGTTTATTATTATTATTATTATTGATCGAAGTTGGCACCTCGAAGTTGGCAGCCCGGGTCCTAACTTTTTTTCTACGGAACCGATTGCTTTCAAATTTTAACAGGCTACTCTACACACTTATAGTTCTCGTTGGAACCACCGAGAAATTTTTTCACCCCTAACTTTTTATTTTACAACCCCTTCGTTGCTAAAGTCCATTTATTTTAGCAAAGAAGGGGTTGTAAAATAAAAAGTTAGGGGTGAAAAAATTTCTCGGTGGTTCCGACGAGAACTATAAGTGTGTAGAGTAGGCTGTTAAAATTTGAAAGCAATCGGTTCGGTAGAAAAAAAATTAGGACCCGGGCTGCCAACTTCGAGGTGCCAACTTCGATCAATAATAATAATAATAATATACTATTAAATTTTTTCAACAAAATTTTTATTTTTATCTTTAATATGTAAATAAAAACATCCTAAATATCCAAAACGATTCATTTTTATTTTCCTACAAAAAACCGCCCTCCAAAAAAGACATGAAAATCGGCTTAAGTTACCAGACTACTACCTTAAGAAAAGCTACACATTCACACATACGCGTCAAACATCAAGACAATGCTCATTTGTTTCTTCGATTGCAGAGGTGTTGTGCACGTGGAGTTCGTTCCCCCGGGTCAAACCAGAAGTTCTACTTGGAGGTTTTGAAAAGATTGAGGGAGAGTGTCCGGAAGAAAAGGACAGATCTTTGGCGCACAAGTGACTGGTTCCTCCATCATGACAACGCGCCCACGCCGCTCTCTCCGTAAAGCAGTTTTTGACCAAAAACTGCATGACACCAATTGTCCACCCCCCCCTACTCGCCGGATCTAGCCCCCTGTGATTTTTTTTGTTCCCCAGACTCAAAAGGGATATGAGAGGAAAGCGTTTTGCCACTGTGGAGGAGGTAAAACAAAAATCGCTGGAAGGCCTAAAGAACATCCCGATAAGTGAATTTAAAAAATGTTTTGAACATTGGAAGGATCGTTTGCAGAGGTGCGTTGTGGTCAAAGGAGAATACTTTGAAGGTGATCAAAATTTGGTGTAAAAATATTAAAAAATGAAGAAATTATGACGAAATTCCCGTTTTTATTTGGGTCCCCCCTCGTATACTTGATATAGAAAATTATTGGGCTTATCTTATATTCTGTTTTTCTTTGAATGCCGTTGTGATAATTTTCTTTTTTTTTTCATGATCTATACGCTAATCAGCAAACGCTCGGATATTAATAGAGACATCATGAGGGTGTAAATAATTGCCGAGTATTATCGCTGATCTGTCTCTAGTACAATTACCCTTGCGCTCATTTATCACCGCCAATTGGTACTCCGCGAAAACGTTGCCCAGCATTATAGTGTATACTACTACCTGATCATATATATAAATTCGTATATTTATCGCCGCGTTAATGTTCAGTCAAATTTGCATCCACCGCTCAACAAATTTGCCGGAGAGTCTCGTCTGGCGAGGAATGACGGGGATTTAAGGGAAAAAAAGTTCGACATACAGAGAACGTAAAATTATTACGGGATTTGGAGACATTATCAGAACTTTGTGAGTGGTGGAAAAATTGAATCTTTACGCGTATAATGACGTGAGTATTCACTCGTCATTCTCCGCGTTATGGTAGACATGTAAAGTGATAATGAGAATGTACGTCCATATCTTTAATATGAGACCACTACGTTGTGCTAACGTGAAAATAACCGAATCAAATTAGGAACCCAATGACTTTTAAAAGAAATACGACTACGACCCTGGCCATCGTGACGTAAATGCGCCCCACCGTGTACAGGCGAGGTAAAAGAGTGGGGATTTGCCTTAAAATCGGCCTGCTTAAAATCGAGATCCTAGTCTATCTCGAGCGGTGGGAAGAAAATGAATTCCAACCTACGCGTCTGCGTAAAACAATAGTATTTGTCACGAATGGGCGTAGTTCCTCATTGAAAAAAAAAATCAATTCTGAATTTTCCCCTTACACATGTTCGAGAACTAGGGAATCGAATGAACGAAATATAGAAAGACAAAAATCACTGGAAAAAAAAAGAATGAGAACAACGACCCGAAACCTGTAACTAGAAACGTAAAAAAGGAACTGTTCGGATAAATTATGCTCGGATCTACACCGCCAGGAGACACTGATGTATGTGGATGAAAAAAAGACGGGAAAAATGCACAAAAGCAGACGAGAGCGATGAGAGAGAAGTACAGGAAGGGTGAGATAGAAACGATGGTGGACAAATTCACCTAACGAATACAACGATTCATCCGTCGAGACACACGACACAGAATCTCCGCGAGAAACGCGACGAAAACAGAAGTTTGCTTCTCGTTAAAAAAAATGTCATTCGACCAGCCCGTATATCTATATATGTGAGAAATATGTAAAAAAATGTTTTTCCAACGATCTCGATATTTGTCCCGAACGCCTGGGAGAGGGGACTGCGACAGTACGGCAGACATTTCCTATTTATTTTTCCGGTGTGGAAGTATAAATCAATAGCGAGAACTTATTCCACGAGAAATAAAATGTCGGATAATAGATATTTTCGATATAACTGGCATGAATTTCGTAACGTTCGTTCTGTATAAAATTTATGTACAATTCAATTTCCAAAATTCACAAAAATCCATACGGTCATTGCGCTCTCATCCGCATAGGAAATAATCCGTCATATTTATTCAATATAATTCTCTGAATCGGAAAATAAATGTTAGATTATTCAAAAGAATTTTCCGCACGACTAATGATAACCGAGCGAACAAAAAAAGTATCCACAATTGGTCATAAAAGAGTATTTAATTTTTTTAAATCATCATTCATCATAAACTCATTCTGAAAAAATCATTAACGTTCATGAAATAAAATAAAACAATTTTCCCAAATTGTTCTTGACTATTGAAGTACAAATTCAAATTTCCGTTTTTCCAAGTTTTTGTTCTTCATAAAATCCCTTAAAATGTTTTTCATAAATTCACACGATGTTCATCACTGTACAAAATACAGAGAGATATCTCAAGAGGTTAACATTCTCCTCGAACTGGCCATTCGATGGAAGAATCATGACCATCCTCATCATCTAAGAAAAATCAACACCCCGGAGTAGACGAAAGAGTGATTGAGAAAGCCATTCTTATACGCGAACGTTCAGTATGCTCGGTTAATTCCTTCCTTATTAATAACGAAAAAAACAAAAAGAATAGTATAAAACGATAATCATCAGGCACCAAAATAGAGGTGATCCCGGATAAAAAAGAAAATCCATAAACCGAATGAATCCGTAGAGACTGCACCGCGTGACTAAAGAGACTGTGATTGGAATGTATGTGTCTGTTTGTGTTTGTCTGACTTTTAATTTATTAATTGTACCAAGAATTCCTTATCGTAAAAATATTTAAAAGATTTAAGGTAGTAGTCTGGTAACTTAAGCCGATTTTCATGTCTTTTTTGGAGGGCGTTTTTTTGTAGGAAAATAAAAATAAATCGTTTTGGATATTTAGGATGTTTTTATTTACATATTAAAGATACAAAAAAAAATTTTGTTGAAAAAATTTAATAGTTTATTATTGTTATTATTATTGATAGAAGTTGGCACCTCGAAAAAAACGCGCGTGGGTGGCCCCGGTGATTTTGGCTCTTGATGTTATCTGAAATAAAAAATTCTTGATAATTCTTAATCTATAGACATGTCATTCTGGTCGGAACTACTGAAGTTAAATTTCATGGATAAATAACAAAATGGCGGACTTTGGAAAAAGAAGTCCTTTTATTTTAGCAAAGAAGGGGTTGTAAAATAAAAAGAAATTTAACTTCAGTAGTTCCACCCAGAATGACATGTCTATAGATTAAGAATTATCAAGAATTTTTGATTTCAGATAACATCAAGAGCCAAAATCACCGGGGCCACCCACGCGCTTTTTTTTCGAGGTGCCAACTTCGATCAACAATAATAATAATAATAAACTATTAAATTTTTTCAAAAAATTTTTTTTTTGTATCTTTAATATGTAAATAAAAACATCCTAAATATCCAAAACGATTCATTTTTATTTTCCTACAAAAAAAACGCCCCGCAAAAAAGATATGAAAATCGGGTTAAGTTACCAGACTACTACCTTAAATTGCAAAAGCCTACGAAGGTGTGAGAATTGACTCCGCTAATCTATTAAAATTCTTGTTAAACGATATTAACGTCTCAGCATTATATCCACCATAATTCTTGTCGTCAATCCTTTTGCATTTTCGTGTTAAAATGAAATCATTTAACTTACACGATATTAGGATCAATCGGAATAATTATGATAGGAAATAGCACATTTGAACTTCGAGCAGAGGTATCGCCATGTGAGAGAATTTTTCAGCATTTTATGTACTCTCATTTTAATTAGTAACAGTTTATACGTCACGTTTGAACAACATCAAAATTCGATACCATCCGTTTGAATTACGAGAAGAAATCAATTTTTATCATCCCACTTTCTATATCACAATAACCCCACACGAGACGGTTAACGGGGAGGTAAGGTTAATTCGGTGAAAAAAAAGCATATTTTCAAGAATTTTTTTAGACGATACAGATAATGCTGGGTTATTTTTTTATTTTCCATGTAATAATACCACATCTGAACTATATGTTCCTAAATTTTCATTGCAAAATATTGATAAATAAGCCGTCAGCAGCAAATCTCGCAGCCGCCTCGAAAAAAGTTGTTTTGCGGTGTATGCTATAACTCGTCACTGAATCATCCGAAACAAAAAAAGCAAAATGCACTTATTAGGTGAGATGTTTTTCGAGGTAACGCTGTCGAGTTTTTATTTAACGATTTTTTCATTTTTGGTAGCACTTGGAAGTCAAAAACGCGATTTTCATTTTAAAAATCGGCAAATTTGTTATTGTAAAATAAATAATAATTATTTAAAAAAACTCGGCAGCGTTACCTGGTGATTTATGTGTAGAATTAGTGTACAAAGTTTCGAAAGAATCGATGCATTAGATTTTGAGTCACAGCGTACAGCGACTTAAAAAATGACAAGTTTCAGAAAAACGCTTTAAGCCGGCCTGGAGCATGGACGCTCAAATGCTCATAACTCCGTTAATTTTGACACAATATTCTTGAGATGTTATACATTCATTGGAGAAAATTTGAAAGAAATGCAAAAAAAAAATTTTAATACCTCAACCCGCCCTTAATGTATATTTTGAAGGTCTAACAAAGAATCGAGATACAGATATATAGCGAATATCGGGGATGCGAGAGGGAGCGATTGAGGCTCAGTCACGTTGGCGTTAGATAAAGGGTGAGTGTGGAAAATCGTCAGCAATCGAACGTCCTCGAGATTGAACGATCAATGAACATTAAACCCCCATCATACGGTCATGTACTGGAACGGAAATTTGTATACGACTATATAACTGGTCTGCCCAGTAGTACAGCCAGGCTTAGACGCGGCGGACGTTAATTTCCTCTTGGCGAGTGTACGATAAGATGGGTATATACAGGGAATTCCATCTAAACACATCAAGCCTCCGATCCTTAACATTATTTCATTCGATCCGTAATTATTTATGTTATTTATTGTTCACCCGAGTCAGTATTTTCTTCTCAAATTCTTAATCTTCGCGTTTCCGACTTATGCTTTTGCGATACTTTCAGTAAAATTGTTTTTTCTCTTTTCGTTTCCATAGTTCGTGTCTTATCAATTATGATCGGTATCGCAATATATTAGAAGGTCAAATTAATTGTCTTGAAGTATACTATAGTGTCGTTAAGAGAAAGTCAGATTGCTAAATGATCACTGCGAAAATATTTTTCAACAACAAACATGATAATCGATATTCTAAAATTCATCCCATTTTTTAAATTTCATTTCTATAATCACAAACATTTTTATACGTTTCCGTCCTGTTTCGTCTGACCAAAAACCTCGAAAATTTTGTCTGCTTACAATAATAACTCTTCCTAACCGGAAAGACATAAATAATTCGATAAACCGGTTAATTTTACTGTGGATTAAAGGTTTCGCAAAGACAAAGTTGGATTACATTTTTTGGACCATTGAAGGCTGGCCACGTTGATCCGAAAAGCTCCATACAATGAGGATCGAGTGTACTGAGAGAATAATCGAGTGGGGGCTCTCTCGTCTTCGATTGACTAATTGTCTATAGATGATCGATTTGCATGAGCCCTTTCATGCCAAACACGATACCACGCATGTGTGCTGTCCGATCTCAATCAATTTCGATGTATTGTCAAATTTAATTGTCGTTTAACTCGCATACCTGTTCTCGCCACACTCTCAAATGATCATTCATCGAATATTTAACAGTTTATTCGGAGAGACTGGACCAAATTTATAAATATCGAGGTATGTAAAGTGTGATGTATTTTCCAATATCCATCATACGCACGTATAACGATTTACGTAAATCGATAAATCGATATACGTGCGTATATCGGATATTCGAAAATACTACTTCGAAAGATCGACTAACTAAAAAAACATAAATATATATATTCAATCATGCAATTATCCCATCGCTGAGTGTGTAGCTCGAGCGTCAATTTCGTGCTTCGAACACTCGAGGTTATACATCCAAATATTGTCCTACCGGTATGGATAAATTTGGTAACGTTTTGGAAATTGAACGGAAATCAAACGTTACCAACACCCGCTCCAGTACAATGAAAAAGGGATATTTCTCGAACGCCTCAAATTCTCCCATCCCAATTTCAATATTTACATAGTTCCGTATATACATATGCGTATTCGGAAATGTTTGTCCTCTATCCAGCGAAATATATACGAGTATGTGTATAATGAGCTCATGATATAAAAGGATCGTTGCTGGGATTTAATATGAACACGATGTCTCCGTGAATACCGCGCGTGTTGTCGCGTCGGTTATAGAATATCGAGTAGGAGGAAAATCGTAAATATACACCAATATTCATAAAATTATAAATCGAATGCTGTTTAAAACTTGTAAATTTGTATAACGAAAAAAGAGAAGGAAAATCGCGTTGAACAAAAGCTTGCTTCGCTAAAACCTCTCTTCGTCCCGAATTATTCGTCCTCTCTTTTTCCCACCCTCTCACTTACGATATGTCCGGTGGTATATTATTAAAATCCGCGTTTGCCGTTTCTCGTTAACGGAAAATCATTGTACAAGCGCACATACGCGTATTCCATAGCAAAAAGTAAACAATCAACACAAAGTAATCAATTTTCAACTATACATACGAGAGTGGGTCCGTCACTCAAATTATAGCCTCTTTCGAACGCAGAACACCTATTTTCCTCTCTCAAGCAGCCACCTATGGCAACGAACTGCAATTGAATAGTCGCGACGCGCGCAGGGCCATTGGCAAAGTTATCGGTGAGCTGTTGTGTAGTGTACGTCATCCCAAATTCAAACCCGGAAACTTTTAACCGCTTTCAGGATCAGTAATGTTCGCGTTGAATATACGAGGTGGGACCCAAAAAAAACGGGAATTGCGCTGTGGCGGGGTGGAGAGTGGGGGAACCCATTGCTCGACCAGGTGTCCGTTGGGGACACGTCTCCTGAGTTAATGTGCGAAGTTCTGTCGCCGTGAGTGCATCGGTTCGCCCGTGGGAATTTTTGTAGCGAAACAACTTTTTCCATTTCGGCGAAAACGGGATGGCCGATTGTCGAGAGCAACGCGCGGCTGTGAAATTTTGTTTCCTGTTGGGGAAATCGGCCGAGGAAACTACTGTAATGCTTAAGACTGCTTACGGAGATGCTACCCTAAGTAAAACCAGAGTCTACGAGTGGTTTTCACGTTTTAAAAATGGAGAAATGTCAATTGAAGACCAACCCCGTTCAGGAAGCCCCTCAACGTCAAGAAGTGACGAAAACGTCGACAAAATCAATGCTCTCATTCATGAAGACCGTCGCCGAACCATTGATCAACTCTGTGAGACGTCTGGGATATCATGGAGTTCAATTCATAGGATTTTATCCAAAGATTTGCACATGAGCAGAATTGCAGCCAAATTTATCCCTCGCCTTCTCACAGACGAGCAAAGGGAGCGTCGACTTCAGGCATGTTTTGAACTTCGAAATCAGCTCGAAGAGGACCCTGAACTTTTTTCCAAGGTGATTACTGATGATGAATCGTGATGCTATGGATACGACCCCGAAACAAAGCAGCAATCAAGCCAGTGGAAGACACCTCGCTCTCCTCGTCTGAAAAAAGCTCGCCGAGCGAAGTCAAACATCAAGACAATGCTCATTTGTTTCTTCGATTGCAGAGGTGTTGTGCACGCGGAGTTCGTTCCCCCGGGTCAAACGGTCAACCAGAAGTTCTACTTGTAGGTTTTGAAAAGATTGAGGGAGAGTATCCGGAAGTGACTGGTTCCTCCATCATGACAACGCGCCGGCCCACGCCGCTCTCTTCGTAAAGCAGTTTTTGACCAAAAACTGCATGACACCAATTGTCCACCCCCCCTACTCACCGGATCGAGCCCCCTGTGATTTTTTTTTGTTCCCCAGACTCAAAATGGACATGAGAGGAAAGCGTTTTGCCACTGTGGAGGAGGTAAAACAAAAATCGCTGGAAGGCCTAAAGAACATCCCGATAAGTGAATTTAAAAAATGTTTTGAACATTGGAAGGATCGTTTGCAGAGGTGGGTTGTGGTCAAAGGAAAATACTTTGAAGGTGATCAAAATTTGGTGTAAAAATATTAAATAATAACGAAATTATAACGAAATTCCCGTTTTTTTTTGGGACCCCCTCGTACATGTTTGATACGGGGTATTCCATCTTAACAAAAAGGTTTTTTCGCTGAAGGAATTTAGAAGAAAGAATTTGCAACAGCGATGAAAAACAAATGAGGGATAAAAATGTCTTCCTTCAGGTTGCCCTCATTCTTCTTTGCTTCTTTTGCCAAAAAATCGCTCGGCTTCTCGTAGACAACGGTATTAAGGTTCGTGGAACGACTTTTGGCTGAGAAATGTTTTGACGTTCATCGAACTTGTTGAGGTCCACTTTAAAGCTAAAAATCAGGAATAGTGTTTCCTATTATTCGTTCTTTCGGGGTCTTATAAAATTTTCCAGAGCCAAAAATCGTTCCTATTCATCCCGAATGTCCTTTACATCTAAACGTATATACTCGTACATATGCAAACAGGCTTATAATGATACGTACTATAATACACGATTATGTGATAGAATGGCAGGTGTCGCGAGTGCACAGCTTGCGAAGCTCATTGTAACGTTCCAGAGGGTGTAAGAGGGTTAATGTACGCGAGCAATGTATCTATACGCCATACCCCATATAATACCTGCATGGCTGACACCTCTCACAGTTATGTGGGCTTTGTTTCGACGGCGCGTTATCCGCTTTTGAGCAACGATATGTTCCCGAATGACGCTACACACCTCCTTTACCGTACGTGGTGCGAGAGCACATCAAGTATATTCGGGACTTTGGCAAGTTCGACCGAGCGTTAATAACGAAACTCCAAGGTTTTATGAAAGACCGACACTGTGACACGAGGGAGTACATTATAAAATGTATATATAAACATCCATTCTGTTAGCACTTGAGCACGGATACGTTGTATGAGAGAGAGCGAATACATTCAGCCCCAAACTCTTGGAAATCCAAAGTCCTATATACAGTTTAGTGTAGTTATACAGGAAGTAGGAATATATGAGCTATATGCCTTCCATAAAATATAACTATAGACATCTCTTTCTCTTTCTCTCTCTATGTCTCTCTTACTCTTTGTGTACTTATAGTAGGTAGACATGTTCTCACATCTGCGAGGATGAATTTTAGACCGGATACTTATTCACGTGTGCGAGAGAGTTTCAAAGTTGGCGACGGTAGTAGAGAGAGTTTTATGTATAATACGTATGTGTTTGTACGGATATATATATATGCTGTTGCATTATTCACATTGAATCCAAGACAGACACAATGTATAGGTACGGAAACATGCTACCTCGGCGCGGGTGTCGGCACTTTTTGTAAATCTTTGAACTGTTGAACTCTAAAGCAGCGAATGGGCATGTTTCGGTGGAAAAATCATTTGTACTGTACTTAAGATATTGTAATTACGGATGAATACCGTGGGAAAGCGAGAAATAGATTTTTTTCACGGTTAATTATAAGAATAAGTTATAAGATTAAGCCTCTCAGAATTAAGAGCTTTTGATAAATGTAATGGACACACGATTCGGATGCTGTCAAAGCAAATGTACGATAGAGAATTTAGATTATTCGTAATTCATGATTTTCTATACATTCTCATTGCATCTACGTTTGGGATCAGTATCCAGTAAAAATGTTTCACTAACAATTTTATCTCACTAATTAAATCGATGTACACGATTTAAGTAGAGGGAAAAATGAATTTCGGAGCGTACGTTGATGTTGCATTCCGTTTTACCATCTGGGTTCAGTGAATATTCCAGCATCAACGTCGCACAAGAGGGGTTGATGCGTCCTCATATATCCCGAAAGACGTTACTAATTCGTTGATGAGCAAAGTAGAAAAGGACTGTCCAGTGGTTAAGTGGAGGGCAAGAACGATACTAGACAGTATACATAACCAACTATTTTATAGAAGACCATGGGGTATCGGTAGTAGTGGATGTATAGACCTACGGATTCCAGTATCCATGTGCTTGATTAAAAAGTTAATAAAAGAGATTCCTCGGAAATACGTGAGGAAAATGTCAATGCATGAGGGACAATTCCGTTTAATATACGAACAAAGCACTCTTTTCCCGAGATCGAAGGAATGGACGAAGAAAGAGAGAGGAAGAAAAATATCTTTTGTCATTTGTTTCACCAGGGTGTAATGTAGCCCATTGATTACACTCTGCGTGTCGACTCGTTGCTGGTCCCTTGCGGTAGAACAAGCCGTGCATAAAACGGGTCCTTGCGAACCCGCGAGAAGGTCTCGAGAACATAATGAGTCCGTTGTCAACGCTGTGACTGGATTCACATTCCTTTTTTTCCTTTTTTTCGCTCATTTTACGTCTCGTCACTCTTATAATCGTTAATTTTTTTGAAGTTTTGTCACCTCTCGGTCGTAGATTTATTTTTGTTCCGCACGATAGAGCATCAGAACCAACATTATTCTATGAAACTCTGTAGTCTCCCTTTTTCTCTCTTGGCTCATTAGTAAAATATTTTTCACACGATTTTGTAGAAACTATTCATTTCCGAAGACATATATGAATTAATGATTATATACCAAACTGAAACATATCCTTCATGGGAAAAGATAAAATAACAGGACAAAGATATATTAATTTCATTTGGGGTCACAACAATTTAGTAACAACAGATAAACATCTATTTCGTCATATACAAGATTTGTGAGGATTGAACCAACTCTTTTCTTCGTGCGAATTAGCATTTGCCCAATATCCATTCTAATAAATGTCACTTAATTGAAATAAATTTTCTCTGAATGAAATAAAATTTCATTATATCCGCTGACATCCCACAGTTCTTCACGATCGAGCCTCGTTGCGGTAAGAAAACAATTGGTGATTTCACCAATTGTTTTCTTACCGCAATCTTGCCTGATTGCTATTCCAGTTTCGCCGAAGAGCTGACTAGAAAGATCCTAAACTGTGCCGGAGTCTAATGACTAATTGCTATTTATCGTATTTCTGTCGCGCATTTTTTTTTTCCTCACCGGAAGAAAGTACATGGGGACAAGAGACGAGCTATGATACCAGCATATAGAGGTCCCTGAACTTTCGCTATTAGCTAAATTACTTCATGTTCTCTCGGTGGAAAGAGCGACAGAGCGAGAAGGAGAGGGATAAGGGGAGGAGAGCGTAACACGAGTGAGAAAATCGTTCAGAGAAAAAACGCCAGCTCCGCGATAAAGAAGACTGTACGGACTTTGTCACGTAATTGAAGTTTAACATTCGGATAAAAAACCATATATATATATATATATATATATATATATATATATATATCACGAGAGCTCGCTCGCTCGCTGGGAGGGAGGATGAAAAAAAGACGTGCGCCGATATACATAAGTGCCGGGAAAGTAAGTTTGCCAATAATGTTTTATAATCCACATGTAGTCGAGACATTAATTCATTTTTCATTGCAATAATTAAAAACATAAAAAAACCAACACATTTTATTGAGGGTACGAGTAAGTTTTAAAGGATTTACAAGAGAGGGTGTTACTAGTATTAAATCGCATCAGACCATAACCTAACCACCTTCATGTTAAAGCGCCATCAGTAAGCTTTAGTTTTCAGTATGTGTTATTTTGTCAAAGTGTAAAGAAATTAGTTTTTTGGAACACCAAATATATCGACTTTTGTGGCAACGAAACTGCTTCCATTTGAAGAAAAAAAGCATCTGAAGGTCATCGATTGTTCTGTGAGGCTTATGGGGACCATGGTCCATTAATTTCAACTTGTGAGTACTGGTTTAGACGGTTCAAAATTGGTGATTCAAAATTGGTAATTGACATAGAGGATAAGGAACGTGAGGGAAGACCAGAAACGTTTGAAGATCCAGAATTGGAGGCATTATTGAACGAATACTCGTGTCAAATGCAAGAAAAACTTGCAGAATCTTTGGGAGTAACTCAACAAGTAATTTCATTACCCCTGAGAACCATAGGAATGGTCCAAAAAATTCTTGTACCGTATTGTTTGTTTTGTTTATCTGTAACGCCCATCGCATAGAATATTACCCCGCGAATAAATAAATGAGTCATAATTTTTCACGCTTGGTATGAGTGGAGCTGTACTGGTTATTTGATTGAATCCGTCGACCGAACATCTTGTCGTGTAAATCGAAAATTAGTTGAACAGCGTTATCTGTTCGAGTAAAGAGAGCAGGTAAATTCGGGTCGCAGGTAAAAACAAGAGTCTTGTCTCAGAGATCAACTAAACGACGCTACGGTTCGAAGTTTGCAGAATGTGCGTCTAAAGGGCGGAAGACAGTGACGGTTAATCGTGAAGCCAGAGAGTGAGGGTGATCATGTGAATATATCTTATACATATAAAGAAAGGGAGAAGCTTGGAAATGCCGCGGCAATATCACAGCCGAATAAAGCGACCAGTTTCAGCATACTGTGCGTGTTAGTCTAAAGGAAAAGAGGAAAAAAACAAGAAAGAAGAAGAAATTTGAGCGAAATAGAGGAAAGAGTATATATGGAAGTGATTTTTTTTAAACAGAATGAACGCTCAGAATTTAAAATAATCAAGAGGAAGAGAGAGAGAGAGAGAGAATACCACGTTGGCCCGAGAAAACTACAAATCCATGGCAAGCCTAGAGAGTGATACAAGATGACGCGCAGCGTATACGGTGATCAGCTGTATATAATCGTAACGGTGGAAGCACGAGTTTACACACTGATAGCGGGAGCACACGAATATCAAGAGCTCGCCGTTTCCCGCTTGATGAAAGTCGCCAATAGTGAATAAAAGTTTCGCATTTTTTCTAATAAAAGATAAGCCCATAGATATGCCGGCCTGCGCGTGCCCTCGCACATAATCACAGCATACCACGAATGTCTCGATCCACTCAAAACTTCAATTGTTTCCAAGCTTACACGTGGTACACAATAGTGGCCAGTCTAACAGTGCGACATCCAACATGGCCTAATTCGCAGGCTTCGGCGAGAAGAACCGATACTTACAGAAAAAGAGATCACGCACACTGAATACTTCGATTCGCAGAAAGAAAGATACGCAAAAAGTACTGCGTGTGTCCGATGCACAAACTGATATATCGCAGGTGACAAGAAACACAAACTGGGTAATTAAGCAGATAATCAGGATTTCGACAAAGCACGTTCGTCTTGCGCGACTAGGAGACAGGGAGAGAAGAAGCGTATATCTTCAACCGCGATAGACGAAGACGACAAGAGTGTTTGAAAAAGCGTGAGCCAAAACGATGAAAGAAATGAGGCACGCAGCCGTCGCAGAGAGAAAAAAAAATGAAGATAAAGAAAATGAAAAAGCACGACTGAGAAGAAATTGGTGGGTGCGTTCGCGGACGAAGGCTTTCTTGATGTATCCTGACAGTAGCAAAGATGCTGAGACTCGGAGTAATTAATACACGTATATTTATAGAAAAATATTGGTAAGAGTCGTACGGGACCTCGAAATATCCCGGACGAATTAGTCACCATGAAAGTGCGCTCGTAAAAGCCGAGGAAAGTTGGTCACTAGCCCCGGAGTGATAGTCGGGAAAATTGGAAAATTGATCTCGAACTCCCGTGGAAGATCTCACTCATGGGGTGAGTCTACGAGCTCATGGGTCGTAGGAGCTTTCCACCATGACCATTGCCGTTCCAATAATCCTTTTTCTCTATTTCTCTCTCGAACTTTTTCTCGCGCACTTTTTTTCCACTTGGTCTCTGGTATAGCCCACGGTGCCCCAACTCACCACCCGAGTATTCTCAATTGCGTGGAACGACTTTCAACTGGCTGGTTCTATCGTTAATTTAATTCGCCAATTGGCCACGGTGATTAACTCTTCTTGACTTGATCATTGTATTACAACTTATCCCGAGCTCTTATATAAATTTATATGTATATATATATATATATACATATAAATTACACGGAAAAAGAAGTACAAAAATCAAACAGAAATGAACTACCTAGTGTAGATACATATATATATATACTAGGGGGGCTCTGCCCCCCTGCGCGCTTCGCGCGCCACCCCCCCCCCCCCCCCCCCACCCGCGCCTCCCCCGCCGCCGCTCGATCCGCTCACCCAGCCTACTCGATCCAGCTCGCTCTCCTCAACTCTTGTACACGGCGGCGGCAGCGAAATATTTATATAATATAGATATATATATATATATATATATATATACATTAGGTAGTTCATTTCTGTTTGATTTTTTGCATTCTTTTTCTCGCGTAATTTATTGAAACGACGGAAGTAAGTACCCGAAGAATTAATGGGATTTGTAATGGACGTGGTATCGAAATAACAATCCGGTTAAGATTTCCTCGTTCACCTTGACGAGCCAAATTCATTTATCCACGTTCCACTACCCTGGTCCCGAAGATATTTTACATTTATTATCCTTTATATTTAACGAAGTTGTTAATGAAATTGTCAAAGAAGGCGTGATTCCGCGGACAAGGTAATTTAAATCAAAACAAAGTGCATGCATATGGCCACACTGAACAAATGTCGGTGGCTTGCTTTTACGTCGTCAAAACTTTTTACGAGCTACGTTCATGTTGAATATTCTTGTGGCTTCTTAGCCAATTATCGATAAACGTGAGAGAGGTAAAGATGGAGAAGAAGAAAGAGAGAATGAGTAATAGTGTGTGTGTGTGTGTGTGTGTGTGTGTGTGAGAGAGAGAGAGAGAGAGAGAGAGAGAGAAAAGCGAGATGGAAATCCGATAGAAGCAGGAAGCCACCGTTCACAGAGCTTAAAAGGTCACCGAGCAAAAGACCAACTAGCTCACTCTTGTCTTTAGAAAGCCTCGCGTGTCAACAGACCCCAAAGAGCCTTTCGCTTAGGCGTGCAAATCAGAGCGAATAAACTACAAGCGACAAAAGGTCCGTGCCCGTGTAGTTCCAAAAACCTGATAAAACTTTTATAAAATAGTTGCGACGCGTCATAGAAGGGATGCCACACGCGAAAAAAGGCTTTCCAATGAAAAATGTAAACACCCTTGAAAGATATGCGATTGAATATTATACAGAAACATATTGTCGATCTCGAATGTTTCTGGCGAGTCAGAATATTACAACAGTTTGCTCGTTACCTCGTACGTTCAATGCAAAGATGCTATGGATACGGATCGTCTGACAAGGTATTTCTATGCATTTGTTTACCCAGTGGGCTTCAATGTCGTGCACGAGAGGGTTGATTCATTTCGGTTCGTCAGTTAAAGTCGCCCGTACCCTTCTAGAAATTGGGTGACGATTTAAATTTAAGCGATATCCCGTGTGGAAATTTTTATCGGGACACCCATCGTCGCATCATATCCCGATCGGGATTTGGCATGGACTCCCCAAAAAGGCTGTCCCTGTCCGAATCTAGATGATACCGTGTCATAATACAGACGGCAGCCAATCGCTATAGCGTCCCGATCGCAGCCTGATCCGTATCACGTGCGGTATCCATGAAATGTAAGTGGCGCCACAGGTGTCAAAATTTGAAAACATATTTCGCGACATACCGACTACAGCCCGTTCCGATCCACATGTGGCGTCCGTGATACATAGAGTGCGCACCCCGCGGCAAAATTTGGAACCATCTTTTATGGCGTCCGGATTATGTCCTGATCCGGACCGTGTGCGGCGTCGAGCGAGTGTACACACGTCAAATTCTCGGTGTATAGCGCAAAGGATTTGTTTTATCATTGTGTGTATTTGATAGTGTTTACTATTTTAAACAGTCGATTAATTGTGATTAATCTTTAAGTGTGCCTTTTTTATCACAAAATGTACAGACAATTAAGTAGTGCTGAGAGAAGGCGGATAAATTTACGTCGTCACCGTGAATTACAAAGACAAGTTCGACTTGCATTAGAAGGTTATGTCGAGGAAAGTACTTCAACAAATGCAGGTAAGCAATATATGTTTGAAAACTAAACAATTGATAAAAATGTTGAAAGCTCTATGAGTGTACACTATGTGAAAAGTGCGTTAAGGTCGATACTTTTTCAAAATGTTAAAATTAGTTACAATCAATAAGAATAACAACTCGACTGAAATTGACTTTCTAACGATAAAAATAACTTTAATAAAATGGACTGGAATTTGCACAAAAATTTGTTTGTCTTCGTCATTAAATATATGTGTATTTCAGGGAATGACGAACTTATGGTCGACGAGCTGGTTGAAACTTCTGATCAGCCTGAAGTACCAGATACAAACGACGTTAGTGAATTACAACTATCACCTCAGGATGAAATCCACTTCAATGAAGAAGAAACAGTAAATCATGAAAGTGATCTGGATAGTGCGAGTGAACCTAACTCTAATTATGAGAATAACGCAGGAAATGTTGATGAAGTTCCAAGAGAAATCAACCAGCTGCGTGAATGGGCTTTAGAATCTGACACCAAACAAGTGCATCTTAACAAATTATTAGAAATTCTCAGATTCCGCTTGATACCTGAGCTACCAAAAAGCTCAAAAACATTCCTGAGAACACAGTCGACGCCATTCAAAATTTTGGATGTCCAAAGTCCAGATGGCACGAATGTCAGTAAATATGTTTACTTTGGCATTTTAAACGGCCTTCAAAAGTGTATCGACCCCACTCTGCACCGAGACGGACAACTCGATTTGCAGTTTAATGTTGATGGAATACCATTGTTTTCATCGAGCACGAAGCAATTTTGGCCGATTCTTTGCAGAGTATTCACTAGCCCAGATATTTACAAGCCTTTCTTGGTGGCAATATTCTGTGGAGAAGCAAAACCATTTTGTGTTAATTCGTACTTGCAAGATTTTGTTTGCGAAATTAATGAGCTCTTAAAGAATGATATCGTAATTTGTGGAACAACTTTTTCCATTCGGATTCATTGCTTTATTTGCGATACACCGGCTCGCTCTTTTATGAAATTAACCAAAGGTCATGGTGGATACAGTGCATGTGAGCGATGCACTGTACGTGGAATTCGCAAAAATCGTCGGACTGTATATATAGACATGGACTGTGACGAGAGGACAGACGAATCTTTTCGTCGTATGGTAGACCGAGATCATCATAAAGGTCAATCGGTGCTGGTAAATATTGCACCGCACATTGACATGATTAGATCTTTTGCACTTGATTTTATGCATTTATGCTGCGTCGGAGTGATGAAAAGACTCATTGTGGAAAATTGGTTGTCTGGAGATTTGAGAGTTCGACTACCACGAAGAAATAGAACGGAACTATCAAGAAGAATAGGAGCCCTCCGCAATCAAATTCCATGTGAATTCCAGCGAAAACTACGAGAAGTATCACATGCGGCACAGTGGAAAGCAACGGAATATAGATTTTTCCTATTATACTGCGGTCCTATAGTGCTTAAAGACTTGTTGCCGATGAACCTGTACAAGCATTTTTTGTTGCTTCATGTAGCTTGTCGCATTCTATGCACCGAACAATTAGTACAAAGTTTAAACTGGCGTGCGAAATTCTACCTTCGAAAATTTGTTGAGCTCTTACCATATTTGTATAAAAGTCGCTCAGTGGTTTTAAACATGCATAATCTAATTCATCTCGCGGACGACGCTAAAAACATGAAATGCTGTTTAACACGCATTAGTGCTTTTCCTTTTGAAAGTTTTCTTGGAAAATTAAAAAAAATTGTGCGGACACCACATAAACCTCTGTCACAAGTCTGCAGGCGCATTCATGAAAGAAATTTTATAATATCAGATAAGCCTACAGTGATAGATTCAATAAAAATAATAAAAAGAAATTGCGAGGTGATCAATGGCATTGTTCATGTACTTGAAATGAAATATAACGAGTTCAATTTAACAAGTGATTCACCGAACAATGTTGTTCTATTATCGAATGGAAAAATTATAAAAATCAAGAAGATTTTTTTTTCTGAGGAATCTCCAGACAACATGAAATTTGAAGGAAGTATTTGGAATAACAAGCGTGAAATATTTCGCTATCCTGCATCGTCTAAAAAATTAAATATGTGGGAACTGCATGCTGATTGTTCACGAACGATTCTCACACTGCCATTAAATTTAATAAAACAATAAATGGTAACACTCACATTACCTATGCACCCACATTCAGGAAGAATGAGTGTTTTTGTTATACCGTTTCTTCATGACGAAATTTGAATATAAAGCAAGAAAATGTAATGAAATTATTTTTACTGATATAAAGCAAAATAAATGACTAAGTATGTGTTTACATGAGATAAACTTTCCTTTATTTCCAAATTAATAATATAAATTGATAATTTGCCGTCGCTGATATTTATTATACGGATTATTCAAAATATTAATAACCATTAAAAATGAGTTTTAAAACACTTGAACATTATTGTGAAGATCAAATTTTTCATGTAATATGTCAGAAAAATCCATGAAATTTTAATGTACGCAGCTTTTGCATGCGAGTTTATGCTACTGAAATGCGCGCTAATTGAATTAACGCGCCACTATCAACCTACATCTAGCGCGACCTACATGGCAGGAGGGAGAAGTATGGCGTAAAAGTGGTGGCGTGTATACCGAAAGTTGTGGTGTGTCTGAGTGTGTAACCTGAAAAAGCCGGTCGAGCAATTGAGCATTTTTGTCCATTAATATCTCTTGAAAAATTTATCTATCTATCTTCATTGATACCAAAAATAATAATTAGTCTTTTTGGAAAATATATATAGTATATATTTACCTATTAACGATAAATTATATAGGTTAATTGTGCAAAAGTGGGCGATCGCCACGTGACGTCCACGTGGTGTATGCTTTGGAAAATAATACCGGTAAGTGTTCTATATACTATAATTCGTTATTATTCATATTATATAAGAATAACGCCGATGTGATTCTTTAATATATTGCTGAAAAATGTATCAATTTGATACAGAACTTATAACATTTTTTTAGGTTAAACAAAAGACTCGTAGCAAAGGAATTTTCTTTTTTTCCGACAATGCATCGAAAGCAAAAGGGGGCAAATAAAAAGAACTCTATCGCAGGTGTGTGATACAATGATTCAATACAATATCATTACATTTTTAGTGTGATCGATAGGAACATTTTTAATGCGGTAAAATGTTTATGTGTAGAGTTGACAAGCAGCGACGAAGAATATGCGTATCAACTTATCGAGTTTTGCGTAAATCAAGTAGACGGCATTTTAGATGTTGATATTGTGCCAACATCGTGGATATCGTGGAATCAGGAGACACGAAAGTGCGCGACGAAATATCCACCGTCACCTTACACAGCAAAAGTCTGTGAGAAGTTGCAGCGGATGGTGCAAGATTGCGAACCACCATTAGAGCATTGGCCGTCATGGGATGTGTTAATAAAAGGTGGTGCAGGTACGAAATTAACATTTGCAATAATTCCAAATGTACTTCCGATTCAAGCAAATAGCGGCATACTTATATAAAATAGTTCATGATGAAATTAAATTTTTACATTTCTATTGGATGAATTTTGTTATTGTGTGACCATAGAAGTCATAGAATGTTATATAATTCATGGATTGCTATGGAAGAACATTCAAATAATATAACTAAATTTGTGAAGTTTTTTAACGAATCGCAAGCTTCTGAATTTTTGAACGAATCATATTTTTGGAACGAATTAATTTTATAGACATGCACTTATGAGGAATTAATATTGCAGACACTTACGAGTTGGCCGTTTTACGCGTGGAAAAGTTAAAGAAGATGCCCTACGCCTACACAACCGATACTAACGCGCCGGCAAAATCAAACGAAACAACAAAGAAATTTATGCGGAAATCCGCACAAGAAGTTTTTGCTGCATTAGAATGTGGGCCGGACGACGATTGGGCAGAAACTTATAAGGGTACGTTTTCTTCCTTCAAATATTGTTTTATGTTTAATATTTTGTGGAAATGTGGTAACGATTTTTTAACTTGAATTTCATTTTTGTAAGATGATCTTGGGAATTTTACGGAATCATCTGACGATTGGCAGCAATCGCAAAAAAAAAGACTCGCAGATGAGAATAAAACGAGTTACCAGAAACGCCGTCAAAATAAAATAAAGAAACCGAAAGCACGAAATACGTCTTTCTTGAGTGTCTATTCCTCAGATAAAGATAGTACGACTACCGGTAAAGTATATGTATTTAAAACTTTAACCTCTATAATTTTATCACAAACTTGTGTGAGTAATAAATCTCTCATTTTGCATCACTATATAACCAACTTTCAACTGGACTGGATTGTTTTTTTACTCTTCAATTTTCATACATTTTGTAAGATAATCTCTTTCATATTCTCTCTCCAAAGCTACTCTAAATACGTTATCGGACGAAAATAACAACGAGGAAGACGTGGCCAAACGCAATGCTACGACTCGAAACGAAGGTATTTCAATAAAAACACAGTTAAAACGGTATATTGAATGAAATATTATTCTCCTGTCGTTTTACTTTTTTTTTTAATCCTTGAAACACTTTCATTCTCAAATAGAAGCACAATCCCTGGTAGCGTTTAGCGAAGACCGAAATCCAATGGGCAAACAAAACGATGGACCAAAAAAAAAGATGAATCCTGAAGCGAAAAAAAAAATTGAAAAGAATGAGTGTGGATTAACATCGGGTATGTTTTATCGTCTTTTCAACAATTTACTGCTTATCTGACATTTTTATATAGCACGTTTTTGGGTCATTCAAAAACAAAATACTGAAATACTCAATATATAATTTCGAATCAAATATTTGTACGAAAAGAAAGATATTTATCATTTTTTTCAGACACGCTCTTTTTACTAAAAGCAATTAAGCGCCTGGGTGTCGACATTAAAGCGAATACGGATTCGATAAATGCACTCCACGATGCGCTTGTCAATCACGTAAAAGTGGTTCCAACAAAAGTTTCGTCGGAAGAAATGGGCGAAAAATACAATCTCGCCTTACCATTCTCAAGTTACGCCGACTTTGAAGATTTTGATCGGCAGCTTCAGAATAAGGACGCTCAACAAATGTTGGTGAGTTCCGGGATTTTACATCAATGGATACAAAAAATTAACAAATATAAAGTGTGTCTATTGCTCTCTTATAACGCCCCCTTTTAACGCACTTTAAATATGTACAAGTGTCTCTACATTTATCCTCTTTCTTGCAAAGTAAGTTTCATTAGATGATCAAAGGCAGAAGTTGTTCGCAATGAGCTATAAGTGCAAATTGCTCATGTACCATATGTTAAAGCAACTGTCCTTGTGGTTAGTGAGAGTATTGCGAAATAAATTTCATTCATCCATAATCTAAGCTAAATAGTTATTTCTATTAGAAGATCATGTGTGGTTTCATAATTTAATAAAATGGAAAACATTATTATTTTGTGATATAAATGAAGAATGGATTTATTTTACAGATATTGTCTAGCAAAGATAATATCAAAGATATTATCTTTGCTTGTCTAAGCTTTAAAGCTTATTCAATTTTTTTGCCATATATAAAGTACATAGTTATGCTTGTGCACTATTACTCTACTTAATTTGTCTATTTACAGCGACACTTACAAAGTTCCACACCATTCAGGATGGAACGCCCGTTAGTGAGGATTTTGTGCTGAAGTGCGCAGGAAACGCAATTTCCAATTCCAAGGATTGGGAGGGACGTAAGGGACGCGCCAGTAAACAAAAAGACCACGGTGTTCTTCCATAAAAAATATTGCGTAACATTTTTTTTTCGTCTTTAATATCGTTTTCACTTTATAATATTTAACAAAAAAATATAGACTTATTTTTTAAATGCAAACTGTTAATATTTATTGCCGCTCGGATTTATACTCATAATTCCTTTTGCTAATCCGTACGTAATGACTGAAACCCTATGCGATTCCACGGAGACGCCATCTCGGGTCACTGACAGATCCGGATCGGTATCCCGATCAGAATCCAGCTAGCCGTTATTTCATTTTGCCTGGGATCCGATCCGACATCGCGTTAGATCCCTATCGGGAATTAGGGATCCAGGATGGATTTCAGCTGGATCCGGGACGAAATTTCCACACGGGATGAGGTATATTGAGGCACTGGTTGGTACCTTTCGCATTTGCCAAAAGCGTCTCTGGCCAATGCGAATCCTTTACATTGGGAAAAGCTGGATCTCCCCCTGGCCTCAGGGAGCTTGGAGCGATGTTTTCGCCGTTTGTGATGGTTGCCTGACCTGATTATACAAGTACCTACCGGTACTATATATGCTTGCTACGGGGTGAATTTTCTGCCACTCGTTGTAGTGGACAAGTGCCTCGAGGAAAATATTTTTTACTCTTCCGGGTGTCCTTGTGTTCGTACAGACCGACGTGAAAGTGAGCTTTCGGCCATCCGGGAGTGAGACTCACTTGACGCTGACTATTACTTAAAAGATCGTAATGGTGGCGAACGTAAGAGTGTTATACGTATCGCGAAATCGAGAAAGTTGAAAACGAAAAGACGTAGCTTCGAAGATCGCAAGGCAGGCCAGCCATAAATATAAACAATATTTACAAATCCTCGCTTTTATTGTCCGTCGTGTGATTGTATGGAATGCAGAAGAAAAACAGAACTATTTTAAAACGTTTTGAAAAAGCACAACGGGTCAAATAAAATGATGAAGGGAATCAATTGTTCCTTTCATAAATAGTTATTTTTCTCATTTGCTTCAGATTTTTGCGGTTTTTTTTAGTATATCGGAGCGAAAATAAATGTTCTTGCATTTAATAAAAATATTGAATTTGTAACAAATTTTGTAAGAACAATCAAAAGATGATAAAATATTCTCAATACCGCAGTGCAGATATGCCATTGGAACGATGAGTGAAGAAATAGTCGAATGAACGAAAGCGTACGAGAGCAGCTCATTCGCGAAAAGAACTAGAGAAGCTGAAGCATCGCAACAATCGACCGTTCAACCATTCCGAACTCTTTTGCACTATCCACGTCCTCTTCTTCATTTCTTTCTCTTTGTCTTTCTCCTCCTTTGTTCATTTTACTGGTTTTATTTTTGATGAAACGCTACAATGACTCTGAAGTAGATTCGAAAGCTACAATTCAATTATCGTCTCGCGCCAGGAACACTGAGAACAGTCCACGGAACGATATGGCTGTAGTAGCAGAAGTATCAGAAAGCGTCATTCCCGCATCGTAGGAGGTACAGCGGGAGCTCAGTATCTTCGCAAAAATACGCTATAAGAAAGATGAAAGAGCTAGGATGAGCGACGAGGAGGTTCGTGCCTCCAATTTTTATCGCTTGTTATTGATCATCCGGAAGAAAGTTACAGAGATAAAGAAATGGTGAGAAAAAGGAAGAACACGAGGGAAAAAGAGCTACGAACTTCCACCCAGGCAATGGCATCGCCGACAATGGCTGAGTGGTCTGTCATTTCGTTTGGCGAAAAAAGATCGAATTTCCGATATAATGACTCTTTTACTTCCTTATAAAGGATGCTTTATTTTCATGAAAAATTACCTGTTTTTAGTGTCATTGTATTGTAAACGGTCCAAAACATCAAAAAATCACATGTGGAAAAAATGTCCGGCTCTCTACGAAATTTAAGTCGCTGTAACATCGAATTGGTTTGAGATTTCAGGCTGAAATTTAGCACACAAGTAAATCAGTGTGGGCTTTTTGCGATAATTGATTATTTTGGATTTTATAAGATTTCGAAATTTTTCAAAAATGTGTGACAAGAGCATAACTCATGCCGTTTTCGAGCATTCGTGCTAAATCTTTCTCCATCAATAGATTATTATTAAGGACTGTTTTCATTAAATTGGGAGAAAGATGATCGAGGCGTTCACAATGTAAAGAATTTAGAATTTTTAGGAAAATTCATCAAGACATTTATTAAGACTCGTGCATTTTGTTGGCTATTGAGCCACAAATTTATACATCAATTGAGCACTATTAAAATATATTTGGTATCGAACTTGAACCAAACTGATTGAGGCGTTTTACATTTACGACATTTTTCAAAAAAATCGATGTAGGGGTTTGTTAAGACTCCAGCTCATGTCATTTTTTGAATATCGAGCCAAAATTTCGTACATCAATTAAATACCATCGAATGATGTTCGGTATTAAATTTGGAGACATTCCATCAAGGCGTTTTGAATTTGTGGAATTAAAAAAAAATGATATAGGTGCTTTGGAGTTTTGTATATAAAATATACAAAATACTATAGATATATGACTGTACTATAGAAATGTCACTGAAGGGTGATTGTGGTCGAATTTCGCGAGAATCGATGAAAGGGTTGTGACTTTATGAAAATTCGAATCATGGTAGAAATTTAGGATTTACCATACATCTTGTGGAAAAAGCTGCAAGTTGCTCCCTTGAAATTTCACACAATGCTCAAGGCTACTTCTCTGAGGAAGACAAAATGGGTAAAGATATAGTTCCTCATAGGGTTCCTCATAGGAGAGATTTGAAGCATCGTATGAAATGTCGAGGAAGCAACTTGTAAATTTCAACTTGCAGTTTTTTTTGGTCGAATCTTTAGGTACTGCATATAGCCAATTTAAATACTTGGGCTAAGGTTGTATACATATATCGTTGCATTTCTGGATGTAACTGTATGCTTCAAGTGGAAGTTACTCAGAAAGATATTCACTTACAGGATAACCCGCAATTTTCGTCTGATGAGATAGCCATGCTCGTTCCATGACATTCATATCAAACGAGAATTCATTCAAGAGGGATCGGTGATTGAAATAGATTGAAATAAAAGAGTGATTTTTTTATCAGCTTTGATATGTTTATCTACAGACCATTGGCTCAATGAACCGCGTAGTGATAATTGGGTACACCTCCTATGCACATCGATGAACATAGTTTTCAGATAGTCATATAATGAAACAGCACATAGAGATTGTACATTCACATACAAAATTATATATGAAACAACCACTACTACCCCCTACGGTCATGCTATATTTCGAAAGTAAGTAGAACAACGATACACCTGACAGCTGTGACGATCATGGAACAACCGCTATGAGAAAGATATATCTATTCGAGGAAAATGCGATGGAGAATTAACCTATATAGGACGGGCACAAGAGTATGTAGTAACGAAAGGAAAAATAAAAACGTATCCGGTGCTATAGTCGCACCAAGTCGAGGGAATGGAAGCGAGAGTTCGTTGGACTAGCGATGGTGGCTGCCAGCCAAAATTACCGAGTGAAAAGAAAAAGTTACTGAGGAGAGGTATGCAATAGAATGGTTAAAGAAAACATTGAACATAATGGGCATAAAAAAAATAGGCACGCCTTTAAAATTAAAGTTAATTTCAAAGGCGTGCCTATTTTTTTTAAAACAATATTTTTCCAAATCCCTATGTACTTCTCTTCAAAATATCATATTATTAACGAAAACACTCGGTATTTTTTTTCAGATCGACGTTGAAGAGAGTTCTGCTGCGTGCCGCGGAGATGACAGCACCTGACGCGAGAGCTTCCCCAGCGCCACCATGCGGCGTGAAAAATGTGAAAAAAATGTTTTTTGATACATTAATAAACAAGGAATAAAACCCAAAAAAAATTTTTGAATATCTCTTTTTTTTCCCACAAAAAAAAATTCTTGAAAAATGTGAAAAAAATCAGGGGGTCACAGTGGTGTTCACCCTTAAACGATAAGGAAAGTTCTTTTTAATCAATAAACGAAAATATTATTAGGTACCATTCGATCCTAAATACGATTAAGGTTGTTGTTTAAATGCAAGAAACCTTAAATTCAAAAGATTATAATATACAAATATCGATTTTCGAGAAACAAGCGTTCGACATACTGTTACGATACCCCACGCGTGGATCCATTGAGCTATAGTGTGACGCTACACTGTGACACGTGACAAGAATTGTAAGATGCAGAGTTACAAATAAGTTGGCCAAGATTTTTATATCACTGTATATTCCAGAGTTTGATAGATATTTGGTATATTAACACTAAACAATACGCATCACGTCCAATGTTCTGACTCCTTGAGACCGAAAAAAATAGTTTAAATCAATTCTGCCCCCCGCAAGTTTTTGTCACACGGGACCTCGCTGCAGATTTTTATGATTTATAGTAAATATTGCAGTTCTTGAATACGTGGACGTTATTGTACATACAATAATATTTATCTCGAAATCGACGTCGTATAACAACACTTTCCACGACCGGACACCAAGAAAAAAAGAGCCGGAACAACTAATAGTAAGTCCCCAAAATGGACTTTGATTACATCTCTATTTATAATAAAAAGATAAAATATTTTTTCCACACGATTCCTGGATCCACGTAATTTACTGTTGAAGCAATTATAAATTCGCACTGTCACAGAGCCGAATGGCAACAAGGAACCCTACTCTTTTCCACTTCTCTATCTTCCATGCGATCAGAGTCATAGTGTGCTGTCTCAATATCGAACAGATTTCCTTAGGGATCCAATCGAGGATTCTGCTTGAATTAAAAGTATGTTACTATTAAGATAGCCTCGAGATGATCGGTTCTTAACGCGTGTGGTTGTCAGTTTGTTCTCTTCAGACCGCATCCACTTACTAATAATACGAATTTACTTCTTATTGTGTGTGTCAGTAATGTACAGGACGTAGTAATTTTATGAGGAAAAAATAAATCAGAAGTATATGTGAATTTGTCACCAAATCCCTGTGAAGCTAGAGTGTTGACGAATGTACAAAATATTTAAGGCAATCAGATTATTTAAAAAATTTCAATATACATCGTTATCGGTGTATCCGGCTATGAGTGTTTGATGAATAGTGGGGTAGCTAAAGTGAGATGCGAACCAGTTAAGGTGGCGACTTAACTCCAGAACAAGACGAAGAGCCACTGGTTTTGTTGTGTAGAGATTTATCGTTCGGTACCACACAGTGGGGCTCTTATCGAAGATTAAGCCCGGAAGGTTCCTCGCTTGGTTTCTGCCACAGAAAGAGAGAGAGAGAGCGTGAGAGAAAGAGGGGCAGAGGGGCGGAGGGTGTGTTTGTGAGAGCAGAGGAAAGAACGAACATCTCTCCAGCATACGAATCCTATTTCCACCATCGACGGGCATTCAACTATCCACACGAGTATCCGAAGACGAGTGAGCCAGCGCTTACTATAATTCACCAGGGTCTCGGGATATAAATTACGACGACGCGGAATCAATGCTCCGTGCTTGCGATTCACGAACCGCGATGATCACTCAACCATCGTCGCTTATTACACGGTCCGTCACTTTCACGACTTTCTCTCGTCCCTTCGCCCAGCAGACTATGTGAGCCGCCATCGCCGAGATACGTGCGACCCTACCCTTGCACGCCAAATAGTTGATAGAAGGTTAACTCTCTATAATGATGAAAAATATTATGATGAAAAATATTTTTATGATCCATTCTTGCCGACCAGCAGCTGTGGTACTTTCCACTTCGAAGTATTTAATTTTTCGATGTAGAAATTGTCACAATAAATGTAAATGAATAAAAAACAATAAATGTAGATGAATAAAATAAAAATAACACTACAATTAAGGGACAATACCACTGTGACCCGCTGTTTTTTTTCACATTTTTCAAGAATTTTTTTTTGTGGGAAAAAAAGAGATATTCGAAAAAAATTTTTGGGTTTTGTACCTTGTTTATTAATGTATCAAAAAACATTTTTTTCACATTTTTCACGCCGCATGGTGGCGCTGGGGAAGCTCTCGTGTCAGGTGCTGTCATCTCCGCAGTGGTTCACGGCACGCAGCAGAACTCTCTTCAACGTCGATCTGAAAAAAATACCGAGTGTTTTCGTTAATAATATGATATTTTGAAGAGGAGTACATAGGTATTTGGAAAAGTATTGTTTTAAAAAAAATAGGCACGCCTTTGAAATTGAAGAATGATTTTTGAGCAAAATTTCTCGTCGAAAATAGGCTATAACTTTTATAATTATTGAGATATCGAAAAAATCCTATGTACTTCTCTAGATCATCTACCTTTATTGATACAATAAAAATTGAAGTCGATCGGATAAAAATTGCTCGAGTTCTGCTGCATGCCGCACTCAAAAAATTGGTTTGAGAAAAACGCGTTGAAAGTTTTAGGTTTGTTAATTTATGTAATAAATTGAAAAAAAAAATTATTTACCTTCAATCAGCGATGCCGGCACCATATAGCTGGCCTTCAAGAAGCAAATCGTTGTCTCCTGATTCTTTCCTCGAACTTGTTAAGGCTTTTCTCGCTTCTTTTGCAGCGTCTGTAAGCGAGCGCTCCGCGAGCTGGATCGGCGCTGCGTCGGTCTCAACGCAAAAGTTGAAACAATTTGGGCCGATGGTTATCCGCAACGTCTCCAGTACTTTCATGAGACTTCTCAGGCCATCATTGAACACTAATACCGCGATATCAGTTGACATATCAATGATTCTTTTCCTTCCGGACTGGCACTTGGGGGCTATTGCCCAAACTGATTTATTGTGACTTTCGTTATTGTTTTGCGTATAGCCGCCCAAACAACGCTGCAGCAAATCGTCCCTGCTCAAATTTTCGAAGATTGGCTGAATTGCCTCCAATATTTCCTGAGGAAGAGGCGGTTTATGGCGATATTTAGAAATATCACCATTTGCGACCGCGCGCTGCCACGAACACCACGACTCGGCTCCTTCCGGGCAATCGTCATGTTGTGGCTCACTGTCTGTGGACTTTTTATCTTTGATAGTTGCCCAAATTGCCTTCCTCATTTTGTCAACATCATCGCTGTTCCTCCGAATAGCCCAGCCGTAATATGTGCTCAACTTGTCAATCAATTTTCCGGTGAGCTTTCCTCTGCCAGACAATCCTTTTTTTTTCACGATTTCGCGGAGGCGCGTCCCCATACGTTTTTGGACATGATCGATGCACTCTTTTTTTTTATCTCGAACCGTCGTATGGGTCGCTATTCGATATGCCCAGAAATGTTTTAGAATCGCCGTCACCAATATAATATTTATATTTTGTGCCATGGAGCTCTCCAGACCGTTGAAACATTTCGATAACTGCGTCGACTTCCATTTTTCCGGAGGAGCCGCTATGGTTCGCCTGGCACTCATCGTCATGGGTAGCTTTCCATTCCCAGTACTCCGCGGTGTTTTCTTCTTTTTCCCAATGCTCGCAAGCTTTGCAGTATTTCGATTTGACCATAACGTCAATCACTTTTTTAGTGTACCAGCCGATTAGCGATGTTATACCGAAAAGCGAGCTGAAACCTGCTTTCGCCACGATCCGTCGCCTGAAACGATAATTCCGTCCGCCACCCCATTTTCCAACGAAATTCTCTGCTCCTCAAGTGCAGCCTTTTTTTGGCTCATTGCGCTCACCGATTTAGTGGCAATCAAAATCGAATCCATAATTCGATCGTAAAAAGACTGAAATATGGGGCGCGGTAGGTCCATGAATGCACAAAATTTCATCAGGCCGTTCAAACCGACGCCAAGAAGACGCATACTGAATACGATCCGACGATTTATTGCGTATGCATTGTCAATCATAGGACACGAATTGATTAACACTTTTTCACAATGGCCGCAATCGACCTCGATTTTGAACCCGAGTCCGCGCAAACTTTTTTCGATGAATTTTATGTCACGATCACACACTTTACATTTCACTAACGTGGATATAATGTTCAATGCAGTGAAAAGTTGTACTATACGGTAACTGAAATCGTTAGTAACACCGACCTCTCAATCGTCCGATGATTTTTACTTTTTCGCCGACGTGATCACATGCTCTGCAGAACTGTTTCCGGAGCTATAACGGTTCGGAGGTTTTCGATTCGAAATTTTCGATCGACTCCTCGTCACATAGCTCCGTTTTGTTCCCGTTTTCCCCGTATACACTTTCTTATCCTCCATTTCAACTTGAAAATAATAATTTGGAGCGTTTGATATTCACAAACGAAACGATTCGGAGCGATTAGACACGAATAGCGTCGCTTCTATTCGCAAACTGACGCTATGACGCTATCCCTATACCTGCCATGGAATTTTTTCAATTATCGCCACCTAGTGCTATTTTTCGAAACTATATTTATAACAATAGTTAACCGGCTAACAATAGCCGGTTTTTGTGAAGGGAGCCAAAAGAATACCTGAGAAAGGCGGGAAGAATACGTGGCGACCCTAAGGCGCCCAGCTGCGCGGGACCCCGAGCGTCGCGGACCGCTGCACCGCTCCACAAAATATTCAATATCTACGAAAATAATAATTTTTTCGACCTGGGTCCAACGGCAATTCAATCTTAAAAGTATTTTAGATTTTTTAAAATGGTTTTAAAAAAATCGATTTTTTGAAGCCGTCACAGTGGTGGTGTCCCTTAACGAAAATTGCATTTTTTTGAAAACTGTTAATTGCTGACTAAACATGTCTGACTAAAGAGCAATGGATATGTCGACGTTACGATTTTCATTTCCCGCGTTTATCATTCTCAAACTTGATCTCCTCCCGTTGTGATGCGTGCTTGGCTCCCATACCCGTGCAGACATTTGCTAGGATTTACCCGCTTCCAGCCAAACCATGGTCGCGATTTGTTAGGAACTCCTTATCAACCGATTCCTCCCCGAATTCCAGGTGGATCTCGGGTGGTATCCTGATCAGCGCTGATTGGCAAAACTTCAAATGTATAAATTGAAGTTTCTGGTTTGAGTAATCGGACTTGATATCATTTCCCCCTAAAATATCCATCGAGAATTTTTCGGAATTTCTACAAAGTATTTCCTGCTAAGATTCCAGTTGGAACCCTGATACCTTGTACGTGACATGCAACTCACATGTTTATAACTTCGGTACGTTATTCGAATATTATGCTCGCGGTTATATGGGGTATATAACTTTTGTAAGAAATATGTGTGTTTCCATTGTATACATTTTATCATAATGTAAAAAACCCATAAGCTTCGCGGTGTCGCTAGTATAAAGAAGTTTGCCAATCCGCCGCTAGGTGGCGAGCGGTGTGAGGTTTTCGCGTCGGCGATCGAGGGCTCACGGGCTATAAGAATAGGGAAGCTCGCTCCGATTGATACCGACTAACCGAGCACGGATTTGGGGGTTCAAGTGACATATACCCACGGAGGCTAAATGAATGTTTTTTTTAAATTTATTCATTCGTTTACCGAATCTCGAGCTCCTATTTTTTATATATTTTTTTGCCGTCGAACAAACGGGAAGGTATCTACAAATGGCAAATGGTATACTATGGAAACAATAATTTCGGAGATAAAGTAATCATGATAAACTTCATGACGCTGTAAAATCTTGTACGGATCCCGTCAGATCCCATACAATTCTTCAAGAATCCTGTAGGATCTGGGCTAGATACAGTTGGGAATCTAGTCGGGAGTTCGTATCGGTATCCAATTTACAAGCGTGGCGTTTCCATGTTAGGATTCGATCCGTTATCTAGTCCGATCCTTATCAGAGAGTAGGGATAATCAGAGGGATCCAGCTGAATCCCTGCTACAATTTCTGCACGGGTATACGTATAATTCTATTGAACACACCAACATATGAGCAACACTTGCACTGTATACACGACCCTGCCATCTAGTTCTCATTTCTCTTGTCCTGACTTTTTTCCCTCTATCTTTCACTGGTCATGCAGTTGGTGTATAGATGGATGTATGCATATATATATGGTGAAAACATGAGGTGGTTCTCCACGAGCCTTTGGTCGCGGTACATACGGGCGTGGAGAGACGGTTGAAGCTGGGGCATATTGGCAATTTGGATCGCGGCACGTAGCGAAGGTAACAGAGAGAGCGAGAGGAGAGGGCGCACTTTCTCTGGCCCGCTCGTCCTGTGTGAGAACCGCCCCGGGCGAGACTGTCCGTTTTGTGTGTATGTTGGAAAGCGAGAAGCTGCTACAAGGACCTTATATGCCCTGCTGCTGCTTCATGCACTACCAGCAACAGAAGCAGCAGCGCGAGCTCTACCACTGTTAAACGTATACGCATATACATATATACGTTCGCTTCGGAACACAGGAAACTCTAATTCACCTATTAACGTTTCGATAGGATGGAAATTCGAGTCAGAGGGAGAGCAAATGACGACGACGAGAAACTCCTATTCCCGGTTGTGCAAACGGGCAACCTGTGGTGTAAGCGCGGTATATTTCGGAGCACATAAAGTGCGACAGCATACTGTCATCTGTGCAGGATATTCTCAGACGGTTCTACCTTCCTTTGTACCATTTATGCAGCCTTGAATGGATGAAATATAGATGATTATTGGGGAATGAGTGAAATATTATTTGACAGAAGCTGTTTGTGTAAAATATTATTTGGACGGAACAAATTGGTTCAGCTTCTAACTAGTTGCGTTTCGAATTCCCAGAGCATTGAATAGATAAGACAGATATAGTAGGCCCTATAATCTTGAATAGAGACAAATAGAAGTATGAATAGCGAGACAGAGAGGGAGAGAGAGAGGGAATACAGTGTTTATCGAGAAAATAGCGGGTGGAATACGCGCTGCAGAAGAAGAGGAATATACCAAAAGTGGTAAATAATTCTCATACGCAGAACTGCTCTCTGGGTTTATCGAGGTTGTAGACTGTAGGAAACACCCAACTGTTTATATTTTGTTTCTTGGTTCGCTACTCTTCCTGTCTATGCACGCGTACCTACTCGTTACCATACAAGCCGTGGCTTTACAAATGTACGTATGCAATATTGGTATCTACGGGGGGCTTGCTCCAACGTCAGCCCAGCGTATCATATATCGTCGACTGTAGTTCGACTATTAGAATCCCTTTGCTACACGGAAACATGAGACAAACGTTACACCGGGTAACGACAAACCGATGCCCATGGCGATTCTAGAGAAATACGTTCAAAAGGCTGAAGGCTTTACAACGAGAGACATCACCCTTTCATTGGTCAGCCTCAATACTACTGATTCTTTCTTCGTTGCATCACTGACTTTTCCCCCTGCGACTTCTCTGGCTGGTTTAATCGTATCGTGTAGCTAGTTGGTCATTCGAGTTTGCATTTTTCGATTCGGAAAAATATCATCTACAATTCTTTGAAAAGCCCCGAGCGTGGCTGGATGACTTTTTCTCCTTAAACAACAAGTTTTAGGATTGTCAGCGATTTTAACAACTAACAAAATTACATATAGTCGAACAATATGTTTTTGCAAAAACATAAGTCATTGTCATATACCCCGAGCAGAAATTTGTTCCGACTGGCCCGATATAGGATCAGGCCACGTTCAGGAATCGGTAAGGTTCACCTGATTAGGCTAACCGGATAAAGCCCGGATCAGGGGTGAATTATATTCTGATACGACATGGATTATCAGGCTAGCCTTGCATCACATATATCAGGGTTAAATCAGGTGCGGCTAAGGCGTACGCGGCAGAAAGATTTTTGGTGTGATCTAACTAGCCTAACATTATTAAAATCAGGGACCGATGAGGTGCTGTTAAGACGTACGTATCAAAACAATTTTTGGTCTGATCTGGTGACTATGAACGTGTGTTAACACAAGATGAAATTTTGCATTAAAATGAGTACCTTTCGACGATTTAATAGGATAGTTGGAGGATACTCGTTTGGGAAATTCTCGTGTCGCACTACAATATTTCGAATAACGCTTCTTGACATATTATTCGATTGGCATTTAGGTAATGCTAATAATGATATTGATAATAATAACAATAATAATAATAAGATCGCAAGCATTGGACGCGCGGTCGGTGCACGGCTTTGGCGGTCTCCGATGTTAAGTAGTATTGGTCGCTGTCAGTACTGGGCTGAGTGACCGCTTAGCCGTGTAGTGGCATTTACACCCACTAGTAAGCGGAAGGCACTTATCCTTAGTTTCTCAAACAACTGAAAGATATACGAATAACGAATAGTGAAAACAAGTTATAACATCGAGGCTGTTTACGAAAACTAGCATGTTTCAGATTCCTTACGAAAACAAGCACGCTTGATATCTGCGCGAAAACTAGCATATTTCGGCTTTTGCCACGAAAACTAGCACATTTCGATATTCGCCGCGAAAACTAGTATGTTTCGGCTTTTACCACGAAAACTAGCAAGTTTCGACTTTCACCGCGAAAATTAGCACGTTTCAGTATCACTGGAAGTGTTTCTCATTTTTTACTCCACGTTTTTTGAACATCCTGTTTTACTCCGAATTGACGAAATATTTATGCTTGTCATTTTATACTGTTTTATTTTTTGTTTGAATTTATTTCATACATATTTTACTGTTTAAATTTTGGTCCGCTAGGCTTATCATAAGATGGCCAACAGCAAATGCCTCGTCATTTTGGAGTAAAAAAACCATGGTTAAAAAAATTAGAGAAATGAAAATCGAAAACAATTGCAGTGTATGCAAAGTTAACAATGTCAGTTTTTTTCCCTCTTGCTACTTCGTCCAAGACCTGAAATTTTTCGAGATACCTCAATCGATTGTTTTGAAGATTTTATCAACTGTACTTTATACTCATACTGTACTTTATACTTTAGTCGTTGATCACTTCAAGATTGTGTTTTTTTTTATGAAATAAAAATAGAATGAACGATTCTTCAGACTGTAAGTAGAATATACTTTTTATAAACAATAATTTTGTTCAATTCCATCGCTGACTCCGAAACTTGAAGTCATGAAAAATATCATTGATGAACAATTTTAGTTTTTGAGTGGTGGAATATTGCGTATCGTATTTGCGAATCGTATTTTCAATAATGTTATTATTTTAAAAATATAAAACGAATATAAATGTTTAAGGGTGTACGGGCGATACGCCCTTAATGTTTTTGAGTTATTCCTTATAGTGCTCCCGAAATATTATTAAAACATTTGTGAAAGATCTGAATCTTATTCGATTTAGTTCGGCAAATATACTACTTTTCCCAGTGCAAATCGAAATATGCTAGTTTTCGCGGCGGAAGCCGAAACATGCCACTTTTCGCGGCAGAATCCGAATCATGCTAGTTTTCGCGATGAAAGCCGAAACATGCTAGTTTTCGCGTCGAACATCGAGACGTGTTGATTTTCGTGGTGGAATTCGAAACGTGTTAGTTTTCGTAAGAAATTTGAATCGTGCTACTTTTCGTAAGCAGCGTCGACATGATATTTATATTATTATTATCATTATTATTATTATTACTACACCGATTTTTCGATCGAGAACCTCTGCCACCTTAAAATTAAATCTACTATGAAGACAATTTTTAATATGATTCGCGCTTTTTTTTTCGTTAGGTCGTTAGGTAGACAGATAGGTAGGTGATAACACAACTCCCGGTTGGAAAGTTAATTTTAAACGACCGCAATTATCGTTTAAACAGCAAAAAAGGTTAAAAAAAATGACTGTTAGAACAATACTAATGTTTTTCAATACTTTTGAGTTCAGTGTGAGAATGAAGGCTAGTATGAGAGGTTGCAGGTTCGAACCCCAGTGCCGCCCTTTTTTTGGTAAGGATCATTATATAGGCTCGCTAACAACATACCATGGCCAATAGCCTAATTCCCGGAGGTAAATAGATTTTATTGATTTGAAATTTGAAAATTGGAATTGAGTGACAGATCACGGCCGGATCCGCAATTCTGTTACATACCGGTTGTGCCTAACATGAGCCGGATTTAAGCCGGAACGTGCTCGGGTAGTTTCTGTGCGTGCGTGGTTTAAAAAAATCTCTTTTCCCTGAATATATTTGACACAAGTACAATAAAACGTATTTGGATTGTACGAGTACGTTTTTCTATCAACCCTTTTATCTGCAGGTACATTTTATCTGTATTCAGCATATCGATTATTATCCTATGGGCACAATTGTCGTTGCTTTGATGGGTAAACATATTCGAAACTATTTGATAATTCGCAACCCACAATTTTGTTAGATACATTTGGCTGCCCTCGAAATCCACAGCTCTTACAGCTTATACGATTAAAGGGGCTCTTTTCTAAAGTAAACTCTCCGTGGGTTACACTTATGATTCCCCGTGGACGAGAAAAATCCGTCTGGGTTGTTTTTTTTCTGTATAGAGGGAGGTCACGCAGACGGGCTTTCGCATCCCTGGATAAGTAACAGGAGACACCGGCTGGCACAGGGTCGAAAAGAATCTTCCCAGAGGGAAGTGTTACTGTTACCCGTGGGAAACGCTCCAATTTGTTCCGGACGCTTGCAACCCGCTCACATTGTAGCAAATCTTTCTCGATTCCCGTGTAAATTCTTCCTTCTTTCTTTTATCTCTTTCCGTTCTTTCTTACCTATCTGTCGGCAATCCATTCTGGGAAGACCGGGATTCACCGAGATTGAATGTGAATTACTGTATATAAGTGCGAGAATGCTTTTTTTCCCTCGATTATATCCATATATAGCAAAACTGACAGTAACAAAAAACGTGATTGGAAACAAGAATTCTTTATTGCAACGATGATTGGCGCGACCTATAAAATTAGAAAATGGCAAAAAAAAATGAAAATCGTTCGATATAGTGAACATCAAACATCTAATATAATCCAATTGGCAGTAACACGAAATGTGTAACGAAAACATGCAAATGTTTTTTACCAGTAATTTCCAGAAGGGATCCGAGAGGACGCAATAAAAATTTGCAAGAATTAGGAAATCAAACCGTGACAATAGACATTTTAATTCGTAAAATACATAAAATATTGGATATATGCTACGAGCTTTATCGATTTATCGGTCAGTGCGTTGGCCGTTATATTCGGACTGGGGGGAAACAGAACGATCGTGAAAGCAAAAAGAGAAGAAAAGATAATGCGAGAGTGGGTGGGAAATGCGTCATTCATCCTTTACCACTGCCACTTTATTTGATGAGCATCGTGAATTTATACCCAACGTCAGGTATTTCCGAATGGACGGTGTCGAAATGGCCCATAAACGTAAAGCTTTAGAATCTCAATGGTATATATGTATACTATAGGAGAATAATGTATTATGTATACTGTAGCTATATACAGTAGAGTCTTGAATAAATCAGCGTGCTTGAACTTTATGCTCTTTTTAAAGTATATCATCGGGGAGACGAATTTCAGGAACATTTACTTTTATATAAAATTTGTGATAACCACACATACAGAATTTCAATTTACAGTTGATTGTCGTACTAAACGTGAGAACGATCATTTTCATTTCATGATACCAGTAAAATCGTGCAGCAATTGAAAGAAACAACTATTAATTATCGCTGAAGATGTGAACTGCTGAATCATTCTCATTCGTATGATTTCTTCCGAATCTTTCAACACAAAAATAATAATTACGACCCTTTATAGTGCGTTTGATTGAAATGCCACGTAAAATAGCACGAACAAAAAAATCTGTGTCAAATGTCAAAATATATACAAAAAATATATACAAATATATACAAGTACCAAAATATATATTACAAAAATGACTGTCGCTAAATTTGATCGATGCATTGATGAACAGTACGCGAATTTCCCGTTAGCCAGTATCTTTCTAATCGGAGGGATATGTAATGCGAAGAAAGCGAGAACTGACAAATCATAATCCGCCTGCTTCTCGTACATAGATGAAAATCCACCATTTCAAACGTTCGTTCGAATCAAACGTGTGCGAAGAAATGTTTCCCACGTGTGTCGCATATGGGCGGTGAGGAGGGGGAATAAACGCTCGGTCGCACACCTCGTCGCTTATTCGCCAATGCAATTACCCGTAATTCAATACAGATCGTAGTGCACTGACGTGATGTGCTTGAGCCAATGCACTCATTTCCTCACCACCACGAGATAGAGGGGGGTGTTAGCGCGTATAGAACATTACCTTTGCTCAACGCCCGTGTGTATGTATATATATATATATAATGTGACACAACGTCACAACTATATATATATATATATATATATATATATATAGTTGTGACGTTGTGTCACATTATATATATATATATATATATATATACCCAGATAGAGAGAGAGAGAGTATGGATGCCAGAGGTTGGTAGATTATCAACGGCACGGAGAGCAGCGGCGAGATTCCTCTAGCCGTGTCTCGTATGACACGTTCCCCTTCAACATCAGTTGTTGAACCAGAATCGAATTTAATACCGGTACATCAAAGTAAACGTCGCTCCGTGCGTGATCTAAATTCAGAACCTGTGACTCCTTTGTGCTCTAAACCTACACCACTTTCCGTATTAAAAGCAAGCTGGTTAAATGAAAACCTGAAATTCCAAGTGTCGGTTGGATAATAGTGAACGATCGCGTATTTAACATGTATACAGTCTGCGAACTATTAGTTTCATGAACCCAGCTACTATTTTCCAGCATAGGATGTTGTATCCTATTTTCTCAAATTAATGCATCTATTAGCGTATCGTCTAGATTATACAAATACATCATTTTATGCGAGTTAAAAAAGAGCTGACAGCTTTTTTGCTGGACGCTGTCAAGAGGAGACCCAAAGTGATTCTAATAATCGTAGGGAACCTGGGCTCTCGCGGAAATATAGTGTAATCTTGTTCCAGCAATTTCTCACACTAGTTTGAAAATTGGAAGAGAAGAATCGGACGAGACGAAATCGTGGGGCGGAAATTAGCAGCGTTAGAATGAAAAACCATATTCTAAATGATTTTATGATGGAGCCCGAAGATGAAAAAGTGTACTTTTTTTGTCGTATAGTTCAGTATCTTATCGAATAATTATTCTCTGTTATAACGACCTAACAGGTTTTTGTAAGGAAAAATATAAAATATACGAGATTAATAATAACTTGTGGGCTTGTAATAACACATGGATAAACCGTATTTTCTGTAAAATGTACTTTATTTAGCCGTTATCTTTCGGGCGTCGCATGGCCACGACCAGAGCTTTCGCGTGAACTTTTACTACTGCTTTCTTCTCTTTCGCGTCGCTCACTCACACCTCTCTCTCTCCTGTTCTCGATCGTTCGATGACACGTCACGCTATCATTCTCGAAATCCCGACGATCGCAGCGCCTGACCTCAAGAATCGCGGGCATACACTCTCACTCGTACACATTGTACATATATGATACCTTACATTTTTGAGTTTTTGAGCTTTCAAAAACGTTTGATTCGTAATTAGTCGTTAATTTAGAAAAAGGTCCGGAATGTATGCGATACCAATAATCTTTAACTTAAAAAAACCTGGGTACTTTTTTCCAACATACGATATTGTATCCTATTTTCTCAAACTTATGCATCTCACAACGTATCGCCTAGATTATACAAAAACATTACTTTATGCGAGTTGAAAGAGAGCTGAGAGAAATGGAGAATAAATAGACAGATAAAAGGGGGTGGCAAGTGCAGAATGGATGACGTCGGTCTCGCGCTTTTGAACCCAGCGGTGCCGAAGGGAGAGAGAAAGAGAGAAAAGGAAAGTTTGAAGGAACGACAGGTCGAGATACATCGTTTCTCGTGAGTTCTCGCTACATTACGTCACGATCACGATAAGAAGTTTCACATTCTTGGGAACAAGTTCCGGCCAGAGAGGGGAGATGGAAGAGATGTTGAAGAAATATTGGGGCGGGTTACGGGAACGATGCGGTTTTAGAGAAGAACAGCGTTTTATATATCCCGATGCGATTCGCGGTGTCGAAAGGGGCGCGATAATGCCATACAGGGAAAGAGTACCATAACCTAGAGAAATGGCAAAACATCGGTCGTGACGTGCGGTTATATATGTACAAGTAATAGTGGTTCGGTATAGTAGGAAAAGTCGTATAGGAACAGATAGCAAATACGACCAATGGCAAGAGAGCACCAGGACGGTTCTCACCCACATGATCCCCGAAGCGACCATTAGTCTTAACCCAGCGGAAAACGTCCCACTACCGTTATCCGTAGCGATTAATGCTCGATTGGTCCCGGCAGACGGCTGCCGCGTAGCAACGTTCCTTTCAACCTCTCGCAGTCGCGATCGAAGCGGTGGAAAGTATGTGAAGAGGGCAATGGTAAAGCAAATAGGGAGAAGGCTCACCGTAGGAAAGCTTCCTCTTCCACACCCTTCCTATCGGCTTGGGGAGCAAAAGCTCGCTCTCGCTGAGTGATGCGAGAAAACTTTCCTCTACTACATATGCATGGTATATGAATGCATGTAAATTTGGTAAACGAGAAATAGCTTTGCAATTCTGAAACCGCACGATACACAAAATTTGATTTTTTTTAAATAACCGTGCTTATGTTTGTTCACGATCTTACATGTAGGATCGTTGGGCCCTCTATTTAAAAATACAACTTGTTAGAGTTGCGGAAACTTGGGTTGAACCAGTTTGTGGACTGCGAATCCCAATTTCGAGGCTGGTAGCAGGATCCACAGGTGCGCGTGTAAACTTATCGATTGTCGAGCTATATATACATATCGTGTAGTATACATAGATGTGTATAACGGGGGGTAGAAAATGGAGTGTTGGCTGAAAGCTTCGCTGAACGAGATTGCAACGTTTTACTCCTCTTTCTGCCATTGCTAGTTGTCCGAGAGTCCATGGGCCGCGTTATATCAAACTCGCACAAATACACGAACAGGTCATATCAATTCATGTATACACATACACACACACACACACATGCACAGTCATATATATATATATATATATATATATATATATATATATATATATATATATATTCGATTTAGTGTAGAGTGCTTTGGGGTACTCGAGGGCTGACAAGTAATCACCACTTATGGCAATACACATTTCCCGGATAACTCATCAAAAGTGTGGCCGTGGATGAATGAGAGGAGAGATTGGAAATAGAGAGTGTGTGCGAGTGACAAGGGGATTGGCTAGAGGGGCTAGAATCGTTGATACATATTTACTGGGACTGTATGCCGACCGTTAGTGAACAAAAGGACATAAATCCCACGATTTACTAAACTGAAGTGACTTTGCTGATGCCCTTTTGTTCGCCAGCAGCCCGATATGTGGGCGTAGGTGTTCGAACGCCAGTTGAGAGGGCGAGGGTTCATTGATCGAGAGGGCTTACTGGCGCACGAAGGAAGCTGAAGGAAAATGATGTGAAGAAGGAGGTAGGATACGAGTTGACCTTCTCGTGGAGGTTCAAGCAAGAGCTTGAAAAATTAATCAAAACGATCCTGTAAACCGGTATTCATAGCGTCACTCCTATCCTCCCGAAACCTGCGGTTCGTGTTCTCTCTCTCTTTTTCTGGACGCTGGCAACAGGAGACCGAAAGTGATTCCAATAATCCTAGGAAATCTCGCGAAAATATAGTGTAGTCTTGTTCCGGCAGTTTCTCACACTAGTTTGAAAATTGAAAGATAAGAATTGTACGGGACGAAATCGCGGGTCGGAAATCAGCACCGTTAGAATGGAAAACTAAATGATTTGACTAAATGATTTTGTGATGGAACCCGAAGATGAAAAAGTGTAACTTTTTTTTCGTATAGTTCAGTATCTTTTCGAGTAATACTCTCTGTTATAATGACCTAAGAGGTTTTTGAGCTTTTGAGCTTTCGAAAAACTTTGATTCGTGATTAGTTGTTAATTTAAAGAAGGTCTGGAATGCGTATGTGATAGCAATAAACTTGAACTTAAAAATACTGAAGCGTTTGGGGAAAAGAAAGTTCTCCGTTAAATCTCCTGAACTATAATTTAAATCAAACAGGTAAATCAAATTTCGTCCCGAAGTTAACGAGGACAAAGCTATATTTTTGGCATTTATCTGTCCCTATTTCGTGGTATTTATGTCTCGAAACGTCGGTCGTCGGAAATGTTGGAGAGAGAAGAAGAAGAAGAAGAAGACTCTATGATATTAACAAAGTATCGAGCAATCTTCCGACTGGAGAATACCTCTCGTGACAGTCGAATGCGATGAACATATACGTTGAATCCCGATAGAACGAAATAAGTCTTCGGATCTAATGATCCTTATGGGCCAAAAAGAAATCGAGTTAGTCTCAAAGCAATGATTGCTGCGCCAACACAAACTTTGTTCGAAAACACCGGGTGAGCTTCGACCTGTCAGAATCGAGGGATGAAACGGCAAATTAGAACCTAAAAGTCTTTATTCTCTCCGCGTAAATGAGTACGATAAAAGCTTACAGCTTTCGGCAATTTCGGCCAAAAAGATCGTGTGAAATTGGAAAATTTCACGCTAAAAATATGTCTATCACGATAGGGAAAAAATGTTAGAATAAAGAAGTAGCCTGAAACATAGAGACGAAAGATGTAAAGGTGGTACGAGAAGAGAATAAAATCCGGTGAGTAAAGCCCAGAGGTGATCGTGACTATATTTTACGTCCTCTCTCCTATTCTCTTCCTCTCTATTTCACCCTTCCTTTGCCTATAGTACTCTTCTCTGTGTATTTCTCCCTCTCATATATTACACCCGCGGCTGTGGATGCGCTGCACAAGGGGAATGATTAATGAATTTGCATTTGGGCATAATATACCCTTGGCTCTGAACGCAGGGCAAAGAGGTACATATAACGCGAAAAGGAAGATTGACAGAGTGGGAGGGGGGGGGGGGGGGGTAGTGGAGAGAAGAATAGGAAAGCCGAACCGAGTAAACCAAGTTATATATATAAGGTGAAGGAGAAAAAAGGCATGGAAGAGGGCGAAGAATACGGAAAGACTTAAGTGTTTGCCAAACGTTTTTCTACTTGCTCGAAACTTTATCGTTTTATACCTCGATGCAAGTAAATCCTCCATAATAGGGAAATAATTCCCCGTTTTCCATCGGTTAACGTCTTATGAATTGCAGCTCCTGCCTTTAATCCTAACTGCTGATATCGTCACTCAGCCTCGAGATCTTGCCTTGCGACCTCTTTATATATTTATAAATTGATCAGCACCCTTAAGTTCACGAACCATCACACAAACCGCGAAATCAGAAAATCGTTCGAAATATTTGGCATCCCGATTGTTAATGCATCCATTGAAACGCAAGGATAGAGATGACTTTTGTTGAACGTCGAACTGATATATCGACAGATGTTCCCCTCGTTTCTCGACGAACGAAGTGAAAAATCGTGCTCACGTCACGTAATCTTTTTTTACACACACACACACCAACGCACAGTCTTTTCCCATATGCGAAAAATCATTGCCCCGTATGTGTGTGTTATATCTATAAATAGCATCGAACTATAGATATATAGGAACATCGTTCTCCTCGCCGCGTTTAAGTAAAATATTGCAGAACGAAGGGTGGTTTAAAAATCGTTCGGTAGTCAACCGATCAAGCTTTCTCTCTGCTAACTCAACCATCGTTTTACCTCGTTTCCTTCGAGTGATAGAGCTTGGCACAAAGCCCTGGCAATAATTTCTAACAAGGTTCGCCACTTTCCCTCCCCTTTTCAGTTTCTCTAACAGTTTTGTTCTTATTATTCTTTCAACTGGATGCGCTGCACCTTATACGCGTTGGCATCAGTAAGAAAGATCGAATTTTTAGGGTAATCATTTCCAATTCAAATACAAAAAATGATAAAAAATGATTATTAAAATAAGAAATAGTGTCTCAATAATTATTCGCTACTCAAAATTCTCTTTAATAATTTCATAAACTTAATAACGTAGTTCTTCTCAAATTGTGAATTACATCAAAATTTTAGTGTTTGCGCCAACACTATTTCTAATCTACAACGTGATTTAAAAAAAATCGTTTTATGTTAGTCCAATTTTTTAAAATTATTTTTCACTGAGTACAAAAATAAAAACGTAACGAAAACGTATTAGTAGTAACGCATAGATACGAATCGAATTTTTCGACGACAATTGAAATTTGACAAGTGGTGAAATTGCAGTAAGGTCGTTAAAATTTCGTGAGGATAACTTTGCCAAAGCTCTTTTGCGAGACTGAGCAAAACTGCATTGAACCAGAAATATGATCCTCCGGAGATGGAGAGAAAGAGAGAGAGATAGCTTCATGAGTGTATGCTGAAAAGGGTTATAAAACGGCTACCAATAACGAAAACTTTTGTACACCATCATTCACGATATTCGGTAAGAGACTATATACATATATACGAGAAACGATTACATCTGCTACTTTCTCCGTATTTATATTGCCCAACATTCTCCCCTCCGCTGAATTTTTGGAATTTCATTGTGAATATATACTAGCCTTGGGTATTGCTATATACATTGACATATATATTATTAGTCCCGAGCAAATTTACGAGACGATTTCCTCCGACTTTTACGATCGCCCCCTCGCGACGAGAGACCGATGAGGATAAAAGACGATGAATTTTCTCGCATTGAAACGTCGAGTGTCGGGCGATTCAAAAGAAATTCAATGGTGCTCGACGAAATCCGCAATGCTTTTCTTCAACATTTTGCGCGATAGAAGCCATCTTCTCGCTATATATATACATATGCGTACATAAGTACTACTAGAAGTAGAACGGCCATGGCTAACTTCAGTTTACACCTTCAATTACGTAAAATACGCCCGTCTGACTTGGATAGTGGATACATTGTGTATATGGATACTTTCCGCCTGAAGAGGACCGGTTTACAGCAAAGAGAATTTCCAATAGAAATATAACACTATAGCAAAGAAATTTTATTAAATTTAGACTTTCTATTAACATGTTAATGGATTGCAAGAAGGAAGTTTCGAAGTTAGTTGGTTTCAAGTGAAACAATTCCTCTTGAAAGAAGGACACTGACAAAAAATCCTACGAGGTATCTGAATTATCATTTGTACAAAACATACATCAACCTCTTAGACTTAGTAGCCGGTGTCCGCCGTTTTCGGGGATCCACGTAGAAATTGCCAGTATAATTCTACTGGCCAAACTTTGGGCCAATATTAGCGGCCAAACTTTGGCCGCCAGTACTGGCCCCGTACTGGCTGACTATCTGGTCATACTATGGGCCATACTGCGGGCCATACTACGGGCCATACTACGGGCCAGTATAAAACACAGTCTTATGCCAGTACTGGTTGAATTCTACCGTCCAAGCTTTAGGCCAGTATTGGCGGTGAAACTTTGGCAGCCAGTATTGTTTTAGTACTGGCTGACAATCTGGCCATCCTTTGGGTCAGTATAAAATATCGTCTTTTGCCAGTACTGGTTGTCAATCTGGCCGCACTACGGGCCGGTATAATAACCAGATCTGGGCCAAAATAGGCTATAAAATACGTCCAAGCTCTGGCTTGGATACAGGCTTAGTACTGGGATATAGAAAATGCCAATACTGAGAGTGTTTCACTTTAAGAGTTGCGTTCTGTAATGTAATTGTAGATTAGATTATTGTGATCAAAAGTCCATTATTTTGCAAACAACCAAATTGTTGAATTATAATTTGCCCCGAACTTGAAATTGCACGATTAATACAATATTTTGTAGTGTAATATTTGCTTCATATAGCCTATATTTTATAAACACTGTTCTATAAACATTTAAGTACGTATTTTAGACCTGTATATGTACATAGTCTCTTATTAATAAAAACTACTCCGAGTATTTAGTATACATCAAGTGCATTTAATTATCAAACATTTATGCATAAACAACCCAGACAACACAGACATCCAAAGGACGTCCTAAAAACATCCGAAGAACGTCCTTACGGCCAAAGTACATCCTTTGGACGTACGTGTGCTGCTTGGGAAACATCTGGTAACGTGGTAAAAAGAAATATAAATTATTCCCAGAGAGAAATAGAATTTAAATAGACATTGGATCGGCGTCCACTAGCCGCCAAAAGTGTCTAAAAGACGTCGATTCGATATCTATTTAATTTGCCATTTCTCGCTGAAATGTAATTTGCACCGTCGGCAAAATCGTCTGCCAAGATCCGGCCCAATGAAATAACCAGCATTGGTACGACCGTTGGTGCCAGTAGTAAGCCAGACGTTTGCCAGATCTGGGCCAAAGTTGGGGCCAAAGTCCGGCCCAAAGTCTGGGCTAAAGTCAGAGCCAAAGTCCGGGCCAAAGTTCGGGCGAATTAAATAACCGGTACTGGCCCGACCGTTGGTGCCAGTATAACGGCCGGTTATTACACTCCTGTACCGAATCTGTACCGGCCCAATACTGGCAGCCAGTACCGGCACTACGGCAACCAGTATTGGCCCAACTCTCGGCCGTTACAATTTTTCTACGTGGGGAGTTGTTTTGCACAGAAACCGAAAGTTGTAGGCAGTGGGAGGGCTGATTTTCATAAATATTTTAAACAGTTTATTAAATTTTCTAAAACCGGGATGAAAAAAGAATTTGGACGCCCTGCCGCCAAACGAGTAGATTTTCATCTGAAACGGCACCTCGAAAAAGGAGAATCATCGACAAAAAATCCGTAGATTAGTCACACTTAGACGTCATGGCGAGCGCCCACTCATTGCAAAATATTTCCTCAATTAGAAAATAATAGGTTTACGTGGTCGGAAATGAAATTAGTGTCGTTCATTCCGCCTGAATAACGCAGTTTTTTTTTATTATTTCTTTGAATTACCATATTTGTTACTTATTTTTATATTCGTGATTATACATATATCTAGGTACTGTGTGTCGATCAATTTCATCACAGTGCGTTGCTTCGAGAAATCTGGCTGATGCCATTAACGAGAAAGTAAGTGAGCCATTAGTAATGCGAATTGAAGTTTTACATGTCTTGCTTCTTCTACTGCTTTGGGTAGCTAACAGCCTCTGACGAAGGCATGTGACACTCGGTTTTATATGTTAAAGCAGTGCAGTGCCACCGCAGCCGCGGAATACGTGGGGAAGCAGGCACGATGGTGCGTGATGAGTGATGCATGAGGATTTAACTGCGCCGCTCGTGGGTTAGTAGATATCTTTTTCACTCACAATATCCCAAAAATTAACGGAAAGATCATTCTGTAATTGTTACCGAATATCCGGCCAGTACCTTTCTACCATTTGGTGACGTTTCAGTGAATTCTTAAGAATCGCTTAAAAATCACAAACCAAAGCACGAAAGTGTCTTGAAACGATACATAATAAGAGTGCTGATTTTTTATACCAGTTATTTCGATTTCGAATGGTCAATCCCTTCGAAATTTCACAAACGTTCAAATATGATTATAAATAATATGTGTAGAAAGTTTGAAAAATGGTTAAAACGCGTTACCTCGCGTGAATTAACTTTAATCTACATCCCTGATACAAGATGTGATTTTGGCGCGTACGCCAGGTTCACTTTTTTGCTTATACCAGGGTAGGCCCGGATCAGTAGCCAGAAATCCCCTGAGGTTTAACACGCTCGGTAGCCGAACTACCATGCGGCCGCGTGCGAGTTCCATATCTGTAGCACATGTGTCATGGCAGTCAATTCCACGGGCACAGGGAAACTTCGAAAAACCTATGCCACTGCAGCCGGTCATGGGTTAGCTTCTTAGCTTCGGAGCTACGTTACGCTTCGCCGAGAATGTAAACGGGAACTACGGATATATACATGGGACATAAATACGTACATAAACATATATATGACTCATGTACGAGGTTTGTTCAAAAAGTATCGCGAATTTTGAATTTCCGCGGGCTACGTATACTCGATTTTCGATTTTTTTTGTGGCGTTAGGTTGGTACTCACGTCCCTCACTTATGCTGAAAAAATCGGCCATTTTGAATGTTTAGTTAATTGTTGACAGCTGTTTTGGTTAGACGCGTTTTGGCTTGTCTTCGATTTTTGCGTATTCCAAAAAATGGATCAAAGAATATGTATCAAATTTTGTGTGAAAAACAAAATTAAGTGCGCCGACGCATTCCGAATGTTGACTGTGGCATATGGTGAAGCTACCTTGGACCAAAGAAACGTTTATCGGTGGTACAAAATGTTCTCAGAGGGCCGAGAAGATGCGAACAACGAAATGCGTTCCGGACGCCTGAGCCCATCAACAACAGACGAAAACATTGATGAAGTGAAGAAAATAATATTGGCCAATCGTCGAATCACCGTTAGAGAAGTTGCTGAGGAACTAAACATATCGATTGGCCGGTGCTATTCGATTTTTACCAATGATTTGGGCATGAGACGGGTCGCCGAGAAATTCGTGCCAAAATTGCTCAATTTCGAACAAAAACGGTATCGCGTTAACATTGCTAAGGAGCTGTTGGATTCGGTCCGCGACGACCCAAATTTGCTCCAGAGGGTCATAACTGGTGACGAATCATGGGTTTATGGTTATGACGTGGAAACCAAATCTCAATCATCGCAATGGAAGCTGCGTTTTTGGAATAGGCAAAAATCGAAGACAAGCCAAAACACGTCTAACCAAAACAGCTGTCAACAATTAACTAAACATTCAAAATGGCCAATTTTTTCAGCATAAGTGACGGTCATGAGTACCAACCTAACGCCACAAAAAAATCGAAAATCGAATATACGTAGCCCGCGGAAGTTCAAAATTCGCGATACTTTTTGAACAGACCTCGTATATACTGGAATTTGTGACGGCAAATTTTTTGTTCCCGACGAAACTACGAGACCGGGATTCGAACCGTCGACCGTCCGGATGTTCTGATTTAGAGTGTTCTGCACATACTAGCCATTATGCAAAAGGGTCGGTCTGATAATTATTATCGTATAGCGTAACTGCGAAAAACTTTATCCTTACGATATAGATAAATGTAGTCCTAACTAGCGAGCGTTCATTCGTTGCTGTATTTGAACAATTAACGAAATGACATTTGGCCGAAAAATACACAGTAATCGTGAATAAGTATTTTGGTTTAGTTCGTTTATATCCCACTGGCGCTACTTACAGACCCGAAGTCGCGAGTTTTTCCCTATTCCATTTTCAGTTCACAGACAATTTTCGTGATTTTTTGAAGTCCTATCTGGCAAAGTAGAGGTTACAATACTAAAATACAGGGCACATCGCTTCTGGCACGATTAACTTGTGTATGTGGTCCATGATCCTTGAATGTTACCCAGATTTCAAAGATCCCCACTGTGCCGATGCTGTCGTCCTCCCTGATCGTCTTTCACATGCTTTTAAACCCCTCAGTTTGCCACTTGAGCCAATCGACACTTCGCTTATTATTTCTTCTCGATCCCAATAACGAGCGAACTTCTTTTGAAAACGGCATTTTCATCAAAAATATTGTTGAAAATCGTCTTCGCATATTAACAGAAATTCGGACTAGATTCCACCTGAACATGACCTTAATGATAATCAATCTACCTTTTGAATAAAAAATTAGATTTTTTTCCAATTTTCTCCAAGATTTGCGACTGCCAATATATCGTTAAAAAATGTGTACAATTCTTCTATTCAGACAGTATTCAATCTAATTCATTTTGATAGTTTTTGGATCGCTGAAAGCTCGGGTGGTTTAATCACAGTTGTTTCATCGAAAAATGTAACATTAAGATAACACCTATTTAGCAACTAAACAACATAAATTGTAGGTTCGTCTATTGAATCTATTATTTCCTGTTAAACACCCTACAATAACTAGGCACTATAAATTGAGGGTAGAAGACGACTGATTTTTTTAGTGCAAACAGCGATTCAGGAAGCTGTACCGATTTTTTGTCGGAGATTGCTTTTCGCGAAGTATTTTCTTCGATGAAAATTTTCTCTCTTAGTGGATAGCAGTAAAAGTATTTGTTTTTTTTACTTATTGTACTTCTTGTGCAAACGACGATTCAGACACTTCGTGGGATTTTTCGTGAGCATCCTTCGTTAAGAAAGATTCGTTTAAGATATGAATTTATAATTTTAGCGGGTGGGGTTCAGAGGAAAAATGAAAAGTCAAAAATGAATTATCCTAATATATATATATTTCTCTGCTCTTTTAGCATCGCCACAATTCCCTTCATCTCTCGCCCTCTCTTTTCGGAGCTTTCACAAACTCTCCTACGCCTTTTCCACTGCCTTCTCCTCATTATCCACAAGTACCGGAAGAGGCCATAGGCTTCTCAAGATTGCTCCGAAGAACTTTCACATTTACGAACAGCACCGCTGAATTCATGGATTTTTGGCTGAAGCAAGAGGGAGAGAGAACGTCAGAGATTATGTATCCATATAGTTGGTACGTGCAAGGGATGAACGAACGAGAAATTTTCCTGTCTCTTTTTCAAATATATGCAAGATATTTTTTGGTTCTCGTTGACTCTTCGTAGGAAGGAGAGAGAGAGACCCAAAAGATAACTCTCTCTTTCTCTCCTCACTCTCTTTCTCTTCTCCCGTCCGCGCGTAAAGATTCTGAAGCCCCAAGTTTTGATGAAATGCATGCCGGCCCCATTCTGTACACAGCTTCGGCGAGCTCCAAGAGAAGTAAGAGAGTCAACGACAGAGCAGAATTTCCTGAATAACGTAATACCTATATATTATGTGTGTGTAAGAGTGGTATAAGAAGGATCAAGCAAGAAGCATAGAAGGTATATGAAAACGGAAAAGCGTAAGAAGAAGACGAGAGATAGGAATGCCAGGAACCCTTCGGCTTCGTGCGCGTTTTCGTCTTCTCGTTGCTTGTCTATTCTCCATACAGCATCCGAAGATGCATATATGTACAATTTCAGCTATGCAGCCATCCTCTACCTTTTCGCTCATCCCTCACGCCCCTTCTTCGTAATCATAGTTTTGCCAACTTCATCCCCATTTCGCCCGTTGGTTCGCTCTTCCGGATATTATGAAATGCATATTGCTTCCGTCGTACTTTGTTCCAAAAACCGAAGTCTGTCCTTACCTTTTACATACACGGTCTGTCTCTTTCTATACTTCTATGGAAATATATCGCGGTGAGCCAATCCGACATGTTATACTAATATATATCTCTCTATAGTATATAAATATTTCGCCGCCGCCGCCGCCGCCGCCGCCGCCGCCGCCGCCGCCGCCGTGTACAAGAGTTGAGGAGAGAGAGCGGGATCGAGTAGGCTGGGTGAGGGGATCGAACGGGGGCGGGGGAGGCTCGGGCGGGGGGAGGGGGGGTTGGCGCGCGAAGCGCGCAGGGGGGCAGATCCCCCCTAGTATATATATATATACATATATGTATATATGCTAAATATAATGCCACAACTTTTTGAGTATATAGTATACAAATATATATTACATGCACGCATAGACGTTTTTCTGCACTTTCATTCAAGAACGAGAAAAACACTATGACTAAACGACTTTGCAATATCTCTTCGTCGACTTTCACCACTTTGGTCGTACCTTGTATTAGTTTTGCGGAAAAATTTCAAACAAAGCAAGTCCGTGAAAGTCCGATTCGAGGTTCTCTCTAAATACTTTGCTCTCAATGTTTCTCGACTATAATTATAACAATAGCGAGATTGTGAGTCCATCTAATTAAACAGTAGTTTCTATATAGACATATTCCATAAACACCGCATTTACTGCAAGTTAAATTCTTGCGCTCTGATAAAAATGTGTACCGATATGCATATATTTTTTTATAACAGTATCGTATTGTTATTTCGTATAAGAATGAATGCCGGTCGTTGAATCGAGTCAATTGAACTGAAATTAACAAAAAAATTTTGATAACACACTTGACGTTTAACAGAGGTGTAAAGAGGATACTCAAGAGTTTTACCGGGATATGCGGTTGGCTGCCTCTCGGATTAACGTAACCCTAGTTTCTCCGTCCTTCCTCAACTTCTGGTAACCTTACTCTTGCAGCAACATTTCTCTCTCTCTCACTCTCCTCTCTCTCTCTCTCTCTCTCTCTCTCTCTCTCTCTCTCTCTCTCTCTTACTCCTTGTTCGGCTCTTTCCCTTCACTATAATCTTGGTTTAACCGGGCATCGAAGTCGTATTTGCGATGCAATTTGTAGTTGAACGTTTTCGTGACGTACTCGAATGCACCAGGAGAATCATAGGGAATACACCTCAGCTATGGGGTTAGAGAATGGGATGGGGAGTACAAGGTGAAAAGACGAAATGAGGTAGGTAAAATTCAAGAATAAATTTACCAGTCATATATTTCGTGGGTATATTCCACTAAAACTGAGAATGTTTTCACTGCGAGTTTCGGATATCCGAGTCTTCTCACACTCGTATCTTGTGTGTAAGCTCTATATTACCCTCATACCGTATCGCGTACATCATTTTTCAATATGTCTATTTGAATGAAACCAGGCTTGGGAAGGTGGCCGCATTGCCATAAGTGGTGGATATATGTATAGTATTTTTTAGTATATCAATTTCCGCAAAAATATTGTATTTATTTCTTTAAGAGTCATTTGACTTGTAAATACTTATTTTCGATACCTTGAGTGACCATATACCATTCTCGATCGTGTAAGACGTTCGCCAACATTGCAGATAAAGTTCATATCCATTTTTTTTCATGTCTTCTTGTGACGTTAATTAATATCCTCTTGGGTATAACGGATGGTCGGTAAGGTTTATTGTCGTTAACACGACGGACATATTTGTTCCGCTGCATTATCGGAACTAAGATTGGCGGGGAATAAAAGTGGATATCAGAACGAAAATGGAGACGTAGGGAAAGCTGTCACTAGTAACCCTGAGCGACACTTTTTCCTCTCATCCATTGTCACAACTCCATCCCTCTTCAATCATGTGCTTCGAGTTCTTCGGGACAAGACGAATCCCGTGACGGTAAATGTCACGTTCATATCAGCTATCCACTCAGCGACAAACTGATCACCATACCCCGAGCATCACACATTTTCTTCTCCCTATTTCAATTTGCGATTTATAATCGTGCACTTCTCTCACTTCCTGTTTCACCAATATAATCTCATCTTCTTTCTATGCAGATTTTGATATGACAATCAGTCGACTTAAAGTATTTTGCATCGCGACTAATCCGACCTCAAGTCGATCGAGACTAAATCCTTCGGAAATTCAAAATCATATTACCACTTTAAAAACATGCAAATAATAAACTTGCACATAGAGCCTTCGCGTTATCTTTTTTGGTTCACCAAAGTATCTCTCTATGAATAACTGGATTTTTCAACTCTGGCCTTCCAATAGAGAAAGCTTTAAAAACAAACTAATATAATGTAGTAGCTAGGTCCAAGTTTTTCATTTACACAGTCTATTATTTTGCGAATATTGCAAGTCCTACAGAGTTAACAGCGATTAATCGATTATTCAAAAAATATAGAAATTCATAAAATTTCAATTTCTCTATCGACTCCTTTGAAACTAAATTGTCAATAATATTTCGCAATAGTCTGTTTATGTAAAACATTTTAGTCTGATAAGTGGACAATTACCAGCGCTAGAATCTTAACGATCATTTCTAACAAAAAATTCCTTCAGAATCAATTTCGACGAAATTTATATCAAAGAAGGGGTGTCGTGCTAGCTCTCCTTACGGGCAAAAACAGAACCTGACCGGTGTAGCCATTTAAAAGTTACAGAAGTGTATATTTTCCAGCCTTACCACACACCCACACACGCGCGTATACATTTGTGCGAACATTTTTTTAGCCGTTATCTGTGGATTTAGCCATTTTTGAGTAATTTGGTACACTAATTTCGAATTTTTTTCCGCGATCACAAAACTTTCTTTGATATAGAAAGAATGTTAAAAAAGTACTAATAGATGTCGTACATTTATCTCGTATTTCGTTCTACATATTTATCGATTATCCGTTCGTTTAAAATGCAGACATGATGAAAGTGCGTTCACGTGGGTATTTTGTTCCTTTATATATCGTGAAATTGAATGTACCGACGCGTGTTGGCTGGTGAGAGACGGAGGGGAGGTTGAGGGAAAGAGTAATTATCGTTCGCGAAACACCGAGGAGGCTTTGTCGTTGCCGCGACGCTGAATAAATATTTGTCCAAGGGGAAGCTCGGGAGCAACGGTTGAACTGACGTTAAATTCACGTAGAAACGCATGCAAACTATTGGTGGACGGGGCGTGCGCTAATTGCACAGATGTCAAATTAACGTGATACGGACATGGTCGCAATTTATCGCGGTACGAAAGAGAGAAAGAGAGAGGATCCTTATTCTACCTGATATATGTATATATACCATAAATACGCTCTTCTCGCTCTCGCATTCTCATCAGTCTGTTCTCACCCATTTAACGAGCGATGAGTACTTATACTTTAACTGCTCGCTGTAAACGATTTCACTGAGCATAACAAATTTTTTGGTACTCGATCACCGCGGGGAGGAAAATATTATGGATGCACTTTGGCATCGTCATTCTCGAACGACGTACACATGGCTGGAAGATACGACAGAATAAAAAACATTTTTTTAATTCGAAAAATCCGCGCTTAATTATGATTCTTTTATGTTTATTACCAGGACATTCTGGTTTGATTTTTATGAAGAGTATTGACGTTGAAACTTATTTTAATATTGCCTAATTCTATTATATATTACTAGCGGGTTAAGGTGGTTCGCGCACTCGCACTCGGTTTAAAAGGTTCACAAAAGTTCCTCAAACTCATGTCAGATAAAAAAGGAGTAAAAGCTGTTCGCTTATTTTTTCTATTTCAGGGTATGGCCGAGGGGGACACATTTGGGCAGGCGCTGATGAGACGATTCTTATGGGGAGAGGGGAGAGATGAGCGCAAATGGGAACTCCCCGTATACGAGTGGGACAAACAAATAAACAAACTAACCAACAACTTTCCACAATATAAATATAAGATATTACATATTATGTCACAATAGAATGTTCTAGAGTTGAATTAAAGTCACGTAAGTCGAAGAGTAAATTAAAGGTGATACGTAGAACGAATGACAACTCCGATTTTTCGAATACTTTAATCGTTTTTTGGCAGTTCAATAATTATTGCAATTTCTGTCAGAAATGCTTTTTCAAACGGCGTTAAATTCTTGGCAAAGTTACACTTTTTAAATGTCTAAATGTTTCGGTAAACACAATTTTGCATAGAGGCAAGCTGCCTCTATGAGGAAGCCTCTATTGATGAAAAAAAATTGCGTTTTTAATGTTAATCTGTTCAAAATGTTCCAAAACATCGAAAAATCACATTAAAAAAAAATTTCCGGATATGTGTGTGTGTTAGGGGTGAAAATTGAAACCGCTGTTACTTCCAATGCGTTTGAGTTTCCGGGCTGAAATTTCGCACGAAAGTAAATAAGTATTGGCCCTTTGTTCATTATGATTTTTTTAACAATTCACAAATTATTTTGTATTTCATGAGATTTTTAATGCTTACAAACAATGTTTGTTATAAGCAAAAGTTTCGATCTAGCAGATTGGATTTTCTAATGCAAAGACTATCATAGAATATAGTTCACTATTGAATTTCGAGAAAATCGATCGACATGTTGCAAAAATATAGAATTGCGAATTTTTCGAAAAATCGCTACGTGGGTTTGTCGAGGCTCACGTTCGTGTAATTTTTGCCAAAAATTCGTACACCGATTAGGGACCATTAAATGATATTTTGAATTTGATTTGATTGAGGTCGAACATAGCAAGATTCCGTGAGACGGTAGTGATTCTATCAATTTTTAAATTACTCGAAAAGTTTGAGACTTACAATAAATGTATGTATGCAAGCTGCTTCCTCGAAATTTCACACAATACTCAAAGCTTCGTAAAAATTGAGAAACATCATAGGGATTCATTATAGAGGAGGCTTTAAGCACTGTGTGAAACTTCAAGGAAGCAACTTGCAAGTTTGAACTTGCAGCTTTTTTACATTCCTCTCATTGCACGATTGGTAAAAAGCATCAAAGATTGGCAAATATATGGAGTATGAGTTAGAAAAAAGCGACATGAGGACTAGAGCTCATCGTGTGCGTCGGGACGAGCCCAGAATGATGGGTGGCTGGTCTGTTTCATTTTCGAGCGAGCTTTAACCATTTCGCATCGTGAAAAACCCGGCCATGAGAAAGAAGTGAACTAGAGTAGGTCTCGTTCATCTTTGATACGATAAAAGCCAGAGAGTGTGAAAGAAACAGAGAGAGAGACAGAGAATTACGGCGAAGATAGCGCGGGAAAAACTCGACCAATCTCTTTATTATACTATTTACGAATGTATATATAAATATATACATACATATATACATACACAAACCCATACCGCAGTTTTTCGTATATAAATAGTGGTTATTCCGTGTCAACTCCACCCACATTTACTTTGAACGGAATTTGAATAAAGAGTTTTGCACATTATTTTTCAAATTCTAAAAAGCATTTTTTTTTAGCTTCACCATGCTAGTGTTTATTCAAATACATATCAGTTTAATCCAAGCGTTTGCCGAAATTAAAAAATGTGTAACAATTCCCAATGGTACTGTGGGAGATAACCAAATTGGGCTACAACCCACAGTGATAGGGCGGTTGCTTCTATTTTTCGAGAAAAAAGAGAATGAACAATATCTGACCAATAATTTTCATGAATTTTTGCAGATTATCATAATTGTCGAAGATTCTTATCGCATTGAAATATGTTTAAAAAAAAATCTCCATCAATTAACGGTTAACGAAAAGGCAATTTATAAATGCACTCACATTTATACATAGAGATTTGTATAAATGATACAGAAATCATTGGGTAAACTTGAGGTGACGATCAAATCTAGGTCAATTTGACGTGGAATGTCTCATATACGAGGAGGGACCCAAAAAAAACGGGAATTGCGCTTCGGCGGGGAGGGAGAGTGGGGGAACCCATTGCTCGACCAGGTGTCCGTGGGGGACACGTCTCCTGAGTTACTGTGCGAAGTTCTGTCGCCGTGAGTGCATCGGCTCGCCCGTGGGAATTTTTGTAGTAAAACTACTTTTTCCGTTTCGGCGAAAACGTGATGGCCGATTGTCGAGAGCAACGCGCGGCTATGAAATTTTGTTTCCTGTTGGGGCAATCCGCCGCGGAACTACTGTAATGCTTGAGACTGCTTATGGAGATGCTTCTCTAAGTAAAACCGGAGTATACGAGTGGTTTTCACGTTTTTAAAATGGAGAAATGTCAATTGAAGACCAACCCCGTTCAGGACGCTTCTCAACGTCAAGAAGTGACGAAAACGTCGACAAAAGCAATGCTGTCATTCACGAAGACCGTCGCCGAACCATTGACCAACTCTGTGAGATGTCTGGGATATCATGGAGTTCAATTCAGAGGATTTTATCCAAAGATTTGCACATGAGCAGAATTGCAGCCAAATTTGTCCCTCGCCTTCTCACAGACGAGCAAAGGGAGCGTCGACTTCAGGCATGTTTTGAACTTCAAAATCAGCTCGAAGAGGACCCTGAACTTTTTTCCAAGGTGATTACTGGTGATGAATCGTGGTGCTATGGATACGACCCCGAAACAAAGCAGCAATCAAGCCAGTGGAAGACACCTCTCTCTCCTCGTCCGAAAAAAGCTCGCCAAGTGAAGTCAAACATCCAGATAATGCTCATTTGTTTCTTCGATTGTAGAGGTGTTGTGCACGCGGAGTTCATTCCCCCGGGTCAAACTGTCAACCAGGAGTTCTACTTGGAAAGGAGTTCTAAAGGAAAAGGGCAGATCTTTGGCGCACAAGTGACTGGTTCCTCCATCATGACAACGCGCCGGCCCACGCCGCTCTCTCCGTAAAGCAGTTTTTGACCAAAAACTGCATGACGCCAATTGTCCACCCCCCCTACTCGCCGGATCTAGCCCCCTGTGATTTTTTTTGTTCCCCAGACTCAAAAGGGACATGAAAGGAAAGCGTTTTGGCACTGTGGAGGGGGTAAAACAAAAATCGCTGGAAGGCCTAAAGAACATCCCGATAAGTGAATTTTAAAAATGTTTTGAATGTTGGAAGGATCGTTTGCAGAGGTCCGTTGTGGTCAAAGGAGAATACTTTGAAGGTGATCAAAATATGGTGTAAAAATATTAAAAAATACAGAAATTATGACGAAATTCCCGTTTTTTCTGGGTCCCCCCTCGTATGTATACGAGAAATAGCTAAAGGTTTATATACATACGTCTGTAGATGGAAGTATGCATGGCTATATATATATATATATATTTATATATATATATATATAAGGTCCTATCGTAGTACCTCTCGTTGGATTTATCTATAACGATGCAATAAATCCGCGAGTCTGCTATATCTTTTTTTTTACTCGGCCAATCCCGACAACGAGAGAGGAAGGATACGTCGTAGGACGTTCATCACACCGACGAACGCCATGCACGAAGATCCTTTTTTCATCACATATATATGCAACGGTTACGAGAACATTCCTGCAGGAATAAAAGAAACGTTTGACGGGAGCATGCGATATTTCAAAGCGGAAGAAATAAATAACCACGATCGAGAGGGAGAGAGATATAAATGCAAAAATGCATAATGGATATATCGAAGATTTACTCGCCAATACAGTTTTTTTTCCAAATCGAAGTACATAACGAAACTGCAACAGAGTGCATACATGCATAACTAAAACTAATGCGATATAGTAATAATGCCCTCCTCTCTTCCTATTCCACTATTCCTACCGTTAATGCACATTTCACCGCATTCTATTTTTACGCCTGACCATTCCGCACCTATTCCACTGCGAATTGACTGGTACCGGCAAAGCATTGACTGTTTCAACAGAGTGTCGAAGTTTTGTCAATTTTCTTTTATGACGTTTCGCATCAACCACCGAACGCGAGAGTGACGAGAACGATATGTATATATAAATAATTGACGAAACTCACCGAAACGTTCAACGATTTTTCCTCGCTCGAAAAAAGCACACCGAATCACCGCTCGGTTCGAGCATCAAGATCATTATTGTTGACACTAACGACGATTATTCACACACGCACATATATATATATATATATATTTTTTTTTTTTTATATATATTTATATATTTCGTTGATTTCACTAATTAGAGCAATTCCAATTATAACTGGATTTCACACTTAAAAAAAATAACATTTGTCACTCCACTGACGTGGATAACGATAGACGCATCGGAGGTTAATAATCGTTATGTACGAAATTTATTCCAACGTACTTCGTATCCTGTAGTTTCGTGAATTGATTTACAAAATATATATATTTAGGAGCAATGGAATTAATTATTTATTTAACAAAAACTTTGTCATTGTTTCTTAACGTTCCTTTTGATTTTTATTCATTTATTCATTTATTTTCTTGAGTTTTATTTATTACAATTCGAGGCATGCATTCACTCGACGAATCCGAATTTTATTCTTCGTATCCACCGATCCCATAAGCTTCACTCGTGTAGCAAAATTGACATTCTTCTCGAGGGCAATATTCCCCGATTATTTGACCTTCCTTGCTGTCTCGATTTTTCGAGAGAAAGGGAGAGACTGAGAGATGAACGGAGATTCTCACCCCGCACGTGAGAATTAATTCCGAAAGGATCAACGACGATGGACGAACGACGATAAATAATGACACGCACTCACGACTTCTTTACGAGGATTGATCCACGGGAGCTAAAAGAAATGCTCATTCTATTCACTCCAGTCGATAAAGCCTGCTTAGTTTTGGCAACGAAGCTTTCGAAACTTCTTCTCGTATATATCCTACGACAGACCGCAACACCTCAACCCAAAAATAAATTTCTCAACCACATTTCCATAAACAGAACGTTTTCTCTTTCGCCAAGACGAAATATGTATTTCTCACTACCGCCGATAATTTTTCATCGTCAATGTACTCGCGAGGAATTAAACCACTTTTAAAAATTCACAAAGATCATATATATATTTTTGTCGATTTATGTACTGGAGGATTAAATTTTAATTTTAGTAAACATTCGACTCAATTTTCGATACTACTCGATATTTGTTGTGCTGTCGTATCTAGAATTATCGCTTGCTTGAATGGTCTTATTATCCATATGTTCATTGTTCTTCTCGTTCCGTCTGAACGATGAATTTTCTCACATTAATTAAATCAATTAAAAGCCTCAGAAGCGTTTAACAACACGTTCTATGTTCGCCAAAAATATAAAAATCATTCGACAAAGTAATTTACGACCATTTTTATTTCATACATTTTCTCAGTTCATTACTTTTTCTCTCTGTCTCTCTTACGCTCACCATAAATCGTTCGTACCGGTACTAAAAGCGGTACTATACTAAACACGCACACCCGCGACGTTAGACAACGAACTCCTCGACCCTGCGAAGTTCGCGAGACGAACCGAGACTCGGGAATGAAATGCTCGACAAGCTCTCCCCACCCGAGTACCAAGAGCTTCCACTCTCACTGTGGCGCCACGGTCGATTCTGCGTATTACACTTTTCCATCCACGATATGTTATTCAGGGAATAATTTTGAGAAGTTAATTTGTAACAGAGACGTCGACATTTGCGTAATTATAAGAAATAATTTTTAATATTTCAACAAAGTTATCATTATTATTCGTTGTGAAAATAAAAATTATAATCTTATATGATAAATATTATCTACAAAAATATACTATTATTATTATTCGTTGAAGATTATAAGTCTTATATTTCAACACTGATTTAAAATAAAACGTTTGTCAACAGGATTTTAAAAGTTACTAACAGTTCATTAATATTATTTTCGAAAATATATATTAATGATTTTTTATTTCATATATCTTCTGTCATTTCCACACTGATACAGACGGCACTGGATATTTTTATTCCGTAGCCCCTCGACCGGTTTTCCCGAGCTTTCACCGATGAATGACATTCAAAACTGAAATATTCGTTCCGAAAAAAACGGAGTTTCCGTTCACTTTCCTCCCGCACTCGCTATACGAACGCCAGATGTGCGTTACCCTAGACGTATTTTCTCGGATCGAAAGCTTTTATGAGTTCTTCTTTATGAAATCGTTTTCTTCTTGTGTCTACGATATTTTTACGATTAACGTCTGACAGATGTGTGCGTATCTATCGAAGTTTTTCATGACGCACGAAGACGCATTTGTAGAGAAAATTGGCATTTTTTTCGATAACCAGAATCTGTTCAAAAACTCCTTTTCATTCGTTTCCACAGACCGCGAGCTTTGGGTCGGTAATTTTTTTTCAGGAAGCTTTGAAATTTATTCTAGCGTATTTTCACATGACATTGAATACATAAAAAATAAGTACCATTCGGAGATTTAGGTTTATTGAAAAAAAAAGAAAAAAAAATGCTTTTTCGTTTTTTATTCGATTCTGTTTCGATGTTATTGGGCCGAACTGATTCGTATTTTTCAATTTTTTATTAGGTATTGGTTCTGCAAAGTGATGTTTTGCAAAGGGCATCTCAGAGACGATGCCCGACTTTGGGTAAAGTGTAATCCGACCGTGTTGAAATTGGAAGGTCTGCAAAGCTCAAGAGACGAAGATACGTTTGCGCATGCACGCGAACACGGGCGCGAAGAAAAGGACAGACGCTATCGATTCAGTTTTACCAACCGCAGGATTCTTTATCAGTAACTTTCGTGTCATCTAGGGGATATCCCGGTATGATATAAGGGATCGCTCAATCTCGTTAATATGCTATTTCGTCTAGACGAGGAGAGAAACGCTATTAATCGTTAAGAAATTAAACATCTTTCGAAAATTTCGTTAGAAGAGAGTGTTTTGATTCTTAAACGATATAATTGTAACTTCCGGTGAACAAATCTTCAGAAAACTTTGTTTTTTTTCGATCAATTTGAATAATTCAATTTTCATTCAATTTCAATAAATAAGTGTAATGATTTGTTTTTATATGGCGAGCCGCACTTCTTTCTTTTCTCGATTCTAAGTTTTTCATGCATATAGATGATAGACCTGACGCTGCATCTCAAAAGACATAAACCTACGGACGTTAAGGATTGTCTGAAATAAATTATGACCAATGTTATAAAAAAAACATTATGATAAGTATTGGTATATGAAGATTAATTACTTATTGAGGTATATTTTAGTATATGGAAGAGAGGAGAGAATAAATAAACAATTACACCAATTGCAGATTATATGTATACCTATCGGTGAAAGTTTGTAAGTAAATGTACATGTCTCGAGACGTCTTGGCGATGTAACTAGATGATTATGACGAATTACAAAATTTCCTCTTATTACACGAATTCGTTGCTTTTTTAAAATTGCATTTCGTGTATTTGCGTAAATTGTTCAACAACCATATAAAAATCGAAAGTAAAATGGCAAAGTAGTCGTAAGAATACGTCTATACGGATATATCGATATATGGATAGTACTTATCAAATTCTCGCTGGCTATGCAGTCAGGCCGGTGGACCATCTGATCGCAGGCCTGGATTTGCCATGTTGGTTGTTTATCGACGATGGAATTCAATTCGCCCAAACGAATTCGGCACGATTGCGATAATAAATTACTCAAGAGAAAGGTGTATGTATATATATATATATATATATATATATATATTCGAGGTCTGTTCAAAAAGTATCGCGAATTTTGAATTTTCGCGGGCTACGTATATTCGATTTTCGATTTTTTTGTGGCGTTAGGTTGGTACTCATGTCCTTCACTTATGCTGAAAAAATCGGCCATTTTGAATGTTTAGTTAATTGTTGGCAGCTGTTTTGGTTAGACGTGTTTTTGCTTGTCAAAGAATCAAAGATCAAAGAATCTGTATCAAATTTTGTGTGAAAAACAAAATTAAGTGCGCGGACGCATTCCGAATGTTGATTGTGGCATATGGTGAAACTACCGTGGACCGAAGCAACATTCATCGGTGGTACAAAATGTTCTCAGAGGGCCGAGAAGATGCGAACAACGAAATGCGTTCCGGACGCCCAAGCACACCAACAACAGACGAAAACATTGATGAGGTGAAGAAAATAATATTGGCCAATCGTCGAATCACCGTTAGAGAAGTTGCTGAGGAACTAAACATATCGATTGGCTCGTGCTATTCGATTTTTACCAATGATTCGGGCATGAGACGGGTCGCCGCGAAATTCGTGCCAAAATTGCTCAATTTCGAACAAAAACAGTGTCGCGTTAACATTGCTAAGGAGCTGGTGGACTCGGTCCGCGACGACCCAAATTTGCTCCACAGGTTTATAACTGGTGACGAATCTTGGGTTTATGGTTATGACGTGGAAACCAAAGCTCAATCATCGCAATGGAAGCTGCTTTTTTGGAGTAGGCAAAAATCGAAGACAAGACAAAACACGTCTAACCAAAACAGCTGTCAACAATTAACTAAACATTCAAAATGGCCGATTTTTTCAGCATACGTGAGGGACATGAGTACCAACCTAACGCCACAAAAAAATCGAAAATCGAATATACGTAGCCCGCGGAAATTCAAAATTCACGATACTTTTTGAACAGACCTCGTATATATATAAATGAATCCCTATTTCCCTTGGTCACGCCATAACTTGAGAACGACTTTACCGATTTCATTCATCTTTTTTTTTAAGTTTTCTAATACTCCGTAGAAGGTTCTTACGGAAAGAAAAATTAAGAAAATTGCGCCGAAAATTGGACAATTTCAGAAAACTTAACGACTGTTTAACCTTCGCGCGTTTGACAGTCCGCGCGAAGCAAGCATGATTTAACAGATGCATCGGTCGCCATGTATCGATAAAAACATTCATTTATTCATTTCTTAGTGCACAGTCCATTCGATCTGAACGTTTATCCGGTTTTGAGTTTGGTGAGTGAGTTTTTTGAGAAGTGTTTGTTCATCGCAGTTTGTTCACCGCTATCACGCCTTATATTAAAAGTTTAAGTTGATATCGATTTTTGGTAAGTTTTGATAGACTAACACGTGGTACACATGGATATACAGAAACACTAAGGGAGTCAATTTTTTATTTTCATTTACAATAAACACTATGTTTTTGAAATAATTTTTTTATTATTATTTATTCCAGTTCGAATTGAATATTCATAGCTCAGACAGGACAACGTCTGTCGGGTCAGCTAGTGTTATATAAATATATCGCCGCCGCCGCCGCCACCGCCGCCGCCACCGCCGCCGCCATGTACAAGAGTTCAGGACCGAAAATGACCATAGATGACCGCTGAAGCACCCTTGCATTTGCGGTCATATTCGCCTGACACGGGGGGTTGGCGCGCGAAGCCCGCAGGGGGGCAGATCCCCCCTAGTCTATATATCCCTAGATATATAGAGCCTCCCTAGTAACTATATATATAGACTAGGGGGGCTCTGCCCCCCTGCACGCTTCGCGCGCCAACCCCGCCCCCCCCGTTCCATCTTGCGCCGGCCTACCCCCCCTCGCCCCGGGCTCGCCCCTCAACTCTTGTACACTGCGGCGGCGGCGGTATATTTATATAATATAGAGAGACTAGCGAGACTCTAGCCCCCTGCGCGCTTTGCGCGGCAACCCCACCCCCCATTCTCTCTCGCCCCGACCAAACCCCCCCGCCCCGATACGCCGTCGCAACTCTTGTACACAGCGGCGGCGGCGACGGCGATATATTTATATAATATAGAGAGATATACGTATGCGGATAGACGCATTGATAAATAACATTCTCGTTAGACTTCTGACCCATGTACCCGCAACGACGTTTTGAGAGAGAGAAGGAGAAAGAGAGAGAGTGTCAATTCCTACCGAACTCGACGTTTGAATGTACGACTATAAATTCACACGTATATCGTTCACGCGGTGCATTCAAGTATTTTCAATCATTACAGAAGTGCATTATTCCATGTACACATTTTGCATCAAGATATTGTTCCATTTTTTAATTACAGGAATGACATTCTTACATAGAGCTTGCATCAGAATCAATCATATTTACTTTCAGATATACATTAAAACAAAACTGTCAAATCTTCTCCAGAAATTCCTAATTCACATATAATTGATATTTAAAAAAAACATTTTCACATCAATTCACGAGAATTAGACGACGTTGATGCATCTTTCATTTTCGTTTGAAATTCAAAGATCGCACGGCGTATTTCGAAGACAGACGTCGAATCAGAGAGTATGCCAGATAGAGATCGCCAAATTGGCAAACATCCAAATGCATGAGATTCGAGGCGACGAAAATGGGTCCGGATTGATGTGGCACGTGACGAATGACACGCTGTACGCTGAGACGGGTTATAGACAGACGTTCCCGATCTGTGTGACGGGCAACTGCTCACGCAGGGACTTTGGAATGTATATGCCTGATCGGGGGGACTCGGAATTCGAGAAAAAATGAGGTAGGTTTTCACAATCTACGGAATAGCAGAGACGTGGCTGCTTCGAGAGAGCACTGAAATATAGGCATTTCCCGATGTTTTCGATCTCTACCGCCCCAATTTTTCTACACTTCCGATACATTTTATAGCTTGTCATTTCTCGAAAATAGGTCTCAGAATGATATGAATAAAAACCTAATCATGCAGGATGGTTTTGATAAAAATTAAGATTTTCCCGAGTCATAAACAATGGATTTAAAGAATTATTGAAAAAAAAAATGAATTGTTATGTTTTTCACCTCTTCATGGAGGAGACGTTGTGATCGTAAATACAATGTAACATATTCCGAGTTGATTTACGAGCCCCAAAGGATCACATGTATATATTTTTATTTATTTATTCAAATGTATATTACGAATGATCACCATCGCAGTGGATGAAGGATTGAGTCATAGACGAGAGAGCAGCGTAACAACTCAGTGCATACATTTATGGATATGAAGCGTAACAAACATTAAAAAATCGCGATAGCCTCTGGGGTCATTGCTATTCACCGGCGATGAGCTGTGTCGGAAGCCAAATTTCATTTTTTGAACTGAATATTTCCAACAGTGAATATAACTTTTAATGACTTCAAATTCCAACAGCAAAAGCACATAACGAGACACATTGAATGGCTCACGGCTGTATTGTACAATTCAATTTTTTGTTGTGCAGATCGTTAAATAAAAGGTAAGGTACGAGTACTGTTCAAAAAGTATCGCGAATTTTGAATTTCTGCTGGCTAGGTATATTCGATTTTCGATTTTTTTGTGGCGTTAGGTTGGTACGCATGTCCCTCACTTATGCTGAAAAAATCGGCCATTTTGAATGTTTAGTTAATTGTTGACAACTGTTTTGGTTAAACGTGTTTTGGCTTGTCTTCGATTTTCCCTATTCCAAAAAAGCAGCTTCCATTGCGGTGATTGAGCTTTGGTTTCCACGTCATAACCATAAACCCATGATTCGTCAGTTATGACCATCTGGAGAAAATTTGGGTCGTCGCGGACCAAGTCCAGCAGCTCCTTAGCAATGTTAACGCGACACTGTTTTTGTTCGAAATTGAGCAATTTTGGCACGAATTTCGCGGCGACCCGTCTCATGCCCAAATCATTGGTAAAAATCGAATAGCACTAGCCAATTGATATGTTTAGTTCCTCAGCAACTTCTCTAACGGTGATTCAACTATTGGCCAATATTATTTTCTTCACTTCATCAATGTTTTCGTCTGTTGTTGATGTGCTCGGGCGTCCGGAACGCATTTCGTTGTTCGCATCTTCTCGGCCCTCTGAGAACATTTTGTACCACCGATAAACGTTGCTTTGGTCCAAGGTAGCTTCAGCATATGCCACATTCAACATTCGGAATGCGTCCGCGCACTTAATTTGGTTTTTACACAAAATTTGATATAGATTCTTTGATCCATTTTTTGGAATAGGCAAAAATCGAAGACAAGCCAAAAGACGTCTAACGAAAACAGCTGCCAACAATTAACCAAACATTCAAAATGGCCGATTTTTTCAGCATAAGTGAGGGACATGAGTACCAACCTAACGCTACAAAAAAATCGAAAATCGAATATACGTAGCCCGCGGAAATTCAAAATTCGCGACCCTTTTTGAACAGACCTCGTATATATAAAGATTGAAGCTCTTGTAGAGCATGGTCAGAAGGATTCGAGGACTATATACTATCTTCCTTTTTACTTAGTATAGTATCTATAATTTGAAATTTACATTAGTATAGATATATGTAGCGACGATATAGATCACCTGACCAATACACAAACGCTGACATACCCGAATTGAGGAATAACAAGCAGAGAGAAAGGAGAGCAGTTCGTCTCCGACCATTATTAGGAATACACGTATATATTTTACCAGAGAACACCACCGTGTATTCCCGAGCAGAAATTTGTTCCGGCTGGCCTGATATAGGATCAGGCCCCGATCAGGAATCGACAAGGTTAGCCTGATCAGGCTAACCGGATCACGCCCAGATCAGGGACGGATCATATTCTGATACGGCGTGGGTTATCAGGCTGGCCTTACATTACATATATCAGGGCCGGATCAGGTGCGGCTAAGGCATCCGTGGCAAATTCTGATCAGGCTAACCGGATCACGCCCAGATCAGGGGCGGATCATACTCTGATACGGCGTGGATTATCAGGCTAACCGTAGATTACATATATCAGAGCCGGATCAGGGGCGGCTAAGGCATCCGTGGCAAATCCTCATCAGGTTAACCGGATCACGCCCACATCAGGGCCGAACCATATTCTGATACTGCGTGAATTATCAGGCTAGCCTTACATTGCATATATGAGGACCTGGCTTATCTACCCACTACTGAACGGGAAGCACTTTTTCCGAGTTTTTCAAACAACCGACAATAATATACGCTGGAAATCCTAATAATCAAAGGAAATTATAATATAGTATTTATATTATTATTATTAATATTATTAATATCATGATTATCATTACTACATTAATTTATCAATCGAGAACCTACACCACCTTAAAATTAAATCTACTACGAAGACAATTTTTCATATAATTCACCATCTTCATTTCTGGTGGTTGGACTACTTATAAGATATTCCTAGAAGTAATTCACAAGTGCTCGGTAGAGTAGTGATTACAGCGTTAGTTCGTTAGGTCGGTAGGTAGACAGATAGGTAGGTTTAAGGGAGAACACCACTGTGACCCCCTGTTTTTTTTCACATTTTTCAAGAATTTTCTTTTGTGGAAAAAAAAAGAGATATTCGAAAAATTTGTTTGAGTTTTGTCCCTTGTTTATTAATGTATCAAAAAACATTTTTTTCACATTTTTCACGCCGCATGGTGGCGATGGGGAAGCTTTCATGTCAGGTGCTGTCATTTCCGCGGCACGCAGCAGAACTCTCTTCAACGTCGATCTGAAAAAAATACCGAGTGTTTTCGTTAATAATATGATATTTTGAAGAGAAGTACACAGGGATTTGGAAAAATATTGTTTTAAAAAAAATAGGCACGCCTTTGAAATTAAAGTTAATTTCAAAGGCGTGCCTATTTTTTTTAAAACAATATTTTTCCAAATCCCTGTGTACTTATATTCAAAATATCATATTATTAACGGAAACACTCGGTATTTTTTTTCAGATCGACGTTGAAGAGAGTTCTGCTGCGTGCCGCGGAAATGACAACACCTGACGCGAGAGCTTCCCCAGCGCGACCATGCGGCGTGAAAAATGTGAAAAAAATGTTTTTTGATACATTAATAAACTAGGAACAAAACCCAACAAAATTTTTCGCATCTCTTTTTTTTCCCACAAAAAAAAGTTCTTGAAAAATGTGAAAAAAAACAGGGGGTCACAGTGGTGTTCTCCGTTAAATAGCACAACTCCCGATTGGAGAATTAATTTTAAACGACCGCATTTATCGTTTAAACAACAAAAACGTCTAAAAAATTACTGTTAGTACAGTAACATTTTTTTTCAATATTTTTTGGTTCAATTTGAGAATGGAGTCTAGTGAGAGAGGTTGCAGGTCCGAACTCCGGTGGAGGCCGTTTTTTTTTTGTTGTTAAATATTATTAAATGGGCCAGCTAACAACATACGATGGCCAATAACCTAATTCTCAGAAGATAAATAGATTTTATTCATTTGAAATTTGAAAATAGGAATTCAGTGCCAGATCGAGGCCAGATCGGTGCCGGATCGGTGCCGGATCACGGCTGGATTACGGCCGGATCAGGCCTGGATCCGCAATTCCGTTACATGCCGGATGTGGGCCTGATACGGATCCTGATCAGGGCCGTGCCAGGCTGATAGGGCAGTCTGTCATGGGCCGGATTTATGCCGGACCAAATTTCCGCTCGGGTTTATTCATTATCCCGTAAACCCGGCCATATTTCAATCCTGACATAAATAAAGACATTTAAAACCCTAACAGTTATCAGAAGTGGGATCGGAACGGAAAAAGTTATCGAAAGAACTATTGGTACGGTTATAACGGGTGACGTCACAAGTAATTACGAAGTAATCGGAACGGCTCATTAGTTTGATCTTAAACGTGATCTAAAAGTGTGAAATCGGGTAGTGAATACGTTACTACTGAGTTTAGCGAAAACGGTGCATCGGATCATTTAATAGTGTTTAATTGACTGAATATGCATTGTGCGCAACCGTGTTTCGCAGAAGACAGGCATACGCCCGAGTAGAAATTTGTTAGGGATTGCCTGTTGTCACAGAAGGGCCGGATCAGTTTTAATCAAGGCATCCTTATATAAGGCAAACCTTACATTAACCGAATCAGGGCCAGGAAAAATCGCGCTACGGCAACCTTATATAAGGCAAGCCGGACATTAAGCAGACCAGGTCCGGGAAAGATTCAGCTCAGGCAACCTTATATAAGGCAAGCCGGACATTAAGCAGACCAGGTCCGGGAAAGATTCAGCTCAGGCAACCTTATATAAGGCAAGCCGGATATTGGTGGGATCAAGAATAAATAAGTGGCATCTACGGTAACCTTACATGAGGCTTGCCGTAATTCCACTACAACGGGACCTGACAAGTGGCATCTACGGCAACCTTACATGAGGCTTGCCGTAATTCCACTATAACGGGACCTGACAAGTGGCATCTACGGCAACCTTACATGAGGCTTGCCGTAATTTCACTACACCGGGACCTGTTGAGTGATATCTATGGCAGCCTTAAGCCAGGTATGTCATAATTTCACCATACCGGGGCGTAACAAGTGGCATCCACGATAACCTTAAATAAGACATACCATTATTTTATCATATCAGGGACTAATCAGTGTTTTATGTGGCAGCCTTACGTGAGGCATGCTAGAAAATTGAACCGGTCAATGCCAGACAAGTGTCACAGGTAGCAGCTTTGAATAAGATATGTCATATTTTAATGATATGAAGTTCTGAGGAAGTTCTTCATATTACTCGAAGCAAATGACTAAATTGTACATTTCTACTACTCTTTATGATATACAAATTTTTTTACTTTTCAACGATGAAATAACAAAAAATCTTCTGGTGTCACATAAAAGTTAAATTCAAAAATGTCATTTTTCCGGTACAATAGTCATTTAGCACTTCAACCTTTCAATGGGATAAAGATAGTCCGCCGGTATTTTAACAGTTCATATAGTGTTGTGTAAAGTGTTGCATTGAGGTTATTCAGCAAAAAATATTATACAAAATTATAAAAAATGGAGGACCAAAAGAAAAGAAGACAAAAAAAACTGACTACTCTACGCAGTAAAAGATTCCGCCAAAATACAGGATTATCAGTTGCAGGTACAAGTAGTGAACATCTCGTAGATGAAATTTTATTGGGAACATCAGACACTTCAGAGCAAACAGATTCACAACAATTACCGGATATGAGTTTGAGTGAAAATGTTTCTACATGTCACTCACTAGAAACAACAAGTACAATTAAGAATTTTAACGTTCTTGTGACTCCGGAAAATAAAAATATTGTTCCGAATTTGCTGGAATCTGAATTGATTTATTCAGATGATGAGACTTCATGTGATTATGGATTGTTATGGAGTGATTTTGATAATGATGATTGTGATGAAAATGAAGATGATGGTAATAATGATTTCCATGGTGCCAGTATGGATAAGGATGATTTTTCTGATGTTGATGACTACGATGAACCCAGTGAGATCGACGAACTTCGTGATTCGGCCTTGGCGGGACCAACCATTCCACACACAAAAATTGATGCTATGTTACAAATTCTGAGGCGACGACTACTCCCGAGTTTGCCAAAAAGTTCAAAAACTTTTTTACGCACGAATCAAGCTCAGTATCATATTGAAATTAATCCAGATGGCAGTGAGTTTATATACTTTGGTATTAAAAACCATCTTCTGGAAATTGTAAATCCTAATTTACATGAAAATAAATCGATAGAAGTGATTTTTAACGCTGATGGCCTACAGATATTTAAATCTAGTTCAAAACAATTCTGGGTTATTGTGTGTAAAATTCACATGCAAAACGATATTTACAAAGCTTTTCCTGTTGCTATACATTCGGGTCAACATAAACCACCTAGTGTTGAGAAATATCTGAGTGAATTTATAAATGAAATGAACGATTTGTATGAGAACGGACTGAAAATAATGGAAACAACGTTCAATGTGAAGATCAAGGCATTTGTTTGCGATAGGCCTGCTTGAGCATTCCTTAAGAATATAAAAAATCATGGCGCATATTGGGGATGTGAACGTTGTACAGTTCGTGGTGAGCGAGTAGCAAGACGAACAATTTATCCTATTGAAGGTGAAGATGTACAAGAAAGATCCAATGAATCGTTTAGAAATCAATCTAATCCAGAGCATCATACCGGAATATCTCCACTGTTAAACCTGAAACAAAACATCGACATGGTATTTGTTTTTGTCTTAGATGTCATGCATCTAGTGTATCTAGGTATCATGAAAAAGCTTTTGTTATATTGGATTCGAGGTAAATCAACCACTAAACGCCTCAACGATGCAGTAATATCAACATTAACTAGCTTATTGCTTCAGTTGGATTCACAAATTCCGTGCGAATTTCAAAGGACTACTCGATCATTATCTGATGTTGATAAATTTAAAGCTACAGAATTAAAATTCTTATTGCTTTATGCTGGTCCGGTTATATTCAAGAAAATACTATCTCAACCACTTTATTGTAATTTTTTACTGCTCAGCACAGCTTGTCGTATTATTCGTTCGAGACAATTTGCTGTTCACCATTGGCAACATGCTAAGTTATTTCTTTATGCGTTTGTCAAGTCATCAACACAATTATATGGAACTAAAAGCCTTATATCCAATATGCATAATCTCATTCATGTTGCTGACGATGTAAAAGTTATGCAATGTCCTCTTTCATTATTAACAGCCTTTCCATTTGAAAGTACATTGGGCACAATTAAAAGATTGTTGAGAAGTGGAAATCGTCCCCTTGCTCAAATCGCCAGACGGTTACATGAATCTTTCTTTACTCGTGCAAAAATGTCAACACCAGCACCTAACATAGAAATTTTGCGTCAATTATTGCCAGATAAGAACCGACGAATTGAAGTGAGACGAGTTAAATATAAAGAGTGTATATTAACCACCAGGCGTCCTAACAATTGTGTTTTATTGAAAGATGGTACATGTGTTGGGATTGAAAAAATGTTTTTGCCTACAGAAGCGCGTGACAATGACATTCAGATCAAGGGTTATATTTTACAGAAATTAAAGCCACTATTCACCTATCCATGTGATTCAAGTACTCTAGACATGTGGGTGGTCCAGAAGAATTCAGATGAATTTTTTACTGGTCCTCTTAGTGATATAGCTCAAAAAATGGTTATGTTTGACTTGAGTACAACAAATAAACCAAAAATGTATGTTATGCCACTGCTTCACATGTAAAGATTTTTTCATATTTATTTTTATGACATTAAATACTCGATGGTGTTATGCAAAATCTATCATAATTTTTTATGGTAAAAAACTAAGACATTTACATTTTTAATTGGGTGTTTTTTCAATAAGTTAAGAAAATATTTAAATAAATAGTGTACATATTTGAATGAAAATAGTAAGTGAAGAGTGTTAAGGCAGCAGTTATTTCTAAAAACGTTCAAGGTGAATAATAATGTAATACATAAGCAATACATTTTTTTTTTATTATTTTTGGAAAAACAATGTATTTAGAATTTTATATGAAGTGATGCGTCCAATTTTCACTATCAATTTTATTCATAAAAAAAAAAAATGTTTGAATCTCAACGTTCGTCTTCGTGTGTACACATTGCGTCATCTTGAGAGTGACCTCGACTCGTAAGAACTGAACGGCATGGCATCCGCATGGCTTGCCGCGCCGTTCACACGAGTCGCATTATTGTTCTTTCTCGAATCTTCCGGATTTTTTTCAACGTAAATGGATTTTCTATTTGTGTTCAATAATTGTGAAAAAATAATATTTTTATTTATGTTTTATCTAAATGGTAATGTGGATTTGATTTCGGCCACATTTATCTGTGTGTATACGTCCCGAAGAATAAAAATTCAACCAGCGTCGGTGCACCAGACGCTACGACGTTATCTTCAATAAAATTCATAAAAATTATTTTATTGTGAAATTGGATGAATTGAAGTTTGTAAACAACTTACGGTAAGACTACAGATTTTAATAAAATAATAAATATGTATTTTAAGTACCATTATTCTCTTTTTGTTCGATGATTTTCTTTGAGGGGTAAACTTAACCTCAAAACGTAACCTAAAAAAACATTACCTTTGTCTACAGATTAATATAAATTACAATGATATTAGATTTGATCATATGTGAATATGTTTTTGATCTTTTCATAATTTTTCGTCTAAAAATGTAATTTCAAACACGGATAATTTAACTTAAATCACATACTTTGTTTATTGATAGACATGAGAGAAGCGCAGTATAATTTCACATTAAAAATTCAAATAATTGTCTTTGTATTTTATAGGGTACAATGAGCGTCTCCAAAGTCAAAAGTAAAAAAGAGAGCCTTTATAAATTAGTATGGTTTTTGAAAGATGGTGGAGAAAAAAAAGTCATTGACGTTATTCCACCCTCGTGGATCACTGGGTACGATGAGGAAGAAGAAGTTTTGTTAGTTCGGTTTATGAGTGGTCCCTATACAAATAAGCAATTGAAACTTTTAAATAAAATGATTAAAAATCTTGATGTTTGTGACGAGTCGTGGCAAGAGTACCCAGTCAAATTCCATGGTAGAGCTGGTAAGTTTCTTATTCTTTAATATTTTTACAATTTTTTTTTTATTCAAAAAATGAATAAAAATAAAATTTTTGTAATTGAAAAAAAAACTTTAAAATAATCTAAGTTAGTGATTATTTACTGTTTTTCTGCCACTTCTATAGTTTCTCATATAAATTGTCTCATTTTTTAATTCAATTCAATTTTTATCTACAGATACATACGAAGAGGCTCTGGTAAAGCTTAAGCAATTGGAAAATGTAGAATACGTTTATACGACAGATAATGAAAGTTCTGCTGAAAATTTGGCAAAGAAGGAAACACAGCGCGCCAAGCGAATTCTGCAACGTGGGGACAGTCGATCTGTTCAAAGAACTCTTCAAGATGGAATTTGCGAATTGAGTGATGATGTGAATACACTTCATTCTCGTCACAAGAGGGGTAAATACTTAATTTTTAATTTTATTCATGTATGTATGTATGTATGTATGTAAGAATGTGTGTATGTATGTATGTATGTATGCATGTATGCATGTATGTATGTATATAAGTATGTATGTATGTGAGTATGTATGTATTTTTAATTTTCTATTTCACAATTTTCATATTTGTTATTCATCCTTCCATTAATATCTCTTGTTTTCAATTATTTTTAGTATCTTCTCGTGTTGTGAACGCCAGTTCCAGCTCTGACGAGTTGGAATCTGATGATGACGACACTACAAAGCTTCCGAAGAATATGCAGGGAAGAGATCACAGATCTAGATTCATCTCAGAAAGTTCAGACTCATCACTAAACCAAATTCAGGTCCTCAATATTGCTGCAGACATTCATGAGCAGTTTAGACAACCTTTAATCCCTCCCGAATCGATGAGTGGATCTCCCAATCAGGTGGAATCAGAAAAAAATAGCGATGTGAATCATGAAAAAAATGAACAAACGAATGAAAAAGCAGAAAATTAAGACAAATATTCTGAAACAGTTCTTTTGGATACAAGTAAGTTTACTACTTTATATACTTTTTTTTCATTTCAGAAAAAAAAATTACAATTAATAAATATTTTTAATTCCTATTCCATCATTAGAGGCTTATCATCGCAGTATTTCAAAGCAGTTGGCTGACCTTAAAGGAGAAGTGATTTTAGTTCAACAAATGGTTGCAACTCTATTAAATACTTCAAACGCACCAGAAGTCTTGCCAATATTGGATGAACTTGAAGATAACGATGCCATCAAATTGCCTATTACACTTCTCGACGATTTTAAGCCATTCGATGAAAAATTAAAATCCGACACGGAATATAAGAAAAAATTTGTAAGTGTGCTAAGTATTTTTTAATATTTTTAGTATTAATTTTTCGACAATTGAGTTCAATCAAATTAATAATTTCATTAATTCCGACCACTTTACAATGTTGAACTTGGTGATCATCAATTGCACTTCTTTTCATTTATTTTACATATTAATATATAATTTTTCAATTTTTTTTCTTTCATTCATTATTCAAATACATAATTTTTTTATATATCAATTTATGATTTTTCCAATTCTGTTTTCAATAATCTAATTGAATTTCGTGCAAATATAACATTAATATATCGGTCCAAATGTGATTTCGTAGGTGAAAAACATTTTAAAACGCATAGACCAAGAGGCTACACCTTCCTCCAAGAATCTTGGAGAAATTGTGAGAAAGTATTTATCACGAGATGTAGCTATTGGTTTTACTACTGCAAAAAAAGTGAAGGATAAAGAGATTTTGAAGGACACCACGTTTTACAAACTACTGGAAGGTAATTTTTTTTTTTTTTTTTTTTCGTCCTGGTGAATGAGTCGTTTTGTTTCCGTTTTGTATTATTACACCAATATATTTTTTCGTCGGAGGTAATCTGAATTCATAACAGATACTAATTCTAATTTATTTGCTGAATAAGAAATGTATAATATCACAATACTTTTAGTAATTAATCTTCTATTTTACTTGATTCCAGGGTGTTTCATCAAAATATTTAAAACAACAATGAGTCCCCTTGATGAAAAAAGATTCCAGCAGCTAATGCAATCTGTGATGAACAATGCGAAAGATTGGGAAGGTCAACGCTTGATACGCATGAAGAAGAATTTGATAGAAAATAGGTCAACTTGAAACCAAATCAAATATGGAAGATATAAGAGGACTGGTATCGTTATTCTTATTTTGATAAGTTAATTTTTCATGGTTAAAAGTTTGACGTTTCTGGAAATTAGATCATCCATTATAAAGAATTTTTCTACCTATAAGTTTAATTTTTTTTTTATGCAAGTTTTTTATTTGTTTTAACTCAGTTACTCTTGAGGCGAATCAAGTTAAAAGTAACAAGTAATTGATATTTATTTAAGAGTTATGATTTCATTTCAAAGAGTTTAACTGATCAAAAGTTTATAAAATAATAGACAAGGAAATATTTGTCTACAAATGTATTATAAACGTTTAATATTATGTTCATCGTTCTTTCAGCAATGTTTTGCTAATGTGAAACACAGTGATTTAGGTAAATTCATCTTTGAAGGAAACTAGTACGGTGGAAAACGGTTCATAGAGACTTAATATTTGCTTTTTCATTTTTCATTAAAATATTTTTGTAGTTCTCTAACTATTTCAGTTTAAGACATTTCTATTTTTATTTTTTTTTCAATGTTCATAATTAATGATGATTTTTATATTTTAGTTTTCATGAGAAGTAAAAAATTTTAGTAACGAAAAAATTCTCGTTAAATATAGTTATTTGGGTCTTTATGGACATGTTTTAGAGTTTTCATATTATCTGTTCTCATTAGTATACATTTTTCTATTCTCTATCTACCAGTGCCAATATTTTTTGCTGTGAAACGTTAATTTATTTCATAATTTATTTTATTGATAGATGAAACATTATATAAAAAAAGATTTAATTTAGAAAAATGTTATATTACATTAAGTATTGTAACTGTGAGATTCAATCATTAAAAAATTACTAATTATCCACAGATTATAACTGATTTCATTAAAAAAAAGCCCCATTTAACCCCCAGGCAAACTATTAAGGACCTTGTATGTATCCCTCAATCAGGACCTTATTTTATAGCCTTATCCGGCCCACCCCTGGCATCCCTGAAAGGACCTGAACTGGCTATATTATCAGGTCCAGGTCATGCGCTGCGTTGCATTCGGATCAGGCCCAGGTAAATCTACCTTGTGAGGACCTGACCAAGAAAAGAAGGCAGCCGGACTTGGACCTGGTCATTGCCTTATAAAATTTCTACTCGGGATGGCCGTTATTCTTCGAATTCGTATATGCGTTCAATTTATATACCTTCAGTACGCGACGAAATATAAGTTCGGGTCTCACACGATCAAACCGTTTCAAGGTGAGAACGATTGTGTACAAGTTTTTGCACGATATCCGAAATCTGCGTACATGATCGACAGTTCGTATTATCGTTCCGCGCTGTTTAATAGTTCGCTCGATTTCGTGAGGAATTATTAATATTGGTTCGAGTCGGACTGTACACAAGGAGACGGGTGTAATTTGAAATTGAACGGCGGGTGTGTTGACGACATTTGACGAAACTTGTTATATCTCTGTGTGTGCGAGATATTTCTCTGTGTGGAAGGTGATCCGTGCGATGCCTTAATATGTCCCAGTGTGAGATTTTTGTCTGTGTGTCAACCGTATTATATCTCTGTGTGCGAGATATTTCTCTATATGAGATTTTATATTTTACAAAGTGTTACAAAATATAAAAAGGAAAAGGACAATGGAAAGGCAAACGAGTTTAGAGTTGCGGTTTTGAAGGAAAAACTGCGCTGTTTGTCACTTCCAATACATGGATCGAAGGCGGACTTGATAAGTCGATTAAATGAAGTGGACCCTAGTGGGGAATGGATGAAGACAATAGACGTCACGGAAAATTATGGCGATCTGAATGTCGAGAGAAGAGTGGGCAATACGGGTCATGAGTCTTCGGAGATAGCCGGGACCGTGAGTTTGTGCGAAACAAACCGAACCATGCCGAATGTATCACCGTCGAGCACGACTCACTCACCAGAAATGGCGCGAGAACTTGAGCTTCTACGGAGAGAGAGAGAGAGAGACATTATGCAACGAGAGCTCGAGTTATATCGGCGGGAAAACGAAATGTTGAAAAGGAACGCAAATGTTTATCACGGTACACCGTCACAGCATCCTCTTGTGGTACAGCAGGTTCCGGAGGCGGTACCGATTACGAGAATCAACACCAGCGTAAACAAAATTAGTGATCTACTGAGCGATTTCTGCGGTGAAGACGGCGCTTTTTGGATATGGGAGCGACAAGTGCGTGCTCTGTCAAACACTTACGAGTTAGAGGACAAAATAGCCTGACTCCTCGCATGCTCTAAATTGAAGGGAAAAGCACTCGACTGGTTTTATTCGAAACCAGACCTGATCAATATGAACCTGGATGATCTCTTAGCGGAAATGAAAAGTATGTTCCAACATCGTCCTCATAAATTGGCGTTGAGGAAAAAATTTTAATCACGAGTCTGGAAAAGTGATGAGACTTTCAACCAGTATTACCACGATAAAGTGATACTTGGAAACCGAGTTCCAATTGATCAAACAGAAATAGTCGACTATGTAGTCGAGGGGATTCCAGATTCTCAACTGCAGAATCAAGCGCGTCTACAAAATTTCACATCAGCTGCTGAACTACTTGAGGCCTTCACGAAAATTTCGTCGACGGATACGAAAAATCGGTTGCCTCGTAGCTCGATCGTGAAATCAGAAACGAACGCGGGAAAAATGAGTACGAAGAACACCGAAGCAGATCGAAAAGCAATACGATGCTTCAACTGTAACAAGCTAGGACATCGTACGAACGTGTGCCGCAGTTCGAAGAGAGAAGGGGACGCATGTTTCAACTGCGGTGAGATCGGTCATCGAGCAGCCAATTGCACGAAGCAGTCTCAAGTCAACATTATCGAAAAGGCACTCGCTGAAGACGAATTCCACCGATATATTGAGTATAATGTACACGTATACAACGATTCTTATAAATGTCAATTAAACACGTTGTTTGACACAGGTAGCGCCGTAAGCTTAATTAAAGAACGATACGTAAATATTGGCGCGATGAAACGGTCGGAAGGGACCCATGATAGGTTTCAGGGGATCAACAACAGTACTTTGATCGTACGTGGAACGGTCGATGTCGATCTATTGTTCGATTCCCGCATCAAAGAAAAAGTTTATTTATAGTAAATCAATAGGGAGCCCGTTACTCTTGTCTATAATGCACTAAATTACAGGAGTTATTTTTTTTTAAATTAGGTTCAGTATCATGTACTGAGTGTAAATGAACAAAATCCTCACAAATTAAGTGACTGGAAGTGCCGCCATTTTGAGGAAAACCGTATCGGCCAATATCTCCGTTACCGTGCACTTTAGGGCAAAAATGGTAATGACTTTTCTTGTAGATAATTGAATTTCCTACCTTTTTTTCCAAATAATTTTTTTTATATCACTTACCGTTTATGACTTATACGACTGTTAAATTGTATTTATTCACTTTTTGACCTGTATCTCTCCTAATAATTGTTTAAACAATAAAATGCTAATAACTTATCTTTTAAATCCATAAATTTCCCGCACCTTTTTTTTTAACTTTTTTGTCTAAAGTTAATATTCTCAAAGTTATAACGCGTTTTCATTAGCTTTGCACCCAGTGGCGCAACATTGAACGCGTTGCAACTTTGAGAATATTAATTTTACACAAAAAAGTTTTAAATAAAAGTTGTGGAAAATATATGGATTTAAAAGATAAGTTATTAGCCTTTTATTGTTTAAACAATTATTAGGAGAGATACAGGTCAAAAAGTGAATAAATAAATGTTAACAGTCGTATAAGTCGTAAACGGTAAGTGGTACAAAATAAATTATTTAGAAAAAAAGATGGGAAATTTAATTATCTACAAGAAAGGTTATTACCATTTTTTAGCCTAAAGTGCACGGTAACGGAGATATTGGCCGATACGGTTTTCCTCAAAATGGCGGGACTTCCGGTCACTTAATTTGTGAGGATTTTGTTCATTTACATTCAGTACGTGATACTGAACCTAATTGAAAAAAAATAACTCCTGTAATTTAGTGCGTCACAATATTTCCTATTGATTGTACTATTATTCGTCGTACCGGATAGCACGATGAAGGCCTCAGTCCTTTTGGGCAGAGACGTACTAGCATTGTTTGGCCTAGGATTAAGGGACAACACCACTGTGACGGCTTCAAAAAAACGATTTTTTGAAAACCATTTTTTAAAATATAATACTTTTAAGATTGAAATGCCGTTGGACCCAGGTCGAAAAAATTATTATTTTCGTAGATATTGAATATTTTGTGGAGCGGTGCAGCGGTCCGCGACGCTCGGGGTCCCGCGCAGCTGGGCGCCTTAGGGTCGCCAGGTATTCTTCCCGCCTTTCTCAGGTATTCTTTTGGCTCCCTTCACAAAAACCGGCTATTGTTAGCCGGTTAACTATTGTTATAAATATAGTTTCGAAAAATAGCACTAGGTGGCGATAATTGAAAAAATTCCATGGCAGGTATAGGGATAGCGTCATAGCGTCAGTTTGCGAATAGATGCGACGCAATTCGTGTCTAATCGCTCCGAATGGTTTCGTTTGTGAATATCAAACGCTCCAAATTATTATTTTCAAGTTGAAATGGAGGATAAGAAAGTGTATACGGGGAAAAAGGGAACAAAATGGAGCTATGTGACGAGGAGTCGATCGAAAATTTCGAATCGAAAACCTCCGAACCGTTATAACTCCGAAAACAGTTCTGCAGAGCATGTGAGCACGTCGGCGAAAAAGTTAAAATCATCCGACGATTTAGAGGTCGGTGTTACTAACGATTTCAGTTATCGTATAGTACAACTTTTCACTGCATTGAACATTATATCCACGTTAGTGAAATGTAAAGTGTGTGATCGTGACATAAAATTCACCGAAAAAAGTTTGCGCGGACTCGGGTACAAAATCGAGGTCGATTGCGGCCATTGTGAAAAAGTGTTAATCAATTCGTGTCCTATGATTGACAATGCATACGAAATAAATCGTCGGATCGTATTCAGTATGCGTCTTCTTGGCGTCGGTTTGAATGGCCTGATGAAATTTTGTGCATTCATGGACCTACCGCGCCCCATATTTCAGTCTTTTTACGATCGAATCATAAATTCGATTTTGATTGCCACTAAAGCGGTGAGCGCAATGAGCCAAAAAAAGGCGGCACTTGAGGAGCAGAGAATTTCGTTGGAAAATGGGGTGGCGGACGGAATTATCGTTTCAGGCGACGGATCGTGGCGAAAGCGCGGTTTCAGCTCGCTTTTCGGTATAACATCGCTAATCGGCTGGTACACTAAAAAGTGATTGACGTTATGGTTAAATCGAAATACTGCAAAGCTTGCGAGCATTGGGAAAAAAAAGAAAACACCGCGGAGTACTGGGAATGGAAAGCTACCCATGACGATGAGTGCCAGGCGAACCATAGCGGCTCCTCCGGAAAAATGGAAGTCGACGCAGCTATCGAAATGTTTCAACGGTCTGAAGAGCTCTATGGCACAAAATATAAATATTATATTGGTGACGGCGATTCTAAAACGTTTCTGGGCATATCGAATAGCGATCCATACGACGGTTTCGAGATTAAAAAAAAGAGTGCATCGATCATATCCAAAAACGTATGGGGACGCGCCTCCGCGAAATCGTGAAAAAAAAGGATTGTCTGGCAGAGGAAAGCTCACCGGAAAATTGATTGACGAGTTGAGCACATACTACGGCTTGGCTATTCGGAGGAACAGCGATGATGTTGACAAAATGAGGAAGGCAATTTGAGCAACTATCAAACGTAAAATGTCCACAGACAGTGAGCCACAACATGACGATTGCCCGGAAGGAGCCGAGTCGTGGTGTTCGTGGCAGCGCGCGGTCTCCAATGGTGATATTTCTAAATATCGCCATAAACCGCCTCTTCCTCAGGAAATATTGGAGGCAATTCAGCCAATCTTCGAAAATTTGAGCAGGGACGATTTGCTGCAGCGTTGTTTGGGCGGCTATACGCAAAACAATAACGAAAGGTACAATAAATCAGTTTGGGCAATAGCCCCCAACTGCCAGTCTGGAAGCAAAAGAATCATTGATATTGCAACTGATATCGCGGTATTAGTGTTCAATGATGGCCTGAGAACTCTCATGAAAGTACTGGAGACGTTGCGGATAACCATCGGCCCAAATTGTTTCAACTTTTGCGTTGAGACCGACGCAGCGCGGATCCAGCTCGCGGAGCGCTCGCTCACAGACGCTGCAAAAGAAGCGAGAAAAGCCTTAACAAGTTCGAGGAAAGAATCAGGAGACAACGATATGCTTCTTGAAGGCCAGCTATATGGTGCCGGCATCGCTGATTGGGGGTAAATAATTTTTTTTTCAATTTATAACATAAATTAACAAACCTAAAACTTTGAACGCGTTTTTCTCAAAACCACTTTTTTCAGTGCGGTATGCAGCAGAACTCGAGCACTGTATCAATAAAGGTAGATTATCTAGAGAAGTACATAGGATTTTTTCGATATCTCAATAATTATAAAAGTTATAGTCTATTTTCGACGAGAAATTTTGCTCAAAAACCATTCTTTAATTTCAAAGGCGTGCGTATTTTTACACAATATTTTTAAAACAATATTTTTCCAAATCCCTATGTACTTCTCTTCAAAATATCATATTATTAACGAAAACACTCGGTATTTTTTTCAGATCGACGTTGAAGAGAGTTCTGCTGCGTGCCGCGAACCACTGCGGAGATGACAGCACCGAGAGCTTCCCCAGCGCCACCATGTGGCGTGAAAAATGTAAAAAAAATGTTTTTTGATACATTAATAAACAAGGAACAAAACCCAAAAAATTTTTTCGAATATCTCTTTTTTTCCCACAAAAAAAAATTCTTGAAAAATGTGAAAAAAACAGGGGGTCACAGTGGTGTTGTCCCTTAAAACGCAAGTCAGATCATGAGATCGAGTCGAGCGAGATTATGATCATCGACGTTCATGAGTCAACGGTAGATGTTGTTGATTCGATGATAATAAACACGGAGATCCCAGAAAACGAGTGTTTGAAGCTAAAAGAATTATTTCGAAACGAGTATGTTGAGCCCGAACGTCCGGTCGAACCAAAGGTCAAAGCAGAATTAAAGTTAGTACTACGCGATCAACCAACCGTTTCATTTCTCGCCGCGTAGACTCTCTTATTTCGAAAAATATCAGGTGAGGACAATTATCGACGATCTATTAAAGAAAAGGGTTATTCGACCGAGCGAGTCGGAATATGCATCGCCGATCGGATGTGCGTAAATTTTCGAATTCTTAACAAGCACACCGTTAGTGACAATTACCCCCTCCCGTTAATCGAAGATCAGCTAGACGTGCTGAACGGCAAAAGGTTCTTTAGCTTGCTCGATTTAAAGAATGGTTTCCACCACGGCTCCCTAGAGAGGGACTCGATCAAATACACTTCCTTTGTCATGCCTTTAGGACAATATGAGTATATCAAAATGACTTTCGGTTTGAAAACGGCACCGTTGAAATTTAAAAAATTCGTAAACGAAGTATTGGACAAGCTCATTAAGTCTGGCGATGTTGTGGTGTATCTTGATGATTTCCTCGTTGCGACGGAGACGTTGGAAAGGCATTTTCAAGTCTTGGAACGCGTTTTCGCTTTGCTTGTCAATAACAAGCTCGAACTTCAGATGAGTAAGTGCAAGTTTGTTTTTACGGAGACCGAATATTTAGGGTATACTGTTATACGAGAGGGTATAAAACCAACTGAAGCAGGGTTTCAGTTGCACCAATCTATTGACCGCATTCACGCGGTCAATAGATTTCCTATTCCAAGAAACGTTCATGATCAACGATTCCTGGGGTTGTGTGCATATTTTCGGAAATTTATTGAAGGCTTTTCGACTGTAGCGAAACCGCTTTACGATTTACCCCGAAAAAACGTAATATTCAAGTTTGGCGAAATAGGGATCAAGAGGTTTAAATTGCTTAAGGAAAAACTGATTGCCGCGCCAACATTGGCAATTTACAATCCATGAGATGAGACTCAACTCCATTGCGATGCGAGTAGTTTGGGTTTCGGGGCGGTTTTAGTGCAGAGAAAGGCTGACGCAAAGTTTCATCCTGTGTTTTATTTTTCGAAGCGTACAACGAGTACCGAATCGAAGTATCATAGTTTCGAGCTCGAGACATTAGCAATAGTATATGCACTTAAACGTTTACGGATCTATTTGCAAGGGATAAAATTCAAAATCGTCACTGATTGTAATTCGCTTACCCTTACACTCGATAAAAAAGACATAAATCCGCGGATAGCTCGGTGGGCACTTGAGCTGCAGAGTTACGATTACGAAGTCGAACATAGAGCAGGCAGTCGGATGGCTCATACCGATGCCTTGAGCCGCGCAACAGGAATATTAGTCGTCGAGGATAATCCTTTTGAATTGAACTTGTCTCTAGCTCAAAACCAAGATCCGAAAATAAAAGAGTAGCGTACCAGGCTCGAGAAGAGCGAAGATAGTTCATTTGAGATGTGTAACGGTTTGGAAACCGGCAAATCTTCGCCCCTGGCGTGCGAGTAGTCATAAGAAATTAGACTAAGTCTTGTTGGACACATGTCATGTTATATGTGATTTTTGTTATGTATGGAATACAAGTAACGACTATTTTAGAATTATTTGACTGATCTATTTAAACGGGCTGTTCAAGGACGGACAGAGGTCAGGCGGGCCGATTGTAGTATCTATAATTTGAAATTTACATTAGTATAGATATATGTAGCGACGATATAGGTCACCTGATCAATACACAAACGCTGACATACCCGAATTGGGCAATAACGGGAAGAGAGAAAGGAGAGCAGTTCGTCTCCGACAATTATCAAGAATACACGTATATATTTTACCGGAGAACACCACCGTATATTTATTTATTATCCCCTAAACCCGACCATATTTCAATCCTGACACAAATAAAGACATTTAAAACCCTAACATTAGTTTTTTTTAGCCGAAGCATCCTTAATATGTTCTTCACTCATATTACTACTTACTCGTATGTCGAAGGTCAGCAAATAACAGGACATAACACACATTATTTAATACCCGACGTTCTATGGATCGAGCCGTTTGTTTGCTAGCAGTCACTAGAAATATATATATCTCTTTCTATTATTCAATCATCTTGCCGCCGCCACCGCCGCCGCCATGTCAATAAACCAGCCACGGGCGGGGTTTGTTTGGCTTCGATTGGGCTTGGGTTGGTATATCGGCGTTGGGATGGCAATAAGGGGGGAAGGGGGCAGCGCGCAGAGGGTAACCCCCTAGTTGATATATATAAAACATAAAACGATACAGCGAAAACAGTTACTTTCACACGTCCGAGCTTTTAACGTCGGGAACTCGGAAATGTATAGGAAAGTGCGAATGAGCGGCCGTTGAAGGGATTGCAGCTCTCTGAGGGTAAGGGGAGGTTTGGGTCAGACACGTGAGTGCTTTTCGCAAAGTGTTCACGCTAGAGTCATGCACACGATTCAGCGAATTGGGGCGTAACCAGCTGGTGCACCGTGCACTACATTTATTTTCTCAAATCTCTCTCTTTCTGTATCTCTCTTTTCTTTCATAATTCACAAGTATCCGACACTTTGACTTTCAGATGAGCTTAAATCGCGTATACGAGACACAAACAATCTTTACAAACAAGCCAGGCATTCCAAGAGTTTCGTCGGCCTACGGGGTGTATCATGAATTGCAGGATCGAGTTCCCACGACCTTCAGCGAGCAGAAAATGAATATCTCAATGCCAAACTTACTGCTATAGATGATCCAACTCGAATGTGGATGGAGCATGATAATCTTAGTCTGGTTAAATCGGACTTGTCGTCCTCTTTTCTTTTTTCCTCTCCAAATCAGCTTAACACTCGTTGTGCCTCCATTTCGGGTACTCTTCCCTCTCTTTCACTGAATTCTCTTGGAGCATCTATTTCACCGTAACCGATTACCACTTTTTTTTTATCTCTCCAGTATCACCGTAATTAGTGGCTCAGCACCTTCAATCACTCTCATCTTCTTCTCTTAGTGCTGGGTCTGCCGATATCTCTCTTTACTATGTATTAAATTATCCCGGTACATCTATCGCTCTTCATCTTTCCTCAATTTTCAATCATTTCATCCACCATTTTTATTTCCCTACTCAGTGCAGAAGATCCTTTATACGAACTCTATTCAAGGTGAAAACCCCGCACGTCGTCCAGCACTAGGCCAATTGCTATACTTCCAGAATTATTTAAACTGTTTGAGCGTATAAATCATGAACAAGTCACTCGCTTCGTCGTTCGCAATAATCTGCTTGATCCAAGCAATCGGAATTTCGTTTAAATTTCAGTACGCAGTCTGCACTGCTTCGAGTCTCGGGTGTTGATGCGGGGATGCTTACGAGCTGGATGATGTTTGATTTTAGCAAGACTTCTGATACCGTGCCCTTTTTTTTTGGGAAAGCTTAAAACTTTAGGCTTCACTAATACTGCTAACGGTTCAATTCTCATCTAACTAGCGGACACAAGCAGCTATGGACGATGAAAAGCATTACTCTAGTTGTCTTAGAACAATGATGGGAGGACCGCAGGGTTCCATTCTAGATCCTCTTATCTTCACACTTCTCAATGACATAGGTAAATATATTTACTGGCTACACCCAGATTTATCTGCTCTGTCTACCCTCTGATCTTGACGAAGCAATATCTAAGGTATCGCATGATGTGAATGTCATGTCAATTTCGGCAACTCCAACGGGTTAGCCCATCAACAAATCTAAAGCTCTAATTCTCGACAGCGACGCCTACCTACCCAATATTAAGTCATTCGACTTACCACAACTATCCATTACTGACAGCTTTGAACCGTACGTATCGGATGTTCGCAACCTTGAGGTCCTTTGTACAGCCAATTTTTCTTGGAGCAACCACGTTCGATTTGTCTCTCAACAAATTCATGCTACTCTACATGAGTTCAAATTTCACAAAAATGCGCTCTTGACTGACTTTAGAAGCAACTCATCACTGCTCTTGTCTTCCCTCGTCTTGACTCTTGTTGCCTAGTCTTTCATTACCTTACTGAGAAAGTAAACATCAAACTGCAAAAGCTGATTAATTTTTCAACCTGATTTATCTTTAACCTCCAACGTAACGAGCACATCATCCCTTATCAACGTAGTTCAGGTTGGCAGTCAGTTAAGAACAGACCTTTTTATTTTATCGGTATTACATCTCATCATTTACTTCATTTGCCTTCTCCATCCTACTTACTATTAGTCGATCTTTTACCACTAGTTGTTCATGTTACGAGACGCTCAACGCGTCGTCCACTCTCGACTTTAACGTTTTTCATTCCCACTCATCGTACCACCATCAATCATTGGTCTTTTCGCTTATCTGCTTCCTATTTCTGCCCCCGCCCCCAATGTTTTCAAAACGCGTCTCTTTTTATTTCTTCTCCACTCCGAAGAGAAGTACTGAGGTGTCTCCCTTGTGAATGACGAAAAGATGATTCGAATACACACGTCTAAATATTGTCCAATCGCCGAGCGCTTTCTCAAAGATGGAAAATAGCGCATGCGAATATGTCACGGAACGGAACGCTCATGTACATCGATCGATAGGTAGAAGAATACGAGAGAGAATTTTGTCTTTTCTCGCTCTCTTTTGCTCCGGGACCGTCACAGGTGACACACGTTCAATCCATCAACCGTGAGTCTATCACACCAGAACCGTCTAACCACCATTTCGACGTGAAGAGGCGTTCATAATTACAAAGTCTAAGATATTGGAAAGGTCGTCCAATTATCATCTGAAATATCCGTCGTGGAAAAATTGATAAATACACCGAGGTCTCGGAGCAAGAGAAAGAGACAACGTGGGATACTTGACCGTCCAAACAAAGTGAAAAGATGAGTAACAATATATATAACAGCATTCGAATCACACCGATCGCTCATCAAACGAGAGAACTATAATAATTATTCGATCACGATTTAACATTATTTCACATCCTCGGTGTGTGTCTGTGAGTGCGAGAGCGCGTGAGAAATTGTATTGTGATATTGAAATGTTGAATTTTAATTGTGATAATCTGACTTGTCATTCACACCGATATCTCAAAATATAATTGTTTGCGAATTATTTTAATACATCTGTTCTCAGTTATTATTATTTTTCAATTATACAGGTTTCTCATCAGCCATATAAAACCTTTATCTCACGCCCTCTGATTTTGATGAAGCGAAAAAACGGTTTCAAACAAACCCTTAAAGTTGCACATGTCAAGGGTCCATTTTGCAGTTTCACCTGTAAGCAGTGCGTCAATTTGGATGAAACAAAAATAAAAATGTTTCTTATGCAAAGAAATGCAGAGCCCAACAGATAATGGAAAACAAAATATTTGAAAGGGTTGAAACACGCTTGGACATCTATCTCTTGCACTCCACTTTGAAAACTTGCGGATTGATTGCAATGAAAATTATATTATTTTAGAGAGGAAATAAAATTAAAGTTCACGTACTTCCGTGTTTGTGCAAGAAAACAGTTTTGAAGAAGCAAACTATCCCTAATTGAGTTTCTACATTCCAGTTGTATCCTTGTCATTTAAAATATCAAATTCAAATGCCCATACGAACTGTTCTCATCAAGCTAAAATGAACGATTCACCATGTTTTAATTAGCATGAATACTTAAGGGGCGAACCACCCTTTCCCTTTAATAGATATTCAAAATTTGCCGAACCACTGCCAAGACATTTAATGATGCGACGAATTTCTTGCTCAGATAAATTTCCGAATGTATGAAACGCATAATTAAGAGGGCATACTATACTTCATTCGCTAACACTTCGTTTTCTTATAACATTTCCCTTGCTTTTTCACACGTCGCTGCAGGAGCAAATTTCCAATAAGCATTACTGCTCACTCAATTGAAATGCTCTATGGAATTGACTACTGACCAATCAATCGAATATAGGAAATGTTTGTGAGCTATCCTCCGTACAACTAAAGATTTATCGATTGCCTCGTAAATCGTATGAGCCACGACACGAAGGATATATGTGTATATATAAAGGCAATGCCAGTGGCAGAGATCACGAACCATATACATTATATATATATGTATATCGTTGCAAGTCTAACGCAATCTCGTCAGGGTCGATTCAACGCTCTCACCTGTACAAAATTGCCTAAGAGGGAAGCGCGGTAGCTAGTAACGATTTTGCCAAGTGCTTCGACGCAATCTAGCGAAATCGAACCGGGGCTGTTGCTCTAGTAATGCCAGCAGCCTCCTGTGTATATTCTCGATCTGTCGGTACGCACACATTTTTACCAGGTGCGCAGCTATCTAGCCATTCACTGTCACGAAGAAAATCTAATGGATATATATATACAGGGTGTTAGCTAACTTATAGTGTTCCCTTGAATGGCGTATAGATCGTCTCCTTTTTGAGCAAAACGCACGTAGTAAAATTGTGGTGTGATAAAAATTGACCTAGATATCCGTATTCAAAGTCCGACGCTGAGCAAACAATGGCATGGTATTGTTCACGCAACGAGTTAGATAGCTATAGGGGCGCGGGTTCGATCCCAAGTCTCGACATTGTTTTCTTTTTTTTTTTTCCCGATTTCTTCTCAGAATATAATACGAATGTCGAATGGTGTTTTGGGGAATGTTTTATTATTTAACAAAATGTTTATTTATTGGTCTAACTATTCGCAAATTTTTTTTTTTTTCGATTTTTTTTTCACTCATTTTCTAAAAAAAAATGCCTTAAGCAAATGGGCTGACATTTTAACGTTGATCCTTTCGGCTGTTGAAACGATGAATGACTTAATTGATGAAGTCGTGCATAAAAAGATTAAAATGCAGGGAAATATTTATTTGCCGTCAACGTAATGAAATCGTTTATTTACTGTAAAGAAAAAAAAAAAAATTCTCTTTCATCGTAGTGGTCCAGATATGCTTAATAAGCTGTCGGTCAACGCGGTGAAAGAGAAAACATTTTTTTTTAAATGAATTTTTTTTTTTAATGACAGGTATCGAGACTGCAAGGTACACGTTCCCTTGCACCACAAGAGATAAAACCAATATCAGAACTCATTTAAAAAATATAACAATATTAAATGGAATGCGAAAAAATGAGCACGATAATTGATTTCATCTCCTACATAAAAAAAAAAAAAATCTGCAACTCGTCGTTTCCGGAAACAGGTATCGAGACTGCAAGGTACACGTTCCCTTGCATCACAAGAGATGAAACCAATGTCTGGTCTGATTTTAAACATATCACAATATTAAATGGACTGTGAAAAAATGAGCACGATAATTAATTTTATCTCCTAGATAAAAAAAAAATTCTGTAACTCGTCGTTTCCGGAAACAGGTATCGAGACTGCAAGGTACACGTTCCCTTGCACCACAAGAGATGAAACCAATGTCAGAAATCATTTAAAAAATATAACAATATTAAATGGAATGTGAAAAAATGAGCACGATAATTGATTTCATCTCCTACATAAAATTAAAAAAACTGCAACTCGTCGTTTTCGGAAACAGGTATCGAGACTGCAAGGTACACGTTCCTTTGCACCACAAGAGATGAAACCAATGTCAGAACTCATTTAAAAAATATAACAATATTAAATGGAATGTAGAAAAATCAGCACAATAACTGATTTCATCACCTACATAAAAAAAAAAAAATTCTGCAACTTCGTCGTTTCCGGAAACAGGTATCGAGACTGCAAGGTACACGTTCCCTTGCACCACAAAAGATGAAACCAATATTAGAACTCATTTAAAAAATATAAAAATATTAAATGAAATGTGAAAAAATGAGCACGATAATTGATTTCATCTCCTACATAAAAAAAAAAAAAAAATCCGCAACTCGTCGTTTCCGGAAACAGGTACCGAGACTGCAAGGTACACGTTCCCTTGCACCACAAGAGATGAAACCAATGTCGGGTCTGTTTTTAAAAATATCACAATATTAAATGGAATGTGAAAAAATGAGCACGATAATTGATTTCATCTCCTACATAAAAAAAAAAAATTCTGCAACCCGTCGTTTCCGGAAACGGGTATCGAGACTGCAAGGTACACGTTCCCTTGCACCACAAGAGATGAAACCAATGTCAGAACTCATTTAAAAAATATAACAATATTAAATGGAATGTGAAAAAATGAGCACGATAATTGATTTCATCTCCTACATTAAAAAAAAAATCTGCAACACGTCGTTTCCGGAAACAGGTATCGAGACTGCAAGGTACACGTTCCCTTGCACCACAAAAGATGAAACCAATATTAGAACTCATTTTATAAATATAACAATATTAAATGAAATGTGAAAAAATGAGCACGATAATTGATTTCATCTCCTACATAAAAAAAAAAAAAAATCCGCAACTCGTCGTTACCGGAAACAGGTACCGAGACTGCAAGGTACACGTTCCCTTGCACCACAAGAGATCAAACCAATGTCGGGTCTGTTTTTAAAAATATCACAATATTAAATGGAATGTGAAAAAATGAGCACGATAATTGATTTCATCTCCTACATAAAAAAAAAAAATTCTGCGACTTGTCGTTTCCGCAAATGGGTGTCGAGACTGCAAGGTACACGTTCCCTTGCACCACAAGAGATGAAACCAATGTCAGAACTCATTTAAAAAATATAACAATATTAAATGAAATGTGAAAAAATGAGCACGATAATTGATTTCATCTCCTACATAAAAAAAAAAAATCTGCAACACGTCGTTTCCGGAAACAGGTATCGAGACTGCAAGGTACACGTTCTCTTGCACCACAAGAGATGAAATCAATGTCGGGTCTGTTTTTTAAAATATCACAATATTAAATGGAATGTGAAAAAATGAGCACGATAATTGATTTCATCTGCTACATAGAAAAAAAAAAAAATCCGCAACGCGTCGTTTCCGGAAACAGGTACCGAGACTGTAAGGTACACGTTCCCTTGCACCACAAGAGATGAAACCAATGTCGGGTCTGTTTTTTAAAATATCACAATATTAAATGGAATGTGAAAAAATGAGCACGATAATTGATTTCATCTCCTACATAAAAAAAAAAAAAAAATCCGCAACTCGTCGTTTCCGGAAACAGGTACCGAGACTGTAAGGTACACGTTCCCTTGCACCACAAGAGATGAAACCAATGTCGGGTCTGTTTTTAAAAATATCACAATATTAAATGGAATGTGAAAAAATGAGCACGATAATAGATTCCATCTCCTACATAAAAAAAAAAAAATTCTGCAACTCGTCGTTTCCGGAAACGGGTGTCGAGACTGCAAGGTACACGTTATCTTGCACCACAAGAGATGAAACCAATGTCAGAACTCATTTTAAAAATATAACAATATTAAATGGAATGTGAAAAAATGAGCACGATAATTGATTTCATCTCCTACATAAAAACAAAAAAATCTGCATCTCGTCGAGTGAAAAAAAATCGAAAAAAAAAAAATTTGCGAATAGTCAGACCAATAAATAAACATTTTGTTAATTAATAAAACATTCCCCAAAACACCATTCGACATTCGTATTACATTCTGAAAAGAAATCGGTGAAAAAAAAAAAAAAAAAAAATTTCGAGACTTGGGATCGAACCCGTGCCCTTACAGCTATCTACTCGTAACTCGTTGCGTGAGCAATACCATGCCATTGTTTGCTCAGCGTCGGACTTTGAATACGGATATCTCGGTCAATTTTTATCACACGACAATTTTACTACGTGCGTTTTGCTCAAAAAGGAGACGATCTATACGCCATTCAAGGGAACACTATAAGTTAGCTAACACCCTGTATATATATACATATATATATATATATATATATATATATATATATATACACACACATATATATATATATATATATATAGAGAGAGAGAGAGAGAGAGAGGAGGAGGAAAGAGCCGCCATTCGACACGTTGACTCCTTGCCTCTATACGCCGATACGTTTAAAGGAACATGTCCCTTCTCTCTTTTACGGCGAAACGAATGTTTCTCGCTGCTTTGACTCCTTTCGGTTTACCGAAGGGACACATATACTAGAAATAAATTGTATGCCTCTTTCCAACCTGAACGAATCCGGAACGGCGACAATGACATATGGGCAATAAAGGTACAGTTGACAGTTAATTACCCTGAAAGGAGTTCCCGGAAAGCCATGCTTAAGAATAGGGGAGGGATTAAACATCTCTTGCTCTCATTCACAATCTCTCACACAATCTCATCTCTCTCGAATTCGACCGAGCCCCATTCGTATTTAACTCCGTCTCATCATCTTCGTATTCTTGTGATCTACAATAAAACGCCGCATATTTTAATTAATGTTTGTACCATCATAAACGATTGAAGATACTCCAGCATTGGGACTTCTCTTCTATGTACGTCTGAATCCATTGGTTGAACGGAATGACGTCCCTTCCGCATGTGGACTGGCGTTGCATTTGCACTGAGTCACGCCCTGACAGATATTTCAGAGTGTAAATCGCGCGATAAAATGTTTACGCATACAAAATTTTACATATTGTGAATTTGCTGTTCATTTGCCATGGAATGCACCGTACGCATATGTAATCCGGGTGCTCCATCCCCTTAACTTTCTGGTTTCGTCTTCAAGCTTTTGCTGAAGGAGCTAGGGCGAAAAGTGTGCCGAGGTCAATGGCATGGCTGTGGTATACATGGGGGAAAATGTTGAAGGGTTCGTGGACGAATAAGTGGATCTAGCACTCGGCGAAGAAGACGAAGGCGATGAGCGAATAAAGGGCAGAAATCCTCCGAGACTACTTAAATCTGTATTAGCTCTCTATACCCCGGCAGTCTCTTGTGTTCTCTCTACTTGCATGTGCCAGAACTTACTTTCGTATATAAATCTAAGTATGTTTTCTTTTCTCAGAAGTATACGTCGTCGATATTTTCCATGACAACTCAACCATTTGTCCGAACCTCTGGGAATCGGTTCATTCTTTTTTTTTCTATCATTTTTGTAACTTTAAAACGCAATTGCTAACGACACCGCGTCTACGGTCGTTGCAAGAAGAAATCATTTCCCATTGATACCTGGATGTGCTATGATTATCCATAAGTCTCAAGGGTCTTACAGCGAGATTGTTTATGAATATAACAGAACACATTCCATACAATTATTATGTGTAGCCCTATCGCGAGTAACAAGTATTGAAGGCTTATACATATATACACGTAATAATGATCTAAAATTCTACCACGGTAGACGAATTGATCCATCAGTTGTAGAGTTGCATGAAGAATTTAAAAGATTATCGCTTAATACACTCGAGACACTCCAAGGATTACGATCAAAGTTCATAACATCAAGAAAGGGATTATCGTTATTCACGCTGAATTGTCAAAGTCTCAGAAAGCATGTCCCAGATCTACAAGATTCGATCGTAAAAAATAGTAATTTCTTATTATTGAGTGAAACATGGCTTAGTAATGAAGAAACGTCGACATCCCCAACTTTGATTGTATTGTCCACTTCAAACGTAATAATGTTAGAGCTGGTGGTGCAGCTATTTATCAGAATAGAGATTCATTTCATGTTATTACATCTCGCATAATCGTTAGGTTGAGGAATAAAACGGGACTTGGTTTTGGTCAAGACGATATTAGCGATTTATGTGCGGCACAAATTGTTATGATGGATGGAAGGATGGAGGGGATTGGTCATGATCTTTGTATATATTTCTCGAAACCAAAAAATTCACAATATCATACGATTTTTACACGATTTCTACTAGGAGCAAATTTACATAAACTTCCATTAACTTTAGCAGGGGATTTCAATGTTAATTTTGCCAAAGCTGAATCATTGCCAATCATAAATTTTCTCCAAAATGAATTTCAGTTGATCATGAACAACCACGCAAATGAACCTACTACAAGGTATGGCACGACTATAGATGCAGTGTTCTGTAGATATCTTGAAAACATGACATCTAAAACATTCATTTCATACTTCAGCTATCATCGACAGATTGTTAGTTTCATCGAATCAAACGCAGCAACGAGTGCTACTATAACCAAAGTAACAGATGAAGCAACCAAATAAAAATTTTAGAAGAAAATCAAAAGCTACTTTTCCTGTTATTTTATTTTTATTCTCCACGCCACTATCCCACACGGTATTCTCAAGATGTTGGATGTTTCACATCTACCAGGCGTCCCATAACGACTCCATTTTTTTTCTGCTTAAAGTTTGTAGACTTTTCTTCAAATACTGAATTTTATAGAGTGGGATGGCCGTGGAATGACAAATAAATTGAGGGTACAATTTTTAGTTCTTTTTTTTTGGATCCCAAATATTGTTTTTCAAAAGCTTAAATGAAACTGGCGTAATAACAATTCCATAGTATTTCGAGCTACGATCAGTAGTTTTTCAATTTATTGTATGTTTCCAACCCGATTCATGATTTCACAATTTTGTCTTGAGTTTTTCCGTTATCCTCTATTTTTTTCGTATATTTTGCTATACATATATGGAAATGATTTTTTTCAAATATGTCGAGAACCATCGGAGTTGAAGCGCTGTAATTTGCTACAGCATCACGTCGTATTATGCATAATCAGATGTGAAAATGCCAGACGAAATGAAAATTTGGTGCCAGAAGGCTAGGTAAGAATTGGTGGAATGACCCATATGTTTATATATAAATATAACATATTTATATATACATTATACATACTATATTGGACTATGTATATAGTATCATATTCATATCTGAATATGCTATACATGATAGTAGGTGTTATTTCCTTCACCCTGAAGCTCTTTCCTCGCGTTCGAGAGCTGTCGGGAAAGTTCAACGAGGTCTTACGAGAAATGGACTTTTTGTATATATATGCGCTATGTTCATTTGCAACGAATGCACAAGAAAGGAAACTAGAGAAAAAGAACAAGTGTAGAAAGGACATTTACCGTGGAATATCGAGTTAGTAGGAGGCCGGATTGTTGGCAGTGAAACTCTGGCGGGATAAAGAAACAAAATCGAAAAGGTAAATTATTCAGCCCTGGAGGATTTTCATGAGTCTTATCGAATCTTCTACCCAATGGTCGTGATTGAACGACTTATTCACACAAATACTTCAAAGTGATTATACTCTTTTTTTGACACGTAAAATTCGAGATCTAGCGGCATTTATTTATTCGAATAAATTGCATGTTCTTGATGACCCAGTATTATCCCAGAACACAAACCGCATAATTTTTCTCCTATAAAAAAGAGCGTTAGTTTCTACAATTCGATTAATAACAATAACTATGAAACTGAAAATGAACTTAATTTTGACTGTGCCTGAAATATCGTTTCAATGTATATTTTAGTTAACTTGTATGTCTCAATATTTTCAGCGACCTTTTTACAACAGTTAACACCTGCTATTCAAGTTATTCTATAATAACTTCAACCTAATGGTAAACGGGAAAAAGATGTAAACTGATCGTTGCCTATTGCATCGTAATCCTTTTGCTGCATCTGCGATCAATGCTCTACTAGAGTGATAAAATTGAGTTTCATTATCTGACAGAGGGGCGTCTGGAAGTGTGAAAAAAGTTATGAGTAAGCAACGTGGAAATGCTCGATTTATTTTAAAAAAGTTTTTGATGGATGGGAGTGAGTGACATCAGCATTGGATCGGATATAACGAGTCGATTATACGAAACTGTGAAACGATACAAAAAATGTCTTAGCGAAGTAAAATGAATGGAATGACGGATGAAGACGAGAAGGGTCTCGTTATTGCAATTTTCCCGCAATTCACACGTTATTGACGCGTCATATGTGAACAATTTAATTATCGCGACATCAGAAAAATCCGTAAAATATAATTGCATGGATCAGCTTGGGCGGAAAAAAAATTTCTCCAGCACGTAACACGTGCATAACGTACATGGTGATATCACATTAGAGTTAGAAACAGTGGCGGGGCAATGGAATGAGAAGCGTCGAAAGCGAAGTGGAGATTGAGGCTGAATTAAAAGAAAGTAAAAGAAAACGAGCGACAATGGAATGGGAACAATTTTCGTGAAATTTGTAAAGTGAAAGAATAAATTGGGATAAAACAGTCCTTCCATAGGAGAAAAAGATATTTCATATATATTACGTGGACCAGAGGTATTTCTATTTCTAGTACCTAATCTGTTATGCTGGTAATCATAAAATTATTCGTGCAAAATATCGAAATAACTAAGGTGACAATTATTGAAAATAGCATCCTTTTTCCGGACTAAACAAAACAATGAGGTACTAGAAGATATATTTGTCTATGAACAAAATTATCATAAGTAGTACTCTACGACATTTTTATTGACTCGAGTGAACCCGAATGAATGCCTTTAACATCTCCCAACAAATTGACTTAATTTTTGAATTATTCTTTTAATTAATTAAATTAATTGATCGATTAAATAATTAAATTTCATTAATTATCTGTTAATAATATTTATTGCTTCCGTTTAAAAAAGATGGGCATGATAATGAGGGTGGACGTTGAACTGTGAATGTGTACGTTATACTATATTGCAACTGACGGCTAGATGCTTTTTATCTAATTAAAAACATTTATTGAGACTGAAATATAATCGATTGACATGAAGTAATTCCGTCTGTGACGTTCATCACAGTCATGATCATAAAAGAAGGGGACTGTGTGAGAATGAATATAAGAGATCTTCAGACACTGTCTTTTTTCTCTTTTCCTCTATCTATCTCTATCTCGTTGTCCACGAACCTCCCCGACGAAAAGAGGACATTGAGACAAATCTCACTCTTTTCTCGCCCACGATGAAAATATTGGCCAAGATTTCATTATAGATAGACGGGGAGCATATTGCCGTTCTCTCCGTAAGCTTTTTCGTTTTTCTCCATTCTCCTTTGCCTGACTTCTTTTCTCTACTGTCTCTCGAGCCACTCAGAAAGTCAACCTTCCCACATCGATGTCTTTCTTCTATTTAGTTTCGTTCTGTCTTTTTTGCTTGTCACCTCAACGGAAACTGCGCGGCGCAATCTTGAGCGTCGTTATTTTTTCGAAAGTTCAATTTTATTGGAACCTCGCTTATCGCAATTCTGAATATTCTCACGTGATTATCACATCTTTTATGAATTGCCGTTTGCCTCAATAATGAAATATCGATTTCGTGAAAGTAATTACTGGATATTCACGCTCTGTATTGATCGACCTTGTAAATGGATTATAATTAATACGAGCGAATGCGCATTGTTTCACTGAATATTTTAATTGTGAATTTTTTAATCGAACATTCATCGAAGCACTGAATTTAATACTGGAGTATCCATACAACATCTAAAAAGAGGCTTTCTCAATTTTAGTTTCTCCATAGAGGAAGCGTTGTGAATCTAGTGCAATCACATCAGAATGAAATCGTGATCGAAGGTGACTTACGAAAAGTAACCAAACGTTGTAATATACATTTCGGCATAGTGAATTTTTAATCTGAGGATTTGTTCACAACTACAAAAAAAAAAATATTGGGCAAAACAGGTGCTACGGGCGTAATCGCAACTGACTTTCTTGTTACATTTAATACTGGCGTGAAGTTGTTGTAAAATTACTGGGGTAAAACTACGACCGATAGAGTAAAAGAAATTAATTTCATAACTCAATAACATTTTTTCAAAAATGTTGAACATTAAGGGATAACACCACTGTGACCCCCTGTTTTTTTCACATTTTTCAAGAATTTTTTTTTGTGGGAAAAAAAAGAGATATTCGAAAATTTTTTTGGGTTTTGGTCCTTCTTTATTAATGTATCAAAAAACATTTTTTTCACATTTTTCACGCCGCATGGTGGCGCTGGGGAAGCTCTCGCGGCAGGTGCTGTCATCTCCGCGGCACGCAGAAGAACTTTCTTCAACGTCGATCTGAAAAAAATACCGAGTGTTTTCGTTAATAATATTATATTTTGAAGAGAAGTACATAGGGATTTGGAAAAATATTGCTTAAAAAAAAATAGGCACGTCTTTGACATTAAAGTTAAATTCAAAGGCGTGCGTATTTTTTTTTAAACAATATTTTTCCAAATCCCTATGTACTTCTCTTTAAAATATCATATTATTAACGAAAACACTCGGTATTTTTTTTCAGATCGACGTTGAAGAGAGTTCTGCTGCGTGCCGCGGAGATGACCGCACCTGACGCGAGAGCTTCCCTAGCGCCACCATGCGGCGTGAAAAATGTGAAAAAAATGTTTTTTGATACATTAATAAACAAGGAACAAAATCCAAAAAAATTTTTCGAATATCTTTTTTTTTCCCACAAAAAAAAATTCTTGAAAAATATGAAAAAAAAACAGGGGGTCACAGTGGTGTTATCCCTTAAGCCACGAAATACGAGACGTAGCGCAGTGTTACGAAAAGTGATCATGAGATGGCGTTCCGTGACATGGACACGCAAGATTTTCAGATATGGGAGGTCAAGACGCGTGTGTTCAGTCTAAATTCAGATCGGGCGCAATTTTGTACTATTCAGTGTCGCGGTATCGACTCGGGACAAGTACACTTCCTACCATACCGACACAACGATCTATATTCTTCGGTATTTTTCAATTTTTCAACTGGCTGCACTAATGTACACTAGACGTGTACCGAGTGTATTTGTACCCTTTTTGTCATCCGAAAGCAACAGAGACAGAAATGCACTAATTGTAAGTGTACACTAGAGAAGCCAGATAAGAACGCTAATGGCTGTGAGAGTCAATTTCCTTATTCAACGAACTGTTATTAAAAGGTCAGAAGAAAATAACATATACGTGAATAGAAATATCAGTAATACACAGCATTAGAAAAAATAACCATTGGGCAGATAATTGCGGTATATTCATACGCTCTCTCGTCTCCTTCGAATTGTCGTTTCATTACATTCGTTCAATTTATATTAAAACAATTTATAAACCATTTCGTATCCAATGTTCTTACTCATCAACAATTTAGGCTTTCTTCCAAATAAAAAAATTGCTTCAATATTCGATCGTCAAACAAAAAAAAATAAATATACAAGGTTTGTTTAAAAAGTATCGCGAATTTTGAATTTCCGCGGGCTACGTATATTCGATTTTCGATTTTTTTGTGGCGTTAGGTTGGTAGTCATGTCCCTCACTTATACTGAAAAAATCGGCCATTTCGAATGGTTATTCAATTGTTGACAGCTGTTTTGGTTAGACGTGTTTTAGCCTGTCTTCGATTTTTGCCTATTCCAAAAAATGGATCAAAGAATCTGTATCAAATTTTGTGTAAAAAACAAAATTAAGTGCGCGGACGCATTCCGAATGTTGACTGTGGCATATGGTGAAGCTACCTTGGACCAAAGCAACGTTTATCGGTGGTACAAAATTTTCTCAGAGGGCCGAGAAGATGCGAACAACGAAATGCGTTCCGAACGCCCGAGCACATCAACAACAGACGAAAACATCGATGAAGTGAAGAAAATAATATTGGCCAATCGTCGAATCACCGTTAGAGAAGTTGTTGAGGAACTAAACATATCGATTGGCTCGTGCTATTCGATTTTTACCAATGATTTGGGAATGAGACGGGTCGCCGCGAAATGCGTGCCAAAATTACTCAGTTTCGAACAAAAACAGTATAGCGTTAACATTGCTAAGGAGCTGTTGGACTCGGTCCGCGACGACCCAAATTTGCTCCAGAGGGACATAACTGATGACGAATCATGGGTTTATGGTCATGACGTGGAAATCAAAGCTCAATCATCGCAATGGAAGCTGCTTTTTTGGAATAGGCAAAAATCGAAGACAAGCCAAAACACGTCTAACCAAAACAGCTGTCAACAATTAACTAAACATTCAAAATGGCCGATTTTTTCAGCATAAGTGAGGGACACGAGTACCAACCTAACGCCACAAAAAATCGAAAATCGAATATACGTAGCCCGCGGAAATTCAAAATTCGCGATACTTTTTGAACAAACCTCGTATAAACGTTTCCCATTTTCTCACCCATTGCACACACTATATTCTCACAAATGAACTTGAAGTTTATTACTTCTCTTATACCACCTATGGTTCATCCCCGCACGACAATAATAAATTAAAACACTTTCCATGCGGTGCAAAGAACAATGCATGCATTGTTCTTTTGCGTGATTGAATCTTAATAATTTTCGTCTAATGTGTTCTTCATAATTGGAATTGTTGTTTGTCCTCAACTGAATTTGGCGGAGGTACTGATTCTCTGATGACTCTTTCTGTAGTCAAGTGCAGATGAAAAAAAAAACGTTCTTCTCGAGGTTATTGGCCGGTCCATGCCAAAAAGCGATTGAAAGACGATGATCTTGATGCGTCTATTCCTTGAGATCTTCGAATCGAAATCACATGTTGACCGATACTTTTCAACGGACCGTAATAAATATTTTAGATGGGTCCTTCCTCTTCGACTACCCCCGAGAGAAAGAGAACAAGCCAGCTCCCGAAATTTCCTTCCTGAAATCTCTCAAAATTGGTCGTGCCATGCACAGTTTCTTACAACATGGCGGCGGCGTCACGATCGAATACTGCGCCATAAATCATCGTATCACTTGCGCGCCAGTATTCAAATTGCTTGACACATAGTATTGCATTTCGACCGACGCGGTTGATTATCAGTGGCCAGGCTAGAGGCACGGCAGTATACCAGCGGTGGTCCAGCCAAAATGAGAAAGAAGAAGAATAAGAAGAAAAAAGAAAAAAAGTTTTGCGGAATGGCTATACTGTAACAGTTTGACAAGTCTTCTTTAATTCTTGGTACTTTTTATAAGTTGTCGAAAGTTATGTGCGTAGATTCCCAAACGAAAGGTAGAAAAGCTGATGTACATACGGTGACGAACCATTTTTTTTATCAAACCCTAGCTACGAAAGCGATAGAGACTATAAGCGTATATGTGATTGTAACCACAATGAACGCCAAATCCGTTGTGCTTAGACACTTTTTCGAGTTTAATATTTGGTGAGAATTATCAGTATATTTCTCACGCGAAATCAATCAACATCATTCGTGTACTGATAATAATATTTTTTCAGTAGACCTGCGACAAGACTCATATTTATTTCAATCGAGTCACTAGATACGGTATCAAAGGCACTATACTGTAACACTCATTTTCTACTGCTGCATACTTGCATGTAAGTCTTTTTGCGGATGACAAATAACCGTTTATCACAACTTTTCGACAATTTTCAATAATTTCACTATTTTTTTATTTTTCACATATCGGGTAGACCATCAGAAGAGATGGATATTCTTTTGTGAAAGCCAATATTAAAACTACATTTTACATGTAGAAGATACACGCACGTACACCCACACACCAAATTTCGTATTCGGAGTGTGCATTTCAACTATAATATGAGAGCCGATTTTTTTTGCGGTACAATACTGCCACATTTTACATACTTCGAATGTGATGGGAACGTAAAAATAGCAATGCTAATTTTTCCAGTTTCATGACACTTCTCACAAAACAGGCAGCCGCATCGACTAATCAAGATCTAATACACTCTTAGATTCTACTCGCAAGAAACTGTTCGGTATTTTCATTTCCTCTATCCTTGAGTCACTCAGAGCGAAATATAGTTTAATGAACGATCGAGTGGAATGCTTCAATTAAAACGTCAAGTACTCTGCCTCTTGACGAAACTAAAGACGTCAAAAGACTCGTGGAAAGAGGGAATACTTAGAGATCTCTCGAATTTATATAGCTTTCTCGTTGCTCTGAGCGACTCGACGCAAAGTGTCATTTCGTGTGACCGGAAACTGAAGAAAGCTCCGTATTGCAAAAGTGTTCGACACAGCATCTTCGAATGTCTTAAGACTTTTTCTCTCAGCTACTTTTGCACGTTCGTTTTTCCGCTTTTTCCTTCGATAAATACGAGAATTGATTAAAATAATAGAATTGATTAAAAGACACAGAAGAAGAATAAAATACATCTACCGTTTTTCTAGACTCTTCGATCTTTCAGAGTGTGAGTACTATTTATTTTGTCGCGGACGGATAGTACGTTGATATGTATACGGCAGTTATTTTTAAACATTGTAGCCAAACTGAATACACCCTATATATTTTTCTATTATGAACGGACGAATAACCACACCCGGACACGGATATTTTGTCTAGATGTGATTTTCGGATGATTTGTCACATTTTAAGCATACTGACGCTGAAAATTTGATTTTTTACCAAAGCGCCATCAATGACGAAGCAAAAAAATGCAACTTAGAATTCTGCACATTATTGCTTCCCTATTATTTTATTCTCGCTCACAAAACTTTTTCCATGAGGAAGCCAGAATTAAAGAACTAACTTGTTCATGGAGGCGAATTTGTGAGCGGTGAAAATGATCAAGAGGCATGTGCAAGTTCCTATTTTTTATAACTTTTTTATTAATTGAATAATGAACTTTACAAGGAAACAGATAGTGTGGCTTTTATTTTAAAAAAAACAATATTTTATTTCGAAAAATTATATTATTTAATCATATAACTCTAAATTATTGTTGAATTATCCATGGCTTATTTGACATGGATAATTTTCCCACAGTTCCCCATATACGAGGGGGGACCTAAAAAAACGGGAATTGCGCTGCGGTGGGGAGGGAGAGTGGGGGAAGCCATTGCTCGACCAGGTGTCCGTTGGGGACACGTTTCCTGAATTGGTGTGCGAAGTTCTGTCGCCGTGAGTGCGTCGGTTCGCCCGTGGGAATTTTTGTAGTGAAACAACTATTTCCATTTCGGCGAAAACGTGATGACCGATTGTCGAGAGCAACGCGCGGCTGTGACAATGCTGCCCTAAGTAAAACCAGAGTCTACGAGTGGTTTTCACGTTTTAAAAATGGAGAAATGTCAATTGAAGACCAACCCCGTTCAGGACGCCCCTCAACGTCAAGAAGTGACGAAAACGTCGACAAAGCCATGCTCTCATTCATGAAGACCGTCGCCGAACCATTGATCAACTCTGTGAGATGTCTGGGATATCATGGAGTTCAATTCAGAGGATTTTATCCAAAGATTTGCATATTAGCAGAGTTGCAGCCAAATTTGTCCCTCGCCTTCTCACAGACGAGTAAAGGGAGCGTCGACTTCAGGCATGTTTTGAACTTCAAAATCAGCTCGAAGAGGAGCCTGAACTTTTTTCCAAGGTGATTACTGGTTATGAATCGTGGTGCTATGGATACGACCCCGAAACAAAGCAGCAATCAAGCCAGTGGAAGACACCTCCCTTTCCTCGTCCGAAAAAAGCTCGCCAAGTGAAGTCAAACATCAAGACAATGCTCATTTGTTTTTTCGATTGCAGAGGTGTTGTGCACGCGAAGTTCGTTCTCCCGGGTCAAACTGTTAACCAGAAGTTCTACTTGGAGGTTTTGAAAAGATTGAGGGAGAGTATCCGGAAGAAAAGGGCAGATCTTTGGCGCACAAGTGACTGGTTCCTCCATCATGACAACGCGCCGGCCCACGCCGCTCTCTCCGTAAAGCAGTTTTTGACCAAAAACTGCATGACACCAATTGTCCACCCCCCCTACTCACCTCAAAAGGGACATGAGAGAAAAGCGTTTAGCCACAGTGGAGGAGGTAAAACAAAAATCCCTGGAAGGCCTAAAGAACATCCCGATAAGTGAATTTAAAAAATGTTTTGAACATTGGAAGGATCGTTTGCAGAAATGCGTTGTGGTCAAAGGAGATTACTTTCAAGGTAATCAAAATTTGGTGTAATAATATTAAAAAATAAAGAGATTATGACGAAATTCCCGTTTTTTTGGGCTCCCCCTCGTATGGTTTATACATAAAGCGTTAATTATACAGCGGAAAACGACGGGGCGTAAGTAGCAAAAAAAGGTGAGGGTAAAAGTGTGCAACGAAGGAAGAGGAAGAGCCAGAGAGTGAGAGATAAATGATCCTTTAGAGCGGAACAATTGTCCGATTGGTGTAAATTTTACTCGGTATGCGCACGATACTTAACAAAATTGTGCGGGAACTTCCTTTGTCCGGTAAGCGTACGCGAAGCAGCGAGGTTGGGGGAAGAAAGGAAGGCATTCGATTGTAATTACCACTTGAGTTTGACGTTAAAAGCCACCGTAAAGGCGCTTTAATGCATGAGTACCTTGGAAATGTACCTACTGGTACCTGCTCTTTCTCACTCTGACACTTTTCCCGCGCCCTACTCCTCTATCACTTATTGTACGCTACGACGACTCTATTCACTTTTGCCGTTCCGTAAAGTCACGCGCGTGCCATGCTGAATTCCGTTATTACTGGAGCTGAAATTGAATTTTTTTTTAATATTTCGAACCATTATCGGTATGAAGAAACTCTTTCCCGTTTTGCTTAACTGTTTCGTTGAATTCAACGATACAAAAAATACGTTTATCAGTCGTTCCAATTGATACTATATTTATTGTATATATTTTTTTTTTATCGTGCATCTCCCAACCCATTTGCACCATTTCATTACAACCACTAATTGGAAATTTTTCAATTTTTTATATGCGAGAAAGATTGTATCGGTTTCGTAGCGTGTGATGCGAGGGTCAGGTTGCAATTAAGTTTTCCACCCAGGCATCCGATACGAATTATCCACGGTCATTTATTAGAACCTTTCCGCAATTTCGAGCAGAAAGAAAAAGAGAGTAAGACAAAAACAGAAAGAGAGAGAGAGAGAGAGAGTTCTTGCTTTCGCCATCACTATAAATCCGAGTTATTCGTCGAAAATGCGCATGTGTGGCAATTATAAACGATTATTTGTAGGGATACAGTTAACAGGGTCGAAGTGAGTTCGGGCTCTGTAGAAAGCCGTATATAACCATGTGAAAATGCAATAGTTGATTGTTAGTGAAAAACTTCTATAGAGTTAATAAGAAAGGATTAAAAATGCGTGTCATCTCCTCCGCCTGATGAAGCAAGCCACTTCGAGTAAAGATACTCGGTCGCGAACCCGTTGCGAATAATGCACTTGACGCGAGACTCTACGGTGTCTCTCGACAAATAATAACCTACGAACTATTAAATTACTCGAGAAAAAGAAGCGAATAAAAAAATTCTAGTGTGTCGTGACGCACGATTGGAGTGAAACTTGTTGTATGTATTCGTAGAGGGAAGGGATAAGATGTTGAAGAGGATAGTGAGCAGGAGAGAGATTAAAAAACACATTAAATCAGTGAGTCAACAAACGGTTATTAATTGAAATTTTTTTATTGAGGATTTTGTTTTCTGAAAAAATTTCACGTATTTCCAACTGAGTCATCCGTCAGCGGTGTATTTAAATGTACAACATTAACAATTGGATTATGATAGCTGAAGTATGAAATAAAATGTTTCAGCTCTATATTGTGCAAATTTCTCGCAAAAACCGCGTCGATTGTTGTGCCACCTTTTGTCGTGGGATTATTTCTACCGTTAATCATTTTAAATGCAAATTTGTCATTTAGAAAGTCTAGTAATGCTTGAGACTCTGGGTTGGAAAAATTGACGTTGAAATCTCCAGCAAGAATTACTGGTTGTTCTGCGTAATCTACAGGTTCTCCAATAAGTTCTGCGAGTGCTTGGGAACCTGCAATCGACAGTGGCAATAAAGATTTACCGAGGAACAGTTTGATGTCACGGATTGCAGAATTGGGTGATATGTAGACTGCTATTAAAATCGGTTTTTAAAATAAATTTGAAAGCGACTGTTAATGACGAAGAAACACGGAATCTCATGTTTTTAGCTGCCATATAAAGTAAATGACGAGGAGTAACGCCACGTCGATCCGTTCTTCTTATTTCACTCGAGGCAATTTGAAAAGGGCTAACAGTAATCCCGTCTCTAAATGTCCTCATTCGTCCAAGATATATGCCTGGAAAAGATGGTTCTTCGGCATATTCATGAAACAACAAACTCTTCGGAATATTATTTTCCCCTGGTGCAAATCGCAAATATTTGTCTTCATCCCATAATAGCGTCTGCTGTTGTGCGACGAGACTATCCTTGATTGTAATTTCTTCACTAACTTCATCGTTAGGCATACCACCGTCAACAACAGGTTCATTTAGAAACGATGGATCGATTGTTATGTCTTCATAGAGCTGCTCATTAGAAACTGTAGCCAAGCTCGTACGGTTCTTTTGTTTACCAAGACTTGAAGGAAGCTCGATTTATGTATTTTTCTCTTTTTAATATGTACATTGATACTATAGTCGTCCCCTATATCTCGGGGCAAACGCTTGACCATCGTATCCACGTTTACAGGACCATTTATAACCTGTCCGAATATACCATACTGACCATGAACATGTCTCAAACATTTTATTTCCATAAAAGGAATTCTCGGGAAATCAATCTTTCAGTAATAATATCCAATGGTGGCAAATTCGGTGAAATTGGTGGATATGTGAAGCCGTTGTAAATCGCATAAGTTGGAATTTTGTTTGCCCGTAATGACGAAAAACACGTTTAACAAGATCTAATATTTTCTCTTGCTCGCCCTGGTAAAATCGTATCGATTATAGCTTGATTAATATTGGCAGACAAGTGACATAAATCACGCTCAAACCACAGTCGATCGCATATTGAGCATGCAAATCCAAAAGGATTATTCGTAAACTTTTTTTCAAAAATGTCACGTGTTTTTTTGAAATGATGGAATTGAGTATAGGGTAATTGTGGATTACTTGTCGTAGAAAGTAGTAACGCATCGTCCCGAGTAGATTTAGTACGTGCTCTATATTCACGCTGACGTTTTGCTGCTAAATTCCTTCTCTTTGAATTCGGTGAATCAACATCGTGAACTGTCGAAGGGCTAGCACCCGTAGATGGTTCAGCAATCATACATGGACCAGCAATACATGGCCCAGTATTTGTAGATGGGGCTGCAATAGATGATTCAGCATTAACCAATGGATTAACAATAACAGAGTTCAGTGTAATATTATTACCTTTTAATTTTCGCCGTATTCTACATTCACGCTGACGCTTTGCTGCTAACTTTCTTCGCTTGGAATTAGCTGAATCAACATCGGGAACTACAGAAGGGAAATCACTCGTAGATGGTTCAACCTGTTGTTCTGCAGCTTGATTTGTCGTTGGATTGTCGTTTGGTTGATATGCAACTTTTTGACGAGCTCTATACTGTCGCTGGTATTCTGCCGCTGTCTTCCTTTTAGAGCCACTTGTCGTTGTACTTGATGGAATATTAGGTTGTACTAAAACAATATATATTTAGAACATATGTAAATGAAGAATATAAAATAAAAAGAAACAAAAACAAATAAATTCAGAATATTGGAATATAAATGGTCCAGGGGTGCGTCAGACGCAAAAGAGATATATAACGTCTGGTACAGAATCGCACCCCAGGAAAAGTAGACTTTATATATATATATATATATATATATATATATATATATATATATATATATATAGGATAGCACTATACGACGCATTACATATATATATATATATATATATATGTATAAATATTAATCGAAAATATACGTACCATCACATAACCTAGACTGCAAAGATTTGTCTTTGGCACGGTCACTACTCATCTTTATTTATATAGTATTTTATTTTTATAGAATAATAACTCAAACTAAAACGGAGCATGTATAATTTATGTACACAACACTGATATGAACACTATATTACACCATATCAATATTAAAGGAACTTTTAATAAAACACGTTGACTGAGTACAAATGCTTCTAGAACATTTCTATCGTTGTACTGCGTCATTCATCACCGAGTGGACATAAGGCTTTCCTTGTTCCTTCAGCATAACGTCTGACCCGAAAGAGCGATAGCCTATGAGAGTCGCGTCTTCAGGGGAAAGACACAACTCTCATAGGCTATTTCGATTGAGCGTCTGACGCTATATCATAGCCAACGCAAAACTGAAATAGCCAATTACAAGGAAGGCGCGACTTCCATAGGCTATTTCGGTTTTGCGTCGGACGCTATGATATTGCGTCTGGTTTCTCTCTCTCCCTCTCTCTCGCACCGACTCTCTATCCTTATTCCCCCCGTATGTATCTTTCTATCCCCTCTACGCATGCGTGAGCGGTCACGCATAACGCGTAAAACGACTATACTCGATTAAGAAGTTTCACTTCAATAACAATTCGCTATTATTCTATTATTTCGCGTTAAGAAATACACCGTGAATTTCGTTACAATCTACGAGAGCATAGAAAAAGTCCGGATATCTCGCCCGAAAAAATGTTTGCAATTTGAAATGGGCATGGAAAAGAGAAAATTGAGGCAAGATTCCATCTCCGCTAAACGCATATACCCCAAAGTCCTATTCCCCAAATGCATATTCCTTAAAGTGCATATGTAGTATCAGTGTTGTGTGTGCACGGTAAAAAGGAGTATAATAAGTGAATAGTGGTGTGCATGTGAAAAAATAGAGACGATAAGTTTAATATCGAGTTTATCGTTGTAATAACTATATTTCGTAGCATAAATAATTCCAGATATGAGTAGAGAGCGCCAGGCGCTGGACGAAGGGAGTCGTTATTTGTAATTCGGATAGTACAATATTAAAATTCGATCTATCCTAAATATATCGGTCAATAGAGGGATCATCGGCTCGCTCGCGTGATCTCTCTCAAGACTTCCTGTCTAACGCTCGTCGCGTCCAGTCGTCTCCGCTCTTATATTGTTCATAATCTCTCTCTGTCTCGCTGTCACTGAGCGTCGACCATCTCGTCACCAAAAATTTACGTGTCCGCATATATCTGTACATATATATATAATATCAGTGGAAACGTGCGAAATATACCCTTCGATACAACGGAAACTCGACCAGTTACAAGGATCGTGCATCGAGGAAACGCCTTCTTATCAGATCCCAGGCCTGGATTTTATCGAGAACGGGTTTCCTCCGCACGACTACTGGCAAGATGAGTATTTCATTGTTTAATTCTAACTTGTGAGATATACATATATATAGATATTTTGTATGTCCATATCTGGAATTTTGAGCGACGTAGACGCCTTTTTTTTCTTTGAACATTTGTGAAAATAGAAGCGACGAGAGTGGGGAGAACGAATTGTTAACGTATGTGTGTGTGAGCGTGTGAGTGAGGATTGGATATTCTGTAAAGAAAATATCTTCATTGTCTTTTGTTTTCCCATTTGATTAATTGAATCTCTCGCCCATACTTGTAGAGCTTTTGCTCATCTCCGTCCCTTGATGAGACACCTCCTTTCATATATATATATATATAGTACACAGTTATCTTATTTTATAATATCAATAAAATCATCACATCGTATTGAGGTGTTGGGGGGGAGTCTTTAGAGTGCGTGAGAGATCGGAAAATTAAGAATGTTTGTGCGAGATGGAGGTTAGGTGATGCACGTTGCCTGTGGCTGCCTGAATGAAAGAAGTCGTTGTGTGTGACAAAGAGTGCGTATGGTGAGTGTGGGTGCGAGTGAAAGAATGCTAGAGAAAAGAGGAGAGAAATTAGAGTATGCTGGAGCTATTGAGTTTGGGAATGAATCAGTGTTGATCAGTGTCGAGCGAGAAGTAGTGTGCAGAGCAGGAGCGGTCGAGCGCTATATATTGCTATCAATAAGGCAACGTGACTTATTGTTTGAAATGATTTTATATCTTATCCTATTATTAATCCAATAAAGTTAAGCATATTTGTTATAATCCTGTTTCTTGTCCGATGATCCCACACATATCCCAAACAAAACCAAATGCATATTCCCTAAAATACATATCCCCCAAAATGCATATCATCCAAAAAGCATATGCCCCAAAACACATATCTCACAAACGTGTATTTCGCTAAATGGATATGGGGCATTCCATGCCAACTCGCACAACTTTCGGACCGACCTATTTTGATTTTGAGAGGACTGCAGTGGAAGTGCAGCGGCCGCGCGTGTGTGTGTGTGTGTGCTGGTGTGTCTGTGTAGGAGGGAGAAAGAGAGAGTCTCGCAATTTGACCGATTAGCTAACGATGAAATGAGACGTCCTGGTGCACGTACGAGACCCTATGCTGCTAACGGTTAGCTTGACTTCTCGATGGTTCAATACCACATCTAATTAATTCGTTGGAATACTGAGAAACTGACGACTGGAGAGTGATATGATGAGGAGAGTCAGCGAGAGAGATAGACAAAGAGAGAGAGAGAGACAGAGAGAGAAATGTGGGAGAGAGTTCATTGCGTTTGGAGGATACTGCTAGCTCCTCCGGGCCATTCCGTACAATGTACTCTGTAACTGTCAAGTACGTAGTATTGTTCCAGATACAATAGCAGCCTCCTGAAATAGACAGAACCTGGCATATCCTACTGGTGCTTGCCACAAGCCGACCGGCACAAATTTATTAATTGTTACCAAGTTGCAGCCAACACTGAATCCTTACAAAATCACTTCAAGCCCCAATGTATGATTGCCAACTCAACGATTCAGAGTATAGAATTGATCATTCCAAGATGGTGATCGAAAAGAATTGCTCAACCAAATAAATTCGTTATGGGCCCAACAAAAGTGCTTTTCCTTTTTAAGAAATATTAATTTATTACAAGCGATATTTCAGTGATTTTTCATCGAATACTAATTGTCATTATTTTCATTAATTAAAAGTAGAGTTTAGTGTGCACATACTCGTAATTAGATCAACGCCAATTGAAAGGTACCATAACGCAACGAAAATTAATTACTATAGAAGGATTTTCCTATGATCGGAATATCCACGATTGTGCTGTGTTGGTACAATGATCCTCAATTATTGTGGAAAATCTGGTATTCGAATTACTGGCCATAAATGCGCTTGTTATTTGCAGAATGAAGAGTATACCGTCCGAATGGAAATAGGGACCATTGATTTGGAAAATGTTTCGTTATGTGCAATATCCCGAATGATGAGAACTAAAGGGAAGGGGTTCGGCATATAACCAATGTTCCATCAAATGTTACGTTGTTCCTTTGGCACGTCGTTGATCCGAATGCAATATCCGGTTGCAATTATACCGATGTACTGATTGAAACTGCATACCATGTTTGGAACGTGGCACGTGTATGGCGTTAAGTCAAGAACTAAACATACACGCTCTGCTCTCTATCACTCATCTGTATCTCTCTCCCTCTCCCTCCCTCGTTATTTCGTAAAAACGTTTTCTAAAATTCCATCGACATTCCAATGCGGTTCTACGTCACGGCACGGTAATAACTTTACCGGCAACCACGTTCTTCTTATATATAAAAAAAAGTCCTTTTATTTTGCCCGCCATTTTGTTATTTATCCATGAAATTTAACTTCAGTAGTTCCGACCAAAATGACATGTCTATAGATTAAGAATTATCAAGAATTTTTTATTTCAGATAACATCAAGACCCAAAATCACAGGGGCCACCCACGCGCTTTTTTTTCGAGGTGCCAACTTCGATCAATAATAATAATAATAATAATAAACTATTAAATTTTTTCAACAAATTTTTGTTTGTATCTTTAATATGTAAATAAAAACATCCTAAATATCCAATACGATTCATTTTTATTTTCCTACAAAAAAACGCCCTCCAAAAAAGACATGAAAATCGGCTTATGTTACCAGACTGATACCTTAAAAAAATCATTAAAAAAAGGTAGGCACGCCAAAAATTTGCAAAAAAATCTATATTTTCATTTTCACGACATTATAGACATATTAAAATTCCATTTGATCAGAAATCTTGCGCTGATTACGAATATAAAATTGTTCCAATGTATAGCTTATGTAACACGATCGAAAAGATTTTAAAAAATATTTAATGTTCGACTTTTTTTTTAATTTCCGAATTTTATGTCCGACCGTACAATTAAAATATAACAATAAATTCGCAATTTACTATTGAATCATGTTTTTTCGTGGATTTCAAATCGCGCGGCAATAGCAGCTTCGTCGACATCTTTCACGTCGGTTATCGAGATCCACGGGTATAATCCACAGTGTGGGTAAACTTTTGATCACTGCAATTGAACAGTTGAAGGAAGATGGGTAGTAGAAGCAGCAGTGATGCTATTAGGAGCCAGGAATGGGCTTAAAACGAGCATACGGTTCTTCGGACACACGTAGAGCGAGTTTAAACGACGGATTTCGCAACGGTGGTAATCACCCCACGGGCACGATAGTGGTGCATTACTCGTTCCCTTCCCACTATTGCCTCTTGTATGTAGTAGTATAGCTGCACCATCACCCGAGGCCTTTCCTTCAATTATACAAGCCTCCCTTTCGTTTCTTCGAACCACCCTTGTATCTATCGATCTCATCGCTTCGGCACGTTAATGTCAGAGAACCTTCCACATACGTGATCATGAACACCGACCAATACGTGGTATATTCGAGGCGCGAAATTCTGCGACCATCGAGCCTACACACTGAGAAAGTTGTTTTTTTCATAAACATATTTTTAAAAAAGAATAAAAAAAATGCTGTAACATAAATAATGTGGATTGATGGCCTCGCGAAATTAGAGATTGCAGAAAGATTGGAAACGTTGAACCATTGACATTTTGTGCGATTATATAATCGAGCCTGAGAAAAAAGCTTTCCTTATCCGAAAAAGTTTTTGCGACGTTACTGCTACTATCTGCTGCTCGTCCCGTGATTAATGCCATATTGCATTAAGGTAGTAGTCTAGTAACTTAAGCCGATTTTCATGTCTTTTTTGGAGGGCGTTTTTTTGTAGGAAAATAAAAATGAATCGTTTTGGATATTTAAGATGTTTTTATTTACACTTTCAAGATACAAAAAAAAATTTGTTTGAAAAATTTTAATAGTTTATTATTATTATGATTATTGATCGAAGTTGGCACCTCGAAAAAAAAGCGCGTGGGTGGCCCCGGTGATTTTGGCTCTTGATGTTATCTGAAATAAAAAATTCTTGATAATTCTTAATCTATAGATATGTCATTCTGGTCGGAACTACTAAAGTTAAATTTCTTTTTATTTTACAACCCCTTCTTTGGTAAAATAAAAGGACTTTTTTTCCAAAGTCCGCCATTTCGTTATTTATCCATGAAATTTAACTTCAGTAGTTCCGACCAGAATGACATGACTATAGATTAAGAATTGTCAAGAATTTTTTATTTCAGATAACATCAAGAGCCAAAATCACCGGGGCCACCCACGCGCTTTTTTTTCGAGGTGCCAGCTTCGATCAATAATAATAATAATAATAATAATAATAATAATAATAAACTATTAAATTTTTTCAAACAATTTTTTTTTTGTATCTTCAATATGTAAATAAAAACATCCTAAATATCCAAAACGATTCATTTTTATTTTCCTACAAAAAAACGCCCTCCAAAAAAGACATGAAAATCGGCTTAAGTTGACAGACTACTACCTTAACTCACAAGACACGAGACATGATGAATTCTGACACTAATTCTATTTTACCTTAGCGATATATAAATATGACGATTGCGTAGTTGTCCGGTTCTTATTTTTTTCCGCTCGTCTCGTTTTTACTACCATTTTCTTCTTACGTCGAGGTTTACGAACTATGTTTTCATTCAATAACAAACTTTTTGTGAATGAACAAGAATGCAGGAAGCGGAATAAACGACGATTTTACCGCGATATCTGATAACTGAAACGTTTTTTTCTCAGCATCGTCATTCGCGTGATATTAGCCAATTGGGGAGGAGAGAAAAAGCTTTAACTTACTAACGCTCACAGTGTTTCTTTATTGTGCTCGACTGAAAAAGTAAGAAAATTGTTTATTTCATCGATACATAATAAATTATATACAAAAATTCGTTCTATTGCATGTCGAACATTCCTCAAAATTCTGACAAATATAACTAAATTCATATGTATTAAGTGTAACTATAAACTTGAGACCCGTTATGAAATTCTATTTGTCGTTTTGTTTTCTTAGTGTTTTCGATGCATTTCGAGTTACCAGAATTTCAAGTTTTTCCTATCACTCAAACGTAGAATATATTCCCCTCAATGGCTAAACCTTAGATGGTCTTACAACCTTTTAGTTGTAGGAAAACTTGGCGATAAAATTTTATTTTATTAATGTATTATCAACGCTACAACGTCCAAGTTTAAACAGCCTTGGTTATTTTTTTAGCCGAAAAATATTCACGTATTTACAAATATATTTTTCAGTAGAAAAAAGTTAAGAACTAGACATACTCGGTGAAATAGCGGATGCGTAGAAAATTATGAAATAACGAATATACGTACTCGTCAGAGAATTACACAAAAAATGTGAGAAAAATTGTATTCGCGTATTTTAGTTTAATTACTTTGTTATGCAAATTTTCATAACCACTCGTACGAAACTTTAACAAAAGCTATAGATTAAGATTGATTCTATTTTTTATTAGAAGGTTTACGTTTAATCGTGTTTGTATTGGAGTTGCTCGAATTGCTGGTACTCGCTGAGGAGTCCGATTCCTTCTTCAACGAGTCCATTTGTTTGTCATTTTTGCCCAAACGTTCGTCCTTTCGTCGTGTGAAAGATGGTATTCTTGTGACTTTTGGTTTTTCCTTTATCGGAGGTTTTTCCAACCGAAGTCTAGCCTCGTTTGGTTGTTCCGGGCCTTTCGTGTCTTTCTCGACATTATGAAAATGTAGCACTTCCGGTGATGGTATAGCCGAGACTTTTGGTATATTTCTCTGTTCGCGATTTCTCGCTGGATTGGTCGTTGGTTTTATAATAATTTTCGGTTGCTTGATATTCGATCCTCCAACAGGATTTCTCGAGTCTTTGCCTGTGATTGTTATCTTCGGCTCGTTTCTCTCATTCTTCGATGAACTCGATGTGTCCGAGGCTTGTGCCTGATTCTGTAAGGGCATAATGCTCTTTTGCTCGCACGCCATTGGAATCGATGAGCCGTGTTGGGAATCGTTCAACTTGACTGTGTCGACGACCGGAAAACGATCAATAACTGCTGTTTTGGGTGTAATAATAATTCTGGGTTCCGGAGGAATGTCCCTAAGCGTCGTTAAGGACGAGGCAGCTTGACTCAAATTTTGTCCCGATTGTTCGAGAAGATTTCCAACTCTCGGTGTAATGATGATTTTTGGCTCTGCTGGATTTTTCGGCTCATTGCCGACGATTGATCTCTCGTAGTCGAAATTACTCCTCGACGAAGACGATAAACCATTTTGTTCTTCTCCGTTATCTCTTGTTATTACCACTGGCCTGTACCAATTAGGATTGCCAATTATATTGGGTAACGAAGAATTCGCTGCTGTCTTCGTGGTAACCGTGGGTGACTCTTTTGTTCGATACCAATTGGGATTACCGAGATTGCGATCGAGACAATCGACCGATTGACTCGTACTTGTCTCAGTTGTTCCCTTAGGATAGCCAAATGATCCACCGTGTAGTGGACACTTTGGATTTGCAGTAATACCGCCGGCGCTAAGATTATCGATATATTCGGTACGATGATTAGACAAAACTTCCTGAGCATCTATGGCTACTCTCTCGAATGAATCAATAAGATTTGAACTCGAGCTATTTCCCGTAACGGAGTCCTGTCTCTTCAACAATGGACCAACGTGAAGATTCGTCGTTATTTGTTCACGTTCCTCGATTTCTTCAGCGAGATCGAGACTCTTCGAAGTGCCAAACATTCTTGGTGGCGGTGGAGGTGGTTGTCCAGTCACGGCTGAAATTCCTGGTCCGTGTCGATGATCCTTCGACAGCGTACCATAGAGCTTAGGCACAAATAGACTATTTGGTGCTGGCAGAGAACGTCTCTTTTCAATATCCGGCAAAACCTTTGGATAATTACGTCTCTTGATCGTTTTCAGTGCCTCTTCCGGGCTAATAACTTTTCTGTCCAATGCTGGTTCTTGACAGGTTACGTTAATATCAACTGTATGCTCGTTCGAGCTGAAAGTCGTCAATTTCGCCATTCCCTTTCCATAGATGTCCTCATCCGGCGTCTCAGGAATACGACGATTCTGATTAGCGTTATTTGTCTCCTCCGGTGTTGACGACGGCCCCGGTCTTTGCAAACGCGTTTTGAATTTTGGATTTATTTTCGCGTAAAGGCTACTTGCGCTTCCCGAATCTGACTCGTAGATCCTTGTTGTTGAGAAATTTGGCTTCGCACACTTGAATACGTTCTCCATGGGTAATGGATCACTTCGCGAATGATGATGCTCGATAATGACTACCTGAGGCTCGACACCTGTTTTTTTCGCTTCCATATCGTATGTAGTAAGATCATTTATCATTTCCATATTCTTTACGAGTTCTATGGGAATTTGATTGAGGATCGAATCGGTTCTCGTTGCTGGAGTCGCGTCAACAGCTACCGAAACTTGGGACGGTTTTGGTTTCTTTCCTGGGCGAACGACCAGTGCAGGACTATGCTCGTATGTTGGTACAACTTTATTATCTTTCATTTTTTCCTCGTCATAACGCCTACGTTCTTCATACTCTTCGATCTGCTGTTGCTTCGTCAGCCTGTCCTGATGCTCCTTTTGCAACGTCTCTCGTGTTTTACGCAGAAATCTTGGTGAGCATCTGTCACCGTTGGAAGATCAAAGTAAAACAAACACACGATGAGTAGAGGGGAGATTTTCGGTTCACGTTTTATTGACACAAGTTTGAAACACATCGATAGTTATGGAAGAGACGAGGTATGACTTCAGTCTGGCTATTACAGATAGTTCATAAAATCGGGACCATGCTCACTCATAGTTCTAGACCGGGCGACGGGAACGCACATATTATAGAAAATTCATTAAGGTAGTAGTCTGGTAACTTAAGCCGATTTTCATGTCTTTTTTGGAGGGCGTTTTTTTTGTAGGAAAATAAAAATGAATCGTTTTGGATATTTAGGATGTTTTTATCTACATATTAAAGATACAAAAAAAAAAATGTTTTCCAAAGTCCGCCATTTTGTTATTTATCCATGAAATTTAACTTCAGTAGTTCCGACCAGAATGACATGTCTATAGATTAAGAATTATCAAGATTTTTTTAATTCAGATAACATGAAGAGCCAAAGTCACCGGGGCCACCCACGCGCTTTTTTTCGAGGTGCCAACTTTGATCAATAATGATAATAATAATAAAAAACTATTAAATTTTTTCAAAAATTTTTTTTTTGTATCTTTAATATGTAGATAAAAACATCCTAAATATCCAAAACGATTCATTTTTATTTTCCTAGAAAAAAACGCCCTCCAAAAAAGACATGAAAATCGACTTAAGTTACCAGACTACTACCTTAAACCCAATAAATTTGGAAAATATCAACGAGATAACAATCGGTAAGCTTCCTGTGATTCAAATACGTTAATACTAGGTTTCATGTATTTGTTAACGCGAAGTTGTAGCATGATAGTGGTGTGATACCTGCGATGAAGCATGACTTTAGTTGGGCTTATTAGAGGAAGGCATTAAAATCGGTAGCAAACTCATTCATTGTTGCACACTCCGAGTATCGGGAGTTTTGTATATTGCATGTAAGCATGATGTGATAATATCAACATTAACCACGGAAACTAGTGTGAGTCGAGGGTGTAAACCAGTATCAAGTACAGTTCGAGAGCATAAAGTGTACGATCATTGCCGCGCTTATAATGATACCATTAGTGAGGACGGAATTCGTTATTGCGGCTAATTATCGTCAACGGCAGGTTTAGCATTACATTTCATTATACTTTGCAAGAGGAGGAGGAGGAGGTGGAGGGTATTATTTAAACGGTGAGGGCTTGGCAGTGGACTATGAGCGCTTGAGCAAAAAGCTCCTACACCGGACTGCCCTGGTATGTACTATGGCAATTGTGATCTCGGAAGTGTACATACATCGGAATATTAAGTAACATCGTGCAACGACTGAATCCATGTGGTAAATGAAAGCATTCGAAGTCACGGTTATTAAATTCAGCGAAGAGTCGTCAGGGCTTGCATACCTCCGTCTACTCGGCAAGTGATATAATTTTTCTTCCTTGATATTCAATTATATCCTCGAGAAGAGCCAACCTATGCCACGTACGTTTAGCTCATGCGGGAAGCGCAATGAAAGAAGTCAGAACAACAATGCAGGACGTCGAAACGACTAATGAATAAGTGGCATAGATGGATTGTTGCTCAAGTGGTAATCGCTTGTGTCGTCGCGTTCAACGTCTATCGAACGAATTACTAGGATCAAGAGTGATTTACATAGACCGGAAGGAAAGGCCAGAGCAAGAGACCATCGTTGCTTTAGAACACAAATACCACATTAAGTTTCAAGCAACGTTCGAGTTTCGTCTCCTTATCGTAGCATACCATATTGCAATGTAGTTATTCGACGCTATGGCCAACTGGCAGCAGATAATTGTATTTGCAAAAGCGCTTTGACTCGGTTAACGGACGAGCAAGTGTGGTTGCGTCAAGCCCTTTTCGTTAACACGGAGAGACCGTTACGAGGAAGAGCGAGACAAGGAAGAGATATCTTGAAAGAGAATCATGCGTATACGTGGGCATGATGAAATTGATCACCCAATTCTAGTGAACGGGTCTTTCAAAACACGAATAACACTCGAAAGGTAATTCCACTCTGAGCATTCCGGCCTATTTCGAAAATTGGCTAGCAAATAAAGACCTATCGAATACAAACATTGCGTGTCTCACCTATGAACAATTTCTTGCTGTATCCATTCTTTAACCTTGATGTGTGTATCAATAGTGGATGCCGAATTGTGACGTGAGAGTTTGGATCTTCGACCAAAATTCGAATTGTTATCGTAGGCCTTGTCGTTCTTGATAACCTCATTTATATCTGGTTTACTATCACTCTTCTGACCAATGTCAACGACATTATCAGCTTGTTGCTTGCACTGTTTAGGGGCTCTCGTTCTCTTCATAACGTCATCGTCTCCCCCGTTGTTGGCGTATCTACGCAACTTTTTTTCCTTGCTCTTGAGACTGTGACGTCTGTGATACAGATAGAAAAAAGCAGTAACGTTTATCAGCAGAAATACAACTCCAAAACCAATCACCATTGTTATCGCCGATGAACCCCTCATACTGCTATTTTCCGTGCTACTGTTCGTAGTGTCGTTTGTCACTTCGCTGATCGGTCGACTTTTTACGAGAGGAGGATAATGATACGTGTTTACGGAAACTTGCGCTACTGTAGTTGATACGGGATTGAATCCTGCTGCGGTGTTGGTCGAATAATTTCCTAGATTGTCAATGTCAATCAGTATCCTCGGCCTCGGTCGCGTTGGTCTGTGTCTTATGAGATTCGGCAAATCTCTATTCCAGAATTGCATCTCACTGGCTCGGTACTTGGTACTCACTTTTGGCGGAACAGCTGCGTGATATAACATCATGAATAAAAAAAAACAAATAAAACAGAAAAGATCAAAATGGCGTTCCGGTAAGCGAAGAGTTTATGTTAAGATTATTGTCCCGCTAATTTGATATATCTGGCATATATTGCTATTGTATTCTTGTAAGAGGTTGTCTCGTTTTTTTTTTTCAATTTCGATTAAAAAAAATCCCTTCGGATTCGACATCAGTGACACAAGGTTGATGAGACCTGATAAAGCATTAAGGTAGTAGTCTGGTAACTTAAGCCGATTTTCATGTCATTTTTGGAGGGCGTTTTTTTGTAGAAAAATAGAAATGAATCGTTTTGGATATTTAGGATGTTTTTATTTACATATTAAAGGTATTAAAAAAAAATTGTTTGAAAAAATTTAATAGTTTATTATTATTATTATTATTGATCGAAGTTGGCACCTCGAAAGAAAAGCGCGTGGTTGGCCCAGGTGATTTTGGCTGTTGATGTTATCTGAAATAAAAAATTCTTGATAATTCTTAATCTATAGACATGTCATTCTGGTCGGAACTACTGAAGTTAAATTCCATGGATAAATAACAATATGGCGGACTTTGGAAAAAAAGTTTTTTTCCAAAGTCCGCCATATTGTTATTTTTTCCAAAGTCCGCCATTTTGTTATTTATACATGAAATTTAACTTCAGTAGTTCCGACCAGAATGACATGTCTATAGATTAAGAATTATCAAGAATTTTTTATTTCAGATAACATCAAGAGCCAAAATCACCGAGGCCACCCACGCGCTTTTTTTTCGAGGTGCCAACTTCGATCAATAATAATAATAATAAACTATAAAATTTTTTCAAAAATTTTTTTTTTGTTTCTTTAATATGTAAATAAAAACATCCTAAATATCCAAAACGATTCATTTTTATTATCCTAAAAAAAAACGCCCTCCGAAAAAGACATGAATATCGGCTTAAGTTACCAGACTGCTACCTTAAAGTAGAAACAAAATGTTTTTAATTCTGGGTCGATTTTTCTAATGTTCAGTACATTACAATGCAAAAGTTTAAAAAATCATAGCTATCACTACAATGACGCATTTAAAGAGCATTCATTAGAAATCCATTAAATGAACTTACCGAGATTAAAATACGTTCGATTCCACGGACTGTACTCGGGCCAATCGACCTCATATTGCATCCATTCTTTCGGGCCGTCAGTCATGTATGTCAGTCGTCGCGGTGCATTCGGATTGCTTGAAAAGAAGAAAAAAAAACAATAAAATAACTACAAATCATATTGAACTAACTTGGCATTCGTCGTCCGGAGTTCCTGACAAATATAATTTCAAATGAAACGGAAAATCACCGACGACCCAGCAATTGAGGATATCAAAGACTTGAAATACTCGTGAACTAGATACACTTTTTTGCTGCAATCTTAGCAAAGTATTTTTTATCGGTAACATGTCAAGTCCTCGCTGCGCATTAGTCGATCGGCATTATTTTCCCTTCATACGAAAGAATACGAGTAAAAATAAGAATGTCCAACCAGGAAATGCTGGATTGTCGTGTAATGAGTGACACGATCTAAATTACATAAATATTGTATATCTCGTTATGAAAAAATGTGCTTTCCCTTTTATTTACTTTTTCGTTAATCAAAAACTTCTTCGTTTCGCCTAAATATCGTGGCACTCATAAATTTATGGTATATAAATAAATGCGAAGTCGTTGACAGGGACATTTATACATTTTGATGGCAAAATAAATAAATAATTATATATATATAGTAGGGGAGCTTCGCCTCCCTGCGCGCTGCGCCCCGCTCCGCCGCGCTCGGCTCCCACCACGCCCCGCCGCCTCAACTCTTGTACACGGCGGCGGCGGCGCCGATATATTTGTATCATATATACTAGGGGGGTTATTCGGCGCACCCCCGCCCCGTGCAACTCTTGTACACAGCAGCGGCGGCGATATATATGTTAAACGTTATATTTCCTCGACAGATATTGCTTTATATCCTTCGTATTTAAGGTAGTAATCTGGTAACTTAAGCCGATTTTCATGTCTTTTTTGGAGGGCGTTTTTTTGTAGGAAAATAAAAATGAATCGTTTTGGATATTTAAGATGTTTTTATTTACATATTAAAGATACAAAAAAAAAATGTTTTTGAAAAAATATAATAGTTTATTATTATTATTATTATTATTATTATTGATCGAAGTTGGCACCCCGAAAAAAAAGCGCGTGGGTGGCCCCGGTGATTTTGGCTCTTGATATTATCTGAAATAAAAAATTCTTCATAATTCTTAATCTATAGACATGTCGTTCTGGTCGGAACTACTGAAGTTAAATTTCATGGATAAATAACGAAATGGCGGACATTGGAAAAACAAGTCCTTTTATTTTAGCAAAGAAGGGGTTGTAAAATAAAAAGAAATTTAACTTCAGTAGTTCCGACCAGAATGACATGTTTATAGGTTAAGAATTATCAAGAATTTTTGATTTCAGATAACATCAAGAGCCAAAATCACCGGGGTCACCCGCGCTTTTTTTTCCAGGTGCCAACTTCGATCAATAATAATAATAATAATAAACTATTAAATTTTTTCAAACAAATTTTTTTTTGTATCTTCAATACGTAAATAAAAACATCCTAAATATCCAAAACGATTAATTTTTATTTTCCTACAAAAAAACGGCCTTCAAAAAAGACATGAAAATCGGCTTAAGTTACCAGACTACTACCTTAAACGTACGGAAATTCTGTATGAGCGTTTTTTTGTGATATTGTATTCGGCATCAACTTCTTGTACATCACACATACGAATTTGTGACCGAACAATACGTGTATACGGCACGGGAATAAAATGAAGTGGAAATGGTAACGTTGGTCGATTTCACTTGGATATGTGTGACAAAAACACCGAGGACATTTTCCGACGCATTAAAAGAGCGGATTTTAGCACGGTGTCGAGCGACTGTTTGACAATGATGAAGAGCTCCCTCGCGCTCTCTCGCATCGTCAGCCAATTTCTCTTTGTCCATATATATACACACGATTGGGCGGCTGAGTCCGGAAAAGCGAGAGCGGGGTTTCCCCGGTAGCCAGATAGCCGCGACGACGCATTGCGTATAATTCGTACGTATGGACGTGTAATCCGGTGAGCACTAGATGTGCAAAAGCTCGAGTTTCATCTGGCAAATTAAAATGTTCTTGTTTGCTCGAGCGTTAATACAATCGTTCTCGTTAACGAAGCAATCATTGATGATTTAAACGGTCGATATACCTTCGTAAATTCGATTTGCCTGATATTGAAACATTTCGTAATTCAGAAAAATAATTTTTCGTCATTTATCATTTTAACATATAAATGAAATCCATTTTTTTCGTCACTTTCTTGGAATTAAATTGTGCCGAACTAAAGATTCAAAAAAAATATGCCTCTAGTATCATATATGAAAAGTTCTTAAATTGTTAAACCACTCGAAGAGTTATTAGAAACTATGGAAAATGGTCAATATGGAATTTCCAGTAATTACGAAATCTTACTTTTTATGATCGACAATTACAAAAATACTATTTAGCTGTTCAATGACGGAAATTCAGAAAACCCAATTAAATATAGTGAATAATCGCAATTGTATAAAAAAAGCTCAATTTTAATTGCGATTCCATGCATTTTTTAAATAACGTTTTCTTAAAAATGAGCAAATCGTTGTTGTTATGAGTCTACTGTAAAATAGTACAAACATTCAATTGAATGTAACGAATCGTCTAATTATTGAGCAAACAAATACTCTTTTTTTACTCCTGAACTTTTTATTCAATGATAAACACAAATATAACCGAACGTTAGCTGGTAACGTGTAATCTTCAATTCAGCGTAAATTCGCCCGGACATAATTCGCCGTTCGACGATGAACTTTCCGCAGCTCTCGGGTATTTTCTCACGTTTCCACGAGCGTTCGCATGTTAATGCAGGTGAACAGTGAATTTCATGGATGAACGAGCGCGTTCGGTCTTCCTCCGTCTACCTCTCATTCACCTTTTGCTAGCACGCGGAACCGGAGGATGTATAAATATTCAAATGGGGAGGTTAATTGAAAATCGTGTTTTTTACCACGCGTCTCTCTCTATCTCTCTCTTTCTTTCTCTCTCTTCCCAGCTTCGTGGCGTTCGCCGTGCTATCGCAACGCCACCTCCATAGACGTCGACACTGATGGCACAACACCGCAAAATTTGTAACCCTCTGACCCCTCGTCGACCGCGCCTTCTCTTTCGACGTATATATACGAGCGTAATGGATTCTGTCACTTTTTGTCGTGCATTTTTCCATCACGAACGCTATCAGTCTCGACGCAAGAATATTAGTCGCGACGATGTGCCGGTCCCCACGTGGTGGAGTACTTATTTCAATCGTCAATGGTGCCGTTGCCACATGATTTTCCGAGCAATATGAGACGAATACAACAGGCATATGGATTTGCTGGTACGAGGCGAGTCGGTAGTGTCAATTGCGGGTGTGACTTTGAATCTTGCATATGTTAAAAAGACAATGGATTTATCCTAGAGATTTCATGGGTAAAAAAAGAATACATATCGTTTGTATACGTTAGAAGTAAAAATGGAATGCAATTGAATGGGTTGTTATGAATTCTCATAACATATGACAAACGTGAACTAAACGATAATAGGCCAAATAGCAAATGAAAAATCACCTTTACCAGCGAAGTTAGAGTTTCAGGGGAAAGCCAACAAGGTTACTATTTGTAACATTTTAAAATTGATCGTTATCAACGCATTCGTTGTATTATCTTATTGCAATTATGTTGAAAATTGGTTGAAACTACATTTTAAAGAAACAAAAACTTACCCTGTATGAGCAAAGTTACACCACCAGGTCATCATAGCTTCAGAAAATAGAGTCTCGGCGATGCTGTAACGAGCGCTCAATAAGTGAGATCTACCACCGTCAAGTGGTGCGCCCAGTATGTAAGGGAGTTCCTCCCCGTGTACAGTTCGTTGTGGTTGTTGCTGAAAAAAAAATATCAAATAAGAAATGACAACGATCAACAAGGAAACAGATTTGTTCAATTAAGATGAATTTTGCTTTATTATTTTATTCCATACAAATAACTGTGGTTCAATTCGGATTAAAGAACCATAGACATCGAACTATAGCCACGAAATTTACGCTACACTGAATCCCCGAATCCATATATTGCTTCACAAAAAATGGATGAATTATAAATAACATGACTCACTCCTGAATAGTCTTGCATGGCTTTTGGATGAGAGAAGACATACATATAACTCTTCGGATTGGCACGGGAGTGTAGATCGGCTACCATCATGAGGGGCGCCACGGTGCCGCTGTCCGAGAGTGCATCGAGCACGAGGTCGCGGTTTTTCATCGTATACTCGCCAGCGTAACCTTCCTTGAAATCGCCGTAGTGCTCGAGGATCTTGGAGAGTGCAAGCTCTGGCTCGAGTTCATGGGTCGCCTGAGACAGACATGATAAAAAGGAAAAACGATACACTCGAAAAGGTCGTAGTTATTTGTATGCTCTATTCTAGGTACTGTCTTGAGAATTTTCAAGATGGCGTAAACGTAGAAAGACGGTTAGTGAGAGTGCGATGGAGGGGAAAAAAAAGGATGAAAAATGAAAAAAGTAATCACACCCTTATGTTAATTTATGATTTTAATGGAATTACATTACGCATACATGAGTACGAGGACGATATATGAGAAATAGAATTATGGGGAGGAACAAAGGACACCAAGTGACGAACGAATTTATTATTAAAAACACATTGCCTTTAAAAAAAATTTAATGAAAATACAATTAATTGTATTTTAATTGAAGCAATGAACTGTATCTTAGTCAAGTAAAAGGTCAGGATTTCATTTCAAACCAAATGTATTTTTCTTTGATAATTGAATAATTTGCCAATTAAGTGAATCGATTTAATTTTATTCACATAAATTCTATTTACATTCGCTTGAAAATATTTTCATCTAAACAAAATTAATCGTTTTTAAGATTCCGCGACGAAAATGGAATCTTTATTGTCAGATGCCATTTTCAGGATGTCTGTGCATTGGCGAACGTCTTAGGGGAATGGTCCGGAATTCTAATTGCATGATATATGTACTTATGCTTGACGTTCTTTGCTTCCTCGTATAAAGGAAGCTTTGTTTTCATGAAAATCTTATTCAGAAAAAATGCCCGCGTTAATGTGCGCGTGCGTTTGTATGAGCGGGTGTTTGTGTGCGAAATTTGGCCCACGAGTACATCATTTTGAACATTTTCTAAAATATGTGTTAAGAACATAACTTATATAATTTTCAAGCTATCGGCCTAAAATTTTCTATACCAACAGATTATCACCGTAGAGAGTTTGCTATTGAAGTTGAAAAAAATCGATCGGGGCATTTTAAATTAATAGAATTTCGAAGGTTTCAAAAAATCGATGTAATTGTTAGAAGCCTCTAGCCGATGTAATTTTAGGGCGATCGTAGCAAATCTTCATACATAGATTGGGCCCCATCGAACTCTTGTAGCCCAGTATTTCACAGTGCTCAACCAAGCTGTCAGCATTGTGTGACATTAAATAACATATAATTCGCCATAAATGGGGCTTTAAAGTAGTAGTCTGGTAACTCAAGCCGATTTTCATGTCGTTTTGGAGGGCGTTTTTTTGCAGGAAAATAAAAATAAATCGTTTTGGATATTCAGGATGTTGTTATTTACACATTAAAGATACAAAAAAAAATTTAATAGTTTATTATTATTATTGATTGAAGTTGGCACCTCGAAAAAAAGCGCGTGGTTGGCCCCGGTGATTTTGGCTCTTGATGTTATCTGAAATCAAAAATTCTTGATAATTATTAATCTATAGACATGTCATTCTGGTCGGAACTACTGAAGTTAAATTTCATGGATAAATAACAAAATGGCGGACTTTGGAAAAAAAAACTTTTCTTTGGAAACTTTTGGACTTTTGGACTTTGGAAAGAAAAGTTTTTTTTTCCAAAGTCCGCCATTTTGTTATTTATCCATGAAATTTAACTTCAGTAGTTCCGACCAGAATGATATGTCTATAGATTAAGAATTATCAAGAATTTTTTATTTCAGATAACATCAAGAGCCAAAATCACCGGGGCCACCCACGTGCTTTTTTTTCGAGGTGCCAACTTCGATCAATAATAATAATAATAATAAACTATTAAATTTTTTCAAAATTTTTTTTTTTGTATCTTTAATATGTAAATAAAAACATCCTAAATATCCAAAACGATTCATTTTTATTTTCCTACAAAAAAACGCCCTCCAAAAAAGACATGAAAATCGGCTTAAGTTACCAGACCACTACCTTAAGCATTGTGTATGGTATATATTCAAGCCAGCAACGTGCACGCTCCATCTTTCCGATTTTTCGACATTCCTGAGAGAGTTTAGGAGAACAATTAATTGATTAATAATTTCTTTTAAATCCGTACCTTGGCATGATCTCTGAGTACGTTGTCGCGTTCTTGATCAAGCATACCGTGCAATGCATCTATCGGCGACAGCAAATGATACTTTTCCGACTCGGTGACGCCGTACATAAGATCGAAACTGTCGACAGGAGAGTTTCAAAAAAATATCAAAATAATAAAAGTTAAAAATATAATAACAATCGAGCGTATATCGAACCTGCCGAACAAATGTGCGTTCTGCATTAGCTTGAGAGGCATGAGTGGTATGACGGCACGATCAATCAGGGGCGCGTAAGCCGGGACATATCGGGGTTTGACGATCTTCACATTGAGCAGAGATTCAAGCTCACGATTGCGAAGACAGAGAGCCAGATCGTTGTCGTTTTTGGTTTGGCAATTCAGCGCGTGAACGACCTTCCGTTGTTGCGTGATGGAGAAAGATGAAAAGAAAAAAAACGCGATCGATTTCTATCTATCGTTGGGGGGAGTGATATAAATCGACAGATTTATATCATGTATTAGATCGTATCCCCGGAATGCCTGTTCTAGTAAAAGACGAAGGGATTCGACTCCGAAAACGGAAGAACGCTGAAAATAACGTTTGCTTTTTCAATCCCCTTATCGTCGGTTTCATTTGAAACCGACGATGCAATCGATTTACGTAATGTTGATCTGTTTTCTTTTAAACAGAAAGGACGCTGAAATTGTTTTAAATCAAATGTAATTGCATTCATTTTAACTATTTTAACGTCTATAACAATCGATTAATTGTAAAAATTTGATTTTTGTGATCATTTAACAACCGTTAAAATGTTACGATTTTTATTTTTTCACACATTAGGGGGTACGTCGAGTGTTGGCGTCGGACGGACCTACCCACGGTGGTGTTTCGTATTTTACAATATTAAGGGGGGGTAGGGCTTTAAAATTATTTTTTTTGCATTTTTTTATTTATTTTTTTTCTGAATGAACAATATGTCGAGAATATTGTGTATACATTTTAAGTCAATCGGAGTAAAACTAACGGAGTTACAGCGTTTCAAACGACGGGCCGTGATACCTGTATATCACGTATAAAAATCTTTAAATCGATTTTCCCGAAAACGTCATTTTTAAAGTTTGTGAACATTAGAACTCAAAATCTACTGAACCGATCCTTTTGAAAATTTAAACATTACTTCTTCACATAAATCAACAGGTAATCAGGAGGAGTTTTTTTTTTTTTTCAATTTTTTCAATTTTTTAATAACAAATTAAGCGCGATTTTTTGAGCTAAAATTGCGTTTTTCACTTCCAAGTGCTGCAAAAAATAGAAAAAAAAAAAAAAAACTCTTCCTGATTACCTCGAGAAATACATCACCTTTAAAATGCATATCAATTTTTTTGTTTCGGATGATTCGGTAACGAGTTATAATGTTCACCGCAAAACCACTTTTTTTCAAGGCGCCTCTGGAGATTCAACGTCACCGGCTTATTTATCAATATTTTTCATTGAAAATTTTTTCTGAGATACTTCAATAGTTGTACAATAATATGTAATTCTATTTAATAAAATTATATTACTCATGTCGCCGCAAAAAAATCATAAAAATATGCTTTTTTTTCGCCTTTAAAACCCTACCCCGCCGTTAAAGGGCGGAATCAAGGAAAGTGAGAAAGTGAGGAAACGTCGATCGAAATATCAGAATCACCAGGAGGAATAGCAGGAAATGTTATTCGAGGAAAGGGTTGACATGCATTAGATTGGGGCTTTTTCGGCATGTCATGCCCGAAGGAGGTTATGTGGAAAAGGCCACGACATAGAGAACACGGAGAAGTATGCAAAACAGATGCTAGATGGCGCTATATCAGAGGAATTACTTGGATGGTAAATCTACCGGGGAGGATGGAAAAGTAGAGCGTCAATGATCGGCGGAGAAAGAGCGAGAAGACATCGTAGGAAAGGGTGGCCGACGTCAACAATCGCGAGACAACAAAAAGCTAGTTAAGTCAGCAGGAAGAAAACGCCGGACGACAAAAGTGGATGAGGAAGGAATCGTGCGACTTCGACAGACGTTGGCGGCGAATTCGGAAGGAAGCAGAAGGGCAGAAACTCAGACAAGAAAGTGTGGTCAGAATGAAAAAAAAATTAGTAGATAGCCACTGAATTCTACCGGAAACTTGGTGAAGGAAAAGGCCATACGGGACTAGAAATCAGCGGATTGATGAGACCGAGGGCAGAGATGCGGGAAAAGGAGACTAGAGGGGCACGGGAAAAAAGCAAAACTAAATGGAAATAAGAATGTGAAGCGGAAAAAGTGTATCAAGGAAAACGTTATAACTTATTATTTATGCAAATGTTATACGGAATGATGTTACGAGAAACTATGGGATTTTTGGTTTGATCCGAGATGTGTGTTTGGAGTATACGTACTTGAGGAAAGTAAATGAAAAAATAGAATACATTATTTTAAGAAGAATTATTATACGGAAAAGGTTATTGGAAATGTTTAACGGTGGAAAACTATTTATCGAATAACAGATAGTACGCAGGAAATGTGTATAGGAAATAAGTAGAGTTTATACGGTTTATATACGAGGTCTGTTCAAAAAGTATCGCGAATTTTTAATTTCCGCGGGCTACGTATATTCGATTTTCGATTTTTTTTGGCGTTAGGTTGGTACTCATGTCCCTCACTTATGCTGAAAAAATCGGCCATTTTGAATGTTTAGTTAATTGTTGACAGCTGTTCTGGTTAGACGCGATTTGGCTTGTCTTCGATTTTTACCTATTCCAAAAAATGGATCAAAGAATCTGTATCAAATTTTGTGTGAGAAACAACATTAAGTGCGCGGACGCATTCCGAATGTTGACTGTGGCATATGGTGAAGCTACCTTGGACCAAAGCAACGTTTATCGGCGGTACAAAATGTTCTCAGAGGGTCGAGAAGATGCGAACAACGAAATGCGTTCCGGACGCCCGAGCACATCAATAACAGACGAAAACATTGATGAATTGAAGAAAATAATATTGGCCAATCGTCGAATCACCGTTAGAGAAGTTGCTGAGGAACTAAACATATCGATTGGCTCGTGCTATTCGATTTTTATCAATGATTTGGGCATGAGACGGGTCGCCGCGAAATTCGTGCCAAAATTGTTCAATTTCGAACAAAAACAGTGTCGCGTTAACATTGCTAAGGAGCTGTTGGACTCGGTCCGCGACGACCCAAATTTGCTCCAGAGGGTCATAACTGGTGACGAATAATGGGTTTATGGTTATGACGTGGGAACGACAGCTCAGTCATCGCAATGGAAGCTGCTTTTTTGGAATAGGCAAATATCGAAGACAAGCCAAAACACGTCTAACCAAAACAGCTGTCAACAATAAACTAAACATTCAAAATGGTCGATTTTTTCAGCATACGAGTAAGTGAGGGACATGAGTACCAACCTGAAGCCACTAAAAAATCGAAAATCCAATATACGTAGCCCGCGGAAATTCAAAATTCGCGATACTTTTTGAACAGACCTCGTATACAGTCAAAGCTGGGAAAGGAAAGATTGAAATAAGACAATCATAATATGGATAGAAATATGTGAAAAGAATTGTTGAAATAGTTCAGTGGAGAGGACTTGTGGAAAAAGTAAAGTTGTATAGAGGCGAGGCTATAGGAGATGGCGAGAGATGACGGAGGAGATATCTATCAAATTTGTATGTTTATAGCTACTGCCCGAGCATGGCAGGTACAAATGAGATATCACAGCATCCTGGGAAAGATTTAAAGATTACGCGCAAATAACTATGTGTAGAATGTTTTGACTTACTCATCGTATATAAAGTACGTAGAATGAGAAAGTATTGTAAACCGAAAAAAATTTAGATTATGGTTGAAACACATCTTTTCCGTGTTCTAGAATTTAAAAAATGCATTTCCGTCTGTCTGTCTATCTGTCATTATCATCCGAAGACCCAATAACTTTTTGAAGAGACTGCGGACTGCAGCGAAATTTGGTGTGTCGTCTACATATAAAAATGTAGTTTTGGTATTGTATTTCACAAAATAATTTCAATTCCGACTGATAGTTTATCTGAATGGTGAAAAATTAAAAAATGTTAAAATGAAAAAAAATGCCAGAAAATGTAAAATCAAAACGATGGGGAAGCTGCATGCAAGTTACAATTTGTATCATTTTTGTCTCTCTTAAGTTGATAGTGTGAGGTTTGCTTGATTCATAATGCATTTCTCGGAAAAATCACAATACCATATATTCAGAATGCTTTTATCGATTTCATTTATGGTATTGTGACACAGAGCAGTTCCTACCGGCGTCATTGAAACCCGTCACTTTCTCATCACATTTGTTATTGGCCTGAAGTTGCTGTCGTAAATTTATTGCGGTAAAATTACGAACATTATAGTAAACAAATTCAATTTTGGCGAATAATATGAGTACCGTAAAAAAATGTTAACGTCAGGCCACGAAATATGAACAAAATAGCGTTTCGTGACATGGGCAAAGTTTTTGGATATGAGAGGGCAGGACACACGTGTTCTATGGTATATTCATATAGTTTTGCATGTGATTCGACGCGATTGATACACGTACTAACACTGGTCGCACAGCAGTCCACCGGTGGTGCTCCAATCTAAATGAGAAAGAAGAAAAAGATAGTTTGTGGAATGACTACTGTAACAATTTGACCGACCTTGTTTACATCCATAGGCGATCGCTTGATATACTGATGAAAATACGGTGAGTATCCATTTTTTTATGAAACGCCTAGTATATGGACACGTCTAACGACAAAAACTGTGAGTGTATATGTGATTATAACCACAATGTATCTTACAGGTCGTTCTGCTTAGACAATTTTTCGAGTCTAATATTCGGTGAGAATTGTCAGTATAACACCTCACGGTTCCCGATTATTAACGCTGTGAAAGCAATATTTTTTTTAGTACACCTTCGACAAGATCTATATTTGACTCGAAGCACGTTCTATTTATAAGCCATAGTTTGTTTTTATCTCAATTGAGTGACTACATAAGCTATCAAAGTCACTGTAACGCTCATTCTGTGCTGGCTACTTGTATGTAAATCTGCCTGGGGATAAAAAATACATTTTTATCAGAACTTTTGACATTTTGCTTCCTCATGAAAGAAGCTTTGTTTAGGTGAAATTATTTTTTTTTCGAGGATTCATTGTCAATGTTTCGAATGTGCCAAAATTTCGGAACATCACATCTAGAAAAAAAATGTCCGTTCGTGTCGTGCGTGCATGCGCGTGTGTGTAACTTGTTTTATTTCGAGAACGACTTGACCGATTTCTTGCAAACTGTGCAAGGCTTTGGGGGCAGGACCGCGGTTCTACAGATTCCAACTGTACACCTACCCAACTGTCACGACGAAACTGACACGAGCATACGAATATTTCACAATATTGTCACGACAAAACTGTTCCCGAACAAAACTCTCACCATTAAAACTGTCACTGCACAAACTGTCACCACTCAACTCTCCCCGATCTCTATTGGACACGTGCAGAATCTTTACGAACAAAACTATCACGGTCTAAACCTTCACCATCTGAAATGTTACCGTCTGAATTGTCACCGTCTAAACAATCACCGTTTAATCTGTCACCGTTAAAACTGTCACCGCTTAAATTATCACCGCAGCAACTGTAACCGCGGCAATTGTCACCGGCAAAACTGTCACGGGCAAAACTGTACACAGGACCAACCGTCGCCACTTAACGCGTGATTTACCCAACTCTCACTCGTAGACGCTCTACCAGTAGGTAAGAGCGCTCGGGCTGCTTCACCAAACGCAGCGCAATAACGCGCGATATTTCGTGCGTGTTCGCTAATACTCACGTCATTCGCCGCTGTCGTCTCAACCACAGCCTTCGCACCGCGCGAACTTACTTGTGCTCAGCGATCGGTAATAGCGGACACGCACGAAATATCGCGCGCTATCGCGGCGCGTTTGGTGAAGCAGCCCGAGCGCTCTTATCTACGAGTTCAGCTTATACCCATATGAGTTAGTTACCGCGCCTTGGCGCGGTGACAGCTTTGCCGGTGACAGTTTTGTGCGGTGACGGTTGGAACGGTGACGGTTGGGACGGTCACGGTTGGTGCAGAATACAGTAGACGCCCCTGACAGTGTAGACGGGGACTATTCTGCTGCGTTACAGTTGCGCAGAATACAGTTGAGATCGTGACAGTTTAGACGGTGATAGTTTTGTTCGTGAAGATTTCTGCACGTGTCGAATAGAGATTCAGGAGAGTTGAGTGGTGACAGTTTGTGCGGTGACAGTTTTAATGGTGAGAGTTTTGTTCGGGAACAGTTTTGTCGTGACAATATTGCGAAATATTCGTATGCTCGTGTCAGTTTGGTCGTGACAGTTGGATAGGTGTACAGTTGGAATCTGTAGGACTGCGGTCCTGCCGCTTTCGGGCATCAAACCTCCATTGTTTTCTATATTTTTTGTTGGAATTACTTGAGGGTTCAAGCTTTTATGGCATGTTGACATTATCAAAAATTATGTGTGATCGCTCCAACTTTCGTAAATTTTTCAGCTATCGATACGGTTTAGATTTTATAATATTTTGAATTTTTCGATAAATGCTTCAGATTGATTTTATTTCCAAAAGTTTTGAAACCTTGGGTTCACTGACCATCATGAATAGAGTATCATGAAAGGATAATTGATATTGAATTTGGCGTGAATCGCTAAAAGCGTTAGGTTTGTATTGATTTTTTTTTCAAATAATGGCTATATTTTATAAGAAATTGTATATTTGTTTAAATTTACGCGCCTCGTACAACTGTACAGAGGCTACTTGCCATAAAGATAGGTCAAGAAGCTACTGCTCATATCAGTTGGGCACTATAAAAAGTTACTTGGTATTGAATATAGAGTAAGTCGATAAAAGCATTCCATATTTAAGGTATTTTCATTTTTTCAAGATAAGTATTATAAAGCAAGCAAATTTTACACTGTCAACTTCAGAGAGACAATAATGATGCAAATTGAAACTATTACTTCATCATCATTTTTGTGCATCCACAAAGCTTTCTCCATGAGGAAACCAAAATTGAAAAAATCTCTTGGTCATTGAGGAAAATTTGTTTATACGTGAAAATAATGCGGAAGCAATATGCAAGTTTTAATTTGCATCATTTTTTTTAAACATTTACTGAAATTTTTTTTCGTCGTAAAATGTTTTTTTCTAGCCATTTCAGGAAACTATCAGAAGGGATTGATATTGCTTTATGTAATATAATACCAAAATTATATGTTATATCTAGACGTAAGACAAATTTGGCCGCGATCTGTAGTCTCTTCAAAAAGTTATAGGGTTTTTTGGATGATCCAGACAACAGACAGACGGAAATACGGGAACACATTTTTTGCATTCTAGGACATGTAACATATACGAGGATATTTCAATAATGTGAGAGTCGAACTTTTTTGGATTGTAATACTTGCTTATTTTAGATAGTTCGTATGTGATGAGCAAGTCAAAATATTATTTTATTGAATAACATGTCCCAAGTTGTCCTAATCAAATATCGTAGAACTTGATCGTAGATTATATTTATCAAAGGTAAAGTAAAAATAATATTAGGTTTATACACCTTGAGTACCATAGTCGAGTCAAGCAAATATTTTTCGCGTATCATCGTTGCAAGCTCTTCGTTCGACGGACTGAATTTCTTACAATATCGTTCTGTTTCCTCATCACCCTTACCAAGGATTAATCATCTACTTTGCGCACGGCCACCCTACCTCATTTGGCAAGATGACCTTACCTCATTGCTCAGGCTAGATTGCTTCTTTCCTCGGAAGAACAACATTCGTTTACGAAAAAAAAATTTCGATTTCTTGTTATATATGTTCAGAAATAAGAGGGAGGCAGGTATCATGGCAGAAAGCTTTGCTTTCATTGTTCGCGGCCATATATATTCTGTCTCGTCGAAGTGGAAGAGCATCGCGTGGTCAGACGTTATAGAGACCCTTCGATATCGTTCCATAAATCCGGGTAGTATATTTCCACTCACCTGTTTGGTGATCTGAAGGGGAGCCTTTCCGATGGCGTCCGAGCTTAAGGCAGATCCTGACATCAGTATTGCTCGCTTGAATAGACCTGCGTATGTGCAACGCGGGATGATAGAGAAAGAAAAAAATACGATACAATGTATCGATAACACAATGTGTATTAGAGACAGACAAAGATAAAGAGTCGGGGGAGAAGTTACACGGGAAAATCTTTCGACCAATAACTCCTGTCAGCCATCCATCTAACCGCTGAACTTTGGCCACCTTCTCTATACGATGGCTTATAACATATGATATTCGGTTACTTTCAAATACCCTGATACAATTATCGATGCTGATGTGTGTGAAAAATACGCGGTGTCTATGACATTTGGTATGTGGTGTTATAGAAGTTGACAACATTGGTGAATTCAACTTTTTTGTGAAGGGAGAGAAGTTCGTTCGATCGTCCCGAGGCGAATTGGTTTCGGAATTGAACCCAACATTACTGTACCACAGATGGTTCGCTGGTCCATATATGTATATATCTGGAATTGTTTGTTGATGCGGAGCACAATGCATACGTACAGCTCGGACATTCCATCTTCAATCGAAACCGGAGTTGATTTTTTAATTATATCGACGTCTCGAACCAAGATTAATACTGCTTCAATCAATATATCAAGTAATTTCGAACCCGAGCGCAATTATCAAAGGATTATCGGATTGGGATTTTATCAATTATCCTATTATGATTTTATTAATGAGTTAAGGGATTATGATAGGATAGAAAATTATGAAGTGATTATCGGATTGCGCTTTCATTCAATTTCAAGTTTCTAATTTTCTATTCGTTTTGGAGTTACGGATAATTTTAACAAATCCAAATAACTCCATGATTACAACGAACACACATACCGAATAACATATTTGCTAATACCGTTAGTGTATATGATCATGTAACTATTTCACGATACGAGGTGCACTATCCATCACGGGCGATATATCATACCTGTATCACTTGACAAGTGTCATGTGAACCAAAACTTTCCTTTCCCCATAGTGGGAATATATGTCATCACAACTACATGAATCGATTTCACTGAAGAACTCAGGGAGATGGCAGAGGTTGGAGAAGCTTTGAGGGTGAAGTATGTGGAGTGCACACCAAGCACACGATCCGTTATGCATTGAATGTCCACTGTTTCATTCACAGCATACATCCATATATACCGATCGTTCAAAATGAAAAAGGCTATCGGCAGATTCACTTCCTACATCTTAATCAACGTGTAATCCGCCCTTCTGTCATTTATATTTCGATATAAGTGAGATATATAACCAGAGAGCGGATTCAACGTTTCGTTCGAGGGCTATTCGGTACCGTAATACCTACAGCTGCCACGGTCAGTTAAATCCTATGAATTAATCCCACGATTATCATCTACCCGCTTAGAGATCGCGACATGCGGGTAACTCACTCATATCCCCCGCGGTTCATGGATATATTAAATCCGCTGTTTCTAATGCGAAAGCTCTGCTGCCGATTCTCTCTCTCTCTCTCTCTCTCTCGCTTTAACGTATTTCCGTATGTGTGTGGATGTGTATCCGTGCGCGTATAGCGTCTGGTACATGAGAGAATGAGGCCTCAGATCTGCCATTTCAGTCTGTATACCTGTGACATTTCCCATTTGGGGATCGGGCGATACTCGGGAAGCATGATTGAATGCGACAGAGCGAGAAACCACAACCCCCGATAATACTGAATATATCCTCGTTTATAATTGTACCCTCACTGTATTGCCCGATATAACTGGTTAATAAGCCTGAGTGTTAATTCAAGTATATGTTGTATGCGTAATAATAAAATGCGTGGCTGTTGTAAATGTATCAGGAGTCGTTCATTATGATGCGAATGAATAAACATTTAACCGATGGGATGACTTTAATCATATGGGTAAAATTCATTTGGACGATACTAACCTCTATTATTGGCAACTGGGCTAATGAGCAACAAATTGGCGAATATTGCTCCCGTTCCGTGTCCAACGAGCGTCATGCTGTCCGGATCACCCCCGAATTCAGCTATATTGTCGCGTAGCCATAACAACGCTGCGGTTTGATCCAGCAGGCCGAAATTGCTCGCCGTGTCGTCGCTCGTACCGGGCCTCAAAAATCCTAAAACATAACGAGATTTTTAAGAGGATAAATATAATTATATAGTTGCATTTCATGATATATCGTTGAGGTAGTTCTAACACAAGAAATGGGAGGAGACAGAAGGAGAGGTGCGCGAGACCGGCAGCCACGTCGCGCAGCGACGTTGTCATGCTAACTAAACGTAGTTCTAACACGTTGCTCTACTCGTATATCCGTGTACTTTTTTACTGTATGGCTGAAAGGTTACTGTGAAATATATGTTATTCTTCGTCTACTAAACTACTTTCGTGCCAAATTTCAAGAATTTTTCATTACTTCTTCGTACATTTTGGTGACTAAATATCCGGAAAGTGCTCATTTCGTAAGGTATAAGTCATTGCTCGTATGGAAATTTTGGAATTTTTGATAAACGATATCTTGATAACGGAACGGTGAAACAGCCTCAAATTTCGCATAAGTATTCTTCAGTACTTTTTTTGTTTTTCCCAAAAATGTATTAAATTTGCTCTACTCTTCATTTGTGTTAGAACAACCTTAAATGCAGTTTCGATGATGTGCCGTGTTAAGTCGCGAACGGACTACTTTGATGTTAGATACGTCACGTAGAGGATTCTCGTATTTTGTATATCGCGCGTGTATTAGGAGATAATATTTCAGTGGGGAGGATAATAATTCGTCAAAATTAGAATAGGATCAACGATTGAGGAAATCGCCGGAGCAGCGAGCTTGAGCACTTGTCGTTCAAACATCCTTATATAATATATCCACGTGTGTGAGATTATTGTAAATCATCATTTGTAGTATTTTGTTTCAAAGAAACCATCTCCAATGCTTAATCTTTTCACGTGGAATCCACGATATCCAGGCTTGAAAAACTATTTTTCGGAACAATTGTTTAAACAATACGTTTATCAAAGATGAGTTATATCTACATATCTATAGATTGATGTTTTTTGCGCAAGATGTCTCTCATAATATGATGAAGGGTTTGATAGTACGAGCTAACTGTTTCTTAAATTGAATCTTGCGTATTGCTTCCACATCATTTTTGCGCATTTACAAATTTTCCTCTATGAGCGAGATGCTTTTTCAAAATTACTACGAAGCAATATAAAAATTTAAATATGCATCATTTTTTCTATCAAATAATTTCATAGTGTGAGGTTTGCTTAATTAAGAAATCGTGAAAGACGTGAAAAATCAGGGTAACGTTTAAGGAACATGTATCAAATACGGAAATTAACCATGCAAGAAGCGATTCACTTATATATTTTCATATTGTAACATCTAGTTCGCTAAGTAGAATCCCAAAAACGCTCGTCAGTTGTCTATACTCGTAAATTGAAAATTGAGTAACGAAAATCTCGCGTGCGGGTCTACAAGTAGCGCGTAGTGCAATATAAACGAACTAAGCCTTCCACGATTACAGTGTAATTTTCGACCACTTTCCATGATTACGGTGTAATTTTAGATGAAATAAAACGTCGTTAATTTTGTATTTACAGCAAAATATTGTACAAAGGCTTGTTAAACAGTGTTATCCTTCGCTATCATAAAAATAAAATTTGTCGGAATTACGCTATACAATAATGATGATATCCATTTTTGTTTTAGACTTCTTTGGTTTTAGCTGGAAATTTCCATTTCCATTTTGAATTTCAAAATGTTCTGGTATTGACGATAGAGATAAAGGTATCTAGAATAACTTAACTAAATTTTGGATCCTTCGGTTTGATAGTTTAGGAGTGGCCGAAAATTTCACTGCATTCTGTCGTCAATGCTGAATCGGTAAAACAGACCTTTCACATGCTCTTGCATTTTATGAATAAAAAAGTAACTTCCATCAATATAGAATGCTTTTATCGCTTTTCCCTAAATTCAATACCAAATATCCTTCCGTAGTGCCCAAATAATTCAGAAAGTTTTGAACGGATAGCCGAAAAATTGCACGAGCTTTGACCAAACCTATAACGATATTTCAAAAAATTGAATTTTTGCTCCATTTCGAACGTCTTGATTTATTTGTCGATTCTCACTTAATTTGCTATAAAACATTCGGTAACGTAAATTTAGATGTGCATAAACTATATATATAAAAAAGGATGTCTGTATGTTTGAGCTTAATAGACTTCGAGATCGTTGGACCGATCACCATGAAAGTTGGTATACATATGTAGTTTTTCATGGAGGTTTTTGCGCTATCCATTTTGTTAAAACTCGCCACTAGATGGCGCTGCAGCACATCAACTTCTATACCGTTCAACCGATCGCCATGAAAATTGGTATACATAGGTATTTGAGCACGGAGAATATGGTATTTTCGCCCTATCCATTTTGTTGTAACTCGCCACTAGATGGCGCTACAGCACATCAACTTCTATACCGTTCAACCGATCGCCATGAAAATTGGTATACATAGGTATTGGAGCACTTTGTTGTAACTCGCCACTAGATGGCGCTGCGGCACATCAACTGCTATACCGTTGAACCGATCGCCATGAAAATTGGTATACATAGGTATTCGAGCACGGAGAATATTTTCGAGCTATCCACTTTGTTGTAACTCGCCACTAGATGGCGCTGCGGCACATCAACTGCTATACCGTTCAACCGATCACCACGAAAGCAACAGATCAAAAAATTATTGCTGACTTACGAGCATTATTCCACGAGCACAGCTGTTTGGTTTGAGATTACAAATCGGCTTTAGAGAATGTAAGAGCCTTGACTTGAAAGTCATTATCAGGGCAGACAAAACGCCGTTGAATAAGCGCGATATGAATAAATATTCTTCTTTTGTTTTGAGGCGATTGACATTGCATTCTTCCTTTGTTTTTTGGCGAATGAAATTTGTGTCAGACACAACTACACTATCATCTGTCACCAAACATTAAGAACAGAAAATTATTTGAAATGCCACCCAAAAAATCAAGCATTGGAAGATCAACCAGACATGCGCGGCAACTATCAACCAGCAGAGCTGCTGAAACATCTCAAAATCGAGACGCGCGACGGGAAACTGAACGAATCAGAGTCTATATTTCAAGAGCTGCTGAAACATCTGGAGAGCGAGACGCACGAATTGAAAACCTGCGAGAGCGAGCTTCTACTTCAAGAGCTGCTGAAACACTCGAAGAACGAGACACACGATGTGACGCTGACCGCTCACGCCATAAACGATCAAGAACGAGAATCGATCTCAAGAAAGCGGCCTTCAATTATGATAAAGACTACGATTACAGAATGCATCGCGATGTTGTCATTGGTTCAATGACTAATTTGTGCTTTCATTGTCGCGCTTTGAAGTTTCCGAAAGAAACGCCTGGCATGTGTTGCTCGAATAACAAAGTCAATTTGCCACCACTGACTGAGCCACCGGAACCACTTTTAACTTATGTGGCTGGAGCTACTCGGGAGTCCAAACACTTTCTAGATCATATTCGGAAGTACAACTCATGCTTTCAAATGACATCATTTCGAGCGACGAATATTGTGAGATATGATCATTTCATGCCAACATTCAAAGTCCAAGGACAAGTGTATCATCAGATTGGTTCACTTCTTCCAATACCCGAAGAAGATCGACAGTTTTTCCAAATTTATTTCATGGATAATGTGGAGAAAGAGATTGATCGACGATGCACATTGAGTGCAGTAACAGATTGGCAAATTATTGCTGAATTACGAGCATTATTCCACGAGCACAACTGTTTGGTTCGAGAATTCAAATCCGCATTAGGGAGTGCAACAGTTGATGACTTGAAAGTCATTATCAGGGCAGACAAAACCCCGTTGAATGAGCATGAAAGACGCTTCAATGCTTCAACGGCCCCTGAAGTAGCAGCTGTAACTGTCGGAACAGAAATTACTCGACGAGATATTGTTATCAGCAAGACGGGATCAAACCAAGCAACGTGTTGCTGAAACACACCGATCGTACGATGCACTTCAATATCCAATACTGTTTCCACGAGCAGAAGACGGATATCATTTCGAATTGTATTAAACTCATCCCGTCACAGGTGCTGCGACAATGAAAAGAATCAGTTGTATGGATTTTTATGCATATCGTATCATGATTCGAGCCCAACAATCTAACCCCATACTGAAGTGTCGTCAACTTTTCCAACAATTCATCGTTGATATGTACGCTAAAGTCGAAACCGAACGTCTCAATTACATTCGTTAGAATCAATCGAAGCTTCGAGTCGAAGAGTATATTCATTTGCGAGATGCAATTGCGAATGATGGAACAGTTGCTAACATTGGACAAATGGTTATACTTCCGGCTTCGTACACTGGAAGTCCAAGACACATGCAAGATATTCTCAGGATGCTCTGGCATATGTTCGCAAATACAGACGTTCATAACTGTTCATTACGTTCACATGCAGTCCATCTTGGACTAAAATCAAAGGTTTACTTCTACCTGTCCAGCAAACATCCCATCGGCATGACCTCACAGCGAGAGGTTTCAAACAAAAATTGATACGTTTTATGGATCTCATCATTAAGAACCATATATACGGATAAACTCGCTGCTGGATGTATGCTCGTACGACTGAATGGCAGAGAAGAGGCGTACCACATGCCCATATCTTAATTTACTTAGTTGAGAAAATTGTTCCAACTCAAATTGCCGATACCATTACTGCTGAACTGCCCGATCCAGAGGAAGATCCAGAATTATTTAAAATTGTCAAAAAACATATGATTCACGGACCATGCGGACTACATAATCCACATTCGCCATGCATGAAAGATGGAAAATGCACCAAAAAGTATCCACCTCAGATGATCTAAGAAACACAAACTAGTGGCGATGGTTATCCGCTGTACAGACGATGAAAACCAGGTGATGGAGGACGCACAACAACTATCAAAATCAATAACGTTGATTTCGAAATTGATAACCAATGGATTGTGCCCTAGTCTCCTATTCTATGGAAATCATTTAATTCGCATATCAACGTGGAGGTCTGCAATTCAGTGAAATCGATAAAATACATATGTAAATATGTGAATAATGCCAGCGATATGGCAGTTTTCGGACTTGCGAATCCCAATGCACCTGTCGATGAAGTAAAACAATCTCAATTGGGACGTTATATAAGCAGTAATGAAGCTGTATGGCGGATTCTTGGTTTCGACATTCGTGAACGCTTTCCTGCCGTCACGCATCTCAGTGTTCACTTGGAAAATGGTCAACGAGTCTACTTCACGGAAGAGAATGCACCCCAGAGAGCTGCAGATCCACCAAACACAACGTTGACCGCTTTTTTCCATTTGTGTGCAACTGACGAACTCGCAAAAACGTTGCTACATCACGAAGTCCCGCACTATTACACTTGGAATCAATCGACGAAGAAATTTTAATCGAATGGTAGCTTTTCCAAAGGTAGTTAAAAAAGATTTTGTTAATTGCGTATATAAAAGGGTCTAGTTTGAAAGTTAATAACGGTTAGTTTTCTGGCAAATAATGAAAGGTCGTTGAGGATTGTTGTACGGACAGATAAATTAACGAAGAAAATCGCAATTAGTTTTTATGTTAAATTTGATGTCCTCGAATGTAACGATATTTTATCTCACTGTGCGCAAACTTCGATTTACGATCGTCATTAAAAAATTGTAATTATCATTCACAAGCCCTCGATGCTCTATGATATTATTCAAAGATTTATTGATCAGGCTTTAAACCTGATCTATAATGTATATGCATCGTATAACGGGATACTTAATTTTTACGGGAGAGAAACTTTCTTGGAAACTCGCTCGGAAAAAAGAATATTATTAACGATTGAATGAAAGACTGAAGGAGAATGAGATGAGCGCAAGTTTGTTCAAATCTCCATTTCCTTAACAAGTTTGGAAGCTCGTTAAAATTTAATAGCTAAATTGTTTTTCGATCCTTTTGAACCCTAACCGACTCGCGTGAACTTTCTCCTCCCATCCTCTTTCTTCGTACCTTGCCTCTTTTCTCTGGCCACCATATTTTCTCAGCGGTCTTACTTTTACGCTGGAGTTTTGCGTGATCCCGAGCAGAAATTTATTCCGGCTGGCCTGATATAGGATCAGGCCCCCTTCAGAAATCGATAAGGTTAGCCTGATCAGGCTAACCGGATCACGCCCATATCAGGGGCGGATCATATTCTGATACGGCGTGGGTTATCAGGCTAGCCTTACATTACATATATCAGGGTCGGATCAGGGGCGGCTAAGGCATCCGTGGCAAATTCTGATCAGGCTAACCGGATCACGCTCAGATCAGGGGCGGATCATACTCTGATACGGCGTGGATTAGCAGGCTAGCCTCACATTACATATATCAGGGCCGAATCAGGGGCGGCTAAGGCATCCGGGGCAAATCCTCATCATGTTAACCGGATCACCCCCACATCACGGCTGGATCATATTCTGATACTGCGTGAATTATCAGGCTAGCCTTACATTACATATATGAGGACCGGATCAGGTGCGGCTAAGGCGTCCGTGGCAAATCCTGATCACGCTAACCGTATCACGCCCCGATCAGGGGCGGATGATATTCTGATACGGCATGAATTATCAGCACAGCCTCCGATGTTGACAATGAACTTGTGTTAACACAAGTTCATTGTCAACACAAGATGAAATTTTGCATTTAAATGAGTATCTTTCGACGATTTAATAGGATAGACGGAGGATACTCATTTGGGAAATCTCTGTGTCGTATTATTTCAAATAATGCTTCTTGAGACATTATTCGATTGACATTTAAATCATATTAATAATAATAATAATAACAATAATAACAATAATCATAAGATTGACAGCAGTGGACGCGCGGTCGGTTCGCGGCTTCGGTGGTCTGGTATGTTAAGTAAGCGGTCACCCATCCCAGCGGCGAATACAGTAGTATTCGCCGCAGTCAGTACTGGGATGGGTGACTGTTTAGCGGTTTACTGGCTTGTCTACCCACCAGTGAACGGGAAGCACTTTTTCTGAGTTTTTCAAACAACCGACAAAAATATACGCTGGAAACACGAATAATGAAAGGAAATTATAATATAGTATTTATATTATTATTATTATTATTATTATTATTATTATTATTATTATTATTAATATCATTATTATCATTACTACATCGATTTTTCAATCGAGAACCTTCACCATCTTAAAATTAAATCTACTACGAAGACAATTTTTAATATAATTCAGCATCTTCATTTCTGGTGGTTGGACTACATATAAGATATTCCGAGAAGTAATTCACAAGTGCTCGATAGAGTAGTGGTTACAGCGTTAGTTCGTTAGGTCGGTAGGTAGACAGATAGGTAGGTTTAAATAGCACAACTCCCGATTGGAAAATTAATTTTAAACGACCGCAATTATCGTTTAAACAACAAAAAACGTCTAAAAAATGACTGTTAGTACAGTAACATTTTTTTTCAATATTTTTTGGTCCAATTTGAGAATGGAGTCTAGTGAGAGAGGTTGCAGGTTCGAACCCCGGTGGAAGCCGTTTTTTTGTTGTTAAATATTATTATATAGGCCAGCTAACGACATACGATGGCCAATAACCTAATTCTCAGAAGATAAATAGATTTTATTCATTCTAAATTGGAAAACTGGAATTCAGTGACAGATCGAGGCCAGATCGGTGCCGGATCGGTGCGGGTCGGTGCGGGATCACGACCGCATCACGGTCGGATTACGGCCGGATCAGGCCTGGATCCGCAACTCCGTTACATGCCGGATGTGGGCCTGATACGGATCCTCATCAGGGCCGTGCCAGGCTGATAGGGCAGCCTGACATGGGCCGGATTTAAGCCGGACCAAATTTCCGCTCGGGATGTTTCACGGATGAGAGCTGAACTTACCCCTCGGACGCCGTTTAACAAACGTCAATCTCGCGCTTTCGCAATGAGACCGAAAATTTAGGGGGCCGAAGAACCTACTGGTTGCATACATGCTGTCTGGTCGGATAATTCGCTGTAAGTGCTTCTCCAGCACTTTAACCTAATTTATGATTATGGTTTGAGAAGCTTTTTTGTTTTCTTCCTCTTTCGTCCACTCTGCGAATATAATACAATATATATATATATACTAGGGGGGCTCCGCCCCCCTGCGCGCTTCGCGCGCCAACCCCCCCCCCCCCCCCCCCCCGTGTTCGATCTCGCCGCGGCCTACAATACAATATATAATACAATATATATATATATACTAGGGGGGCTCCGCCCCCCCTGCGCGCTTCGCGCGCCAACCCACCCCCCGTGTTCGATCTCGCCGCGGCCTACCCCCCACCCTCCACTCTTGTACACGGCGGCGGCGGCGGCTGCGGCGAAATATTTATATAATATAGAGAGATATATATAGCGTTGCCAGTTTTTCGCAGGGCCAATGTTGGGAATACTTAACAACGGGGATTCGCAAATAAGGATGGTTCACGTCCGATCTGAGCCAATTTCCTCCAAATATATTATACGAGAAAGCATTTACGTTCCGTCCTCTAAGGGTGCTTACCTCGTACAGATTTATTCAAAAGTGTGATTCAACAAATATTTATAGAAATTTATGCATATTTTTCTAATTGCCCGTATTAGAGGTTCTCATACATATGTAATGCACATGTAAAAAGTTACTGAAAATTGAAACCAAACCAAACAAACCCCTTGGTGCTCAACAAAGAAAATGAAGTTTTTTGAAAATTTGGCAAAAAAGAACTTTTTCCACTGGTTAAATTTTGTTTCGACATTATTATCATTCAAAATTCATGTTAATGGTATCTTAAATATGATTTTTTTGCTACATTTTTATCTCTATGATCTACCAGAATTTTTATCAAGTATAACTTTTGGTTATGGCTGTATACGCGAGGTTGTTTGATAAAGCCAAACCTTTTTCGTGAACATCGCGTGCAGAAATATGCGCGGGTGTCCCCGATTCCAGTCAAACCCCGATAGGGATTTGTTAGGGACTCCCTATCAAAGGATTCCCCTCCAGATTCCAGATGGATCCCGGGTTATTTCCCGACTAGCGCTGATCGGAAAAATTTCAAATGTATAAATTGAAGATTCTGGTTTCAGTAACGGACGTGATATAATTTTCCCGTAAAATATCCATCGATAATTTTTCGTGTTTTCAACAAAAAATTCTCTTTTAGGATTTCAGTTGGATCCCGGGTAGTATCCGGTTTAGCTATATATGCTATGTAAAAAGGTATGGTGTCTTATACGTGACACGCGACTCTCGTGTTATATAACCGCAAGACCTTCGAAGGTAGGTCTTGCGGTTATATACCCCTGCTTTTGTAAGAAATATTTGTGGTACATTTCATCATAATGTGAGAAACACATGAACTTCGCGGTGTAGCTAGTATAAAGAAGTTTCCGAATCCGCCGCTAGGTGGCGAGCGTCGCGAGGTTATCGCGTCGGCGATCAGGGGCTCACGGGATATAAGAATAGGGAGGCTCGCTAACATTTCTACCAAGTAACCAAGTACCGACTTAGGGGTTTGAGGGGGTCATCCCGTGTGGAGGCTCTTTTTTTAACGCTTTTTATGGGAATTTTTTTTGGCAAACTAAATAAAGATAGAACTGCGAAATTTTTACCACATATTTATTCACATTATCGCTCGTTGCTGAGGTCCGAGGCACTTAGTCACTCATTTTCAAAAAACAGTTACCACGATTGCGAGCGTTCTGCTTATGTGAAACAAAAAAATCAAACGGCATTTTAATCTGTGAAGTTTTAACTAGTCTTGGAACTAGGATTATCAAAAAATATGGAAAAGTTTTTTTTTGTCATGCTGAAGAAGTCGTGAAAAAAACCAAAATTGACGATAAGCGTTTCAACAAGTTGCCAAAAATTAACTTTTCAATAACTTTTGATAATCCTAGTTCCAAAACTAGTTAAAAGTTCACAGATCAAAATGCCGAGTGATTTTTTTGTTTCAGATAAGTAGAACGCCCGCTATCGTGGTAACTGTTGTTTGAAAATGAGTGGCTAAGTTGCCGTGTACCTCAGCAATGAGCGATGCTTTCAGACTGAAAAAATTGTAAAGTGTGCTCAAAATGTGAATAAATATGTGGTAACAATTTCGCAGTTGTATCTTTATTTAGTTCGCCAAAAAAAATTTCCAAAAAAAACGTAAAAAAAAGAGCCTTCGCAGAAGATAACCTCCAGAAGTGACATACACCCATAGAAGCTAAATAAATGTTTATTTTTATTTTTCAATTGGTTTACCGAATCTCGAGAAAATTAGTGTTTGACTTTGTCGCCGAACATATGGAAAGGGACGTATAAATGTGAAAAAATATACTATGGGAACACTAATATTACAGACCAACCAATCATGACTAATTATAAAATCGTATAATGATCTCGCCAGATCCCATACAATTCTTGAAGAATCCTGTAGGATCCGGGCTGGATACAATTAGGAATCCAGTCGGGAGTCCTTATCGGGACCAAATTGATAAGTGTGACGTTTTCGTGTTTGAATCCGATCCGATATCTATTCGGATCCCTACCAGAGAGTAGGGATAATCACAAGGATCCAGCTAGATCGCTACCACAATTTCCGCACGGGGTGAGACGAAATAAAATAAGCAAACAATTACGAAAATCATAATACACGATGGGTCTACGTGATATTTATTATATATCATATCAAGGACGTCTCACTGAACACTGTGTTTTGCGTATTTATTTTTTCGTACACATGCAGGATCCACGTAGATTGTAGATAACATGAAGATGATTTTAACAAAGTTTTGACTCACTGAAAGTGAAGAATCAAAGTTTTTCATTGATGACCGCACAGTCGGGAAGTAACGAGAGAGATAGAAAACTCATATTCACGTTATTCATTGATTCGATTCACGAGTACGACACCACCAATCCTTCGTTGCCATTTGACCTCCCGATGGGAAGTACATATTATTGCGACGCATCGGCACCGAGGTTACGAGGGGAATTCCCTTTTGTCACTAAATAGAGGCGTGTGTGGGTACATCGTAAACTGCATATATATTGGTACGACAGTGTGCTTTCTGTATGCCGTCGTATTCATACACTATACATCATGTACAATTATTCTGTTGCAATGGTTTCATACACTTGAGTCATAAATAACATCATTACATATTCGGGGAACGGTTATTAAACATTGCCGCGATATATTATTCTCGCATGAGAGCGGCCGAATTTCGCAACCTAATATCTACGAATATGATGAAAGCAATGGTGATTACTGCGACTATTGAACGTTAATTTTAGTCGTTTTTAATTTTTTATTGAAAAGTTATGGTGTTGTCGTATTGAGCATATATTTAAAAAGACTAAAAAATGATATCTTAAAATATTCTCATTCATACCAACTCCATAAATATAGGGGAGCGTCGGCGTGGTTGCAACCAGTTTAACCAATGGGCCATTTTCATTTTTCAGAAAAGCAATGTTAGATAGCGATGCGGTTGACTAGGCTTTGTTTGAGATATCAAAATACAGACATAAATCAAATCTCACTCAAATGGGTACACACACAAGGCAAGAAAATCACAAATTCGTTAACTCAGACGTTGAAGATGATAAAAATCTTCGTCGGGTCTAGTTAAACCCTAATATCTCGACGAGTATAAAACCTACGTCAATTAACGTTTTCAGGATGTAAAGAGTAAACCTTATACTTTAACATGAGCGGTCGTTAATTATCGTATGTTTTCTACTTTCCGATATTCGTAACTACTCCGTGAATCGATTACTGATGCTGTGATGCTATTTATGTATTTATGGCTGTACGCTTCATTGACATTCGCCATACTGTAATTGTGATAATTTTTCTGTAACTTTGTAATGAGTATTTTTCTGAATTTAAATAATCCGGGAAATATGTCGAGAGCGCCAGACGCTGGACGGGAGGAATCTATATTAATTGATACGAATAATATAATTTCGAGAATGCTATTTATCGATAATATATTGACTAATAGGGAGATCATTGGCTCGCTCGCGTGATCTCTCTTTAGGGATTCTTGTCTGACGCTTGTCTCGTCTGGTTGTCTCAGCTCTTATATTCTCCGTCCTTCTCTATCTCTCGCTAAGTGTCGGTTTGTCTCGTGACCGAGTTTTTCTCATATACGCATATATGTATATACATACATCCGCGTGAAGACGTACAGTCATCTTATTTTTGTAAATCGCGTGATTGCTCCATTAAGAAGAATAGCTCTTCGAAGAAAACTGCTTTTTCATCATCTTTGATATCGGCGATTTCGTCGATTGAATTCCAAACCTGGCCTTTCTGTTGTGTATCGACTCCTTCGGCATGACAAATCGAATAATGAGTACTAGACCGTTCAATTTTTATACATAAACCTGTATAAATATACTCGAATTTTACGTTTGAACCTTTTATAAAAATACAAGATTGTAAAACCGAATGCTCCAAAATAATTATCAAGTGACGAGAACCGAGAAGATTAATTGTGAATGGAAAGTGGATTTATGTTTGCATTACTGCCTTGTATAGAAATATATGTTTGTATTTAATGACCGATCATGACGGTGTCAATCAATTTTCACTGCACACCCATTGTGGGTCTTTTTTTCCTGCTCTTAATTATCATCTACATTCCACCAATCTTTCTCCAGTTGGATCGAAATAATCATTGAATTTCAAAAACCAGCATACGAGGTCTGTTCAAAAAGTATCGCGAATTTTAAATTTCCGCGGGCTACGTAGATTCGATTTTCGATTTTTTTGTGGCGTTAGGTTGGTATTCATGTCCCTCACTTATGCTGAAAAAATCGGCCATTTTGAATGTTTAGTTAATTGTTGACAGCTGTTTTGGTTAGACGTGTTTTGGCTTGTATTCGATTTTTGCCTATTCCAAAAAATGGATCAAAGAATCTGTATCAAATTTTGTGTGAAAAACAAAATTAAGTGCACGGACGCATTCCGAATGTTGACTGTGGCATATGGTGAAGCTACCTTGGACCAAAGCAACGTTTATCGGTGGTACAAAATTTTCTCAGAGGGCCGAGAAGATGCGAACAACGAAATGCGTTCCGGACGCCCGAGTACATCAACAACAGACGAATACATTGATGGAATAAAGAAAATATTATTGGCCAATCGTCGAATCACCGTTAGAGAAGTTGCTGAGGAACTAAACATATCGATTGGCTCGTGCTGTTCGATTTTTACCAATGATTTGGGCATGGGACGGGTCGCCGCGAAATTCGTGCCAAAATTGCTCAATTTCGAACAAAAACAGTGTCGCGTTGACATTGCTAAGGACCTGTTGAACTCGGTCCGCGACGACCCAAATTTGCTCCACAGGGTCATAACTGGTGACGAATCATGGGTTTATGGTTATGACGTGGAAACCAAAGCTCAATCATTGCAATGGAAGCTGCTTTTTTGGAATAGGTAAAAATCGAAGACAAGCCAAAACACGTCTAACCAAAACAGCTGTCAACAATTAACTATACATTCAAAATGTCCGATTTTTTCAGCATAAATGAGGGTCACAAGTACCAACCTAACGCCACAAAAGAAGGAAAATCGAATATACGTAGCCCGCGGACATTCAAAATTCGCGATACTTTTTTAACAGGCCTCGTAAATCCTTGTACGGAGATATATTCGTTCTCCCAAGAATAATATCATATTTGAAAAGTTTCCGGCTTTTTTAGTAAACACACATATTTCGAAGCAAATCAAAATTTATTTCTCGACGTAGTCTCCTTGCAACTCGATACATTTGATCCAACGTTTCTTCCATCCTTTTAAACCATCAGAAAAATATTGATTGCCCAAACCTGAAAAATACTGATTTGCAGGGCTTCCCACCTCAGTATTTGACTCATATTTTTTTCGCCCGAGAAATATTTTCAAATTGGGAAACAGGAAAAAGTCACTGGAAGCTAGATCTGGCGAATAGAGTGGTTGCGGAAGCAATTGTACTTCAATTCGTTCAATTTCGACATTACGACCATGCACGTGTGAACCCGAACGTTATCGTGGTGGAACAGGATTTTTTTCTTGGCCAAATGCGAAAGTTCTTTTCTTAATTGTGACCTTTAAATTATTAACCAATGCAGCGTAGTACTGTCCGTTGATTGTTTCACCCTTTGTAAGGTAATCGATAGGAATTATTCCACGGCTATCCCAAAAAACTGTCGCCATCACTTTTCTTGCAGAGAGAACGACCGTTGCGTTTTTCGGAGTTGATTTCCGCACCGCAATCCACTGCATTGACTGTTGTTTGGTCTCCGGTGTATGGTGGTGTACCCAGGTTTCATCGACGGTTATCATTCGCCACAAAAATTCCGCTGGATTTTTTTGATACGGGCTAAGACACTCGTGCGACATGTCCGTCCGTACGCGTTTTTGATCGATCGTCAGCAACCGCGGTACCAGCAGATAATTTTTTCATATCCAAATCTTGATGTACGAGAATCTTGATGTCTCGTAAATTCTTGTGCACCCGTTCAGATGATATCCCACAAGCTTCAACAATATCCTTGACAATCAATCGACGATCTTCCATCATAGTTTCATGCACTAAATCGACCATTTCGTCAGTTGTAGCGGTTTTCGGGCGCCCGGAACGTTCCTCGTCTAAAATGCTCGTACGACCACGCTTAAACTCGGCCACCCAATGTTTAACTGTTGTAAATGAAAGGGAGGCTTCACCGTATACAGAGTCTGACTCATCTTTTATTTCATGAGTCTTGTTCCCTTTCAAATGAAGGAATTTTATCACTGGGCGATAGTTAATTTTCTGCAGTGTTGACAGACAATGTCAGCTGACAATTTCCGAAGAGTGCCATAGACAAAATAATAATCAGAATGTCTTGAAATTTCTACGGTTTTGATATGCCCAGGCCATCTATCGGACGGCGATTTTTTTCTACAGTTACTTTATGTCGATGAAGCCGGAAACAAGAAAAATTCATCATAACTTTAATTCGACGGAATGACACTTTAGATATTTGAATTCCATGACACTTGAGTGATTCATTTATGAAAGTGGTGCGGTCCATCAAGTAGACATTCATTGACGATCTAAATTCATCTCATGGGTGAATCTCAATGCGTAGGGACGTCAACTCAGTATTTCAAGCACTTTTCCTATGATGGAATTTTTACCATATATGTACAGTTGTGCAACGTTTTCCAACACCGGTGTCGTTTCTCCCGCGAAAAACAAACGTCATGAACGAGTTGAATCAATCACACGTCGAAATCTACATAATCCCAGAAGGAGCTAATACAGAGAGAAATAGTGAGAGTATCAATGAGCGACTATAGTGGAGCCGCGGTGAATGTGGAACGGCGCCACCTCGATATGGGCAAGACTCGGTTGAGCTAGTGACACCGATGCCAGATAAAAAAAAGATTGCAGATAAAGAATATCAGCGGGAAATTTAAGGAGGAAAATAAAACCATTACCGAAGTTCCGTTTCTCACACCGCGAGGATTCGATGAGAAACTTCTGTGAAAGGAAAGTCGCGTTGATTCTCGACGGAATTGGTAATGAAGCAGAGAACACCGAATTTCTGCGGAAATGAGAAGCGTGGGATGTCTACGGACAGCATAACCTGATGCCCCAGTCGATTTTTCTATCTCGAATCGCTGAATTTTTTACATATCTATATACCGAGTAAAAGTCTGAAGATTTATCAGATTTGAGATGTACTCGTTTGAATATTTTCTGTGTGTCCCTATATTCTCTTTATCGTTGTTTTGTTATCGCAAAGTTTCCATTTTCACTCGAGCCACAAGATCGATGTGAATTTTTCCACGACACTCACCCAATATTCCGAGACGAAAGTTTATCGTGACAAATACGACGTTTCCATAAGCCGATATGACCGTACCATCGTACGGATTTCCGCTGTTCCACTCGAAGCTTTCGCCCTGTATGAAAACCATCACTGGATAACGTCTTGGATTTCTTAGACCTGCAAAAATCAATTTAAAATAATGAAATTAATTTTATTATCGTGACAGTTGTTTTCAAAATAGTAATGAACGATCATACCCCAGACAGGTATTGCTTTTCCTTCACAGTCGAAATTAAATTGTGAAGTATTTAATTTGCTTCGTTTAAATCTCCACGTTTCTCATGAAATTAGTTCATTACAGTTATTACACTTGTTTCATACTTGTCCTCTATTTATTCAGTTCTTATGTATTCATTCTACCCCTAAATTGAATATCCTTCCATACCTGATTTTTTCTTTTAAGAGGAACTATTAAGATGGACAGAAGAGCTTAGATTCATCGTCTGACAACGTTTTTTGCTTCCTCATAGAGGATTCTTCTATTTCATGAAAAAAAATCGTGTCTTTATTGTCAATGTGTTTAAAATGTTCCAAACATCAAAAAATCACATTTAGAAAAAATGTCCAGATGGATATGTGTGTGTATGTGTGTCTGTGAGATACGGGCGAAAAATTGAAGCCGCTGAAACTTCGAATTGGTTTGAGATTTCGGGTTGAAATTTGACACGCAAGTGAATCAGTATTGGTTCCCTTTGTCCTTTGTTCGCTATGATTTTTGTGACAATTGACAAATTATTTTGGATTTTATAAGGTTTTAAACATTTTCAAAAAAGTTTGTTAAAAGTATAACTCACGCAATTTTCGGGCTATTGGGCTAGAACTCTTTTCACAAATGGTACGCTATTCATTTTGGAGAAAATCGATCGAGGCGTTTCAACGCTATAAAAATTCGAATTTTTGACAAAAGTGCATGACTGGAATGACAAAGAATACAAAGAAGTCTAATCGTCGATGAACCCTTTGTGGAACTTTTGATTTAAGCCCTCCGGCCGATCTCCTATGCCTCTTTTATATATGTATACAATAGAATATACATATTATTACGTTCGGGGTTTTAAGACCACTGGAACACCCCACTGGTAATTTGTAATATTCATACTTCATTTGACAGATATTATTTTATTATAATAGACAAGTAAAGGAACTGCCCTACGTTGAGCGTCAAATGTAGTATTTTTATTTTATATAACAGATTTTTTAATATTAAGAAAATTCTTTTTATTTATCACTATTGTAAAAACCGAAAGCGAATGGGTAACACAACAAAAGAATGAACTTTAACGCTTACTTGAAGATTAAAATTAACTTGATCGCCACTGATTTCGTTTAAGAGGCATACCGTTAGACGGGTAATACAATCTCCCTCTCCCCCTTCCCCTCCCCTCACCGCACCACCCTCTCCCTCTCCCTCCCCCTCTCCCCCTCTTACTCTCCCCATTCCCCTCTCGCTCTCACTCTCTCTCTCTCTCTCTGAAGAAAAGATTACATCTATAATTTGATACAATTTGGTAATATCGTATACGTATATAAAAATTACTCCGCTCTAATATGTCAATATGAAGATTCCTTTGCACGTAAGGGACGGCCAGGCCTGAGCTTCTCTAAGATAAAGGATCCTCATGATGACGATGTTGAATCGATGAGCGAGTGGTAGATTACGGCGATAGTTGTCCGTTTTACTTTTTACACAAGGACTCGCGCAGATGACGAACAATATGCGATACGTAGACATATAGATATATACGAGAAAAGAGAGAGAAAATGATACATCAAAGGCGTTAAACTTAGATTCATTAGAACCCTACGGTAGCCGGACGACAAGTGTCTCTCGGTTCTTCGCTACGGAGAGAAGAGCCCGGCTTCGCATTATTTCGTGTAATTTCGGTGATCTTCGCCCTATCGATGATAGATCTTATTATTCGCGTGGATTTACGTTATTACACATTTTATTTTACAATTTAAGTGAATTATAATCAATATACAAAAAAAAAGAAAACCCGCAGAGGCGTTCTGTAATAAAATCTCGCGAACCGTCTTATCAGCGTGCGAGCTCAAAGCGTGCGCTGAAGCGTGCGTTTCTCACGGTGGATTTTTGCTAATCGTGCACTTTAAGGCGTGCGATCGATGGCTACTCGGAGTCGCACCGTTCAGTGGTTTGCTGACTGGGATGTACGGTGAGTCAGACCGTTCAGCGTTTTGCTGTGGGATGGACGGCAATCAAGTCCACCGTGAGACAATAGGGCGCAGTAATCGTAACTACGAGAGTACTTAAGAGAGACCAAACAATAATTAGTCAGTTATTCTCCGGAGCTCAGACTCGACGATCGAGCTTGAAATGTAATCGCTAGTCTCACTCCATGGGTCGACCACGTTAAAATATTTATCTTTTCAAAGTACAATGCTAAATTCGGTGACAACCCCAAAGGTCGAGATACGAACTCCAACCATTTTTCCGATATGTTAGAACTATCAGTCCGAACGCATTACACCCGAGTCAACGAAGTACACGGGTGAAGTTGAAAGGCGGCGATCTTCAAGTTTCGACCGAAAAGAGTGGAACAATGATTATCGCGAAACGTTCGAGTGCAAGTTTGGATATTGTTAGGATAGTCATGGGACGAATCGAGTACGCGGCATCTAGTTTCGTGAACGCGCGTTGAGGTAGTAGTCTGGTAACTTAAGCCGATTTTCATGTCTTTTTTGGAGGGCGTTTTTTTGTAGGATAATGAAAATGAATCATTTTGGATATGTAGGATGTTTTTATTTACATATTAGGGGTGAACACCACTGTAACTCCCTGTTTTTTTCACATTTTTCAAGAATTTTTTTTTGTGGGAAAAAAAGAGATATTCGAAAAATTTTTTTGGGTTTTGTTCCTTGTTTATTAATGTATCAAAAAACATTAAATAACAAAATGTCGGACTTTGGAAAAAAAAACTGGAACTTTGGAAATTTTTTTGGGTTTTGTTCCTTGTTTATTAATGTATCAAAAAACATTAAATAACAAAATGTCGGACTTTGGAAAAAAAAACTTTTTTCCAAAGTCCGCCATTTTGTTATTTATCCATGAAATTTTACTTCAGTAGTTCCGACCAGAATGACATGTCGATAGATTAAGAATTATCAAGAATTTTTTATTTCAGATAAAATCAAGAGCCAAAATCACCGGGGCCACCCAAACGCTTTTTTTTCGAGGTGCCAACTTCGATCAATCATAATAATAATATACTATTAAATTAAAAAAAAAATTTTTTTTTTTGTATCTTCAATATGTAAATAAAAACATCCTAAATATCCAAAACGATTCATTTTTATTTTCCTACAAAAAAAGCCCGCTAAAAAAGACATGAAAATCGGCTTAAGTTACCAGGCTACTACCTTAACCGAGAGCGAGCTTCAACGTTCTCGAAGCTACACGGTGTGCCGAACTGAAGGATTCTCGACCTGACATCGAATCAACATTGTCAAAATAAAATTGAATAATAATATCCGACGTCAAAATTTGGTAATTTGATTTTATAAATAAACCAATATTCCATTTGTTGAGTTTCATAAAAGTGTTCGACGACATTCATTCGTCGAAAACAAACAATTCTATAGGCCTAATACCAAACACCTTGCGTATTTCATACCATACATCAACCTAACCAACATAAGCAACATCAACGAACAACAACAAATCACCATCCGCACTCGTGTCGCTCGGATCCTTGATGGGACGCATATCCGTCACAAACAAACGAGCGAAAAAACAATTTTAATTTAACATTAACGACCACGGTAAGTTCGTCGAATAATTAGGAACGATGAAACACAACTAAGTAAACCAAGTAAACCGAACGAAATAGATGTAACAAAAGCCGGGCCGTAACAATATATTGAAACGGTTCACTCATGTGATACGATCGCAATGATTGTCTCAGAACATTTAATTTAATAAAATATGATTTCAAATTAAATGGTGAAACTTTTTTGATAAAGATGTCTCTTTTCTTGTAATGAAATCTAAGGTTAGAGTTCGTGTCGTGGACTCGAAGGAAAACTGGAGGTTCGGGGAGGCGACGTGATGCCGATTCTTTTAGATAATAACAATTTTATTGTATTTAAAAGATGCCTCAGATTCGGTAGAATTCGTCATCACATATTTTATGCGTTTCAGAGTCAACCTCTCATCATCGGCACTCAATAGAGCGATATAGTAGGGTGTTTGAGAAATTACTGTGTCTCGAAAAGCGATGACCAGTAAGCACAAAATAAAGCTCGCAATGCTATTTTCAATATAGGTGAATTTGAAGGATTCTGACTTTACGTTCGGAAAGGTTATTTTAGTAGGAATTGTTTCTTTAATAAAATTGCTGGAAGAGCGTGTTAATGATATTAGCAATTTGGATGGAGTAAATTCCGCAAGGAATACGTATGTTATGTACTGTCAAGAATTTACTATTGTTTTACCAGTTTGAAATTTAGAAGTTTTTTTATTTATTTGGTAATTTTAAAATGAGATAATCGTGGATTTCCTGGTTGTCGGAAATTGTATTAAGCTTTGTTCTTTGAAGTTATGTTGAATTTGATATTGTTTTTCCCAGTGAAATCGAGATCAGATTTTCCCTCGGGTGATTTAATCATGCACACTTTCGCGGACTCTCACAGCGCCGCGTTGCCATAACGCGACACGTGGCGACTCGAAAAAGGCCCTACCTATGGGTTTTTTTAGGGTATCTGAGACGTGCACCCTCTGTGTGTCGATCATCCGAGCGCAATGCAAGGGGTCTAGACACAGACGGCTCCCTACGAGGTGGCTGAAAACTTTATTCATAGACTCGATGATTTCCGGTGAATGTAGTATTGTCTAAACGAGACAATACTACTATGCAAGAAGTTAAATTGAAGTTAAACAGTTCTCTTGACCAACACGACGTAGAGAGAATAGAATAGTCTAAATGGCTATTCTATTTTTCAAGAATAATTACTTGAAGCGAAGTCGGCGTAGTGCGAAGAATAGTCCAATTCGTCGATGAAGCTACACTTGAACCCGCGTACAGTAATTACTTGCTTGTTTCAGAATTAAACAAGCACAAGTTGAATTTAATTACTGATGCTTGAAGAGCAGACCGTTTTGTAGAAAATCGGACAAAACCGAAGATTGAGAAATTTACTCGAAGAGTACATTCGAAATGAATGACCAGCACGCTATGGTGTTCAGGACTGATACTCGTGCTCGTAAAAGCACAGCTTTTATAGACAAGCGAGCACAAGCGCCGTACTCGTCTCCCAAATTCTGATTGGTTTTGGGTTTACGAGTGGGGCAAAACGTGAGCTTCCCTGCTCTCTTCGGAGTGGGGAATTCGTGGTATTTGAAATTATTAAACTTTTAGAATTTATTTATCCGGTCGCGTCACGTCTTGTTGATTTTATTATTCTCCACTGCCTCATGGGGCAAAATGGCACACAAAGCTGTCGGTGGTATCGGGGTATGAAGAGGCGCGAGTTGGTATCTCGCGAGCCCGCTTTGCGTTAGACGACCCGGGACGCGCCGATCGCGCGTTGCTCGGAGCGTATACCTCCTCGCTTACTCATGCTTCCCTGTGACGGGGGGCTCTGAATCCGTCCCGTTACAATATATATTCGAAGGGGATTGAGAACTTCTCGAGCCTTCTCTTCCAACGCGGCCGAATCACGTAAACGAGGTGAGGGGAGGGGAGTTCAGCGAGAATTTGTGAGATATCGACATTCGGACGAGGTGAGATTTTTATGTTAGAATGGAGAAGCGTCGCGAACTCGCGTACACCCAAACTCTCGTCTATTTTCTCGCCTCCTATCGTCGTTGAATAAAGCATTTTTCCCCTCGATTCTGCAGTTGTCCCAAGTGTATACGGGGACGCATCCTCATCGACACGACGATTGGTAAGATTGTCCAAAGTGGTTAAAAAAACATATCGAAAAAAAACTTCTCGATCCTCTTTCTCGTCCTCGCACTTTGGGCAAGTTTGCTATCACCTTATATCCGGAATTTTCCCTCGCACAGATTCTCGAAATTTTCATCCGTAATTTGTCGAGAAAACTTTGCACAACCCTCACTGTATTCAGTCACCGAACTTTAACGTTCCAATTGCATAACGGCAGTCATCTCTCTCGTTTGAAGAGATTTTACCACTTTTCTCAAGGACCCTTACAGGAGTTAGCTCCTTGGTAGAAGTCTGAGTAATTCTCGAGGGTGAAATCGTACGTAAAAGGAGAAATGAGTGACGGAGAATGTGTATTAGGGTGGCGGTTGTGGCTGGCTGTTTCGTGTATACATGGAATCATTTCGGACACGAAAAGCGATTTAATTTCCTTCGACATCTCGGGCCTTCCGAGACGGCCGAACTTTGTAAATTAACTCGTTACAAGCTGCGTTTTACACTATATGTACATCGTGAGACTCTAAGCTCCTCCCCCGCGCCGCGCTTGCTAAGCATGCGATCAAGTTTATCACGAGATTTTAATTAACCTTCTTCAGTTAACGTTGATATACCTAAAGGCTTTTTCGTTCAAACGGAGAAAGGGAGGACGAGAGCGGATGGGCACAAAACTTTTTCTTGCTTATTTATCATTAATAGCGAGATTTACCGCACAGATCGAAAAAATGAGGAAGAAGGAAGATGGGAAATTTCGTTAGCTCTGCAGTTCAAGTGTCTTATCAATTTATCAACGTTGTAGATAACTATGTGACTCGGAGCTTTTAGAAATATCGAATAAATAATTTTTTTAATGACACTTGGCGAATCTCCACTTTCTGCTGCTCTTCGCGATAATGAAGGAGGATCCCCCTCGTAGTTGGACAATACTTCTTTTTTTTCAATCAAATTAATCAATTAATGAATGGTGCAGAGATATCGTTCGAATGAATAAAAATCGTGGAAAATAATTATCTTCTAATGAAATTATGAATAATTATATTGTGAAAATGCGTTAATATGTATTACGGAAGTACGGTTATGCGAAATTGTCGTTTATCATTCGAAAAACGTTACTATTTGCGAGACCACTAACGGTCGAGATACGATCGAGAATTTTATAACGACGAGAACATCGGGGTATATTTCTGAAATTGTATGATAAGTTTGCATGAAAATTGAATGGGACGTTACCAGGCGGGATGAACCGTGTATTCCAGTCAGATCCAACACTGGTTGAGCTCAGGGATATTGATGTACAGGCGGATATCGAGGATATTCTCGCACAGCTTGCGTGAGTAACGCTAGCGAAAGCGTCCAGCTATAAATCACTGTGAGACGAGAGAAACGTCACCGGTGCTCATACTCTGGTCTGTATCACTATATATGTATAATGAAAGAGGAAGCAGATAATGAAAGGAAAATAAGGAAAAGGGCCCGATTCTGAACTATGGCATGTATATTCTATACTCGTAAATCCGTAAAAGCTTCACTGTAATTACATCGGAAGTTGAAGTTTCGCGCGGCAGATAGTATGTAATTGACGAGTGAGACAATTCCTCATGGATGGACTTTAAGATAGTAGTCTGGTAACTTAAGCCGATTTTCATGTCTTTCTTGGAGGGCGTTTTTTTGTAGGAAAATAAAAATGAATCGTTTTGGATATTTAGGATGTTTTTATTTACATATTAAAGATACAAACAAAAATTTTGTTGAAAAAATTTATTAGTTTATTATTATTATTATTGATCGAAGTTGGCACCTCGAAAAAAAAGCGCGTGGGTGGCCCCGGTGATTTTGGCTCTTGATGTTATCTGATATCAAAAATTTTTGATAATTCTTAATCTATAGACATGTCATTCTGGTCGGAACTACTGAAGTTAAATTTCATGGATAAATAACAAAATGGCGGACTTTGGAAAGAAAAGTTTTTTTTTCCAAAGTCCGCCATTTTGTTATTTATCCATGAAATTTAACTTCAGTAGTTCCGACCAGAATGACATGTGTATAGATTAAGAATTATCAAGAATTTTTTATTTTAGATAACATCAAGAGCCAAAATCACCGGGGCCACCCACACGCTTTTTTTTCGAGGTGCCAACTTCGATCAATAATAATAATAATAATAATAAACTATTAAATTTTTTCAAAAAATTTATTTTTTATATCTTTAATATGTAAATAAAAACATCCTAAATATCCAAAACGATTCATTTTTATTTTCCTACAAAAAAGACATGAAAATCGGCTTACGTTACCAGACTACTACCTTAAATATGATAATAATTTTAATATGTTACATATAGTTTGTGTATATTTATTAACTCGCTAGATGGAGGACTGTTATATGCATTTAACTCCGTTGAAATCCTGCAATTTACATACATTTTGTTGTTTTCAACCCTCAACTACATCCCTGAGTCCGAGTCTCATCCGACCGTAATGTTAAGGGTGAACACCACTGTGACCCCTTGTTTTTTTTCACATTTTTCAAGAATTTTTTTTTGTGGGAAAAAAAAGAGATATTCGAAAAATTTTTTTGGGTATTGCTCCTTGTTTACTAATGTATCAAAAAACATTTTTTTCACATTTTTAACGCCGCATGGTGGTGCTGGGGAAGCTCTCGCGTCAGGTGCTGTCATCTCCGCGGCACGCAACAGAACTCTCTTCAACGTCGATCTGAAAAAAAATAACGAGTGCTTTCGTTAATAATATGATATTTTAAAGATAAGTACATAGGGATTTGGAAAAATATTGTTTTAAAAAAAATAGGCACGCCTTTGAAATTAACTTTAATTTCAAAGGCGTGCCTAATTTTTTTTAAACAATATTTTTCCAAATCCCTATGTACTTCTCTTTAAAATATCATATTATTAACGAAAGCACTCGTTATTTTTTTTCAGATCGACGTTGAAGAGAGTTCTGTTGCGTGCCGCGGAGATGACAGCACCTGACGCGAGAGCTTCCCCAGCACCACCATGCGGCGTTAAAAATGTGAAAAAAATGTTTTTTGATACATTAGTAAACAAGGAGCAATACCCAAAAAAATTTTTCGAATATCTCTTTTTTTTCCCACAAAAATTACTCGTATATTTTGAAATTTGCGGAAGTTACAGCGATCACATGCCTTTTTCTTAAAATTCAAAATTTCATAAAATCTGAACCGTTGTCATGAACCGATCTCTAAATCGATCTCACCGACTATCACCAAATTCAAAATTAACCGTCATTTCATGATAGTCTATTTATATATAAAACATTAGCCCGATATCTCAAAAATTGGGGAAGCTAGAGCGCGCACAGATATTTTTCGAAAATTTCAAAAAGCCATAAAATGTGAGCCAGTTCGTAAATTTCTATAAAAAATGTAGCACATGAAGCGGACGTACTGCTTTACTTTGTGCAAAATTGAAGCGTTGCAGTTCAAATCGTTCCCAAAATATAGACATTTGAATTTTGCAGAGTCATTATGCACACACACACATACACACACACACACAAAAGACGTCGAGACAGTTTTTCTAAATGTGATTTTCCGCCGTTTTGGTATATTTTAAACAGAATGACACTGAAAATTCGAAAAAAAATTCAACATCACTAAGCTTTCTGTATGAGGAAGCAAAAGGAGTTATAATTATTCGATTATAAAAGAATAATTCCTTCCTTTCGTCCTTTTCCTCAAAACGGATGGAATCCTCCTTTTTTAGGAAGGTTTATCATTTTTTGACGCCCTCCATTGAAATTCTACAATACTAACAGCACAAAAGTAAAAACCGATTTAAGGGTGAACACCACTGTGCCCCCCTGTTTTTTTTCACATTATTCAAGAATTTTTTTTTGTGGGAAATAAAGAGATAATCGAAAAAATTTTTTGGGTATTGCTCCTTGTTTACTAATGTATCAAAAAACATTTTTTTCACATTTTTAACTCCGCATGGTGGTGCTGGGGAAGCTCTCGCGTCAGGTGCTGTCATCTCCGCGGCACGCAACAGAACTCTCTTCAACGTCGATCTGAAAAAAAATAACGAGTGCTTTCGTTAATAATATGATATTTTAAAGAGAAGTACATAGGGATTTGGAAAAATATTGTTTTAAAAAAAATAGGCACGCCTTTGAAATTAACTTTAATTTCAAAGGCGTGCCTAATTTTTTTTAAACAATATTTTTCCAAATCCCTATGTACTTCTCTTTAAAATATCATATTATTAACGAAAACACTCGCCATTTTTTTTCAGATCGACGTTGAAGAGAGTTCTGCTGCGTGCCGCGGAGATGACAGCACCTGACGCGAGAGCTTCCCCAGCGCCACCCTGCGGCGTTAAAGATGTGAAAAAAATGTTTTTTGATACATTAGTAAACAATGAACAATACCCAAAAAAATTTTTCGATTATCTCTTTATTTCCCACAAAAAAAAATTCTTGAATAATGTGAAAAAAAACAGGGGGGCACAGTGGTGTTCACCCTTAAATCGGTTTTTACTTTTGTGCTGTTAGTATTGTAGAATTTCAATGGAGGGCGTCAAAAAATGATAAACCTTCCTAAAAAAGGAGGATTCCATCCGTTTTGAGGAAAAGGACGAAAGGAAGGAATTATTCTTTTATAATCGAATAATTATAACTCCTTTTGCTTCCTCATACAGAAAGCTTAGTGATGTTGAATTTTTTTTCGAATTTTCAGTGTCATCCTGTTTAAAATATACCAAAACGGCGGAAAATCACATTTAGAAAAACTGTCTCGACGTCTTTTGTGTGTGTGTGTGTGTATGTGTGTGTGTGCATAATGACTCTGCAAAATTCAAATGTCTATATTTTGGGAACGATTTGAACTGCAACGCTTCAATTTTGCACAAAGTAAAGCAGTACGTCCGCTTCATGTGCTACATTTTTTATAGAAATTTACGAACTGGCTCACATTTTATGGCTTTTTGAAATTTTCGAAAAATATCTGTGCGCGCTCTAGCTTCCCCAATTTTTGAGATATCGGGCTAATGTTTTATATATAAATAGACTATCATGAAATGACGGTTAATTTTGAATTTGGTGATAGTCGGTGAGATCGATTTAGAGATCGGTTCATGACAACGGTTCAGATTTTATGAAATTTTGAATTTTAAGAAAAAGGCATGTGATCGCTGTAACTTCCGCAAATTTCAAAATATACGAGTAATTTTTTTTATGTGTATAGAGTATCATTAACGAACGTTCGACATCAAATATCGCGATAATCAGTCGAAAGGTTCGAGGTTTACAAAATTTTTAATTAGTGAAAAATCCTTGCTAATAGCTCTGCAAATTCTGAGATATCAAACTAAAATTCTCTATATGAATAAAATTCTATTAAATGTATGGTATTATTGCGAGAATCAACTACGGATATGGGCCAAAAATATTAACAACAAATTGATGCAGTACGAAAATCGCTGAAACCGTTAAGATTTTAGGAAATTTTGAATTTTTCCAAAAATCTGTGGTTTAAACTTTTTCCGAATTTGATAGATCGTATAAAAACTTTGAAGATAAATGGAATATAACAAATAATTTCATTAAATTTGCAATTTTTCGAAGAATCTGGGAGGACAATACATGCAGGAAAAAGGCTGCAAGGTGAAAGTTGCAAATTGCTTCCGCAAAATTTCACTCAATGCTCAAAGCGTCTATGAGGAAGACAGAATTGAGAAACATACGAGGGGGGACCCAAAAAAAACGGGAATTTCGTCATAATTTCTTTATTTTTAAATATTTTTACACCAAATTTTGATCACCTTCAAAGTATTCTCCTTTGACCACAACGCACCTCTGCAAACGATCCTTCTAATGTTCAAAACATTTTTTAAATTCACTTATCGGGATGTTCTTTAGGCCTTCCAGCGATGTTTGTTTTACCTCCTCCACAGTGGCAAAACGCTTCATTGCTGCTTTGTTTCGGGGTCGTATCCATAGCACCACGATTCATCACCAGTAATCACCTTTGAAAAAAAGTTCAGGCTCCTCTTCGAGCTGATTGTAAAGTTCAAAACATGCCTGAAATCGACGCTCCCTTTGCTCGTCTGTGAGAAGGCGAGGGACAAATTTGGCTCCAACTCTGCTCATGTGCAAATCTTTTAATAAAATCCTCTGAATTGAACTCCATGATATCCCAGACATCTCACAGAGTTGATCAATGGTTCGGCGACGGTCTTCGTGAATGAGAGCATTGATTTTGTCGACGTTTTCATCACTTCTTGACGTTGAGGGGCGTCCTGAACGGGGTTGGTCTTCAATTGACATTTCTCCATTTTTAAAACGTGAAAACCCCTCGTCGACTCTGGTTTTACTTAGGGCAGCATCTCCATAAGCAGTCTCAAGCATTACAGTAGTTTCCGCGGCCGATTTCCGCAACAGGAAATAAAATTTCACAGCCGCGCGTTGCTCTCGACAATCGGCGATCACGTTTTCGCCGAAATCGAAAAAGTTTTTTCACTACAAAAATTCCCACGGGCGAACCGATGCACTCACGGCGACAGAACTTCGCACACTAACTTAGGAGACGTGTCCCCAACGGACACCTGGTCGAGCAATGGGTTCCCCCACTCTCCCTCCCCGCCGCAGCGCAATTCCCGTTTTTTTTGGGTCCCCCCTCGTGTCTTAGGGGTTCATTGTAGAGGAGGCTTTGAGTATTGTGTGAAATATCGGGGAATCAATTAGGAAGTTTCGCCTTTACCACTTTATTTTTCTCATTAAAGTACATTTTTTTCTTTTTTAAAAAGACTAGCTACTTTTTTCTTCAGGATTATTTATTATAAAAACATGATTTTTTGAGAAAAACTAAGTTTTTTTAAACACTTTTCCTAAACATTTTTTTCACATTTTTCGGCATAAGTTTTTCAATTATTATCAAGATGTTTTTATCCTTCGGTATTCGGAATCTATATTCGGGCATCGTATTTAAAAAAAACTGTAAGTTCCATTAACATTTGTAGAAGTTAGAGCCAGTCAAAGACGGCTTGTGGGTGACTTGGATCCACGGGATGTAGGATAAGACTAATAAAACTATACTTGTAGTGAAGAGTTAAAATATTGGAGTTTTTCACTTGCAGATTACTATTTTTTGATTGCCGTTTTTACTTTATATTGACACGTTTTTTTGATATGTTGGAAAAGTATGTTTTCTCTCTTAAATAACACATATAACGGAAATCTTCCACTGCTCATCTGTGATTTTGATTGCCAGTTCTAATACTATGGCTGCTCAAAGTTGAAAGCAGATACCTACGATTACATATTTTCTGATCAGCGAAAACGCAGCGCTCCCGGCCAATACCGAATAATATACAGGGCAGAGGATCGTTGAATGTTCATTTTGTCCTTACTGGAACTCCCATAACGTCGAATATATTCATTTCAATGGTAAATAAGCCCTTATAGTTTTTTTTAATATTCGTCATGTAACTAATATATCTGATCGAAATGCGAGATCCAAGCTTCGGTGGGCTGAACTAATTTATTTAGTTCGTCGAGTCTGAGTATGCGCATACTATGATAGTGGTTATTTATTTTGTGGAACGTTACGAGAAAAGCTGGCCGGTCAATGAGGGTACTAACTTCGATATCCCGGGAATACTCCCACTTCTTTTGTTTTTACATATAGAACATACATTTGTCACGAAATATAGGAAACATAACGCAGTGGCGCTCAAACAACTGAATGTCTTTATATATTTATAAAAGATCATAGTCAATAAAAACGTACATGGTACTAGTTCATGCCATTTTTTATTTGTAAACATCTTTTCGGGCGCCTCCAAACCTGCGAGTGAAATGGAAAATATAAACTATATGAATCGCGAAAACGTAACCAAGTAACGAAACTCACTAGTCCCGCGAGTTGATAAAATGTGTCGCTTGAGCGCTAGTGAGTTCGGCAGTTTACCGACGGTAGGAGTCAGCCGCGGAATGTGCGGCGCTCTAGTGAAAACTACGCCCTCAGGCGTAGGCCCAAACTCACTAGTCCCGTGAGTTGACAAATTTGATCGCTTCGGCGCTAGTGAGTTCAGCAGTTTGCCGGTGGTACAAGTCGGCCGCGTATAGTAAAAACTACACTTTAAGGCGCTTATCGATCCGGCTACTCGTCGCCTTTGGCCATATTCTCATCTAATTGTGGTAGTTCAACAAGTGCCGCATGAAAGCGTTTGTGTAAAAATCACCACGTGGTGACGCCATTTAGTTCAACTTATAGTTATTCCATTTTTCATTATATTTCAGTATATTGTGATCTATTGTTCAATAATCGATGTATAGTAAGTACTCTATATTTCCTGTATATATATATATATATATATATATATACATATATATATATATATATATATATATATATATATGTATATATATATATCAGGGTGGGTCAAATAAAATGACTAATTTTTTATTTCCTTGATATAATGAAAAATGTATTGTTTGGCATCTCAAAAACCCCTCTGCAAGTATGAGCCCTTCATATTTAAATTACGAGGTCCCTCATCGCGAATTTTCATTTCCCATTTAAATAACATGGAAACATTTTTTTTTTAACTTTGGAATTTTATTAGACTTAAACCGTTGATGTTAGGAGAGTCTTTTAGCACATTTTTGAAGAACATTTGATGCTCTACAAAAAAGCTCTCTTGTGTCTAATCGATAAAAGTAACCGTACAAAAAATAATCGGTGATAATTAGGTCTGGATTCTATTTATCTCGTTTATTAGTACATAAATTTCAAATTTTTTTAAATTTCCGTTATCAATATGAATAAATATACTACTAATATATATTACTAATATACAGGGTGTCCCAATAACTATTAGCACCTTAGATATCTTCGAAACTATAAGGTTCACAGAAATATTTGCTGAATCAAAATTGCACAGTACGAAGGGGGCCATCCAATGATACTAAAGTACTCACCCCAACCCCCACCCCCTAGGCTGGGGGTGGGGCAACTTTGAAATCTTAAATGGGAACCCCCATTTTATATTGTAGATTCCGATTTCCCATAAAAAAATACGTAACTTTTGTTAAGATTTTTTTTTTCGATTCGTGATAGATGGCGCTGTAATTGCAAAAAATCCCCGAAATTACAGAAAGGCGATAATACTTACAGTTTCGGTAGTAAATAAAATTACTACGTTTATAGTAAGTGTTCGAAATGACGACCATCAATATCAATGCAATATTGTATTCTTATTTCGATTGATTGACTTGCAAGTTTTACAGCGTCAGAAAATATCAATGCAATATTGGATTCTTATTTCAATTGATTGACTTGCAAGTTTTACAGCGTCAGAACTTATTGATGCGCAGGCTATAATAATTCTTTGTTGCATGTCGTCAAGTGTAGTTGGTACTTCTTTGTACACTTTATCTTTCAATGTTCCCCATAGAAGTCTAAAGGTGTTAGGTCTGGGGAACGAGCTGGCCACGGTATTGGACCACCGCGTATAATCCAACAATTTCGAAATTTTTCGTCGAGTTGCCTTCGTGCAATCAATAAATAATGTGCTGGACATCCTTCATGTTGATACCACATGGTTTGTCGTCTAAGTAAAGGCAACTCTTCTAGCAAAAGTCCCAATGTATCTTTGATAAAATTACTGTAGGTGTTGCCATTCAAATTTCCATTAATAAAAAAAGGACTAATAATTTTAGCACCTATGATTCCGCACCATACATTCACAGACCATTGTCTCTGGTGTTCAACCTGCCGTAGCCAATATGGATGTTTCGTTGCCCATAAATGCATGTTATGCAAATTAACGTTCCCATGATTTGTAAATGTTGCCGCATCAGTAAATAAAACGGCATTAAGAAATGACTCATTGTTTTCGATCTGACGTTGAACCGTTCGACAAAACTCTACGCGATTCATGAAGTCGTTCCCATGCAATTCTTGGTGAAGACTAACATGGTACGGGTGAAATTTGTGACGGTGCAAAATGCGATATACGCTAGTCCTGCCAATGCTAGATTCATTTTGAATTTGTCGCAAACTAATGTGAGGATCTCGATACACACTTGCGAGCACACCGATTTCCATTTCTTCATTCGTTACACGTTTCTGGCGTGCACTACTACGGACACTTAAACCACCGGCTTGCCTAAGTTTATCACACACATTTTTAAATGTTTGACGCGAAGGCTGATACCGATGTGGATATCGTTCACCACACAAGGTTTTTGCCCTTACAGAATTTTGTTGGCATTCGCCATAAATGAGAAACATATCGACTTGCTCTTGATACTAATCGTATCATGTTTATCTTATCCTGCAAACTTATTAAGGTGTCCTTGAAACAGTGTTTATTTTGAGTGAAGTAAACCGTAAGTATTATCGCCTTTCTGTACTTTCTGTACCGTTCTGTCGAAGAAATGTAACAACCATTGTAACATTTGTAACATTGTTACATGCGACAAATTCAAAATGAATCTGGAATTGGCAGGACTAGCGTACATCGCATTTTGAACCGTCACAAATTTCACCCGTACCATGTTAGTCTTCACCAAGAATTGCATGGGAACGAATGGGAAGAATTATTACAGCCTGTGCATCAATAAGTTCTAACGCTGTAAAACTTGCAAGTCAATCAATCGAAAAAAGAACCCAATATTGCATTCATACTGATGGTCGTCATTTCGAACACTTACTATAAACGTAGTAATTTTATTTACGACCGAAACTGTAAGTATTATCGCCTTTCTGTACTTTCGGGGATTTTTTACGATTACAACGCCATCTATCACGAAACGCAAAAAAAAATTTTGAACAAAAGTTACGTATTTTTTTATGGGGAATCCGAATCTACAATAAAAAATGGGGGTTCCCATTCAAGATTTCAAAGTTGCCCCACCCCCAGCCCAGGGGGTGAGGGTGGCGGTGAGTCCTTTGGTATTATTGGATGGCCCCCTTCGTACTGTGGAATTTTGATTCAGCAAATATTTCTGTGAACCTTATAGTTTCGAAGATATCTAAGGTGCTTATAGTTATTGGGACACCCTGTATACTACTAATATATACTACTAATATATACTACTAATATACTAATATACTACTAATATATTACTAATTGTTTTCTAACAAATATGAGAGAATCCAGAGCTAATTATCACTGATTATTTTTTGTACGGTTACTTTTATCGATTAGACACAAAAGAGCTTTTTTGTAGAGCATCAAATGTTCTACAAAAATGTGCTAAAAAACTCTCATAACATGAACGGTTTAAGTTTAATAAAATTCCAAAGTTTAACAAAAAATAATTCCATGTTATTTAAGTGGGAAACGAAAATTCGCGATGAGGGACCTCTGAATTTTAATATGAAGGGCTCCCACTTGGAGAGGGTTTTTTGCGATGCCAAACAATACATTCTTCATTATATCGAGGAAAAAAAAAATTAGTCATTTTATTTGACCCACCCTAATATATATATATATAGGAAATATTTCTATTTATAGATACTACACCAATTATTTTATAATAAAAAATGTTTGAACAAATTTTTTAAATCAAAATTTGTAGGTTCGCCAATCTCCCCGCTGTTTCTAGTCCTTTCACATCATAATATACCGACCCATACTGTAACGTAATTGCGATTGATGTTTACACATCAATCGCGAGTACGCTCAGTGCGACTCGAACCTTTTTTTTAATTCAGTGAATGATAATATACCTAAAGATCGAGATCTTTATCGAGCTATGAATATCTCGTAATGGGGAAAAAACAATTAAAATTCACTTGTGTACAAAATATTTATGTATAATGTTTCAAAAAAAACATAAGTACCCATTACCGAATTATTATTATATGAAAATATTCTTAATCATTTCCATTTATTTTGTCGTACCTTATTGTCAAATGTATAATACTGCCCCTCTTTACCCCCACTACTCGTACATAATCTATAGGATAATCTTTAATTATTTTTAAATTAAATGCCATTCACTTATCACTAATGTTACATCCGATATATCGATGAAACTCGCACTAGAATGAAAGTGGCTCAAGCGATTCGATTACGGAGTTGAGCGGAATATGGGAATACGTCGGAGAATGAGGGGATAGTTCTCGAATTCGCAGATACAACAATGAGATCGCAGCCAAATGACCACACGCGGCTTTACACGTGTGTTTCGCTTGCGAGCACTCTAGTCTGTGAAAACCGAATCTCTACATTTCACCCTCCCTGACACCCTCGCGGGCCTCTGTGACATTGTCGCGCGTAAATTACACGAGAAATATATTGTAGGATAACTGGGGTGTAAATCAGGACGCCCTTTGGCGAATTTCCAAAAATTCTGCGTTTCTATTCTCGCAAATAGACGTGAAGTCCGTTGAATACAGCATTTTCCCCTTGAGAGGTAGACAAACTCAACTACCGCGGTTCTCTTTCCATTTCGGCTATTTCTTATGTGAGATTATCTACCTAAATGTACATCTCAGGGCGTTTTCGAAAGCAAAATCCAATTGGGACACTAAAATCATATTTTAACGTTCGAAAATGTTCGACATAGATAAATCATTTCCATCAAGAACGACAAATACAAATTAATACACCATGTGACTTATTCAATCTATGTCGAATATATTATATTTGCTATCGAAAATGGCAGCTTCGAGAGGCAAGGACAAAGAGGGAATTCCACATTATTTATCATGGATCCCGAAGGACCATCGGGCAGAAAATATCCGTGTTTATGAAATTCGCCCATCTCATAACGAATACGAGAAGGCAGTGGTACGAAGATTTCGAACTCCTGCAGCCATGGAAACTGATCACAAACATTTATCAAAGATTAGTACCCACTTGTTTAATCTGATATTACGATTTTTAATTTGATCGATCTGTACCAAATAGAAGTAGAAAAGGACATTATATTCCGTACGATTTGTGGTAGATGTATTATATGTGTGATTGTTGTGATACTCTGATCACTCTGATTGATGTGATACGTGAAGGAGCACATTTTCCGTGACGAGTATAATAATTAAATTTTGTTATTTCATTCAAAGGTATCTCTCTATATTATATAAATATATCGCCGCCGCCGCCGCCGTATACAAGAGTTCAGGACCGAAATTGACCTAAAATGACCGAAAATGACCGACAATGGCCGAAAATGACCGACATGGCCGAAAATGACAAAAATTACCAAAAATGACCGCACGAGCAGGGGTGCATTAGGGGTCATTTTCGGTAATTTTCGGGCGGGGGGCCCCCTAGCATCTACATTAGGGTGGTCCTTATTTGGGGTACTTTCAAATTTTTTTTCACGATAGTCATGCATTGGTCCTACATGACGAACAAAAAATTCGTGCAAAATTTTAGCTTTCTATCTCAATTTTAACCCGTGCCCGCCAGCGATCGAAGTTTTAAACGGAAAATACATGTATTGTCCACAGTCATTTGCTTGTCTATTCTTTTGACATGGCAGGAGTTGATATAAAAAATTGAAAGTTAGAATAAACTTTCCTTATACTATAAGGTGTAATCGCTGTTGCATATTAGTTATTTTTTTGTTCACAAATTTTACTGAAATAGCTAATAATTATGGATACAACAATTTTTTTTTGGTCAAGAAAATATCTATTGATGTATTTTTAAGCGAAGTACAAAAATTTACAACTGATAAGTATAAGGTACATTCATTATTTCAAATTTGTTCTCTTTAACGAATTAGGATATTGTCGTCGATGATCGTTCACCACTTGTAATACAAACTGCTGTTGATTTTCATTTTTGGTAAATCGACAACTAAAATCTTCCATTAACTTGATCGATCTTTCAGCACAGTCATTTACTACTTGTAAATTTTTAACAAAATTTTCAGCAGCGATATAACTTTTATTTTCAGCCCATTCTGATAGATCAATCCAAATAAAATGAGTTTCTAAATCAAACCTTTCAAAAAATCTCATAGAGTCAGGGGTAATAAAAAAATCTATTTCTTTATTCAGTAATTCTTCAATGTCATTGTTTTTATAACGCTTTGAATCACATTTTACTTCTGTGTAATCAGTATCTTCTCTTTCTCCAAAATTTTTTGAAATTTCGTCTTTATGTTGTAACTTATTAATCATTTTTAATTTTGTTTCCATTAAAACTATGTGTAAAAATGGGTTATGAATCGGCATTCTTGAATTAATTGAATCTAAGTAAAAAAAAAAGAAGCCAAGTGAACGTTGGCCTCTTTGGCTGTGAACAAAAAAAAACTAATATATAACAGCAACTATACCTTATACTATAAAGCGAATTTAGGCCATCTTTCAATTTTTTATGTCAATTCTTACTAGATAAAAAAATAAGAACAGCAGTTGATTGTGGAAAATACACGTATTTTCCGTTTAAAACTTTGACCGCTGGGGGGCACGGGTTAAAATTGAGATAGAAAGCTAAAATTTGGCACGAATTTTTTGTTCGTCATGTAGAACCAATGTATGACTATCGTGAAAAAAAATTCGAAAGTACCCCAAATAAGGACCACCCTAATCTACATATATGTATACAATATTGAGTGTTTCCAGCCATTTCTGTAAACCTTTGGACGCCTTTGTAATTTCTATTTATTGGCGGTCCTTTCTTTTTATATTATATTAAATGAACATCTCACACAGTCTTAAGGTGAATTAGAGGTGTGGATATTTGCAACATTAGAACACTACAGTAGTGACCTTTAATTATGTTCTCCAAAAGCAAGAAACGTTTTTTTAAGAAGCCACTGAATACGAAATCAATTGTTTAAAATATCTTTACGAGGAAATATTATGTTGAGAAAAATTAATTATTTCATGTTAAATAACGTAGAATGAGATTTGGCGATAATTATTAAAGATCATTTATTTTAATACAAATTTGATAATATCACAAAAAAATTATTTTTTGATTTTCAATTGAAAAGATTAAATTTTAAGTCAACTCTTATCTCAGTGCACTCGTTTTGCGGCTCTACACGTTAGGCGAGGAAGTGCGGATAGAAAAAATATTTTGATCATCTTCTGTGAAAACGGCATATTTACGCCATCTAGCGAAATTCGAAGAAATCACAGGACCGATACGGTAGAGGGTTCCACGGCTCGCGCCTAGATGACGCCACGGGGTTATCGAGTCGAGTAAGGTAATGCTGTGGGTAATATTCAGAAAAGTTGTGCTAGCAGGCTCGACACAAAAGATTCTAGAATGCACTGTGCAGGTCAACCGAGCATGAGAACTCATGCAATGGTCCTTCGATCATGAAATTAGGTGGCCTCATCAACACCCCTCCCAACATTTTATCCCTTTTTTCCATAAAATGTTTGATCACACCTTGTTTAGCCGATTTGGTTACGTTTACAGTTGAAGGGGAAAAACGTGAACCTTTATCGTTTTCATATATTTCTATATTAAATGTTTTACCTATTAAAGGTGATTATTCCTAGAAGAGCAAAAGTACGAAGTACAAATAAATAATGCTACAAAGTTTATCAAAACTTTCTCGAGCTAAATACAATATCATGAGCTATATATCGATTTAAAATACCGCATCAATCTCCCTTGCGCAGAGTACCAAATCCTTTTGCAATAGGCAAAAATTCGTCGCCGTTCAAAATCTATTATTAAGATAAGAGCGGATTTCCTGTCATATCTCGCTAATATCCTTCTCGGTTTTCTTGATCTACTTTGTCTACTCCCTAACCGAAGAACTGTTGGAGCGTCTTTCCTAACTCTTTTAAGTACATTCTTTTTACATCTTCCAAATGTCGAACTATCGCTTTCCCAAAGAACCTTACTCAAAAATCGTACATATATTGTTATAAAAACATTCCCAAGAGTGCACTCTTTTTTCGATGTCATTAAGGTGTATGCTCCAGTGTACCTTTTTGCTTTTGTGACGAGAGGCAGAAAGACACGAAAGCACTAATGTACACTCAGAGAACTAAATAGTTGTCGCAACTATATTATTAAGCTTCTATATGGACACACTACTAAAATCGTCGGTTCAACTATTTTCCATTTTACTAGACGCAGTTAGTTGAAATACATAATTGAAATAATTTACAAGGATAATATTTCTTTTTCATTGGTTACAGCCGTACGCTGTATCATAAGGAATAGTAATAGAAATCTTCATATAGTTACTATCGAGCTACCCCGAAAAAAATTTTGCAAGAACTATTGTTTCTGATTTTTGCAACAATATTGTATTATTTCAGTCAATATAATTTACCACGCTCCGACGCCTTTATAAAAGTATTACGATAGTTACAAGTTAGGGTTTGCTTCCATATTTATTTACATGAAGACATACAACATAATGAATTAGGAGCGCAACTATATCCATCTTACTGACAAGGAAAGTACTCGAGGTGTCCCCCTCCGATTTTGTTGAAACTCAAGTATGTTATAGAGCATTGAAAACTAAGCAACACGTATTTTTTTGATCGGGGGGTGAAACCACCCTCTAGAGTAACACATTTCAAGGGGCGATTTTGCAGTTTCACATAGAAGCAGTGCATCGATTTTGATGAAACAAAGATTAAAATGTTTTTTGTGCGAAGAAATGAAGAACCCACCAGATAATGAAAAAAAAAAAAATTTTAAGGGGTTGAAACACCCTCAAACATCCACTTTTTGCCCCCTACATTGAAAACTTGCGAATCGATTGGAATGAAAATTATACTATTGTGTAGCGGAAATAAAATTAAAGTTGACGTGTTTTCGTATTTGTGCAAGACATTTTTTTTAAGGCGCTAAACTACCCCCATTTGAGTTTTTACATTCCAGGTGTCTCCTCGTCATTCCAAATGTGCTTGCCGATACGAACTCTTCTCATTGAGCTAAAATTTATGTTTCACCATCTTTCTGTTATTTTAAGGGGTAGAAACACCCTTGAACATGTACGTCTTGCACCCTACATTGAAAACTTGCTAATCGATTGTAATGAAAATTATACTGTTTTATAGCGGAAATAAAATTGAAGTTGACGTGTTTTTGTATTTGTGCGAGAAAAATGTTTGAAGGGGAAAACTACCCCTATTTGAGCTTTTACATTCCAGTTGTCTCCTTGTCATTGCAAATGTGTTTGTCGATAAGAACTCTCCTCATCAAGCTAAAATTAATGATTCACCTTTTTTTTTAAATAGTACGTATACATAAGGGGGCAGACCACCCTTTGTAACCCTTTTTTTTGATAGTTATTCAAAAGTTTCCGAACCACGGCCAAGAAATTTTATGATGGTATGATTTTCGTATTTAGATAAACTTATGCATTTACGAGAAGCATAATTAAGAGGGATTATAGTATACTTCATTCACTAACGCATCCGTTTTTTATAACATTTTCCTTACCTTTTCACACGTTGCTGCAAGAGCATATTTTCAATATTAGCAATATAGCTACATGCCTGACCGTCAAAATACACTCTTGATTGTGCCTTCGTATCATTATCCGTAATTTATGAATTTACAACTTCAGTACTATTAGGTTTTGCCACCTAAATTCGTTACTAACACTTTGCTGTTCGGTGACACTACGTGGATGTCACGGCAATGCTTATCAGAAATCGTTGTGCTTGAAGCATTTTTTCGATGACTACCTTTTTTGTTCGGCCTATTAACCATGATTGTGGTTATAAGTTGATAACAACGGAGAGTAGATAATAAACATGTATACAAATGATGATGATGGCGTGTGTTAGACTAAAGTTACTATGTAAATAAAGTGTGTACGTCAAAAGCGCTCATACACATATAATCCTTTCGAAAGAAGCAAATGATTCACTTGAAATATACTATTAAGGTTCCCGTTTCAAAAAATCTAGCACATCTGTTTTAGGTAAAAGTTACACTTAACTGAAAATATATACAGAGAAATTAGTTCCTCCATTAAAACCTGTCACTTTATTACGGGTAATATCATTTAATAATATATAAACGACTTGTTTATGCTAATAATAAAAAAATACTCCCACAGTGATATCTGGAAAAGTGAGGAAAATTATATAAAAAAAGGATGTGTTAGCGAATGATGTATAGTATAATCCCTCCTAATTATGCTTCTCGTAGATGCGTAAGTTGATCTAAAAACAAAAATCGTAACATCATAAAATATCTTGGCAGTGGTTCGGAAACTTTTGAATATCTATTAAAAAAGGGGCTACAAAGGGTGGTCTACGCCCTTAAGTATTCGTACCCATTTAAAAAAACGGTGAATCATTAATTTTAGCTTGATGAGGAGAGTTCTTATCGACAAACGCATTCGAAATGACAAGGAGACACCTGGAATGTAAAAACTCAAAAAGGGGTAGTTTACCCCCTTACAAAAATGTTCTCGCACAAATACAAAAACACGTCAACTTCAATTTTATTTCCGCTATAAAACAGTATAATTTCCATTCCAATCGATTGGCAAGTTTCCAATGTAGGGTGCATGACGTAAATGTTCGAGGGAGTTTCTACCCCTTAAAATAACAGAAAAATGGTAAAACATTAATTTTAGCTTAATGAGAAAAGTTCGTATCGGCAAACACATTTGGAATGACAAGGAGACACCTGGAATGTAAAAACTCAGATAGGGGTAGTTTCTATGTGAAACTGCAAAATCGCCCCTTGACATGTGTAACTTTAGGGGGTGGTTTCACCCCTTGAAACCGTTTTTCCGCCGGTAAAAAAAAAACGTGCCGCTTAGTTTTCAATGCTCTATAACATACTTGAGTTTCAACAAAATCGGAGGGGGACACCTCGAGTACTTTCCTTGTAAGTGCAGCAACAAGTGTCACGATTTAAGTACCCATAATTGGAAGCTCGGTCAACTGATTTGTGTAGTTTGGTGCTAGCACGAAAATTCGTTGGAGGAACTATTCTTCATAGTTGTAATGCCTATAATATAGCGAGTTAGAGAAACTATATCTGAGTTTCCAAAAACATAAAAAATGTCGGAACGAACTGCTTTTGCAGTTGAATTCTGTCTTCAGCTTTTTCGCCATATTGACACCGTTACATTTAATACTCTGTGTATTTGGTCTCTAGGTATTACCTAACATTATGCACGATTTTTTATGAAATAAAATCCTATTGATTTAGTGTAACTCGAAGCCTCGACCTAAAACATTCTAACCTATCCCTCTACCGATTGCGCTATTACATCTTATTGAAATTTTCAATAGCGGATCGGGGATATATGTATATTGAGAGCTTTTTTTAGACATTGAAAATTACGATTGACGATAAAAGTATTATTAAAGACAACAAAATTATCGATTAACTTGACAGAGATCTGAAATTAACTTAATATACTTAGGATGTACATTTATTTTATAATTGTACATCCTAAGTATAATAAGTTAATTTCAGATCTCTGTCAACAATTATTTTATAATTGTACATCCTACACATGGTCATTCAGAAACCAGAAAAAATATAAGCGTTTGGGCATTATTGAATATATTTTTACTCGGAACTGAATTTAATACTCTTCACAGCAGAAGGCGATAACAATTACAATACATATAGTTACGTCCACGCTGTATTTTTGGTAACTGAATTTAATCAACTTCCGTTCGCAGTAAAATGAACAAATCAGTAAACGTTGATAAGCCTATTAAGAGTAGTTAATGTAGGCGACAAAATAATTAATTCAACCTCAAATGATTAGTTGCATACGGACATAACTGATTTATTGCAGTCACGACAACACTCATTGTCCAACTACGCTAAATAAAAACATGGAGATAAAACTACGGAAAAACCATAGAATTTTATAACTATAAATTTCTAGTTTAATGAGACATTTTTCTTATGCTAAAATTTACTCGTCTACACGCGTTGTTATTTTGACCTTATTTTTTATTGTTGTAATCATACTTTTCCTTCGTTTTATCATAATTATTATATCTCGAAGAAATAATGACAATTTAATTCTTTGTTATAATTAGTAATATTTGATTACGGATTTTATTTTATTATTGTTGACTCGAGATCGTTTGATGGTCTTTATAATTCGAAAGATGCCGTGATATACATTAAGAAAGATCACACATTCACACACATATACTTGACATCGACAATTATTGCGCTTATTTCATATGTTGTTTTTCTTTGAAAGGCGTTGCGTCAATTTAGCCGTCGAAGCGATTTCTTTTACGTAATCCCATAGATCTGAAGTATTACTAGCCACGTCAGAACTCCAAATATTTGAACTCTAATAATCGTTCTATTTTGCTTTTTAATTTAGGCCCTTAATTATTTAAATTGTCGGTGATTATGACTCGTCTCTCATTATTTTTTATATAATATTGTAATATATTTGTAGATATTACCTGTCCAAGCCAGTAATTTTCTCGTTGTGTAGTCAACTCTTCTATGTAACGCTTGTTCATACGCGCTATTCCCGACACGTATATAATACGTTAAAATACATGTACATACAGACAGATATATATATCTCTCTATATTATATAAATATATCGCCGCCGCCGCCGCCGTGTACAAGAGTTGTGGAGAGCGAGCGGGATCGCGGAGGGCAGGGGGGGGCAGAGTCCCCCTACTATACATATATATATATACTAGGGGGCTCTGCTCCCCTGCGCGCTTCGCGCGCCTACCCCCGCTTGGGCCATTCCATTCGGCGTACCCCCCCCTCGGGCTATTCCATTCGGCGTCCCCCCCCCCGGGCTATTCCATTCGGCGTACCCCCCCCGTGCTATTCCATTCGGCGTACCCCCTCCGCCCCTCGGGCTATTCCCACCACCGTACCGCTCCCCCCAGGTGGGGGGGGGGGGGGTACGGTGAAGGGAATGACCACCTCAACTCTTGTACACGGCGGCGGCGGCGGCGGCGAAATATTTATATAATATAGAGAGATAAAGAGATATGGAAACTTTTTCAATATGATCGACGTACAACAAATATAGCACCGTCGCACTTCGCGGTCGCTGGGAGAGTGAGAGATGCAGTCCGCGGATCTAATCGCCAGTACCTTATAATAATGAAACCCCCCCCCCTCTCCACTTTTGTACACGGTGGCATTATATTTATATAATATAGAGAGAGATATATATCGCAGAATTATTTAATAGTTACTTAACGCAAACATTGTTAGTTGGCGGAACGATGAACATGGTTGTAACAGCCGTGCATGTCATTTGAGATGTAGCTTCAAATGCATAGTTAGTTCAAGCACTAATTAATAGTTGACACAACAAAAATTATGGTGAAGATAACAATCTGTATAGACAAGGAAACAGCATACGAAAAATATATCGGCAATTAAGGAATATATATTTATAGCAGCAGTGCACGGCGTTTTAATTGTAGCCCTAAAGACCTGGCTAGTTAAAGCCAGAATTGATGGTTGAAGCATCAAAAAATATGGTGAAGATAACGACGCGTTTAGACAAGGAAATAGCATGACAAAAATGGCTCGCTAAGCAAGAAATATAGAGTTCCTTTTCAAACCATCTGAATAGACAAGGAAGTAGCATAAGAAAAATGTATCGGCAAACAAGGAATATATAGTTACAGCAGCAGTGCGCGGCGTTTCAATGGTAGCCCTAGACACATAGCTAGTTAGAGCCAGAATTGATCATTGAAACAACAAAAAATATGGTGAAGATAACGACGCGTATAGAGAAGAAAATAGCATAAGAAAAATGTTTCGGTAAGCAAGGAATATATGATTGCTTTAGTAAGAAAGTTCTTAATTTAGCACAACTTCTTATTTTTTACGCAACCGAAAAACAGCTGTTGTCGTAATTACAATAAAATAGTAGCGATCCGTTTGCATCTAATAATTTGATTAACCATTCCCAAAAGTCATATCAACATTTACTGATTCGTTCGCTCTACTGAGGAGGGAATTGATTCAAGTGTAATCATAGTTTCGCGAACTACGTATAACGTGTAACTAAAATTTATAGTCGTTTTAACTAATTAATAATTTAAGAGGACCAGTTGTGCGTTGTTCTAGAACAACTATTCCAATATGGTCCAAAGTATATCGGTTGGCCGAAGATATTTTTTCCAAATGTATTGACCGTTGACTTATAAGTTCACTTTTAAAAATAGTTACATCAACTATCCATAGATTTTAGAGGCCAAATAATTATCCTGACTGACGCCATTTTTCAGTGTGCAGATGGAAGATTACGAAGCCTCTCGTCGCCAGAAATTAGAAAAAGGTAGAGGACTTTGGTTGGAAGAGATAGGGTGGGCTTATTAAATCTGGAGATGGGAAGAGAAGCGTATTTAGGAGTACGGGTATACGCGTTTTGATTGTATGGCGAGTTTTTAGCAGGGCAGTTTAAATGCATAACACGCTTCTGGCAACGTTATGCTAGACGGGCGTTTTCCATTTCTCGACACCGTAGATGTGTATGAGAGGTCGCTGGACCCGCTCCCGCCAATCGGTATAACCGGTACAGTTATTAGCAATACCCGAGCGAATGGCAATCTTCGTACATAAAGTTTCCAGGTTAGATGGAGACACATATAAGCTAATAAATGTTCGACTGCCCAAGTGTCCATTCATTATATCGTTTGTTAAAAAATAAAAAAATACTCTCTCGCTCTTGTGCACCGTCTCTCGACATGTTTATGCGAACCGCGATAGTCCAGACTGTCCGTTCTCTCACACCCGCTTTCGGTTCAGTTTTTTGCATTTGCATTCTCCTTTTTTCTCTATCTGTTTTACCGACGGGGCTTAAAAGCTTAGGAGATGCGGGCCTAGCGCGACGAGGATATTGCGCGTAGGCCGTGGTCAGGTCACTGCCTCCCAGGAGAGCGTCCAACCGGAGGGGTTGGACTCTTCTCGACCTCACCCTCCGTGAGGTCGAGAAGAGTCGAGCGAATTTTCAACCCTCTCTCTCCCTGCCTGTCTTTCTCTCGCATATCTTTTTCTCTTTTTCTCTCTGCGTCCTTCCGCTCTTTCTCATTTTATACGGACCGTGTAGTGTGTTTCTGTGTGTGTGGTCTACTTTAAACCAACTGGCACGTACCTTCAACGTGAATTTTCATCTCTCGCCTGTCTCTCTCTCTCTCTCTCTCTCACTCTCTCTTGCTCTCTCGCGATCACGCTATAACAAGCTTCCGTAAATCCCCAAGCCACCCATTCTCGCCGCAACCCTTCACGAGTTAAACCAACAAACAACGAAACGCCGCTTTAGACGAGAGTTTATTCATCGCATCTTTTATTCTATTTTCGCACATAGATGCTCGACACATCGCAGCTATTTTTGTTGCCACGTGCAAGGGAATAATGAATGAAGAAAATTTTATTGAATTAATAGAATGGTTTTTTTTTTGGCATTAAATAATCGGTAGAAATAGATCGGATATTGAATTTTTTGACAGTAGACCACGCATCGTGTACAAAGACATTTTATTTATCATGAAATTTAGGGCAATTTAGGAAACATTTTCAAAAGAATATTGCTTAGGTAGATGTTATTTAATTATTTATAAATTAGATTTTATGAGAGATAAATGAAAATGACAATAAGCCCGCTTGTCCACTTGCTTCAGTTAATTCTTTCATCTTTTGTTTCGTTGATGACTAAAAATGGTTAATTTAAAAAACTGATACATCATATAATTAGTAATAACGATACATGCATACGTAATACATTCGTCCCCTTTTCACTCCTTAATTACAACGCGAGCCAGCAATTCGGCGATAATCGATATAATATTGGAGGTGTCATTAATCAAACCTACCGAACAATAATTGATCGTTATAATGACAAGCAAGTGAAGCAGATCGCATTGAATGATGACTGTTTTTCCGAACGGGGCGGGGCGGGGGGGGGGGGGGGGGGGGTGATGAGACGAGGCATACGGTGCACGGGAGGTCCATGGTCATCTATTACCATACATCACAACGCCTGGCGAGATCTGGGTTCGTGGATCTGTGGATTTCCATCGTTAACAAATTAATTAAATTTCAATGTAACTAATGTCAACGATCGTACCCAGCATGATTCAAGTACCATTCGGTGAAACACTCTTCAATACTCTGGTATGCGTATCATCCGTATCCGGAGCATCCCGTTGAATTTAAACAAAATTGCAGCAATTTTGTTTCATCGTAGAGGAAGCTTGGTTTCGTCAATAAAAACAATATCGGTTTTATAGTAAAACTGTTTTTAAAATGTGCCAAAATATCGGACAATCACGTTTAGATAGAAATGTCCCCGGGCGGGTGTCTCTGTGTGTGTGTGTGTGTTTATGATAGCCTCCCGAAATTGATCTTGTACGCCGATTTTGGGCATCGAACCTCAATTGCTTTTTCTAATTTTCGTTGAAACACTTGAGCGTTACAGATTTCATGCGATTCACCCGTCAGCTTTTATTACATACTCGTAAATTTCACGTGATTTGCTAGTCAATTTTTCTTGCATCAGTGGATCAGGGAACAAGGATGTTTGGAATTGAATGCTACGGGAATAACTGGAGAGGGTAGATCGTTCTAAAAATTTTTAAACTCATATATAACCTCTGATATCTTACAATCCTTGAGATCTAATTCAGTACATAAAAAACGTGCAAATTAGAAACTAGCATATTGCATGCTCATTATTTTATTTCACTCTTAATGCTTTGTCTATGAGGAAGCTACAATGGCAGAAATAACTTCCCTTTGGAGAGGAATTTGTGAACGAGGTAAAACAATGAGTAAACCATGTGGAAGTTTCAAATTTGCACGTTTTTTTACTTCTTCTGTATCAAAAAAAGATTCATATAGAGAGCTCGTGAATAACATTTTATGATGACGGATAAATATTATTTTCAAATATCACGAACGACGATTTCAATAAAACGAGAATTACATTAGCAAAATCCTGATGAAATGTTAGACCAAACATTCGATCGCAAGCTTGACGACCTGGAGTATAAAAATACATGAAAATTCAAAATATATATGACATACATTTTTTTTACTCTGTTCTTTGACGCTATATTCGTTCATTTCCTATAATTTAATATTATATTCAAACGATTCATCGATATATAAGAGACGATATGATTTTAGTAGGACGGTATAATTACCACTTTTTGAATACCTCTTTATCTTTGTCCCTTCGAACAACCGAAGAAAGCGTGAAACGGCTTTTTACAGTTTCCTTTGTACACATTTTAATGTATTTTTATTGTAAATAGTAAAAATTCTTGATCGCTCGTAAATTTTCCATGCCTTATACGTGTCACCGGTTATTTTCACTCCATAGAATCTCTAATCTCGCCGATATCTCCATAGATACTCGTATAAATACATATTTTATACGATATCAGATATTTCATATCGCGATATTATTACGCGTGGGGTGTGAGGTGTTGTGCCATTCTATAGGGCGAGATATGATGCGTGCTATGCCGAAGGTGGAATATCACCGGTGTCTAATGGCCAAGAATGGAGGTCGAAGGATAGAAGGTCGATGAAAGCACAGATAGGGTGTGTATGCGTGCGTCTAAATGTATATATGTATATTTAGACACACACATAGATACTCTCTTTGTACTTTCATCTATATATATATAAATATTTCGTTTCGCGTTGCTTCGGTCCGGGGCTTCTTCATGTGGAAAACGACTGAAGTCATGAAAAATGATGCCATCAGTGTAAAACGGGTTACTCCCGAGCGGTTAAGCAGACGGGTCGGAAAAATTATGCTTTCACGATGAACAGGGATGGGACAACGGAGCATTGTTAGCGATACTCATATATCTGCGGTTAAAAGTGTTATAATGGGAAGGAAAAATGAGAGAGTAATCGATAAACCTAAGAAAAAGCACCAATACAGCGTTAACAATAGCCTAAAATAACTTTAGTTCAAACAATATATTCGATGCTGGTTGAAAGTAAGATCACACGATTTAACGATCTATTAATCCTTCAATTTTAGAGCGGATGTTTTGCGAGGGAAAATGAGGTTCGGTTATTTATTGGTATTTTGTTATTAATTGTCGAAGACGTGAGACGACTTCAAGAAAACGACAATTTGGAAAAAAAACTTCTTTTTTGCGAATAAAGAACATTTTTTGTTTTATGCATGTTGTTGATGTACAGAACACTTACCCGTGCAGAAATTGTAGTAGGGATCCAGTTGGATCCCTGTGATTATGCCTACAAACTCTCAGGTAAAGATGCGACTAGATCCGTAGCAATTTCTGCAGGAGCACTTCTCGATTACCCAGAGTTTTGAAAGAAATAATAAATTTAATATCCGAGCGATTTGGATGAAAATGGATCTCGTACGGTATCGTCAAACATCGTGTGAACTAAATAGACATTTAAGGGAGAACACCACTGTGACCCCCTGCTTTTTTTCACATTTTTCAAGAATTTTTTTTTGTGGGAAAAAAAAGAGATATTCGAAAAATTTTGTTGGGTTTTGTTCCTTGTTTATTAATGTATCAAAAAACATTTTTTTCACATTTTTCACGCTGCATGGTGGTGCTGGGGAAGCTCTCGCGTCAGGTGCTGTCATCTCCGCGGCACGCAGCAGAACTCTCTTCAACGTCGATCTGAAAAAAAATACCGAGTGTTTTCGATAATAATATGATATTTTGAAGAGAAGTACATAGGAATTTGGAAAAATATTGTTTTAAAAAAAATAGGCACGCCTTTGAAATTAACTTTAATTTCAAAGGCGTGCCTATTTTTTTTAAAACAATATTTTTCCAAATCCCTATGTACTTCTCTTCAAAATATCATATTATTATCGAAAACATTCGGTATTTTTTTTCAGATCGACGTTGAAGAGAGTTCTGCTGCGTGCCGCGGAGATGACAGCATCTGACGCGAGAGCTTCCCCAGCACCACCATGCAGCGTGAAAAATGTGAAAAAAATGTTTTTTGATACATTAATAAACAAGGAACAAATCCCAACAAAATTTTTCGACTAACTCTTTTTTTTCCCGCAAAAAAAAATTCTTGAAAAATGTGAAAAAAAAACAGGGGGTCACAGTGGTGTTCTCCCTTAACGTGCTGACATGAAATAAAATAAAGTCTTAATCTCATTTCAGAAATATGAAAGACATTTTGTAAAATTTGTTTGCCCGCGCACTCTGTCCCCGACGGGTTGCCATAGCGACCCATTTCTATGGCGGCCGTTACCATGCTAACCGTTGCTATGGCTCTCAACTCTCGTACGCGGCGGCAGCGGCGAAATTATATAATATAGAGAGAGATATAGCTCGATCTTGCAACGTAGACAAAGCCGTTCCTTCTAGTATGGTATGTACAACTAAAATTCGTTGAATTTAGTTTTTTCTTCTACGTCCTTCCCGCAACCCTCATTTGTTCGATCACCCTTCTAAATTGGCCGTTCCATTAGGATAAAACAGAGAGAGAGAGAGAGAGAGAGAGAGAGAATGAGGTTGATTACAGCTATGTCAGTCGTCTAGAAATAAAAACAAGTCAGTGAAAGGGTATTTGCGAGCGTTGGATCTTTCTCTATATCGTCTTAATGTACATATATATCGACCGCTAAAAAAAAGGACGTAACTCACATTGCTATACATATATGTGCAACATTGTGTGAGTTACGGTCTGTTTCTTTTTAGCAGCCGATGTATATATGGAGCTATTCAGGCCGAATCGAAGCATTATTCATGCGAAAGTTATTAAACGTAAGCTTTCCAACATAATAATTTTCTCGTTGAATATAAATAGTTTTCATTACTAAGCTATTGCGAAATATTTTGGAATGATTTTTTTAAATTCATTTTCTTATCTACTATTATAATGTTCAATTGTTTATTCTCTCTTCTAGAATTATTTGTTAGTATGTAATATTGAATATATCTAAGGAGTTCGAAATTACAATTTAAATCATTTTCTTGCAGTTCCTGCACTACAGAATCGGGGTTGTCTTCCGAATGGTTTCTAAAACGTGTCTCAAATAAGAAATTCGTTATACAAATGTCCGACGAATCGAAAATTGTCTGAGTTATGTTTCCGGCCAACAAAAACGGAGACGTCTTCGCAAATTGCTGCATAGATGCCATTTTGGATGGAATCGCTTTTAAAAAATTATTGTATACAGTCACTCATATGTATGATACACACAGTGATAAAAACAGTTTTTCTGAGAAAAAAAATCCCCAATAAGCCTATTTTTTCGGCCTCTAGAGTGGCCTAACCAATTAAAATGTTTTCTTGTTTGGCAAAGATGAGTATTCGTCACTTGAGTCAGATCTTCCTCCCATCGCTCGTGGACCAATGGATATGAGATAATATTATATCTCTTACTTGAATATTTGACGGGTATCAGTGATATTTCACGAAGGAAAGAATTAAATAAAAATGTGTGATACTCATTTGAATAAGCTATGTTCCTGTTGCCTTTATTGTAACAATGCTTCTATCGACGCCCTAAACGGCAAAAACTCCCACAACCGTTGCTCTTTCTCTCTCGGTCAATTTCGTACCACATTCGAGAGATTTTGGAATTTTCATCCCATCTACCACCGATGTCCCTTCTACCTTCGAGTCTCTATTACTTTCTGTCTCTTCCGAAAATCATCCGTTTGCCATATTGTATCCGTCATAGTTTGGTTGAAAATCTGATTTCACATTTTGATTCGGCGATCTAAAAAATCATAAATAACCCAAGCATAAAAAACATTTTTATATACTACAATATATCAATCGAATAATTGATATAGTATAGTATATAAAAATGTTTTTTTTTCAAAATACGCACGTATGCATCGTAACGCATTAGTGGCACGACTTTCTTTCCGCCCATTAATGTGTCACTCCGGTCAAGGGTTTAATTCGTTGGTCAATCGCAAACAAACGAATTAAAAAACAAAATCTGAACTTGGTATGAATTATGTGTTCGTGCCGATTTGACCTGGAACGCCCTATGTGTATATGTTTATTTTCCACTCTCATAGGCAACTTTTTTTAAGATTCTACCAATGGCGAGCGGCACAGCTTTTTACGCTCGGATACTTGTATGTGAGCTGACGCTGCGAGGTCATTCAGAGGAAGGAGGGAAACAACGACGAAATACTCAAAGACGCAGGTTCTCGTGAGGACGATACTCCCCGTTCGATAAACTGGTGTATGCATCGATAGCTATAAAACAATAGGGTGTAACCCACATTAATTTAACTTTTCCAGTCATGTTAGCTACGCCTTTTTTCTTTTTAGCGACCGATGTATTTATATATATATATAGCCGAACATCGGAGTGTATATCTTGATAGAATTTAGTACAGCAATCTCCTGAGTGGCGGTACATGTAACATTCATCCACTTGGCCACAAGGCCCTTCTAAGGTTTTTTTTCAATCCTCGAGACGGTCGCTTGTGGTCATACGTGATCTGTCTTAAATAACGCTTTCCGCAAGTCAAACTGCAGAGACAGAGAAAGGGAGAGCGGGAGAGAGAGAGAGAGAGAGAGAGAGAGAGAGAATGAATGAATGAATGAGTGAATGTATAAATGAAATTTACTACTTTCCTCAGCTATTTGATGTTTAGGTATCTGATTACATTGATGATTACATTAGGTGTCATACAAACTAGATAACTAATATATTATACTCTTATTAGATATTCCTTTAACACATGCTTAAATGCTATAAGTCTATCACATTGGTTCAGTTTCACCGGCAGGGCATTATAAATTTTTATCCCTTCGTAGAATAAGCTTTTTGCACAATTCTTGTTCTTCGAAATTATATCACAATATTTCCCGCTTGCCTTGTTGGCCATTCATTCCTCTCTCCTACTAGGACTATTTTATTTTCAAATTGTCCGGGCAACATACCTTTTGCCAATTTAAAAACAAATATATAAACATTATAATATAGCCTCTGACTTATTGACATAAACTGCAGCACGTGCCGCATTCTTTCGACGTAGGTATACCTATCACATTGTAATATGACTCCCATGGCCCGGTTGTGCGCAACTTGCAGTTTAGTCAGCTGAGTCTCACCCATACCTGCTAATATCGTAGTATAATACTCAAAGTGTGATGCTACAACTGATTTATAAATCGGACATCGAGTACACCCCGATATGTCGTTCCCAATTCTGTTTATAAAACTTATTTTCTCCCTTATTTTCATTAACATATAATCACAGTTTTCCTCAAATCGGAGTTTACTATGAATAATTACCCCAGGATATTAATATTTTGCACACGTTCTAACATAGCGCCCTTCAAGCATTTTACTGTATTATTTTTCTCACTTCTTTTCTTATACTTCCAATTATCATAAACTCAGTTTTTGCAGCGTTCATTTTTAACTTCTTTATATCCATCCAGTCTTCTACTATAGATAGAGTACCCGGTTTAATCTCTTTTCTACCTTTCCGCTGCTTCCTCCTTTCACATGTATTATTGTATTGTCCGCAAACATTTTAATGTTGCACTCTTCTGGACAGATTTGTACAATATCGTTTATGTATATCGTAAATACGTGTAGGATCCTAATACTGATCCCTGTGGAACCCCGTATTTGTCATCATTCGTTTTGACCACTGATCGCCAAATCTAACTTGTTATGTTCTGTTGTTTAAGTACGACCTTAACCATTCTAGCACCATTCCTCTCATTCCATTTGGTATAATTTCTCCTCTCTATAGTCTATCTCTTCCTACTGTTTCGAATGCCCGCTTTAGCTCCAGGAATATTACCCCCACTACGTCTCCTTCACTGACTGTCATCTACCAATCATCAATAGCAGTTTGAATTGCTATCTCGCATGAGTACTTTTTCCTAAAACCCGATTGGTGTTCTGTTAGATGTCATTATTTTGTAAATACATTTCAAGTTGCTCTTTTACTATTAACTCTAATACTTTTTCATACATTGGCAGTATATTTATTGGTCTATATTCACTTGCTTTCTTTGGTTTTTCTATTTTGGGAATCGGTGTTATTGCGGATGTTTTCCGTTCCTCCGGGCATGTGCCGTTATTTAATGAATCATTTATTACCTTCGATATTTCTTCCCCTATTCTGTAAAAGCATGTATTCAATAGGTCACTAGTTATTCTTTCATCTGATCCTTTTTTACGTGGCAAATTCATAACGATACATTGCAACTTATATATATATCCATCAGTTCAAACTTCTCTATTGTATCTATACTTTTATTAACACAAATAGATTTCTTGTCTTTATTAACACCCAGGGAATTCGGTGCTAACCGTCAGAGAAGACGGACGTGTTTGTGCCTAGCTTAGCGTGTGCTATTATATTGTTCGACACAGAAAGTAAGTTGTGCAGTGATCCTCGCGAGGCGCTCGAGTGTCGCCGACGCTTGTGCCATGGGGGAAAAAAGTGGCGGCAATGTAACCTTGCAGGACATTATAATGGATGATAACCGAAGTAATGTTGTAAATCCATCGTCCAACCATCAACCGCATAACAGCCAAATTGCTACGTCTAGCACCGGCGACGAATTTGCGCTAACCCTAAGACGGATGCCAAATGACGTCCCATCAGGGAAATCACCTCCCTGGCAAATAGTTCGCAGTAAAAAACGCCCAAGAAGAGCCGCCAGCGAAAGCGACGAAAGTGACAGTGAATTATCCCGTATTGTTAGCAAGAACAGATACTCTACTCTAGCCAGCAACATGGGATTACCGAGCAACAACGAGGTATTAAACACACAGAACAATCAAGCGACGAATGTAAACATCAGCGAACCAAAGCCCCCCCCGATCTTCGTACCAGGAGTACAGTCGATAAGCGATTTAGCAGCAACATTGCGCCAAGCAGTCACAAACGATGAGTATACGTACAAATCTATAAATAGTAGTAGACAGCTGAAAATAATGGCCAAGAGCGCAAACGCCTATAGAAATATCGTACACAAACTAGACGAAATAAGAGCATCATATCACACGTACCAACTAAAACAACAACGAGCCTTTAGAGTCGTCATCAAATCCTTACACCCCACCACCGATCCCGAAGAAATTAAAAGGGAAATTGAATTACGCGGACACAAAGTACGGAACGTAATAAACATAAGACAGAACAGGACCAAAACGCCACTGCCGCTTTTTTTCCTCGATCTTGAACCAGACAAAAATAACAAAGACGTATATAAAATAGATCTCCTAGCGAACGCTAAAATAGAGATTGAACCACCTCGGAAAAGAACCGACATAGTCCAATGCACCAGGTGCCAAAGGTACGGTCACACGAAAACGTACTGCCGCAGACAACATAGATGTGTCAAATGCGGAGAGGAGCATAATACCGTAAACTGCAAAAAATCTAACGACACTCCTGCCACATGCGTTCACTGCGAGGGAAATCACACAGCTAATTATAAAGGGTGCCCAGTGTATAGAGATATGGCTGGAAAGAAAAATAAACAAACGCAAAAATCCCACTGGCACAGCTCAACGACCATCGAAAATGACAACCCGGATAGCCAACCCACGAGATCCTCGCACGCCAGCGCACCGGATAGAAGGAACGTGGTAAGCTACGCGGACACAGAAAGACCGAGAATTAATGCAGACACGAACAATAATAATGCAAATAATTCCGAAATATCGCGATTCCTCAAAAAATCCCTCAACGAGTTCAAAGCCGCTCTGAGGCAACAAAATGAGCTGCTTAATACAATGTTAAAATTACTGACGACAGTATTAACAAAGTTTACCAATTCACAATGAATTATTCCTATAGTATAGTTCTATGGAACGCCAACGGCTTGGTACAACATCGCCAAGAATTATCCGCTTACCTCCACATAAACAAAATAGATATCATGCTCATCTCGGAAACGCATTTTACAGATAGATGCTTCTTCAAAATACGAGATTATAACGTATATGATACGAAACATCCTGACGGCACGGCTCATGGCGACACGGCTATTATAATAAAAAAATCAATAAAACACCATGAATCCACCAAGTTCGAAACGGAATACATACAATCGACATCCATAGCTATTGAGGACTGGAAGCATGGGCCTATAGTATTAGCAGCAGTATATTGTCCTCCCAAACACAAAATAAAGAGAGAAATGTTCGCCAACTTTTTTAAAACTCTCGGACCGCGGTTCATTGCTGGCGGAGATTACAACGCAAAACACCTGCTTTGGGGATCCAGACTGTCCACCACAAGGGGCAGAGAATTGTACGAAAGCATGCGCGTTAAAAACTAAAACCAACTATCATCGAGGCAGCCAACCTACTGGCCTACCAATACAAATAAAATACCGGATATCCTCGACTTTTTTGTGACAAAAGGCATATCAAAAATGCGCACACACCTCGAACCCAGCCTGGATCTATCATCCGACCATACACCAGTTGTACTGACAATTAGCACCGGGGTCATCTCCAGGCAAAAAACACCCTTCCTGTATAACAAAAAAACGGACTGGGAAGCATTCAGGGAAAAAATGCACAACGACATCAACCCGAACATCTCTTTGAAAAACAGCGACGAAATAGATGCTGCCGCTGAATACTTGACCGAAATAATCCAAGGTACTACTCGGTCAGTCACCCCTCAAATAGAAAGCAAGGACACTGACATCCACTACCCTAAGGAAATAAAGGATAAAATAGCCATAAAAAGAAGATTGAGGAAAAGATGGCAGCGAACGAAAAATCCTGGAGACAAAACTAATTTTAACAGAGCTATTCGAGAACTGAAAAAACTTATAGGAGATTACCAAAACGATTCGATCCAGCAGAGCCTGCAAAATTTAACGAACACATCGTCCACGGACTACTCCTTGGGCTAGAAGCGATGCAGAAAAGGCAGACGCTTTTGCTAACCACCTGGCTAACGTCTTCAAACCATTTCCAACTAACCTTGATAATGCAGAGTTACTGGAATACCTAGAGAGTCCTCTACCTATGACTCTACCAATCAAACACACTTCTCCAACCGAAGTACATGAAACGATAGCTAAGGAACTGAAAAGTCGAAAAGCTCCTGGATATGACCTCATCGACGGTAAAATTCTTAAAGAGCTGCCAAGAAAAGCCATTGTTTTTATAACATCTCTATTCAATGCAATAATCCGAAAATCACATATTCCTACGCATTGGAAAGTAGCTCGAATAATCCTGTTCCTAAAACCAGGCAAACCCCCCAACGAGGTTACGTCATACAGGCCAATAAGTCTGCTACCAACCCTGTCGAAAATATTCGAGAAATTGCTGCTAAAAAGAATGAAAGTCATAATAAACCACGAAGAATTAATCCCACAACACCAATTTGGATTTAGAAATAAGCACTCGACAATTGAACAAGTGAACAGGATATACAATGTAATCTCAAACTCAATAGAAGAAAAAAAATATTGCTCAGCTGTTTTTCTAGATGTGAAACAGGCATTTGACAAGGTTTGGCACGAGAGGTTGCTGTACAAAATAAAACGAACGCTACCGCAGTACTTCCTACTACTCAAATCATATCTCAGCAACAGGCAATTCCAAGTACGACAGGGCCAAGACTTGTCACAATTCTTCCCAATCACGTCAGGTGTACCACAAGGAAGTGTTCTTGGGCCTGTTCTGTACACCATCTACACAGCGGACTTACCATCCGATAGAGATACAACCGTAGCAACATTTGCTGATGATACAGCCTTACTAGCGGCCCATGAAAACCCCGAAATTGCAAGCACCATATTACAAAGGCATCTAAACACCGTCGAGCAGTAGCTGGACAAATGGCGAATAAAAGCTAGCGAAACCAAATCAGTCCACATCACGTTTGCCAACAGGAAAGGTAAATGCCCCAACGTCACGCTTTACAACCAACCTCTACCGAACGTAGAAGAGGTCAAATACCTAGGAATGCACCTGGACCGAAGATTGACGTGGACCAAACACATCAAAACCAAAAGAAGAGAACTGGATCTAAGAGTCAGAAAAATGTACTGGCTCATCGGTAAAAACTCAAAACTGTCGCTACACAACAAAATAACGATCTACAAAGCAATACTTAAGCCAATATGGACCTATGGTATACAGCTATGGGGTACAGCTAGCAACTCAAACATCGACATACTGCAGAGACGGCAATCAAAAACCCTGCGGATAATAGCCAACGCCCCCTGGAACGTTTCCAACAACATCATACACAGAGACCTGAAAATCGACACGATCAAAAAGGAAATCCAACGCCATAGTCAACGGTACGAAACGAGGATCGACAACCACCCCAACGAACTAGCTTCAGGCTTGCTCACGGAAAACGCAATCACAAGAAGACTCAAGAGATACAAACCAAGGGATCTACAAAATCGATTCCCAGTGTGAAACGAACGATTAACAAACATTCATGAACTGCGCGAGTTGGGATCATTGGATACCCACCACGATCTACCCAAATAAACCACACATCAACCCAATTGCCGAGTGTTCAAAAGTCATAAAAAAAAAAAAAAAAAAAAAAACATTAACACCCACCCGTATGGACTCAATTATATCATCAATACTCTGTATATAATACAAATTAAACTCGTCGGCAATATTACATTCCCCTGTGTTTCGCAAAATCTCAAAATCTACATTATTTTTTTCTTTTGTCCGTGCTTTTTCTCCTTTTAATACTCCCTTTAAAGTTTTCTGTAAACTTACAGGGTCATTTTTATTATTGTCTATCATAATTACATAATATTCTTTCTTGTTGTTCCTAATCAATTTAACAACCCTATTTATTTCAAGCTCAAATTGCAGCTAATCTTGTTCGACGTTTGTATGCACCGCTCCAGTATAACGTTCGTCTCTTTTCTTTGCAGCTACCCTTATATCATCCAAATACCATTTTTTCCCTCCCCATTTTCTCGGAATTATAAACTTTTTATTCGGTGCAACTATATCTAATGCATCTACTATACTTTGCACCAATATTTCTGCTCTTACGTTTACATCTACGTCATCTCTATACTCTCTTCTTTCTTCTATTGCTTTAAAGAATTTACCTATATAAAATTTCGTGTATTCACTACTAACAAATTCTCTATTTCCCCTACCCTCGTTATTTATAATAGGTTCAATGTTTATCCAAGAATGATCCGTTATCTGCGGCTTATTATACACTTTACAATTCGCCTTAGTGTTCGCAAAAACCAAATCTATCAGTGTTTCATCAATATATTGTTTCATACCTAAATATGACATTTCTGTTGGTGATTTCTTTGCGTAAAACGAATTTTTCATAACATCTATGTTAAAATCTCCTACGATTATACATTGTCCATTCAATACTAATAAGTCCACGATACTCTCCAAAAATCGTATAAAGTCACCGTCTCACGCACTCGATGAGCGGTACACAACAGCGATCGTAACTTTGATCATACTATCTTTCACTTCTACCGCTACAGACCAACAGTTGGATATTAATTTTTTCCTTAATATTATTTCATATTTGACATAATTTCTTATGTATAACATAACTCCTTGGATGCTCCTGTTTCCCAAGTTATATCTAATGACACAATAACCTGGCACCTTCACCTCATTATCTTCGATATCTGGTATTAATCTTGTCTTCGATAGACCCATCACTGTCGGGTTCATCTTCTTCATAACCTGATATTGGATTTCTTCCTTGTGAGCCATTATACTTTGAGCGTTTGTGTACACAATTGCCTCTTTCCATGATTGCTACTCGCCAGAATCCCAATTAATTATTTTCTTCTCCTTTTCTAATGCTTTGATGCAGGTTGGACACTCCGCACTCAGAGCATCGTGTTCATCGATTATCTTCAAATAGTACGTCTTATTTTTATGCATACAATTTATACTTTTCTTTTTTGTTGCCGTACATTCGCTTGTTTTGTGGTCTCCTGCACATTTATGGCACGTTTCTTGCCGTGTACAGATTTTGGTAATATGATAATAATCCCAATACGTGATGCATCTCCTCAGAATGTAATGGTTGAATACCATACATTTCCACCATCCTATATTTACTTTGCCTCTTTTTAGAATGAACTCGTGTGTTACTTCATCTACCTCAAGTATTAACGAGCCTTCTTTGTTTTCCCTTCTAGTTCTTCTACCCTTCCTTGAGGGTTCTTGTAACCGTTCTTCACTACCCTTATGTAAAATCCTTCTTCTTTCCCATCGATATTATTTTGCTTCTTGATTATATCTGTTGAATCTTCGTCTTCTAGTTTCGTTTCTTCTTCATCAACATTTATAGTTTTTAATTTTGGCTTTATCTCCTTTGGTTCCATGACCTCGAAGTCTTTGCATAGCTTCTCACTAGCTGTGTCTTTCAGCTGTTTTATTTCTCTCTCACTCTCACATCCAATTATATCCTTTACCTCCTTTCCTGACTTTTGTTATTCCTACAGCTAGATTCTTTATGTCTATCCACTGTTTTACCATATTTTTGGTTGTCTCGGTCCCCTACCCCTTCCTCGGCTTAACGAACCGTGTACTTTCTTTCTTTTCTTTCACTGCCTCCATTGGAACTTCTTTGTCCATTTCCAATCACCTCCTCGTTTCCTCCATGCATATTCTGTTTTATCTCTTCTAATTTCCGTTTGAATTCTGTCAACTCCTCCCGTATTATCTGCTTTATCATCATCATGATTTCACTTTTGCATGCTACCTCGTCCTTTATTTCTTTCACTTTTCTCACTAGCCAGTCGATCTTTGTATCCATACTCGACTGCTTGTTACTTCCCGATGTAGTTGCTGTTGGTCCTATGGATCCTGTTGACCCCAGTCTTTCCCTGCCTCTGCCCTTTACAGGTGTCTTCCTCATCTCTAATAAGCGATCGCAGAATAAAGCGTTCGCAAAAGTAGCGGTTTGGCAGCGTGATAGGCTGTACTCACCAAGAGAGAAAGAGAGAGATTGATTGATATTTATTAGCTTTCTCGGCTATTTTATACACATTATTACATATTTCCTGATATCTAAATATATCTATATATATTATTTTACTGTTAACACAATATATTCCTTCAGCATGCGTTTAGGCTGCTCAACTTTTTCACAGCCTTTTATTTCAGTTGGCAACACATTATACATTTTCACGCCTTCATAGTACATCATTTTTTGCGCACTTTTCGTTCTTTTAAATTGTATCACTATATTTTCGGCTTGCCGTATTTCCCGACCACTCCTCGTTCCTACTATTTGTAACCGATTTTTTAATTCTTTTGGCAGCAAATTCTTTAATGATTTAAATATAAATATACACACACTGCAGTGCAATCTTTGCCTCACAGACATGAATTGCACCGCATTCAACATATCCTCCACCTTCGTATATCGGTTGCATTGCAATATGACTCTCATCGCTCTGTTTTGCGCGATCTGCAGTTTATTCAACTCTGTCTGCCCCATATTGTACAACAGTGTTGCACAGTACTCAAAATGTGGCGCTATAATTGCCTTGTAAACGGTGCATCTTGTATACGCAGATACATAATGCCCCATTCTGTTTAAGAAACTCGTTTTTTTACCTATCTTTTTCAATAAATACTCGCAGTGATCTTTAAATTGTAGCTTATCATCAATAATTATACCAGGTATTTCATCGACTCCACTCTCTCTAGTTCCGTTCCATCCAGACACTTGAGTACAATATTTCCACTCACCAATTTTCTTATACTACTAACAATCATATATTTTGTTTTCTCCGCATTCATTTTTAATTTATTTCTATTCATCCACTTTTCCACTACACTTAATGACAGGTTCATTTTATCCTCTACTTCCGCGCTGCCCAATCAAGTTACATATATTACCGTGTCATCAGCAAACATTTTTATACTACACCCCTCTGGACATAAATGTACTATATCATTTATATATATAATGAATAATAGCGGCCCTAATACTGACCCTTGTGGTACCCCATATTCGTTGCAGATAACTTCAGACCATACATCATTAAATCTTACTTGCTGTGTTCTATTTATTAAGTACGTCCGAAACCATTCTAATAATTCCCTTTCTCTAACTCCGTATTGATGAAGTTTGTCTACAATATCTCCCTATCTACTGTTTCAAATGCTCGTTTTTAATCCATGAAGATAACTCCTACCATTTTTCCTTCACTGATGTTCACTTTCCATTCATCTATTATAGTTTGAATCGCTGTTTCAGGCGAATATTGTTTTCTAAATCCTGATTGATGCTCTGTTATGATATTATTATCTTCTAGGTGTTTTTCAATTTGATTCTTAACTACTAATTCAAGCACCTTTTCATACAGCGGTAACATATTATTTGGTCTGTATTGGCTTGCTTTCTTGGCCTTATTAATTTTTCGGATCGGTATTATCGTGGATATTTTCCAGCTGTCCAGGCATCATCCTTTCCGTAGAGATCCATTTATTATTTCTAGGAATTCCTCTTTTATTGCACTGAACGCCCTTTTTAGAATATCACTTGATATTCCTTCTTCCGTTCCCTTCTTTTTCGGGAGTCGCATTACTATCTTTTCTAGCTCCTCTATTTCAACATTACTGAAGTTTTCCATTATTCTATCGTTATTTATTCCCGTGCCTGTTATAATTCTTCTTCTGTTTGGACTTCCAGATGTATCTTGTTGTATTGAGTTAACTATGTCCCTTATACTTTGCACGTAATACACATTAAATTTATCAGCTATATTTAACCCCGTTATATCATCTAATATCTCAAAGTCTATATTCTCCATCTCTTTTACTCCAACTGCTTGTCCTTTAATTACTTCTTTTAATGCTTTCCACATCTTCGCCGCATCCCTCTTATTACCATCTATCATTTTTTCATAATATTGCTTCTTTTTTTCTCTGATTAATTTTACTACCGCATTCCTTTCCACCTTGAACTGCTGCCATTGATCATCTGACCCTGTGGCAATTGCTACTTTATACGTTTCATCTCTCCTTCTCGCTGCTTCTGTTATATCTTCAGAGTACCATTTTTTCCCTTCCCACACCCTTGGTATCTTAACTGTTCTTCTAGGTGCAAGCATGTCTAGTGCTTCTACTATGTTATCAACAAACATTTTTGCTCTTTGGTTTACCTCTACCTCTTGGACTTACCTTGTTGTACTGCTTAGCCTCCTTATAAATTCTATCATATCAATTTTATTATAGGTTCTTACCGTATATTCCCTGCATTCCTTCCTATCTTTCTTATTTTCTAATGCGACTTTTATCCACCCATGGTCCGTTATCTTTGGCTCATGTTCCAGCTGTACTCGTATATTCTTATTCGCAAACAATAGGTCTATAGTTGTTCTACTGCCTTGCGTTATTCTTGTCGGCTTGTTAACATATTGGTTTCATGCCTAGGCTCTGCATTCCTGCTATTAATTTCTTTTTGTAGAACGTTTCTACTGTAACATCTATATTAAAATCACCTATCACCATACAATCACCTTTTATTGTTAACTCCTCTACTATGTTTTCGATATACCTTACAAAGTCAGCATCCGAGGCACTTGGTGAATGATACACGGCCACTATGACCCCTTTGAAGAGTTTGTCATTGACCTCCATTCCAGCACACCAGCAGTTTGATTCTATTTTATTACTTGGTATCACATCATATTTGATATCGTCTCTTATATACAGGATAGCACCGCCTGTGTTCCTATTTTCCGCATCACACCTGACGCAGTTGGCACACTTGTTCTTTGTCGCTGTACACATACTTGCCTCGTGGTTTCCAGCACATTTGTGAGATGTCTCCTCTTTTGTACAGTTCTTTGCTATATGATAATAGCCCCAGCATTTGTAACACCTCCCGACACTAATGTGGTTGTACACCGGACATTTCCTCCATCCCACGCTGATCTTGCCTTTTCCAGTAGTTCTCGATGAGTACCCTCGTCCACTATCATTATTACTGAACCTTCGTGTCTCCCTTCTTTGTTTATTCTTTTTACGATTTTCATCTCTGTCCCTTCTTTATTTTCCATTGCGTTCTGCCTTTTTATTGTTTCAACCAGCTCTTCGTCAGTCATCTCTAATTTTTCTTCTTCCATGTTCACGATTTTTACTTTAGGTTCCAGTTGTGCTGACCCAGTCACTTTGAAGCCGTCGCCCATTTTCTCCTGCACTAAAGTCTTCAGCTGTTCCACCTCTCCTGTCGTTTCACATCCCAAAATCACTGTTCCATTATTGCCTTTCTTGAATCTTGTTACTCCGACTGCCATATTCTTTATATCGACCCTTTCTTTAATTGTTTTCTTCGTGACCTCACTTTCCTGTTGTTCTTTCGGTCTGATGATTATCACTATCTCTTTTTTCTTTTCTTTAGTTGCATCACTATATGTTCTTACTGCATCTGTTACTGGACCTTGTGTTCATCCTTGTAACATCTTTTTTATTTCTTCCAGTTCTGCTTTTACACCTTCCATCTCCTCCTGGACTATTTCTTGGATTGCCTTTTTGACTTCTCTCACGCATACCACTTCGTCTTTTAATGATTTTACCGTCTTCACTAACCAGTCTATTTTTCCTTCCATATTCGCCGATCCAGCCACACTTCTCCTTGCCCCAATTGATCCTGCCGAACCCAGCCTCTCTCTGCTCCCACTGGCTACGGGGCCCGTCTGAGTTTCTTCGACTTCGATGTTTTCAAATGGACCCTTGCATGGCACTAAATCTCTTTTTTTATCGTACACTCTATGTGTGTGTGTACACCCCGGATGATAAAACAGTTGTGGGCACGTCTTGCACCGCACTGCTATGTTTTTTATCGATTTTTTGCAAGCCGAGCCACGATATTCGTCATACTCAGTCGTGCTATCCATTTCTTCTTTTATATTAGTACGGTCGGCAAATTACCATTCCGCACTTTCCAATTAACGACTTTCCACTGATTGCCTCAATGCGCGCTACTGTTGCGACACCGTGGCAAATAATGTCGTCGTCACCTTGATCATAAATCAATATTTTCGATCAAAAAAGAACTCACAAAACCGCGGTTTCGGAAGCTATCGGGATCATCTATAGCTCAATCTGTTCCCCACACGAAACTGATCACTTCCATGTAGTTTTTATAATTTTTTGTAAACATTTTCACGCACTTTCGCTCTCGTTTTCACGAGCCCGTTACATCTAGATTCGTCACAGAGAGAGAGAGAGAGAGATTGATTGATTGATTGATATTTATTAGCTTTCTCAGCAATTTTTTTACACATTGTTACATATTTTCTTATATCTAAATATATCTATATATATTATTTTACTGTCAACACAATATATTCCTTCAGCATGCGTTTAAACTGCTCAGCTTTTTCACAGCCTTTTATTTCAGTTGGCAACGCATTATACATTTTCACGCCTTCATAGTACATACTTTTTTGCGCACTTTTCGTTCTTCTAAATTGTATCACTATAAATTGACTTACTCACTTGTAAATTGTAGAGAGAGAGAGAGAGAGAGAGAGAGAGAGAGGAGAGAGAGAGAGGGAGGGAGAGAGGGAGAGAGAGAGAGAGAGAGAGAGAGAGAGAGAGAGAGACAGAGAGAGAGAGATAGGAGAGCATCATACAATAACCAGGTCAAACTTGCGATCCCGAAAAATATAACAGAAAATACACACGCGTTGCTTTGATGCTGTCACGAAAATAACCACTGTTTCCACCGACATTGTTCAGTGATACTGACAGTGCCGATGAATAAAAAAGAAGGGTTACTTCACTTAAGAGTAAAGAAACAGCTCATACTTGCCTATGTTTAAAATCGTCTACGTAAAGAAGTACGACTATATTATTATAGCTTGGAGTAAAATAAGCATTCATATTGATACTAATTATAGGTATACCAATGCATGTTCAATATTGTCATCATTAATTGTAGTTTCTGCTTATGTGCTATATTCATCGCATTTCTTGATATTAATAAATGAACATTGAAATACAAAACGGTCAATGACTCGGGAGTTGCCGGATTGCAACTCGGTTTATGCATGGGGAAATGTAACCTCTTTAACTTCGTATTTCTGCCATAAGGCCTCCATAATTTAAAAATCGTGTAAGTCCTCGAATTAAAACTATTTACTGGTAATTGCTAACCATTTTTCTGTCACTTCTCTCCTGTTCTTTTACAATTTTACTTGCATTAATCTAATCTGAGCCCGATCGTTTGTGCCGTTGCGGAGAAGGGACGTTTCCCGGTTTCGAGTCGGTTAATTCGGAAAATGGTTTTATTTGTTTTTAATGAAATTAACGTTTGCTTAAGTTAGCGGAATTTTCTCAAAACGTATAATTTCCCATACATATGCTAGCTAAAGTCGAGTATTTTATTTATTTAAAAATCACCGCTTCTAAGGACTGAAGGTATGTATATGAAACGACGACGAAATAATAATAGAATTAGAAAATGATTGTGGATTTTTCACGAAGATCTACATATGCATTCCAGGATCCTGTGATGTTTACTAGATTATATTTAAAGAAACCGTTAATTATTTTATAAAAATAATCATAGACATTGCTTGGATACAAACAACTAATTAGTAAAAACACTTATATATTAATATTAGCAATAGTTTTTTGTATCGACGCCTAAATTCCTCTTCAGGGATCTTTCACATGTACCTTTTGAATCTCCGAAGACTTTTCAATAATTACGTTAATTCTCTGTCATTTCATCAACTAGTTAAGGCACGAGGGCAGGATGCTTTAGATATACTCGTGGTTAACACGGCGACAGCACAATTACTGCAATTTACCGGTAATACTCAATATTTGTAGGAGCAGAGGAATATTAGAATTAGTAGTCGGTGTTTCATATGCATCCAATTGAAAATTACTTGACAGTGATTCTCAATCCACTCTCGAATGTTCTATTCTGACTGTCTCTCCATATCCCTATATATACACAGATATCACATCCCGAATACCATATTCTACATCCCGACATTGCTCATCGGCCAATTAGCTAATGCGCACTGTGGATGCGGGAATGCTATGTGCATGTTCCATTTCTCGTCGAAATGGGGCAAAAACCAAGCGACTATCTAGATGGTCTATAACAGTAAAAATTCGTTCTCAATGTAATTCATACTTGGGATATATATAGTGTACGTATATATACATAAAAAGAGATTGTTCACAGACGGAAAGAACGGTCCTCATGAGCTTGCTCATGAATGATAAGTACTTCATTCGTCATTCTCATCCTGGGCAATTTCACACGTGATTAAGGATTCAACGTCATTTTACTTCCTTATAGAAGAAGCTTGGGATGCGGTGGTAAAAAATATTGGAGATTTCAATGCCAATTAGCTTAAAATGTGCCAAACCGTCGGAAAATTACATTTACAGAAATGTCTGGTCGTGGGTATGTGTGGGTAAGTGCAATTGTCTGTGTCTATGCATAACGACCCTACAAAATTCAAACTCCTATATCTAAAGAATGGATCATGGTATACCGTTTCAATTCCTCATAAAGCAATACGTCCTCTTCATTTACTATAATTTTTATAAAAATTCATGAAGTGGCTCAGATTTTATGGCATTTCAAAATTTTCGAAACTATTGCAAATGGCTATTCAAATGCATTACCGGCATTCAATTTGTCAACAAATGGTGAAAAAATACCAGCCAACGACAAGAAACGATCCCCAATTTGCCTATGTTAAAAATCGTCTCCGTAAGGAAGTACAACTATTATTGTAGTTTGGAGTAAAAGAAGCGCTTATATTGATACTAATATTGTTACTAATATTGATACTAATATTGATACTAATAATAACAGCTATACCAATGCATGTTCAATATTGTTATTATTAATTGTAGTTTCTACTGATGTGCTATATTCATCGAATTTTTTTATAATAATAAATGAGAAGTGAAAGATAATACACTGAATAACTCGGAAGTTTCCGAATGCGTCTCAAATTATGCCTGGGGGAAATCTAACCTGTCTAACTTGGTATTTCCGCCATAAGGTCTCCATAATTTGAAAGTTGTGTAGTTCCTTAAATTAAAACTGTTCACTGGTAACTTCTAACGATTTTTCAGTCACTTTTCCACTGTTTTTTCACGTATTCTTCTCGTGGCAAACTAAGGTGCATCTTTGATAAGGTTAGATTGGGCATCCATCAGCAGTTGCATCTCAAACTCATCATTTCTGACGTAAAAATCGATTTTGTGGGAATGTAGCCTTCAAATGGTTCAGATTTTATGGCGTTCCGAAATGTTCAAAAATATTGCAAGTGGCTATTCAAATACACTACCGGCATTGAATTCGTCGAAAAACGATGGAAGGGATCGGATTTTATGAGATTTTGAATTTTCTTAACAGAATGTTGAAATAGAATGTTATTCCAGGTGCATTAGTAATGCGAGAATCGATTACGGATATATCAGCAAACAATATTAACCAAGAATTGATACAACACGAAAATCGATGAAACAATTCCAATTTCATACAATTTTGGATTTCTCCAAAAATGGATGTTTCCTTTTACAGACTTTGATAGATCACGTTAAAACTTTACAGAAAAATAGAATATAATTCAATAATGGTTAGTAATAACTTTAGCGAGATTTGATGAAACGGTTGCCATATCATAAAATTGTACATTTTTCGTAAAATATAGGATTTACAATACATGTAGGGAAACAGTTGTGAGTTAAAACTTGGATATAGCTTCCCCGAGGTTTCTCGCAGTGATCAAAGCGTTTTCTATGAAGTAGTCAAATTTGAAAAAAGTTCCGCTCATAGAGGGGATTTTTCAAGGAATTTAGACGAAGCAATTGGTAAGTTTCGAGTTGCAACTTTTTTTTTGTATTTCCGCTGTCGAAAATTCACTACAGGAAAGTAATTTCGAGCAAATAAATAGAGTCAAGGGTTTTCTATAAAGAAAACTCGAATAAACTCTAGTAATTACTAAAACTACAAATTTGTAGTTTTTCTTTAAATCGTCACCGTAATAGGTGGAATATAAACAAAATTAAAATCCAAATTAGTGGTCGAATATTGAATTTATTGCATCAAAGAAGGGGACATGGTAGGTCGGCTTGATTGCAAAAGCAGAGCCCAATCAGTTCGCCCATTTAATCGTTATAGGCATTTGAATGTTGCAGTCGTATTACAGTCACATGCACACATCCAGCCGGACATTTTTAGTTTCTCATCACAGTCGAAGCAAAATGACAAAAGTATTGTAATTTAAAAAAAAATTCTGCTCATAGATTATGGTCGAAAATATATGTTTTAAATGTCCCTAGAATACAAAAAGCCATTCCACATGTCCGCCTGTCTATCTGTGTGCATGTCTAAGAATGCCATCTCGTGATTACCTTTCGTAGCATAATTTATATTTATATTACATTATATTATATTTCGTATTTCGTGGCCTCGTGTTCAAATTTATTGCCGCAAACTTATTATTCTATGAAATCATAAACTTGTTCACCAAACTATGCGTAATAATACCCAAGTACATTTCGACAACAACTTCCCGGCAACAACTTCAAGAGTTGCTATTGAACCAGAAACAACTTCTACCTGTCCAATTCTTACAATCGTTATTTTTTAGATTTGTCATAATAATAATCAGCTTTCGTAACGTGAATTAATGTTTGATAAGGCTATAACCAAATCGAAAATCATATCGTATGTTAATGACGTCTGAACAACTTGACGCGTTAGCGCGGATTTCGTCATTGGTTTACGAAACCTATGGGAAACTGGAATTTATACCGAAATGCGACGGAACGACGATATAATTTCGTAACGATGTCTCGGTCAACTTGGCAATAGCGTGGAACGCCGGAGGTTGAGAGAATATAGTTTATTATGCGGTTAGTTAGAATATGCACCGGAAACTAGTGAGGATATATGTAGAGTTTATATAGTTTATACAGGAATACGGCATATAGGCAGAGAATGTCGCTGACTTACCTCTCTGTATGATGTTCGCGTCCGCCGATACATAAATCATACGCTCGATCAATCGTGGTTCGCGATATCGCCAATGACGACATCACTGCTATAGTCGAAATTCCCTCCTCTACCTCTGACAATAGGATTTATACCGTCCAGTTGACCTATCGATTATAATGTTTCATGACAGTATATATATATATATATATGGACAGAGTGATTCAGAAAGACTAGCAAACCTGGAATTTTCAGATTCCGACTGTCATTCTGAACATAACTTCTTAGCCGTTTTTTGTTTCTTTGACATAGTTTTCAAATGACAAGCATTAGAATTGTGGATTTCTGGATCAATTACTAGGACCGGAATTTGTTACGGTGGACGCTGTCTCAGTGCCGTAGAATTAAGGTGGCGAGCCCAGGAGTCGGGGCCTGCGGCCAAAGAACACAATTGCCACGCGAGCCTAGAAAAAAGCGCTTTTGACAGATTTAAAATTACTTGATGCTGTTCGGTCTGGGTTGCAAACATTTTCTCGATGTCTTCCATGATTTTTTATTCGATACATTTCTCGTTATCTTGGTTGATGTTTTTCTTAAAGTCTCAATGCCGTTATTCGTCTCTTTAAGACTGTCTCAATGGATGTCTTTCTTAATGTCATGTTGTATGGCTTACTCGGTGTTTTTTATCGATGTTTTAGCTGATATATATCTCAGTGTCATTCTCAATGCCTTGGTCTATGCCATTCTCGATGTGTTCCCGAAGTAGAGATCCTGAGAAAGACATCCACGGCGACATTGAAAAAGAACATAGAGAGAGACATACAGCAAGACATCTAACAAGACAACGAGAAATACATCAAACCAGAAATTAGGGACGACATCGAGAAAATGTTTGAAACCCACATCTAAGGGCACGTAATTTTAAATCGGTAAAAAATGCTATTTTATATGCTCGCATGGCAGTTGTTTTTTTTATCCCAAACTCTGGCCCTTAGGCTCTGCGCCGTGATTTTACAGCACTGAGACGTCTATCATCATGACGAATTCTGATCCTCACATTGGCCGAGATCCTCATTTACAAATTATGTCGAAGAACAAAACTCGGCTATTTAACCGAGTTTTGTTCTTCGACATAGTTTGTTAGTTCTAGAATTTTTAGTCATTCTGTATCACACTGTATATATATATAGGGTGACACAAATAGAGACGTATATTTGTGTGCATTTGGGGAATTTCAAGACAAATCGACACGGCCGAGACGCTTACAATTCGTAATATTTTTTTTCTTTATAGCGTGATGTAGAACTATTATATGTACGAGGTCTGTTCAAAAAGTATCGCGAGTTTTGAATTTCCGCGGGCTACGTATATTCGATTTTCGATTTTTTTGTGGCGTTAGGTTGGTACTCATGTCCCTCACTTATGCTAAAAAAATCGGCCAGTTTGAATGTTTAGTTAATTGTTGACAGCAGTTTTGGTTAGACGTGTTTTGGCTTGTCTTCGATTTTTGCCTATTCCAAAAAATGGATCGAAGAATCTGTATCAAATTTTGTGTGAAAAACAAAATTAAGTACGCGGACGCATTCCGAATGTTGACTGTGGCATATGGTGAAGCTACCTTGGACCAAAGCAACGTTTATCGGTGGTGCAAAATGTTCTTAGAGGGCCGAGAAGATGCGAACAACGAAATGCGTTCCGGACGCCCGAGCACATCAACAACAGACAAAAACATTGATGAAATGAAGAAAATAATATTGGCCAATCGTCGAATCACCGTTAGAGAAGTTGCTGAGGTACTAAACATATCGATTGGCTCGTGCTATTCGATTTTTACCAATGATTTGGGCATGGAACAAAAACAGTGTCGCGTTAACATTGCTAAGGAGCTTTCGGATTCGGTCTGCGACGACCCCAATTTGCTCCAGAGGGTCATAACTGGTGACGAATCATGGGTTTATGGTTATGACGTGGAAACCAAAGCTCAATCATCGCAATGGAAGCTGATTTTTTGGAATAGGCAAAAATCGAAGACAAGCCAAAACACGTCTAACTAAAACAGCTGTCCACAATTAACTAAACATTCAAAATTGCCGATTTTTTCAGCATAAGTGAGGGACATGAGTACCAACCTAACGCCACACAAAAATCAAAAATCGAATATACGTAGCCCACGGAAATTCAAAATTCGCGATAATTTTTGAACAGACCTCGTATATACGGAACATAGACTCCATAAGACTTTTTTCATTTTCTCTGGTCTTTTTAATTAATAGGATCGACACACCATTGAAAGTATTAATTTATATAAAGCTGTTCGGATTATTTATAAATCGAAAAATGCATTTGTCAGAAAATTATGCATTTTGCTTTTGCAAGGTAATTATTGTTACGTTTCCCTCTTTACCACATTTTACTCTAAATGTTACCTCGAATATACTTTTGATACGTGATACATTTTGCAACAAGAACACGAATTACAAAAATATCAATCAAATAGTTGTATTAAGGTAGTAGTCTGGTAACTTAAGCCGATTTTCATGTCTTTTTTGGAGGGCGTTTTTTTCGAAAAAATTCAATAGTTTATTATTATTATTATTATTGATCGAAGTTGGCACCTCGAAAAAAAAGCGCGTGGGTGGCCCCGGTGATTTTGGCCCTTGATGTTATCTGAAATCAAAAATTCTTGATAATTCTTAATCTATAGACATGTCGTTTTGGTCGGAACTACTGAAGTTAAATTTCATGGATAAATAACAAAATGGCGGACTTTGGAAAAAAAAGTTTTTTTTCAAAGTCCGCCATTTTGTTATTTATCCATGAAATCTAACTTCAGTAGTTCCGAACAAAATGGCGGACTTTGGAAAAAAACTTATTTTTTCAAAGTCCGCCATTTTGTTATTTATCCATGAAATTTAACTTCAGTAGTTCCGACCAGAATGACATGTCTATAGATTAAGAATTATCAAGAATTTTTGATTTCAGATAACATTAAGAGCCAAAATCACCGGGGCCACCTACGCGCTTTTTTATATAAATAAATAACAAAATGGCGGACTTTGGGAAAAAAAGTTTTTTTCCAAAGTCCGCCATTTTGTTATTTATCCATAAAATTTAACTTCAGTAGTTTCGACCAGAATGACATGTCTATAGATTAAGAATTATCAAGAATTTTTTATTTCAGATAACATCAAGAGCCAAAATCAGCGGGCCACCCACGCGCTTTTTTTTTCGAGGTGCCAACTTCGATCAATAATAATAATAATAATAAACTATTAAATTTTTTTAAACTAATTTTTTTTTGTATCTTTAATATGTTAATAGAAACATGCTAAATATCCAAAACGATTAATTTTTATTTTCCTACAAAAAAACGCCCTCCAAAAAAGACATGAAAATCGGCTTAAATTACCAGACTACTACCTTAAATATCAGAACTATACAAACACATTTTCTCTTATTCGCGAAAAACGAATGAGAACCTCCAGCGTTAGTAAAGTACATAATAGGAAGCTTGGCTCAGAGGTATGAAAAACGAAGAGTTTCGCCGGAATCAATTGTACGAGAGGTGGGTGAAATTGAGTTTGTTGAGGGTGCGAGCAAAAGGAGTTTCCGGTAGCACGAAGTACACCGAAGCTTTCCAATAAGTGAATGCAAAAATTTGTATTCATCGAGCGGTGGATCGAGTGTAAAATAAAATAGAAACAAATGAACTACAACGAGGGTGTGATCAAAAGTGTGTGATAGAACAAAACTTCTAACATTAGTCCGCTTCGATGAGGCTTTCGATGTAACTCAACAAAAATGGTATACCCGTCGACCGAGGTATGCTCGATGACGGCGTGTTCAGTGTATTCGGGTGATAGTTGTCATAACTTTGGCAAAAGGAATTAGTAAGGAGACTCTCGATCGCCACTAACTCTAATTCGATGCTCATGAGAATTCAGCTAACTTCCGATGCGGTAGGTACGGAACACTTGATAAATGGTGGGTAATGGCAGTTATCCTTTCAAAACACAACATAATGCACAACATAATGACACACTTATCGAACTTTATTCGATCTACATCGAAACCGGACTAAAAATGACTTCCCCAGTACTAGTTTAGTCAACTTTTTAACTGAGAACAGTAATAGACGAATTCTCGCTCAACCAAACTTCATTAACTCATCTTCCCTAGTACTCCGGTAGTTGGCAATCTCTTAGGCTTCAAAGACCAACTAGATGCGCGTATTTACGAGCCCGTATGGATTTTGGTAAACTCAATTGAGAAACCTCTCACGTCATCGTTAACTCGCTACCTTTCTCCCCTCCCCGCCCCTCTGGCCGCATCTTCCTTTTCGTTCAACCCAACATTCAGTCTCGATATCGTCCCTTCACCTCCTCACGAACTTCCGATGAAGCAATAATCAATATTTACCATCGATAGGGATTCGAAATGCTCTCCCGATAATTATAAAACTTTCGTACAGGTATGTAGCTGAATTGCTAATGACTTTTTGGTAGACTATCGTGCCGATTTCGAGCTGCTGAGCTGCTGTAATACTATTAAGCTTAACAGCATTCCACAGTCTTCGTTTTGTTGCAAAAAAAACTCATAAATACTGCTATTTATTTTGGTCGTTAAATTTACTTTCGATTGAAACCGATTGATTCTCAAGTCGATCAAACGTCGGTGGAAACCTTAATGAACCGACGTTTGCCATTTACCAGCTTATGTCGTAAGGATTAAAGATTTACCGGTGATCCGTCTTCACAACATTTTTGTTAGTTACGACAGAGCTTAAATATAAATTTTTTACGATTTTTACCCAATAAATATTGAAAAGCATACATCAACAACTCTCGGATAAAAAAAATCTCTCGTCGCTGTAACGAACAAGTAACATCGATTACATAACGTCCAGTCCTTTTTTTCTCTAAACTCCATTCGTACCCTTCGACCACACATTGTTGTACAAATCCTATATTCCTTGCATGGTCTCGTGCATTCGTACTGCCCCTCCAACGTCGATTAAACCTCTCGATTCCCGCATATTATATAATGACGAGATCGAATGAACGCGAGATTCCGGGTTTTTGGAAAAACGTGAGTGGCTATTTTTCCGGAAAAGTTTCGTGTACGGCCAAATTTCAACACGAATCCCGAAGTGGAGGCTTGCCAGTCTCGTCGAACGTGGGGCCGAGGGCCGAATGGACGGTCTATACGAGAGGGTCGCTGGTTTAATTCGAAAAAACTAGTACTCTACTGGGCTTTCGAATATGCGCGCTCCATCTTTTTATCATCGAGCTTTTCATAGTACCCATTTTGCCATTGCCCCCTCTCTTCTCTTCCTCTCTCTCTCTCTTACTCTCGATTTTCCATTTTGATTCAGCGAAATTGAGAAGTTACACGGATGTATTTCGCTGACGTATTTCGGATATTCCGTAATGCTTTAGGTAGTATGAAGATCAGTATATCAATATATTAGAGATGAGCCCGTGGCGAATGAAGATCATTGTAAATAATTTTCTAACCATAAATATACCTATAAAAACATGTAATAAAAACCCAACAACGAACAAAAAAGATAATAATACTCATTATTAAAAATTAATTATTCTATATTATAATTATTTTATGGAAAATCAATTTTTAATCAAGCTGCTGAATCGTCAATGTTCAATAACTCATTCTACTAATCGATAATCGAGATAAATGTCTTCATTGTAACTGAGACGTCGTGAGAAATCGTAACGACATGAATTCAGGTTCAAAGAACCTTTTTAGCAAATGGTTTCACTTTCCGTTACCATTATGTGACGCGAAGGACGAATATTATTCGACATTTTGCGTTAGCACAGTGCATTTAAAATTTCTCAATCGTAGCTACAACAAACCGTTTTCTAAATAAGGAATTTCTGAAGTGTCACCGAGATAAATGACGCGTCTAATCGTTATATGGAAGTTTTTTATATCCGTCGCGAACGCAATACAAGAGAATTAGAATAAGAATTTACGAGCTAAAAATGGTAACATTAGATATATACGCAGGGTTGAATGTGAAAGACAAAGGGAGGAGGAGCGAGAGAGAGAGAGGAAGGGCATCGAAAGCCGGAAGTGCTTGCAACCTAACACGTAAGGTATTCTAGACTCAATGGAATGTGTTGGTTGGCATCGGAGCCGCGTTGCACAACCTGCTTTAGGCGATTGTTACCGTACCAGCTCCCCTCGATCCTCGGTGTGTTTGTCCTTGCTCCACGTTAACTGGTCAAGGCAACTTCACTTCAGTCGATGACATCAACTGTCTTCGGTTAGACCGCCTCCTCGAAAGATCAACCCTTCAGACTTTAAGATATACCTACGTAAATGCTGGAATTTAATTCCGGCTCTTAATTACAATCCTAATCGCAATTACGTATGACGATAATTCTTACATTCGAGGGGGTTGAGTCGGGTAATCTTAGCAAATTTTCAATGTCGGATATGTTTCCGTGTAATCTACTTGTAAATTTGGTTAATAATTGAGGTATTAAATGGCAAATTTTTCATATGGTCCCAAACTCGATCTGTTCTCCCGGTTCCGACCTAGATCAGAGTTGATCTTTTCGATTTCGCGCGTGATTCAGAACAACGTGCTGAATGAATTGCCATATATGACGTCTCATTTTTCTCTGAAACATCATTAAACACCATGTCAACACGAAACATTCTGTTTTTCCCCTAAACCATAGCTACCAACCGGTTTAGAAAATGTCCATTCAGTTTAGACGGACGCAGCTCTTCAAATTTTATCTTAACGAAAATGTCCCGCGTTTACATGGTGCGGGATTTTGTTGAAAAGAAAATGAGTAGTCACAGAGCTCAATTCTTCCAGTGGCTCGCATGTCTTTCATTACTGACGCTGTCTAATCTCTCGTGCACTTTGGGAACATATCGAATATTCATTCCCTTTTCTACACGCTCAAACAAATTCACATTTACATCAAATTTTAAAGTAGTAGTCTGATAACTTAAACCGATTTTCATGTCTTTTTTTGAGGGCGTTTTTTTGTAGGGAAACAAAAATGAATCGTTTTGGATATTTAGGATGTTTTTATTTACATATTAAAGATACAAAAAAAAAATTAGTTTGAAAAAATTTAATAGTTTATTATTATTATTATTATTGATCGAAGTTGGCACCTCGAAAAAAAAGCGCGTGGGTGGCCCCGGTGATTCTGGCTCTTGATGTTATTGGAAATAAAAAATTCTTCATAATTCTTAATCTATAGACATGTCATTCTGGTCGGAACTACTGAAGTTAAATTTCATGGATAAATAACAAAATGGCGGACTTTGGAAAAAAAAGTCCTTTCATTTTAGCAAAGAAGGGGTTGTAAAATAGAAAGAAATTTAACTTCAGTAGTTCCGACCAGAATGACATGTCTATAGATTAAGAATTATCAAGAATTTTTTATTTCAGATAACATCAAGAGCCAAAATCACCGGGGCCACCCACGCGCTTTTTTTTCGAGGTGCCAACTTCGATCAATAATAATAATAATGATAAACTATTAGATTAAAAAAATTTTTTTTTTTTTGTATCTTTAATATGTAAATAAAAACATCCTAAATATCCAAAACGATTCATTTTTATTTTCCTACAAAAAAACGCCCTCCAAAAAAGACATGAAAATCGGCTTAAGTTACCAGACTACTACCTTAATTCATACAAGCTTAAATTTATACGACTAGATGCCTCAAATAGATGACAACTTCCCCAAGAAAAAATTCGGTTCCCCGTAAACAATGACGATATTTCAGGCTACTGTCATTGAGTCGAATCAGTAGTCAGCGAATAAAATGCATAACATCGGTATGAATTCCTTTCTCGAGAGACTTTGAATATACTTTCAACGTGTGATTATTTACATAACGAGCACGTCCGGGTTAACGAATATTTATAGACAGCTGCATTAGAGCTTACTGATAGTATGGCGTATGGAGACGCATCGACGCCCTCTCACCTGTCACGAGGATAAACAGCACATAGAGCCAGAATTCTATCCTCCCTCTCTCTCTCTCTCTCTCTCTTTCGCGCTCGCTTCCCGCTCGTTCGGTCGTGTTCATCTCGTGCTCTGTTATTTAAGCGCATTTTCGTAGTGTTCTGAGTGTTTTTTTGTCTGCGGTGACGTAGTATAATGTGCTTTTTTGTACTGTGGATGAGTGGACACTATTGTTTTTCACTTCAAGTTGTGTTTTGAAACATCAAACGTCATTTTTCTCAAAGTGACAGTTGGCTGCCGGCCGCCTAGTGGCACCCATATTGACTGTGAGCGATCGACGTTAGGAATTGTAACAGCGTTGAGAGAGTGCCGATAACAGAAAAACTTCTAATACGAAGTTAATCAGTTAATCCGTAAAGTGTAAAAGAAACAATCTGAATGACCGTTTAAACATTATCACTGAAAATTAATTCTACGTTGAAATTCCGCACGGCTGTGTATCTGTATCTGTGTATCGTTATGAAATCCAGTGTAGTTCATTTCAAAGTGTTTCAGTGGTACAGAAAATCAGCTGCGTTCGTGACAGATAGCGAGCGGCAGCATTTGTAAACGACGCCAAGAGGCATTGACCTCACTGCTCTCCCTCTCTCTCTTACCGTCAGGAGCGTCCGCGTGTGCTCTCCTACGTGGCTAATTCTATATCACAGGTAGCAATTTCTATATCGCACGGCGCGGCTGTTTCTGTTTTGGTAGCGTTGCCTAGTCACAACGCCGATATACACTCGACTGTGCGTATACCGGCTCTTTTTCATTGTATCTGTTAAGAACTATAGTTGAAATTTCCGTAACTCAGACGTTTTTTGTCTATTGATAACTATAGTCGAAACTTCAAATGCACCGACGTTTTTGTCTGTTACGAACTATAGTCGAAATTTTTGAAACACATTTGTCTGATGAAAACTACAGTCGAAATTTCCAAGGCACCTCTGTTTTTGTCTGTTATGAACTATAGTCGTAATTTTCGAAACACAGTTGTTTCGTTTTTCACGACAGCACCTCATTAGGCTTTGGCGGATCCGAGGAGTTGATCCGTCCGTTTTTGGCTCCCGTGTTGCTGGTGTTGTCGTTGTGGCTGTGCAAATCTAAGGAAAGTGGGTAATACGCGGCGTTATGTCTACTAGGTGTGCGATATGCAAAAGACTTACTAGCAGAAGCGGAGAAACGATCACTTGCACAGGTGAATGTCGCGAGTCGTTTCACATAAAATGTGCTATATCGAAATATCATCTTGATCCCAGTGACTCGGAAATTAAAGAAAGCATTCGCTGCGATGCGAGAGCTATGCAGCGTTCTTTTCGGACGCCACGTACCCCTGACATCTCGCTAGATCAATCTCAACACGCTCGATCAACACCGAAAACCATGACCCTTGAATATGTAATGAGGCAACTTCTAAAATTGAGTGCCACCACGGACAGTAAGTTAGAGTCGATTCAAAAAACTCTTTCCGGTGTCGAGGGACATATAGCGGAACTTCGTGCAGATGTCTCAGAGCTCTCTGTGTCTCATGCGGCGATGGCAAATCGAATGACGGCCGTGGAAGCTTCATCTGAGATTTTTCGCTCCGACACAGTCGAATTAAAAAAGGAAAACGAAGTGCTGCGAGCCCGTATGGACGAAATCTCCAACACTGTATCGAGTATTGTGATGCAAAATGCTCAGGCGGAAATAATGTTGGCTGTTTTCGGTACAAATAGAGTTGGGAACATCTACATAAATGAATTACTACCCACATCTACGTACAATTTACTGCGTAAAACCAAAGGAAGAGCTGGTCTGAGGGGGTATAAATATGTATGGGTCAAAGCGGGTATAATCTATGTGCGTAAGATAGATGGTAGCCCCGTGCACGTCATCAGCTCCGAAACTGACCTGAACAATATAGCATGACGAACACCGCAAGAGTTGAGCGAAAAAACTACCATGGAGGAGGTCACTCCACGGGATCACCCTAAAGATCGAATTAAGCATCTCAAGGTAGCTCAACTTAACGTAAATTCGCTCTTGGGTCACATAGAACTTGTAAAGGCGCATCTGGTTGATCACTTCTACCACATAATTTCGGTGGCCGAGACGTGGCTCCACTCGCTGGTCCCTGACAACTTAGTCGATCTGAATGGCTACACGTTGATTCGAAATGATAGAGAAGGAAAGCGTGGTGGTGGAGTGGCATGCTACGTTCACAAATCTCTCAAAGTCAAACTGCTAGCAACGTCGCCTGCTCTGTTCTCCCACGCACCTGAGTTTATTCTACTCGACATCAGAAACTCGACATCTGAAGCGCTATTATTTGCAACCATGTACAGGAGACCCAAAGGACTTCTCTTTAGTGATTTCATGGATACGTTCTCATGACATCCGTTTGCTTATAAGATCATTATCATCAGTGGTGATCTAAATTGTAATTTGTGCAGTAATAATTTTGAAGCGATGTTTCTTAGAAACCTCGTCTCGTCCCACTCACTCTATATCGTAGAATCTGGTCCAACGCATCACACGGTATCTTCTAATTCGTGGCTAGATGTATTTATAATAGATAGCCAGTGCAAGCTATCAGCGTATCACAAATCCGATGCCCCGTTTATTGCAGGCCATGACTTGATAGAGATGAGGTACGAGTTTGATATTAAGCCGTCAGCGAAAAAGATGATTACACGCAGGAATACACGCAGATTTAACGATACATGTTTTAGGGAAACTCTGTCTTCATTACTAGTAGCACAAAATTCACTCTCACTTAGTCATTGCTCGTCGGGTCTTGAGATCGATGGTTTTACTGACTCTCTGAGTAATTCGGTGATGACAGCTTTAGATATCCATGCGCCCCTGCAAACGTTTGAAGTGCATAAACCGTTCGCGCCGTGGCTAACCGAAGACCTGAAATCGCTTATCAAGACGAGAAACTCTCTCGTCAAGCAAGCAAGGCGGTCAGGTAGTCTGCTGGCTCTAGCTATATTCAGACAATATAGAGACAACCTTACGGCAGACATGAAACAAGCCAAACACAACTACCATCGGGATAGATTGTCGAGCATATAACGGACAGTACAAAATTATGGGCTGAACTAGCTAAACTTGGACTGACAAAACCAACTCTGGCCTCGCCCCTTGACTTCTTTTCTCCTAACGACCTAAACACTTACTTTGCAGGTATATCCAGTGCCTCTCCTCAATGTGACCCTAGTGAACTTAATGTCATCTTGGATGAGCTACCACTTACACCCCCAATATTTGAGTTTTCCCTGGTAACAGCGGAGAGTGCCGCAGCGCTCATAACCTCATCAACCTCATCGTCTCACAGCGCTGGACCCGATGGAGTGTCACTTTCCTCAATACATAGGGCTCTGCCGGTTCTGTCTTCTGAACTCGCGTCTTTGTTTAACGACTGTTTACGACTCTTACATTTCCCAGTAGCATGGAAAAGGGCATACATTCGTCCGATCCTCAAGCAGAATCCGCCACGATCTCTGTCCGACAGCCGGCCAATTGCGAATTTGTGCGAACCTTCTAAGATCTTTGAAAGTGTATTTGCATAAGCAAATAACCGAATTTATAAAGATGCATAATATACTAGATACAAGCCAATCAGGATACAGAGTGGGACACAGTAACCAGACGGCCTTGTTGCGGGTCTGTCATGATGTACGGCGAGCTGTCGACGACACACGCCTAACGATTCTCGTGCTATTTGATTTCAGCAAGGCGTTTGATACTGTGAACCACTCTAAACTACTCGTAAAGCTACGCAAGATAGGTTTCTCGGACGAAGCCTTAAGCTGGGTTTTCTCCTACCTGACAGTGAGGTCACAAGCGGTAAAGAATGATGAGGGAGGCTGCTCTCACTGGTTAAATACCACCACAGGTGTACCACAAGGGTCTGTTCTGGGTCCTCTACTGTTCTCTCTTTTCATAAATGATATTGGAGAAAACCTAGTTCATTCGCAACACTTGATCTTTGCTGACGACACGCAAAATTACCTGACATGCCCACCCAGCGAACTGGAGATCGGAATCCAAAAAATCAATCACGATGTTAAAGTGATAGCGACATATGCGAATGAAAATGGCCTCAAGCTTAATCTGACCAAATCAAAGGTACTTATACTAGGGGGAAGCACTTACATAAACAATATTGAAGTTGAAAATCTACCACCAATAGCCGTAAATGAAACCACTCTCCCCTATGTAAATGAGGTCCGAAATCTGGGCGCGATCATGACTAGCAACCTATCCTGGGATAGCCATATATTAGCCATCTCAAGAAAAGTGCACTGTTCATTGTTTAAGCTTAAATATCATCGAAATGCGCTATCGAGTGAGCTAAAGGCTATGCTGGTGACTTCGATCATTTTTCCTCTCCTCGACTACTGCTGCCTTGTGTACAATGACATAACGGGAGAACAAAACACGAAACTTCAGCGTTTACTGAACCGTAGCATTAGATTTATCTTTAATTTGCGTAGAGATGAACATGCCCCTTATTATAGAAGATCGGGATGGCTCTCAGGCAAATCGAGGCGAAAATACTTCCAAGGCATCATGACATATAATATATATCACCAAAATGGACCTTCCTACTTGGTGGAGCTATTTACGCGTCTTCCTCCCACCATACGTCACGGTCGTCGTGACAGATCCAATGACTTCTTTATCCCGTCTCATAGGACATCGACCTTTAGGAATTCGTTTGTTCTGGCTGCGATGTATTTTTGGCACTCCCTACCCACTGAAATCCCCACTTCCCCATCAGTGAACATATTTAAGAATCGGTTGTACAACCACCTTTTAACTCAAGAGCATGCCGAACCATAATACTTTAATTAGTTTTTACCGAACTTTAATTAGTTCTTATTGCTTTAAATAATGCCAGCGCTTAACTACTTTAGTATAGTAACAAGTACTGTTGTATCGTGCTTCATGTCTTTTTCAAAATGTACAAACGGTTTGTGTCGTTATGCAGTAAAACGGGACGGAGTCGAGTAATAACATAGAAACTTTATATTAAACTATTGTCTAGTCTATAAGCAAAACCAGTACCAATGTTTTAAATTGTGATAGATTTATAAATAGAAATGTTAATGTACACTGTAAAATTTTAGTTTGCCCCAAGGCGTTGCCAGGTTCAAACGGTTGAAACTCGAAGCGCGTGTTGTGCCGAATAGTATCTCCATAGAATGAAGATTGCTCTACGTCACAGGGGTTGGAGGATACGTTTACGGATGTCATTGCTCCGCCATGACGCAGCAGCAAGATCGTGTGCGGGCAGACCGTACCGCAACAGCTTTGAGACTTACATAATGATGGACAGGATACTATGTGACCTCGGTCGAAAATCCATAGCATGTAGTACCGATGTGTTACCCCTGACCGCGTACGTTTAGGGCACCACGGACTCTCGAGCATCTCAAAGGCGATCCCTAGAGGCAAGTTCCTCTTTCTCTCTGTCTATATTGTATATATTTCCGTCTGTACAGTCGACCTACATAGAGCATGACCAGGGAGCACGTGGTTGGTGTCAGACAGTTCGCGACTTCCATATTAAATAGCTTCAGTGCGAGGCACGATTATCCCAACGTGTTCCGCAAGTAATTGATTTTCAACCTATGAATTCAGTCATTGCTCGGTCGCTCCCTAGATTTTATTTATTCCTTCTCAAGCACAACAATGGCAATTTAAATCCTCAAACCTCTTTAGACCTCCGCACGTGTGATATTTTCACCGGTATTTCCCGCCATCTCGGAACCTAACTCTAGGTACACGAATAGCGTGAAGCAAATTTTCTCTTTCGCGTGGGTCACACTTTTTCTTTGCAAATACGATATAAATAACACGCGAGGATACTTGTTCTCGGGCAACGTCATCGCCGTCTGTGGCTCGGCTTTGCTATGGAGTAACCATTTTGCCTTGAGTAAGACTGTTGCTCATTCGACCGCATGCTTCTCACCGTACAATATTTAGCGTATTTTCCATTCGATAACGCAAACGTCAAAGATGTTGAAAAACAGAATCTATTATAGTCTTCCTTCTTCCATTTACCACATATAATGATTGAGGATCGACAAGGTATGTGGTAAATGCAAATAGATTGCCCGGATTGTTAATGGTCGTTAGGCTACTGCTCATGAACAGAATGCATTTCAGTGACACTGTGTGATCCTTTTAGCTGTACATTATCCACTCAAAACTATGATTCCAAGTCTGTAATTCTAAAGCAGTTTCAGCAGAATTTTAACAGTATGTGGTATTGTCGTATAAGCGGCAGTGAAACCAACTTACTGCGGTACCCTGAGGACCAATAATAGTTTGATGTTCAACTTAACATTCACGAATACTTGTTTAATTTAAGTTATCCAATATTCGAATAAAAGTTTGTTGAATGTAGCCAAGTTTCGGACAGAACGGAAGAGTGTTTAGGACGCCAATGTGGGGTCGAGAGAATTCTCGTTATATTCTCTGGTACTAGAGAGAGTTTCGATACTCTTCCATTATCGGGAGGAAAATTGGTTCACTCGTTCGACTTGTATTGAAAATGGAGGAAGGAGCCTCTCTTCCTGTACTGGTATATGCAAGCACTTACACACTCAACATCGCGGGAATTCACCACCGGCCAACGAATACTCTTCGTGATTTCGTATGGGCATCATTGTGCGCGGAAATCCAATACCGCAACAGCTTCAAATCCAATTTTGAGCACGTGTGTGCAGCGGACGCCGTTGGCCAAGGTTCTCCGGGGTTAGCTCGTTTGAGGTGTATATACTCAGAGAAAAAATAGTTATCGCAACTATATAATCATCCTTCTATACGGACGTGTAACTACTAAAATAGACACTTCAACTAATTCCATCTTGATAAACAAATTTACTTTAAAGGCAGACTCGAAATGCTTTATCGAGACGATATCTTTTCTTTGGTTGCAGGTGCAAGTTGTTTCGGTAGAAGATCTAAAAATAGCTTGAGAGACTATTTAGTAGTACCCATTGTGAAAAAAATCTTGCCGGTCCAATTTAGTTTGATATTTCCAACAATATGCTATTGCTTATTTTTATTGCAATGAAATGTGGCAAGCATCGACGTCTTTTTTAAATTATTACGACAGCTACAAATTTGGGTTTTCTTTAATTTTTCTTTACATAATGACATCCAACATAACAAATTGGTACCGCAAGCATAATCTTCCATTCCCGTAAGTCGGTAGTTAAAAGACATAATCAAAACGATTCGGGGTTGAAGTAATTCTCCAGTAACTTTAGCCACAACTGTTATTATTTAAGTGCCGATGATTGGAAGATCAGTGAAATAATTTACGTAGGAAGTTGATGTCATGGAATTTTGTTCGACTAACTATTCTTTCTAGTTGTAATACGTGCAATAAGTAATGGAAGAAACTGTATCTGAGTTCCAAAAACACACAAAATTTTGGATCCAACTCCTATTGGAGTTAAATTCTGTGCTCAGCTCTTCCGTCATATTGGCGCCTCATAGACAACGTCACATTGTTATATTGCGTACTTTTTTTTTCTTCGCAACGGAGGCACGTCTGAGCACGTGCGTAAGTCACCTACTTCCAACTCGTCCTTTTCACCACAGTGACGTCAAAAAATTCCCAGTTTATCATTCCCAATGTAATCATCCATGAATAATATTTGGTTTCATACACCGAAATAAGCAGTGAGATATTGATGAAAAAATATATATATATTTTATTTAAAAAAATATCTATCTGAATATTTTGTGCTTAATAATATTCCGTATCTATGAAAGGACAAGTGAACCTACTACTCAAATGGTTCTCAATGCTTCCAAGCTTTTCGGTGAAATAAATTGTGAAATCGTCTCCCTACTCGTGCATTTGCGAGGACGCGGTGGTCGTAAGTAGGAGCGGGCCGCGAGGGGAGGAGAAGAAATGGAATAAATCTTTGAAGCGAGAGATTGTCCGTGATGGTGAGGAAAATCGCACAGAGGTCCTTGCTATATATACATAGAGGTGAATAAAGAAGGGATAGGTAAAGAGACCGGCGAGGACACGGCGTATAGAAGACCGTGGTCGATAAAAGCGTCACTCTTGTACCAATATGAAAGGCTAGAGGGTATCTTAGGATTAGAGAGAAAGAGAGAGACGGAAAATGAGAAATCGTCGCATAGTTGAGCCGCCGGTAACTTAGGCCAGACGAAACGAGATGGCGAAGAAGAGAAATGGCGTAACAATGCGATCGACACCATCGACGAACGAGCCATATAGATGCTTCGACGCCGCACGTAAGATACGTTACTTTACCGTTAGAATATATGGTTACGTATAAGTCTGCTGACAAATAAAAGGGCATAACCCATACTATTTAACACGTAAAGTGATGTGTGCAAATTTAGGGGCTGGTTTCACCCCTTGAAACCGTTTTTGCGCAGACAAAAAAATAGGTGCCGCTTAGTTGTTAATGCTCTATAACATCCATGAGTTTCAATAAAATCAGAGAGGGACACCTCGTGTACTTTCCTTGTTAGTGCGAGGTTTTCGCTTTCAGTACGCCGTTCACTTTCAGCCTGCGGCCAGCCCGTCCATGACACCTTCATGTCTGTAACGGACGATATCCAGGCACACAATCCCACTCTTTCTCAAACCCACTCTCTCGTCTCATCCGTACATACCACACTCTGTGACACCAGCTCCAGAGCGTTAACAAATCTATGCGTAACTCATTTTTCCGTTTTTAATCAGACTTCTCTCCTCTCGCTTGGCATTCCCTACCAACTTTCGAACAGATATTATATATCCCATTTTTAGTGGCACTTTTCGTTGCTTTTGTTAGTCTATTTTACGTTCTTTCGTCTCGTAAGAACTTATAAAGCGTTGAATGATCTGAACATAGCGGAATAAAACTTGAAACCATAAATGCATGTGTCTGCTGGTCGATGTATGTGTTCTCTAACAATTCTTGGAGGAACATACAGAAATGTTGCAGAAAATATATTTTTTTCTGTCATCCCCCCCCCCCCCCGCCTCCACTGTTTCGAACCAAACAAATGTTCAAAATAAATGTGTGTTAAATTAAGCCGAAATTTTCAAGGTCCAATTAAAAAGTTTTTCTCTTTCCTGCGACGTGTCAAAATTCTTCGCTGATATTCGTAATTTTACCTTTTTAATATCGAATATATCACATGGATTTCTTTTTCGAAAATCCCAATAAGCTAAATCAGATTGACGAAACAGTGACAACTCCATCGGAAAATATCTGATGATAGGAATAGACTAACCTCTTCTGGCTCTCGCGACAGATCTGTTTCTCGAGGCACTCGTTGTAGCGCAATGAGATCACATTTGCTGCAATTACGTTGCAATATAACTCGATCTACTACGAACGTCTGAGCGTCAGTTTTCTATGAATTTCTTGACGAGCAGATCAATATATGTAATTGCACTTGCAACAGTTTCAATTGTCCAGGGAAAACATTGAAAATATAGGTTATACGCCCATCATACCGAAGTTCATAACAGCAGAAATCGTCATTTGCAATCTCAACTAGACTCAACCCAAATGGCATTACGGTCAATCCGTACATGTAACTTCATTTATCAGAATTTGAATTGTCTAGGAAAAAGATTTAAAAATAATATACGCCAAAAATCCACATAGTGATAAATGTCACATATCGAAATAAAAACACTACGAGAATTATCTGGAAGTTTATATACACGAAGATGAATCTATCTCGTTTGAGGTATACCAGTTCCAATATTTTATCGCCCGCATATATTGTATGAGCACGTAGAGACTCGATAGTGCAAGAAGAGAGGATGCTTGAGGACAACGGGTTTGGAGTCGAAGGGTGGATATGATATGTACATGGGCTACAGTAATATAGTGAAGGGTGGCAGGGAATATCATACTACGCGAGACAAGAGCTGGATAGAATTTAGTTGGGTCGACGTTTGCGCAATGTGATATTATGTGACCAGGGACAAGCCCGAAAGTGAGACCTGTGGTAACATGTAGGTATATGTATATATCATAGACACAGCCCGCTCCGTCGCTCTTTCCCTCGTTCGATATATGATCGGTATACGATTCAATTGAAATATTTTGACGCACCATCGATGATGCGCGCCTGCGGAACGTGATGTACCTCGTAAATTTAATATCGTTTCTACCAGGAAACCTCTGATAGGCATCCTTTCCCCCTCAACCCTTCCGGCACTTCAATCTCGTCCTCTTGTTGCCACCATCGCTACAACTCGCCATCGAGTGCGCACTGCACTACCATCTACTCTGTTGCTACTGTCACGTTTACCATTGCCATTACGATCCCCTCCCATCCTCCCACTTTCTCTAGCCCCGGAAATACTTCAACGAACTCAAAGCAAATATGACAAACTTACACGATCAGGACTCTCCTGCATGTTACGGCAGGCACCACTTTTGTTTATGTGTAATACGCGTGTGTACGTATCATAACGATATTTGTATGAATCCTTGTCGTTGCAGCATGGACGTCGCGTTACATTAGTATTCGTGTACGTTGGCGATACGCGTCGACTACGTGTATCTGCTGCTTGCAATTTGATAACGTCGTTATCAATCCCGACATTCGTCGACTCCTATCGAACTGCGAAGCATCGAATCGCAATGCAGTTATACATGGACATATAACTATGCGAAAAATGCTTTTATCACATATCGTTATAGAATTGTTTTGCATTGGATAAACACAAAGACGCGTGTTTGAATATTGTATAACGAGGGTAACTTGAGAGACTTCGTGAAAGAGTACTACGATTATCAGAGGGACTAAAAAGATTTCGAAGGATAATGAAATAAACCACCCTTAGACATAATGGACAATATGATTATAAAACAATCATTATTCCAGATTATGGATTAATTCTAAAGATATCGAATTCGTTAGATTACTTTACCTGTTATCATTCATTTCCGATTTCCATACTTATAAATTTGAACCACTGGTATGTGCTCAAGAATATAAGACAACACAAATAGATGTGTCGGAAAATACGGTGAAATACAACTGTTATGTACAGCATTATCTTTTCATGTCAAGTAGCGGTTCAATCACATACACAGGGAAAAGTGGGTTACACGGTATTGAGATTGAAATCTTCATATCGGAGCGGCGGAATATTTTTCACGACAAACCTTGTGGTATAAAGGAGTAAGTGCCAATAAAGTGGTGGGAAGACGTCATGGTGGGAGGGGGCATCACCGTCGTCTTGGTGGTAGGGTTTCGTTCAACGTCTACAGGCTTTCCTCTCTTTTCAAAGTTCACGACTGTGCGACGAGTGAAACGCGCCAGGGTCCACGAGAGGTTTTGCTTTATACACCGCTGGGCGTGAGTCTCTGAACTCTCCTAAGCGCAGGAAAGCCCTGAAGCTCTCTTCACCCTATGCGAACTGCTTTGGTACTTTTGCCCCGGTTGCTTGTCGGCGCACGCAACTATCTACCGTAAGTTATACACCGGATAAAAAACACATATACATATGTCGATATAGGATTTAAATCCGAAGCACAAGTCTCTATGACGACATCATTCTCCATTCGTCTATATACTACGTGGGTCTTCTTCCCGGTAAAACTCCGCGAGCACCAAACTTTTGCGTGGGCAGAAACTTTTCCTAGAAAATGACCCGAGGGTGAAGGAGAGGTTTTTGTTCAATCAAGAGACTACGGAGCCTCGTGTGAAACAAGTATCTATTTACAGACTGAGCGGAAAACGACTAGGCAGATCTGTTTTATCGGCAAATGAATAGAAAAGGTTAACTTGTCTATCACTGAGATATTTTTTTCAAATAAATAGAAATGATGGTGTAGTGTATCGTAATCAATGCTCGAACGTCCCACCATGAACTTTGGAACGTTGTAAAAGGAAATTGGATAAGTTAAAAATTTGATAAGGAGCACGACCGCTCATCCGCGGATCAATTGGCGTATTAATGATCACAATATTTTTATGATATCGGAGCAAAAGTTCCCACTCTTGCAGTGTTTTATTTCCTTCCTTTCGACTTACTTTATAGGGTATGAGCGAGACGGAGTTGGCCGGGCGAACCACTCTGCACCACTGGTTCGACATTGCCCACGCCTACTTGAGTAATAGTTCCTGGAGATGGAGGGTTGTTCTTGGGAAAAGCTTCTGGCAAATCCCCAATCTCTCCATCCCTACGCCCTTCGACATAAACTTCCATTTCCCACGGTCCATATTTCAAGGGCGAAAACCGAGTTATTCATTACAATGTTGCTCGTAGAAAAGAGATGAGCCGCACCGGGTAGACCATGAGTATTCTAACCTTCGAGAGCTCCCATTATTGTAACCTCTTGCTGTTATAATGAGCTTTATTAGTCATTACGTTTGAAAAATTATATGATACTCGCGAATGGAATTGCGGACACTAGTAAAGAATCTTTAAATTGTTTGCGTACTTCAATTAGGATGGTTGCTATATCTCACCAAAAATACCCTTCTTTCCTACGCTCGTTCATCTCTTTCTAATTTACGATCATTGTTCCCTTTCAATTTTCTTCAGGGTCTTTATACTTCTGGGAAATTTTTTCAACGTCTTGAGAATCGTCGCTCACTACCTGCTCCCTTGCAACTGTTTGTCATCTCTCGATTTTCGACGAATCTATTCATCTAGAACATTTTTACATCGCCCGTATTCCTAGCCATTTTGTTTTTGTATTCGATCAAAGATGACTCGTATGACTAACGGTAAACTAGTACTTCCAAGCGGATCAGCTGCCAATACAAGCAAAGTTGCTCGAGGAACTTTTGCTTGGCTTCATCGGGTAATTACAGAGTGGCAGGTGCCGAGTAAGGGGAAGCTATAAGCTGTTATTCGTTGATTAAAATTGACGCCATTATGCATGTTACGGTGTATCGAATTTGACAGCTTTTGATGGGCAACAAACCACCCCTTTGATCATTATGTAAATAATATGGGAACAATGTAAAGACAAAACTTTTGAATCGATAATGATTACGTAACTGTTTGAAGAATTTTCCGTGATGTGTTATTTGCTTTCTCATAGAGAAAACTATACGATGGTGAAACATTTTTTTCGATTTTTCTATGGCAATATCTTCAACATCTGCCAAACCGTCGGAAAATCGAATTTAGACAGAATAGTTTAGCATACGTGTGTGGGTGTGTGTGTGTGTATAAGATTAAGCCGCACCGCTGCAATTCCGTATAGAAATAAAGCAGTACGTCCGCTTTATTTGCTGCAATTGATATAGAAATTTATGGAATGGCTCAGATTTTTCGGCTTGTTACAGTTTTTGAAAATCGTCTGTAGGCCCTCTAGCTCGTACAAATTTTTAGATATTGTGCTAATCTTTCAACTATAAATGTACTATCGCTAACAAATGGTTGATAATGAATTTGGAAAAAATCTGTGAGAGGGTTCAGATTTAATGAAATGTTGAATTTTTCGAAAAATGCTTTTGGACGCTGTAACTCCCGCAAATCTTGAAATGTCGGAGTATATATTTTTATGTGAATAGAGTATCATAAAGGAACGTTCGATACGAAATTTGGTGAAAATCGGTCGAAAGTTTCGGGTTCTATGAAATTTTTAATTCTCTAAAAAACGTTGCTGGTCCCGAGCAGAAATTTGGTCCGGCTGCCCTATCAGCCTGACACGGCCCTAATCAGGATCCGTATCAGGCTCACATCCGGCATGTGATGGAATTACGGATACGGGCCTAATCCGGCCGTAATCCGGCACCGATCTGACACTGAATTCCAATTTTCAAATTTCAAATGAATAAAATCTATTTATCTTCTGGGAATTCGGTTATTGGCAATTGTATGTTGCTAGCTGGCCGGTATAATAATTTTTAACAAAAAAGAACGGCCTCCAGCGGGATTAGAACCTGTAACTTCTCTCACTAGCCTTCATTCTTAGATTGAACCGAAAAGTATTGACAATTTTTTTATTGTACTAACAGTCATTTATTAGACATTTTTGTTGTTTAAACGATAATTGCGGTCGTTTGAAATTAATTTTCAAACCGGGAGTTGTGCTATTAACCTACCTATCTGTCTACCTACCGATCTAACAAACTAACGCTGTAACCACTAATCTATCGAGCATTTGTCAATTACTTTTACGAATATCTTATATGCATTACAACCACCAGAAATGACGATGGTGAATTATATTCAAAATTGTCTTCGTAGTAGATTAAATTTCAAGGTGGCGTAGTTCCTCAATCGAAAAATCGATGTAGAAATAATAATAATATTAATAATATAAATACTATATTATAATTTTTTTTCATTAATAGTATTTCCAGCATATATTTTTCAATCGTTTGAAAAACTCAGAAAAAGTGCTTCCCGTTCAGTAGTGAGTAGACAAGCCAATAAACGGCTCAGCGGTCACCCATCCCAATACTGACTGCGGCGAATACTACTTAACATAGCGGACCGCCGAAGCCACGAACCGACCGCGCATCTACTGCTGTCAATCTTATGATTATTATTATTATTATTATTATTATTAATATTATCTAAATGTCAATCGAATAATGTCTCGAGAAACGTTATTCAAAATAATACGACACAGAAATTTCCCAAATGAGTATCCTCCGACTATCCTACTGGTAGTAGTCTGGTAACTTAAGCCGATTTTCATGTCTTTTTTGGAGGGCGTTTTTTTGTAGGAAAATAAAAATGAATCGTTTTGGATATTTAGGATGTTTTTATTTACATATTAAAGATACACAAAAAAATTTGTTTGAAAAAATGTAATAGTTTATTATTATTATTATTATTGATCGAAGTTGGCACCTCGAAAAAAAAGCGCGTGGGTGGCCCCGGTGATTTTGGCTCTTGATGTTATCTGAAATAAAAAATTCTTGATAATTCTTAATCTATAGACATGTCATGCTGGTCGAAACTACTGAAGTTAAATTTCATGGATAAATAAGAAAATGGCGGACTTCGGAAAAAAACTTTTTTTTCCAAAGTCCGCCATTTTGTTATTTATCCATGAAATTTAACTTCAGTAGTTCCGAACAAAATGGCGGACTTTGGAGAAAAACTTTTTTTTTCAAAGTCCGCCATTTTGTTATTTATTCATGAAATTTAACTTCAGTAGTTCCGACCAGAATGACATGTCTATAGATTAAGAATTATCAAGAATTTTTTATTTCAGATAACATCAAGAGCCAAAATCACCGGGGCCACCCACGCGCTTTTTTTCGAGGTGCCAACTTCGATCAATAATAATAATAATGATAAACTATTAAATTTTTGCAAAAAATGTTTTTTTTGTGTCTTTAATATGTAAATAAAAACACCCTAAATATCCAAAACGATTCATTTTTATTTTCCTACAAAAAAACGCCCTCCAAAAAAGACATGAAAATCGGCTTAAGTTACCAGACTACTACCTTAAATCGTCGAAAGATACTCATTTAAATGCAAAATTTCATCTTGTGTTAATACAAGTTCATTGTCAACACCTGAGGCTTTGCTGATAATTTATGCCGTATCAGCATATGATCCGCCCCTGATCTGGAAGTGATCGGGTTAGCCTGATCAGGCTAACCCTAACGATTCCTGATCAGGACCTGATCCTATTCCGCTAATTCTGAGATATGGGACTCAAATTCTCTATATGAATAGAATATTATTAAATGTGCGTTGTTATTGCGAGAATCAACTACGGATATTGGCCAAGAATATTAAACAAAAGCTGGTGTAGCGCGAGAATCGATCAAACCGCTCAGATTTAATGAAATTTCGAATTTTTCCAAAAATCTGTGGTTTTAACTTTTACAGATAATGATAGATCGCATTAAAATTTTGAAGGTAAATAGAATATAATTAAATGGTGGTTAGTATTCAGTGTAGCAAGATTTGATAAAACGGTTTCGATTTCATAGAATCTTTGAACAAATCTCGGATTGACAGTACACGCGATGAAAAAGCTGCAAATTGATTCTTCGACATTCTAGCAAATGCTCAAAGCTTCCTTTTTGAGGAAGCCAAAATTGAGACCATTGTAGTTGTTGTAGGCCTTCAGTATTGTGTAAAATTTCGAGGACGTTGATTGCAAATTTTAACTTACAGCTTTTTAAATTGTACTTGAATGGGCGTCCGTGCTTCGCGGATTTGGTTCATCATCTATGATCGTGCAATCTGAAGTATCCACATGACCGAACACCGAGCCAATAGATATCCCCAACATCGACAACCAATCATAATGATGAGTTTCAGATACGACCCCGGTTCGGAAATAAAACGCATTTCGACATATTTCGTGGCATATATTTTTATATGCAAATAATTAACCACCTTTAGGTGGATTTAATTTTTTGGTTGGTGGGTTCATCGACTATCCCCGCTAAATGACTCGTTCGGTTTTTTTACCGTATAAATCTAACGGATTCAATTTTTATTTCGTTTCTGTTCGCGGGAATGAAAATCAACGCTGTTTCTGCGGTCCCCATAGGCCTGCCCATAACCCGACGAAGTAATCGTGCGAACGGGTGACAACTCGATATTTCACCATTGCGGGAGTGAAATAAAATCGCGACGATCATATTGGTAGATTGCGTGGGCGAGTTGACAACTCTCTCGACGCTAATCTGGGTAGACCTATCATTCTTCTACATTACGGAGTTCAAACTTTTTTAGAAAAGTTGTATTTAATTATTCTTGTGAATTACCTTCGATATTTGCGATGTTCCAATGTGCACTTCTCATAACCGTATTATTTCTAACGTCTAATTGCAGTTAATCTCAAGTTTTTGTTCGCACGAAATTCATCAGCCATGCATTCATATAAATGTATAGTTCCCGAAGAATTTGACGCGAATAGAAAGTATTTACTCATCTATTTACACATCTCTCATCTCCCGTACAGTACATCTCACTTTGTGAGCTACCACCAGAGCAGTATGAGCAGAAACATATCCCGACCCGAAAAATCCCCAAGATCTTGTGGACTCACCCGAGCAGAAATTTGTTCCAGCTGGCCTGATATATGGACCAGGCCCCGTTCAGGAATCGATAAGGTTAGCCTGATCAGGCTAACCGGATCAGGCCCAGAACAGGGGCGGATCATATTCTGATACGGCGTGGGTTATCAGGCTAGCTTTACATTACATATATCAGGGCCGAATCAGGTGTGGGTAAGGCATCCGTGGCAAATTCTCATCAGGTTAACCAGATCACCCCCACTTCAGGGCCGCATCATATTCTGATACTGCGTGAATTATCAGGCTAGCCTCACATTACATATACCAGGACCGAATCAGGTGCGGCTAAGGCGTCCGTGGCAAATCCTCATCAAGCTAACCGTATCACGCCCAGATCAGGGGCGGATGATATTCTGATACGGCATGAATTATCAGCGCAACCTCAGGTGTTGACAATGAACTTGTGTCGACACAAGTTCAATGTCAACACAAGATGAAATTTTGCATTAAAATGAGTGTCTTTTGACGATTTAATAGGATAGACAGAGGATACTCATTTGGGAAATCTCTGTGTCGTATTATTTCGAATAATGCTTCTTGACACATTATTCGATTGACATTTAAATAATATTAATAATAATAATAACAATAATAACAATAATCATAAGATTCACAGCATTGGACGCACGGTCGGTCCGCGGCTTCGGTGGTCTGCTATGTTGACTAAGCGGTCACCCATCCCGGCGAATAGAGTAGTATTCGCCGCAGTCAGTACTGGGATGGTTGACCGCTTAGTCGTTTACTGGCTTGTCTACCCACTACTGAACGGGAAGCACTTTTTCTGAGTTTTTCAAACAACCGACAGAAATATACGTTGGAAATACTAATAATGAAAGGAAATTATAATATAGTATTTGTATTATTATTATTACTATTATTATTATTATTATCATTATTATCATTACGATATGGATTTTTCAATCCAGAACCTACGCCACCTTAAAATTAAATCTACTAGTAGAAGTAATTCACAAGTGCTCGATAGAGTAGTGGTTACAGCGTTAGTTCGTTAGGTCGATAGGTAGGCAGATAGGTAGGTTTAAATAGCACAACTCCAGATTGGAAAATTAATTTTAAACGACCGCAATTATCGTTTAAACAACAAAAAACGTCTAAAAAATGACTGTTAGTATAGTAACATTTTTTTTTTTCAATATTTTTCGGTCTAATTTGAGAATGGAGGCCAGTGAGAGAGGTTGCAGGTTTTTTTTTCTCAAAGATTATTATATGGGCCAGCTAACAACATACGATGGCTAATAACCTAATTCTCAGAAGAAAAATAGATTTTATTCACTTGAAATTTGAAAATTGGAATTCAGTGCCAGATCGAGACCAGATCGGTGCCGGTTCACGGCCGGATCAGGCCTGGATCCGCAACTCCGTTACATGCCGGATGTGGGACTGATACGGATCCTGATCAGGGCCGTGCCAGGCTGATAGGGCAGCCTGACATGGGCCGGATTTAAGCCGGATCGAATTTCCGCTCGGGCAGTTTAACGTCTTCGTATATAGCTCTCAAACTTGAAATTTAATATAGCATTGTGGTTGGAAAATCTGCCGGTACGTAGTATGGACCATCTACGCAAGTTAACCATGCCAGAAGCAATTAACTATGTAGTTTGGTATTCTAACATCTACTTTTCACTGGTTGCCCAAAAATCCTAAAAAATACTATATAATCTAAAAATTGAGTAAGGATATTCCCGCGTTTGAGTTGGCAAGTAGCGCAGCTGGTTTCTTGGTTTTACGAACTCTACCCAAGTTGCCTCTGAAATGGGCTAGAATCATTTTGTTCTACTTCACCTGATGAGTATATATATCATTCCCAACTGAAGTGTGTGACGTTCGTCAAAGGCAAACGCTAGATCACTCTCAGAATCTTTCGGAGAATCGTAGATATTGCATTATTCGTTGGTTAAATACTTCGAATCGTCTGTTTGCCTCCTGGACCCTCTGTTTTATCACGATGTTCACGAATGGGCAGAGTCTCCTCTCCATAATTATCACTTTGGCTCGGAAACCGTGATCTGGTCAGACCAACCATTGGGTTTTCACGACTGAATCGGCATGCAAACAATCGACAAACTTCGGATATCACCCATCGGGAGAGCTTAGTAATTGAATTTCCACCGCCAAAATTACAAACGGAAGACAGATCGGATAGCGACGTGGCAATACTTACAAAGGACATTTATACCGAAGCAGCAACTGTAATGAAACAGGTGACAATTGTTTCTAAGTTATGTAATGAAACTATGCATCGGTGAGAACATTCTCGTCGTTCAATAGTTGGGTGGATTTGACACCTATCTATCTACAACAGAAGCAATACACAGCCATTAATAAAAGGAGACGTTTTGCTAGCCGATACTTCGAACTTCAGCACACTTCGTGTGCAATTGGGCCTTTAAAGCTCGCTTCTCGTGTAATTGGCTGGGTTTGTAGTTGGGTATTACTCGAGATTCGACGAACTCAGGATTACCATTCGCTGACTAAACTAGTCTGAAAGATTCCCGAGACGAGTTGAAGTTTCGAAGTTGCCGGAGTAATCATTGTCACTAACATGGTTACAGCGATCTATACAAAGGCGTTATCATATGCACACTATTCCTAATATAAAAATGGCAAACTTCATCATAAGGCCGGAGAATTAAGATGAACAATGAAAGAGTGACGTTGGACTGTTTCAATTTGGAATTTTTGGTTAGTTTCTACGTTATTATAATGAATTTGAATGTTAGGAGATTTGAATGTTAAGAAATTAGAGATAAGGCATTAATGCAGTGTGATATGTGATAAAGAGTTAAGATACTTTCATTGAAACCTGAAAGTTACAAAATAACGAATCTTCTAGAATTACAATTAGTAGTTTTAACCGGATTTTCTAATCTCCATTCTGCAGCGTCATCGACAAAAAAAATCACCGAATAAAATGAGCGAACGAGCGAAAATTTACAATTAAAGGGGGCGTACCCTCGTTAATTGTAAATTTTTTCTAGTATCGTTGAAAATATGGTCATAACGTTATTACGCAGATACAATAGATACAACCAATATCTGTACAGATGTTATAGATGCGGGGTTTTTTCCCTCAACAATTCACGAAGGTATAGAACAGGCTGTAAAGCTAACACATACAATCACGTTCTTCGGTGAAAATCGTATCAAAGTGCGCTCGACCTCAACGAGTGCAATGTCGAATCGACTTCTCGAAATCATTCGAGCTACGTGCATGCTCTTGGCTTGCTGCTATTGCTGCTAGACTTGCAATAAAAGGTTTCGTTCGCAATGGGAGGAGGCTACGTAACAACTACATCCTCTCTTCGGTGGTCTTTTTCTGTTGCCTCCGACCCTCTTCCCCTCCTGCCGTCTGCGACTTCGGAATGAATGAGTTAACCGAATGTCCGTATGTTCAATCTCACCACGATGTGAGTACGAAAATTGGTTATTTGTAACCGAACAAAACAAATTTTCGATGCAACAAAATATACCGGATTTTCGTATAATCCGCTAGGCTCTGTTATGCACCCTTTTCTGTGGTTGCGATGAAAGGTTGCTTGTGTGTACAGAATATACTATAGAGACTCGAGTTAATGACGCACTTTTCACATTTTGATTTTTATCGTCTTTCCAGAATGATCAATTGGTTTGACCGTTGTCTCAGACTCATATACGATTGATATCTATATACGTATATGTGGGATCAGTGAATTGGTGTTGGTGTGTTGAACGTGAAAGAATCTATTGAAAAGAGAAGTGCTGTGAAAGAGTGAGACGGCGCTGTGTCGCGAACGATTTAAAATAAGAGTTAGCTGCAGAATAAATATTAGAGACGATAGCGTTGCGTAGAATGCCGAATGAAAGAGAGTGTTGTTTAGGGGCATAATCGATAGAGATGTGCAACAAATAGTATCTGCGTTGTGCGATAAATGCTCCCCGGGTTTGATTACGATTGTGTTTTAATGTTGGTTTTCGGAGAAGTCATTGGAAGAGTGCGTGAGACCCGGGTGACGAATTGTGAGGTCTCCGTGGAAAATAAAGAAAGAAATAAAGAAATATTGAGGGAATGAGAGTATGCCTGAGTGAGGAACGTAGTTTTAAGGCAGTCCTAATCCGACGGTCGTGAAGTGAAGACGTACAGCAACTTAGAGCTCTTTTTGCTATGTACCAACTTGATTTTATTCTTTGAATATATTAACTTTTTATTCCGTTAAATACCTCTGTCCACATGATTATGATCCTATATATAAACGAATTATTTATATATTTGGTCGATTGACTTTTTGTTCACTAGATTATTTAACGCTGATAGTTTCAGTACGTCAAGTAACTCCCCGTGCGGGGCTACTTGACGGTACTTATAGAACAATATTAGATTACTAAGGAAACTGTAATCTAAGACTTCTTGGTGAATAGAGAATTTGTTTTTGCGGCTCCATTCTAAATTTACATGGGCATCGACGCCCAACGATATGATTCCGAGCTCCCAATTGGCATTAATGGTGTATTTATTATCCAGTTCTTTTTTCGATGGTTTGAGCTACCAGGAATGAAAAATAAGATTGAATTTTTTTTGTGTGTGCGTAGATTGTTCATAACAGAGAAAACGATATTGGCCCGACGAACATAAGGGCTAATGTCGCCCCGAAAGAGTTTTGCGTCCAAGTAACCCGGTACAATCTTCATCAGACCAACTGCGTGACAGGAACTGGGATTCAAAATACTCGGACACACAGTCATTTTGACGTGAAATAAATGTAGACCACGAATCAATACTGTTATAATCGCGCGAAATAAAAGGAGCACCTAACTTCTGGGTTGGGACAAATGTCAAGCGAATCAGCAGAGTCGGGTGCCTAATAAGCTCAACGCTCCCCCATCAATCACTAAAACTCAGAGATAAAAAATTTAAACACAATAAATACAATTTAATCATTGATCCCGCTCATCGCTCCGATACTTGATCGGCGCATTCCCATCGCAACTCGAGGAGCGACAACAATTAACCACGAAAGTTTCATCGACGGTGAGTCAGGTTAATCTTATTCCATGCATAACGAAATAATTAACCAAACAATATTGGATAATCAAACGATAAACAGCCGGTTAACCTAACAGACGTGCTTGTTCCGCAACAGAAACAAGAACGTTTAAATAATATTCACGCGCTAAGCATTCATTGTTCTCAATTCTTTATTTGTGGTAATATTCATAGAATTTATTAATTTTCTGCATGCCTTTACTCAAAACTGTAATAATACTTTCATTAATTATTGCCGAAAATCAACTTGGCAATATTAATCCACTTCATAAACATTTTTGTATAGAGACAAGATAACGACTCAGGAAACGCATACAAATCTACTTGACGCAACTTTTTGTACATCTTATAGTGTTTAAAATGTTCGAAAACATCAAAAAAGCACTTTCAGGAAAATGTCCGGACGGATGTGTTCGCGTATGTGTGTCTGTGACAGGAATGCAAAATTAAATGCGTTGTAACGTCGAATTCGTTTGAACTTTTGAACTGAAATTTGGCATACAAGTAAATCAGTAAACGCCCATTGCTACAATTTCCGTCAGAATCGACACATTTTTCTGGTTTTTATAAGATTTTGCAACCTTTCAAAAAGTGTGTTGACAGCATAACTCATACAATTTTTGAGCTATTGGGCTAAAACTTTCTCCACAAATAGACTATCATCAAATGCCGTTTGCTATTAAATTTGGAGAAATGTGATTGAGACATTTTAAATTTGTAGAATGTGGAATTATTCGGAAAATTAAGGGCGGGGTAAGGGTTTTCACGAATTTTTTTTTGTCTCATCTTATTGTTTAACATTTCAAGAATATTTCCTTAAAATTTTAAACTGATCTAAGCAATATTCTTGAAGTTATTGTCTTATTAATCTCCTGGCCTTTAACGCTATACCTCTAACAGCTGCGGGCGGTCGGGCTAGCAGTGCAGCTGTCGAACAGGTATACAGTTTATTCATTGCTATTGTGTATATAGTATATAGTGTATACTATACACTACAATATTTTAAAAGAAGAAACGAGCTGGAATCGATGATTCTGTGTAAGTTGGAAAAAAAAAAAATTTTCTTCACTTTTTTACTTCATAAACTTTAGACGTGTTTTTCTCAAAACTACTTTTTCAAAGTGTTCACTGCCATTTAAAAATTACTTGACCGATTCATTTCAAACTTTGCACACATTTTCTACATATAAAATACCTCCCCCCAACGTTTAGTTAATTTTTTTTTTTTTACATTAAGGGTGTTTCCCACCCACAAAATGGCGGAATTTTTCGTGGAAAATAACAGTTTACAATTTAGATGGCCGCCAAAAATTTTTAAATGAAAAAAAAATGAAAACAACAACGTTGGGGGGAAGATTTGATTATAATTTGACTAAATTTTCATGGTTTTTAATTTTCAGATAATTTCCGGCCGAGTTATAGTGAACACCGCAAATTGTTTTTTTTCCAAGACGTTCTGGGGGAAGCTCTGTTACGGGCTTATGCTTCAATATTTCTGTATAAAAAAATTACACAACATTATCAAAAGTATGCTCAATAATGTACAAAAGGTTCGAATAAAATTGCTCAAACCATATTTGAGAAAAAAAATCGCAAAAACAGTGTTTTTTTTTACGCTGAAACCCTTACCCCTCCCTTAATATAGGCATTTCTGAAGGATCTACCTCGTATAATTTTTGGGCAATCAAGCGAAAACTTTATTGTTTACGTACATACGATCAAAGGATATTTCGTATCAAATTTGAATAAAATCAATTCAGACGTTTCCGATTTATGGAATTTTGAATTTTTCAAAATTCTATAGGTTCTTGTTAAGACTCTAGCTAGTGCAATTTATGTCGAATTTGTTGGATCTCGTGTTAAAATATTGCATGTACTCGTAGATAGAATGTCATTGAAGGATGACTGGGGTCGAAATTCGCGACCATCGATAAAACTGTTGTGATTTTATACAATTTCGAATTATTGGTAAAATTTAGGACTTAAAATGCATGTAGGAAAGAAAATTGCATGTTGATTCCTCGAAATTTGGCACAATGCTGGAAGCTTCCTCTATGACGAAGCCAAAATTGAGAAAGATATAGTTCCTGATAGAGGGGACTTTGAGCATTGTGTGAAATTTCGAGGAAGCAACGTAAAAGTTTCATCTTGCAGTTTTTGTCGTTATGTCGCTACGTATATCTCTGTAATAATCGAATGGTGAATGTAAAAAAGATGTTCTCCACATTTCACGAGGAAACCACATTTCCTCGCATTCATTTTATGCATTCATTTCATGGGTGCATTTCATTTTATGTGGAAATGTTACACATCTCCAAAATTTTTTTTTTTTGTAACTTCCGACATATTGAGAGAAATCTTCTCCTCGTATTGGAAGTTTTTCCTCATTAACAAAAGTGTTTTCCACTTTAAAATTTCGTCTCATGATGTAACGGGACAAATTGTTGTAGAATAAACTTTACTTTCTCGAGTCCGTTTAATGACTCCTTCCTACGTATAACTACACTTTCGGTATATTGCCGAAAGAATATAACGTCTTGCTAACAAGAGAGCAACGAAGAGAATGCGATGAAGTATAACGAGTTGCATTCAGGAAAGATGTTATTATTTCAGTTCGCGAAATAAACAACCTAGTGGAAGACCATATTATCGAAGTTTCTCCTTAAACTTCCACAGCCTCTCCGTTGCCGCGTCCCTGACTGCACACGATTAGAATTTTATGGCATTAATTTAACGTGGTAAAAGCCCTCTTCTCTGCCCCTCGAATCGGTACTCACTCACCGTCAGTCTGATGCGGGGCATATATATTTAGGTAGAGACAATCCTCGCTCTGGTTCCCAAGGTAAGGCAACAGTCTCTCGAGATACTCGTGACGTCCGGGCTTAACTTCCAATCGTAGATTCGGCAATAGTTGTGGACATACTGGAGCGAATTCCCGTGCTCTTTTAATGTTTTGCCATGGCTGCGGTGACCTCGGCGGTGAGAAACGGAAGGAACCAACTGGCGGTTCAGCGTAAGGAACACCTGAAGAAAAAAGAAAACGAAAAAAAAAATGAGAATAAACTTGGATTTTGGTCAAGTTCTTTCGTGAAACAGAAACCGGCAATCGAATACATCAAATTGTGATGTATTTTTTGTTGAAAGAAGAACAGGTTAAGCTGCACCGTGTCAATTCTCTTGCTCCAGTAAATGCTACGAGAGAGAAAAGAAGGTTGGTAAGGTATTTCTTGGGGACCGCATGGAACTCTCGAGCAAATGCATACAGTTTCCAAGCGTGCAGGACAGATGTGCAAGAAGAGCGCAGGGAATAAACTCCCTACCCCAAGTCGACTCTCAAAATAGTATTACGCGCTCACTGTGCACCCAATAGAGGCACTCTTGAACTGGATGCGAAACCGTGTGCGAATTTCTCTTTCTCGCTCTCTCTCTCCCTCTCGCTCTCTGTTTGACTTTTAGAGATACATGCCATCACATGCAGTTTCCCGCGATGTCTGTGCTTATTCGTAGACGCCGACGAGCGAACACGTGCGCACTTCCACCCTTCATCGCATCACCCACCTCACCCCCTACTCCGTAAAATACAGTAGAACGAATTACTCCCGTTGACTGGACGAATCACGCGAAATTGTGCTTTTAAGGTTCGCGTGGAAAACAAAAGTAGAGAATTCGTGCTGAACGAAAAGAAGCCGAAAAGGAAAATAAGATTTTTTTTTAATGACTGAAAGCAAAGGTTGGCGCGCGTATTTCTGCGGCGAGATCTTTGAACCGATATGTACTGTGCATTTAACGTATAATCATCTCTCTTGCGACTCGTATTCGTGAGAGTAGAACTAACTCAATACCATGTCCCATACTTTATAAATGTTATATATATGCTTTTTGCGTCCTCTTTCTATCTTTCTCTCTTGGCAATTTTCCAGAAATCTTTGAAACGCCGAGAGCCCCGTAGAAATCTCTTGAGGGAATACAAGTTGTGTGTGTATGTTTTCGTCAGCGCGCCAATGCTGTTTGACATTGGGGTCACATGATCTCGGTTCTCTTGCAAAATAAACCGGAAGTTTTTGGAATCTAAAAGGCATTTCATTCTATTGAATGCACGCAATTTATTTAAAGTTTCTTTTTGAAAATGTTAATTTCACGCATCGGTGATATATGACATATGTCACGGATGCAGTTAAATTATGGCCAATCCGTTTGATAGGACTATCGACGGACTAACTGTAAAATTTCACAGGCAATGATATATAATGTTTAGCGAGTTTACTCCATTTATATCGAAACAAGCCTGTAAGCCCTGAAAACCTGGATATGGCTCTTTGATATAAATATATCTATGCCTATATCTATATTCGTATTTGGTATAACATTTTGCCGCAATTGCTTTGTAGCTATAAATATTATATACCTCGATGAACGTAAAAGGTTAGTCATGACTCACCAAGGAATACGTCGACCATCTGCAGTCGTTGTTTCGTCGTTGGTCTTAAGACCATACCACGTAGTCGTCCCTCCTTGACTCGAACTTCCTTTATCATCGTATCGTCCTCCCATTCCTGACGATGACCGGTCCTCTGATGACCGTACTGATTGTAGGGTCCGTAAAAGTCACGATGTTCCGTTAGTATCTGTGTACACGCCAGTAATACTATCCCCACCAACTCGAGTCTCAGCATCTTGGACATTTGCCGTCAACTCTAAACCCAGCTTGCACTATTTATAGATGCGTGGTGTGCTTTTTCGAGAACCTGTATACTATACATACACTACCCTGAAGACACGTATTCTACTACGGAGATCGAACTTCGTGACAGAAAACACAAGCAGAGATTTTCCGAAAATGCGATACAGGGTCTCGTCGTTATCAACAAAACTATCGAAGTCCCGCACACAAAACTTAACTGGAGATACACTTTTATTTATGACACTTACACTTTGTCGTGTTAATAGCAAATAAAAATCTCTTTTACACACTTTTTGTTTTATTCGGGCATAATCGATTGTCACTTCCGGTAATGCATAAGTTCAACTTTCTCCCGTGTATATGCACAGGTGCGCCCTCTCAATTCTTATATTTTGACACCGTACTTTGAGTCACGACTCTCTCTCTTGTCCTTTTTGCCACTCGTCGAGTGGAGAGCAATAAAAAAGTTTTTCCGACACCTGGGTGGTCCATGTTTTCCTGCCTCAGTGTTGCTTTTTATATACTTTCGGTCAAGACGAAAAATATCCAGAGAGAGAGAGAGACAGAAAGAGAGAGAAATGAAGATTGAACAACCATATAGTGGCAACGGATGTGAGTTCAATATACATAAAGGGGGAGCTGGAAATGAGGGGAACAAAGATGTAGATATAATATGAGTGAGAAAACCGATGGTTCTTGCTAAGACGCTCAACGAAATGTCCCCAGCGTTTTGGATATTCTTAGAACGCGATGTCCCGTAGCGAACAAGGGTGAGCGCGCGTAGAAATGGTGGTTTACAGAATATGCTATATATACACTCACATCTAAATATATGAAAGCACTCTATAGTGCCTTTAACGGAATCGTCACACTTTTTACAAGGAATTGTAGTGTTTTTACATAGGCACTGCTTTATTATACGAACTTCTTTAAGGAATTTATGTCGATGTGCTGTTTTTTCTTTGCTTATCCTCAATCTATACTCGCCAGTTTCTTACAAATAAAAATATTCCATTGATCTCCAGACATGTATTGTTTTTCCTCCATTGATCTAGTAGTGAAATATGAGTCATTAAAAACAACTGAAAGCTCAATAATTCAAAGGGAAAATGCTAACAAACGAAAAAGATTCTTGTTTTAATTGTATTGTGAAAATAAGAATCTTTTTCGTTTGTTAGCATTTTTCCATTGAATTATTGAGCTTTCGACAAAAACTCATTGTGATTAGTATTCAGTAAAAAAATTCCGATCGGTCACCAAGTTAAATCATGGTAAACGACGATTTTTTTTCATTTTTCAACACCAATTTTAACTGATTTATCTGATCGAAGCTGAATTGCGGGAGTTTTGTAAATGGCGCAACTCATCGAATGCTGTTTCATTCGTTTCGGTATCTACATTTTTTGATGGCGTAACGAGATCTTTGGAAATGGTCGAAATTGATTGAAAAATTTTGCGAGTGTTCAGTAATCGGCGAAAATCGATAATCCTAATCCAAAAATATGTGAAATAATTGAAACTACTTTATAGCCTAATGAATGAAGGGGTATAATAAGGGTTGAACGATAACTAAAAGAATGAGAATAGAGTGGAGACGTCTATGGGAAAGCCACAGTTCTTGTAGCGGACCAACTCATTTATCGGTAACTTGCAAAAAACGTAGCATTCTGTAACTTCATTTCGAGACCCTATGTCGATATATTTTCTTCTATTGATTGTGCGTAATATAAAATAAAATTACTCAGACGAAACGTTTGCTGAAAAAAATAACATATCTCGTCAATTCAAGAATTATAATTCTGAGACCCACACATAGGCTTATTTGTTGAAATGCGTATAAACCAAGAAAGAGAGTTGGAGCAAGACGATATCGCATCACAGAGGAGAAAGTGACGCGATGCCGAATACGACCGCACGCTCAAAGAAGAAGATGCTCGACAGCATCAGCTGCGCTCGAACTGCGACGACGAAAATTACGTCTACGAAGATGAATTAGCTAGTGCCGACGATAGAACAACTTCAATAGTTATAAACCAGATAAACAATGTTTATTATACGTTGCTATTATATGATTGCACCCGGAAGAAAGTTTTTCACGACCTGTTCGTCGAAAGTGGTTATATACTTTCGACGAAGCGATCAACTCGGGAAACTTCGTGATAAGATATTTTTTGTTCTAAATTTTCTTTTAATCATAAATATCTTACGTAATTTATTACAAGATTACTTGCCATGAAATAGTTATTGTTTCCATTATTCGCTTGCGCAAATAGTACGCTCTTGAAAACGTGACTCTTAAGGAGGAAGGCGGTCCTATTTTATCATTGGGGCTAATGACTGTCGACACGTACAATCATAAGAGCGATCGTAGTTGGCGAGATATAGGAATTCATTTTGAGTGAATTTCTCTCTATGAATGTAGATTCATTTCAATATGATTGAGCACTTCACGACTCACTCTCCCAGTGATTGAGTTCCAAAGCGGTCGAATAATCACAAGCCACACCGGTGAAATAATTATCGAAATTAACCATGTAACGAAAATAAAAACTGGTTGTCACACGGTTACTCAGGCATTTTCATACTCCCAAAGAGGTAAGGAGTGATTGCGGTTTTAATATCCCTAAATAGATAAACGTAAACCAAGGAATCATGAATTTTGGTGTTTTAAAGATAGAATTGAGTTATTTCTCCGTATCCATCTTTCATTGCCTGTTAACCATCCCAAATATATCTGCATATGGATGAATGGATGGTGATTATATGTATGTTGAGGGGATTTTCTCCTGATGACTTCCATTGTCAACGTTATTCTCATCGCGTCGCTATCGACACGGTTAAAGATAAGAGAAAAACCGTATGTTTGTTTAATTTGTATGTGAACGAGTACGTTATGTCCGTTTCCGCAAGGATTTTATCATTTTTTTGAATTATGGTAAAGAAATTGTATTGGCAGACACTGTAGTGTATCTCAAGTTTTTTATTTTCTTACAATCGTGACACGACCGACGTCTTTTAATTAAGTAAAATGCAATAAGATAATATTGAACAGAAAATGTTCAGATTATTATACGCTGTTACTTGCTTTATATTTGGCGTTACCATTCTACACCTTTTTAGGTTTTTACGTTCCTTCCCCTTTGTCGCCATTTCTATTCCATTCATTAAGGATTCCTCAACAGAATTCTGGGCCATTTAGGCGGGTACATTTCATTAAGAGGGGGTATTGCCATCAGAATCTCAGAAAAACTGCTACCCTCAGTAGTCAGCGTGCAAACGAGTGCATGTCTAAGCGGGCATCCACCCCAGTATTGACCGCGACCAACACTACTTAACATGGGAGGCCGCCGGAACCGCGCACCTACCGCACTTCTACTGCTATTGGTTTATTAGTCCCTTTTGTTGTTGTAGATTTGCGTAAGAGTACTTATCAACGATAATTAATATTTCATTTTGAATTTAAAATCCAGGCAACCATGATATTTTTCTTATGCCTCATTTCGCACTAAAGCTTCTCACTTCTATAGTAATTCTTATCGTTAACTAATTCAACGGAAGTAATTTTTTTTTTATTTTCCATTAACCAAGATTTTACACCGTATATTAAATGATTATTCGTTAGGCCATCTTAGAGTATAGAAACAAGCGGCGGTCGAACTTAAAAACTCTTTTTTAATTACTTGGCGGCAAGACGCTGGCGCGTCTTTTCATCCAGGACTAATTAGTCCCTAATTAAGAGTCTTGGACACGATGTGGAAGGAAAAAATAAAGTTTCACAGTAGAACCAGAGGAAGATCGCGAGATTAACGACAGATCATAAAATGAAGTTAACTCCAAATTGTTTGCTTATTCTGCTTTGGGAACGCAACAAGTTATTGAAGGGTAAAGAAGATTGAAAAAACGTGATGAAAGAAAAAAAGCCAGGTGAAATGGAAATGAGGTGGAATGGTAAAAGTAACCACAAGACGTTACGATTTAAGACGCTTTCTTGTCCCATTATAATTTAATATCTCTTCTTCTCCTTTCTACCGATCCAACCTACGTTCGATTCGTCGTTCTGTATGTCGCTCTATTATCGCTAATTCTCCAGTATGTCCTGGATAATGGTTTGTCATGACAGCGTACATTATCGTTTAGCTGTGAACGACAGAGAGAGAAAGAGAGAACTAAGGAGAAATTAAAGACTCTTTACAGCACATGAAAACGACAGAGAATACAAGGCCATTTAGGTTGAAGCAACTGGCATTGTATGTTCTACGCTTATACAAGCACGTACTTTTCACGCTGCTATTCATCAAATCTCACTATCAACTTAAACACAGATCATAGAAAATAAAAAAATTAACAAAAAAAAAAATCGTATCTAAGATTTGATTACGAACATCGGCGGACTTCATGAATTGTAGCACCACTGAGTACAACGTTCATTTTTTAAACTTAATTAAATTGCACTGCGACTATTTTTTAAATAAAAAAATAATGATTTTCGAATCATTAACTGTTATTGAACAAAATTTGAACTTCACTTTTTCAAAAATCATTATCGAAGGTGATTGCAAATATACGATTTCAGCACAACTGAACGAACTGCTTACTTGTGTAACCTTAATTTATTAATTATTAGTTGAAAATTTCGTTCGTTTTTTGTCCGTTCGAGTTTTCGATGCGGTCGCGACTACGAACGACCCGAGGACTGAGGGTGTCGCCGAGAGACGCGACCGTAAGGATAGCAGCGAATATGTATGTATACGTGTGTGTTTGTGTTGAAAACTAAAATCTAAAATTAAATCGACAAACGATGGAGTGAGAGGAACTGTGTGAGAGAGACCGAGAGAGGGAGAGAGCGGAGTAGCTCGTCGTGCCTCGAGCGTCGAAACGCTCAACGCGTTGCCGGATGGAGTAAAAGAGCTTTGGGGCCATCTCATTCGTTGAGAAGAGCGAGTATAGGTGCTTGTTATTTAAAAAAAAAAACGGCCATGAAACCAGCCGTGGAAGTCTTCACCAAGCTGGGCATGAACATCACATGTCATCGTGTTCTTGTCTTTTCGAGAATAGGTTAAATTACAATGTGATACAACATTGGAATTTCGTATATGATGATGGATCCCATATTTAAGGCCTTACATACGTCCAGCGGTATCGAAAACGTACCACAAGAAAAACTGTTTTTCGGAGGGATAGAAATAGAAATTGATAAAAAAATTCTTACACATTGTTTATTACTGTGTTAAGTTTGTAAAAAAATTTATTTCAATTTTTTTTTTCAAAAATTACAACATGAAAAATCACATTTTTTGAAGCACTATAAAAAAAAAGTTGCTCCACAGTCGGCAGTATTTCTTCCTCAAATGTTGACGGATCTGCAAAATGTAAAGAAATTCTTGTAAAATAAGGTAGTAGTTATAGTCTGTCGAGCCGGATTTTTGAAATTCGAAAAATTAAACAATTTACGGTAATTTAAAAGAAAATGTTAAGTTTGTGTCAAAAAAGTCACACTTTAATTATTTTCATAAAATTTTCTAATTATAATTTTAAAAATCCGGCTCGACAGATTATAGAAAAAACAATTCCGAATATTTAGAAAAAAAAGTCATGAAAAAATATTAAAAACCGTACGAGTTATCATGCCGACCGTGTCAGAAAAAGTAGTTTTGAGAAAAACGCGTTTAAAGTTTCAAGCGCGTTTCGCTCGAAGTCGCGCGCGGCTGGATCAAGAACTTTATGAATTTTTTAAATTTATTTAGTTAACTTACGTCTAATCTCCCATTCCAGCTTCATATTGTACGCCTTCCTTGTCAGTAAAAAATTGTTGTTGTTTATTTTTTTCTAATCGACGAATTGTTCTGGCCTCTTTTGTTGCTTTGGTAGCGTTGATTCGAGCGCGTCAGACCTTTGTCCTTTCGTCGGGCAGTCACATTATCTACAATAACTTTTGAACTATGGGGAATTTTTACAATCAGCTTACACAGAAATACGCCTAAGACTATAAGGAATAATAATCTGTAAACGAAAAAAAAATCGATTTTTTGAAAATTCTCGACGTATGTAAGGCCTTAATTGTGGAATTTCGTATGTAATAATAGAACTACCTAAACAATGATGACATCCATCCTAGAAGTCCTCATACATTACTGAAATTCCACGTATAAACAAATTTTTAATATAAAAAATCTCTTTAATTCTTAAGCCGAAATTTACCTGATAGATTTTGCTGGAAAAATAAAAATGGAACACCCTGTATGTATTCACTCTTTAACGCGAGCAGAGATTGGAGCATATGGGGCAACCTGAACTGAATAAGAATAGCCTCACGGTACAGAAACAGAGAGACTGCAAGCTGCGTTGAAGTAAAAGGGGATGAAAGCTTCGGAGTTCTGTTTAGAAAAATAAAAGAAAAGCTATGCGGTAAAATATGTGGATAAGAAGAACGTTTTTTCTTTCGTGAACTGTAACCTGTTTCAACGTATACCTATCGCAGCTTCCATCATTCTCACAGCATGCTTCCCTGAAGTTACAGGGTTAGGTCTTATTCTCGGCGTATCTAGAAACAAAAATGTTACCTATATCCCCAAGCATACAAAAGTACTACCCAGAAGAACAGATGGAATAAAAACTTTAGACTGAACGGTGCCGCAGAAACTCTCTAGCAGAGTCTCTGCGACAGACTAATCGGATATTAATGAATAGTCATGCAAAGAACTCTCTATATGAGATCAATCAACTAAATACGAAATCATTTTATTAATCCCTTTTTGTCCTATTTGTGCTCTCACAAATCACTAATTTCTCATGATTTTTACATTGAAACTTGATTCGTTCAAGATATTTGAAGTCATGCAGATTCTCGTTTCACTTAGTATACCTGCAATACAGTAATTCTAACAACTTATATCGAGAGCCATGAAAAATCTGTGGGAAACCAAAAGAAATAACAAAAAGATGCAAATTAGAAACTTGCACATTGCTTCCTCGTTTTTTTATCTCGCTCACAAACCCCTCTCTATGTGTAACCTGGCACTTCAATTTTGGCTTTCCTCATAAAGATAGCTTTGTGGGGGAGGCAGAGTAATGAGGAAGCAATGTGCAAGTTTCTAATTGGCATCTTTTTTTTTACTGAATTAGATTTAAATAATTCTAAAACACCATGGGTTGCAAAGTTTGATGATTCCTTATTATCACTCTACAAGATTTATTGATGTTAGAGCAGTTCACTGATTTGGCAAAATATACAAAAGTTCAAACGCTGACATTTTTATACAATCTTTAAGCACTTTACCACTTTATTTCAAACTCAATACCGACTGTGGTTATCCACAAACCTATTTTCATGGCAAGTATTACCTGTATGGTTGAAAATTTAAGGCCGTCATCCCGTGTGACTGGTTCAAAAAATCGATTTTTTTTGCATTCATTGTATCCAAATATAGTGTCAAATATGTGGGGGAAGTGATTATCCGATATTCGAAGCCGTTGAGGAGTTACAGGTCTGAACAGACTAGGAGTTTGGAACGCGTGCTCGACCACTCGATGCGGCGGAGCGTCAGACCCTCCTCTTGCGCCCCGATTTCTTACCTCAGCTCGATTAATACAAAGACAGGTTATACATGCACAATAGAAAACCGTTATATTCTCCCAACTCATTTGCTGTTTCAAATATAACGGTTAGTTTAGTCTCAACTGAGCACCCAAAGCGTTCGCATCTAACTCTGCTAAAATATTTTGTTGTACGTGTCGTGAGTGATTTTTTAAATGAGTGGCATGAAAGGAAGTCGTTCTAGTCCTATACGTGAAGATCGCAGTAAAAAACGAACATTTCATGGGCTAAAGGAGAGCTCAATAACTTCCACCACGATAAGCCACCTAACTGCAGAAGTCCAAAAAGTCATCAAACCAATCTACGAAGATTTATCACGAGATGAACTGCTAACCAGATTTTTAGGAGCACAAACACAACATAACAACGAACCATTAAATTCATTGATCTGTACTTTTCGCTCCCAAACACCTGCACTCTGGCACAAAGATCGTTGAAATAGCAACTTTTCTTGCCGTGATTATGCTTAATGAAGGATTTGATGGCATTTTAACAGATTTAGTTACAATGGGGGTGTCTAATTGGCCATGTAACTCAAGCTTGGGACCATCGCCGTAATGAAGCGCGTATCTGCCGCTCCGAACGACGCTCGAGTGACTTCGCTAAAAAGGCGAGAACCAATATCAGGGAAGAACAATCGGCTCCGCAGGACTTTTTCGAGGAAACTGAAGGATCACTTCATGGAATAGGTATAGCAAATTGCGGGTGAGTCAAAATTTTATTGTTGATAATCGTTTTTGAACCTTTAAAGGCGTTTTTCGCAAAACGGTATTTTTCAAATCGGTAGACACGATATCTCGAAATCTATCGAAGGAATTTCTTTGAAATTCGGTAAATTATTCAGTACTCATCTAGACACTCTACAAACTAGAATAATTGCCACTCATCAAGCCGTTTTTTTTGTCATGCTGAACAAGTGGTGAAAAATACACCAAAATTGACGATAAGAGTTCAACAAGTTGCCCAAATTAACTTGTCAATATTTGTTTGATAATCCTAGTTCCAAGGCTAGTTAAAACTTCACAGATTAAAATGCCATTTCATTTATTGTTTCAGATAAACAGAACGCCCGCAATCGTGGTAATCGAAAAAAACGTTTTTTAAAAATGCGTGGGTAAGTTGCCGTGTATCTCAGTAATGAGCGATGAGTTCGTGCTGAAAAAATTATAAAGTGTGCTCAAAATGTGAATAAATATGTGGTAAAAATTTCGCAGTTGTATCTTTTTTTATTTCCCCAAAAAAAAATCCCAAAAACAACGTAAAAAAAGATTCTTCACACCGGATGACGGACTTAAGAAAGTTCAACAAACATGGAATTTGTTATAAAATATAACAAAATTTTTTAAATTCAAAATCTAATAAAATGTTTATCCTTTAACCGAACAATGCAAAATTCAATACCAATTATCATCTAATAATACTACATTCATTAGAGAAAACTTAACCCAAGATCTTAAAACTTTTAGAAATTGAATCGATCTAAAACATATTTTTTAAATATGAAAAATGCGTAAAACCTGGAATCCTCGAGGATTTGCAACGAACATTGCAATAAACAACGGAGATACGCTCCCCTAAAGTACTTTCCAAACCAAATTTGCAAGAAAGCGGTCAATTCGGTCTCGAGATATATTAAGTCGGATTTGTCGACCATATCGTACATACACACATACACGCGCGCGCGCGCGCGGGCATTTAGTCTAGATGTGATTTTCGGATGTTTTGGCACATTTTTAGCATACTGACATTAAAAACTTGATTTTTTTTACGAAACCAAAGCAAAATGAGTATCAAACTACAGTGCATCATTGTAATATTCCTCTGGAAACTGTGAAGCGGAGTGGTTGGAGAATGCTTATAATGTACATATTCTAAACCCGAGGGGTCAGGTCAGTCTTTTGTCATTCCTATCATAGAGAGTTGAGCGTATGCCGTTATGTAAAGAAAAAGTTCATATCTCTGTTGGGAAAAAGTTTCATTTTATCCTACATCTACGGTCCTACATTTAGCTGGCGTAACACTCGTGTTCGTCTTCCTATTATTTTTTTTTCGTCTCTTTTGGTCGGTCTGTTTGTGCCAACTTTGACATTGCGTTAAATCCTTTCACGAGTGTCCGTCGTAGAGTATACCAGTGCGAGATCTCGCCCAAGAGAAAAGAAGTAATGACGGATAGTAAATAATGGGAGACGGAAAGATGATCTCGGATCGATGGATTGAGTTCAAGGAAAAGGGAGAGAAGAATCGTCCTCGAGGACATTGCTTGGGTGAAGAGTGTATGTCGATAGGTAAAGCTCAAAACAGAGATGAGAAGGGAAATATGATAAAAGAGTGCGCCAATCCTCGACTTAGAAGACGGAGAAAAACAGAGAGAAGGTTAGAGAGAGACGAGATATATATTCTCGGAGTAACAACCTTCCATACATCGTCCTGATGCTCGGGAATCCTCGAGGCGGTAGAGCAATCTGCTCGTGTACGAGCGAGAGGGAAAATAAATGTAAAGAGTGTGTCCGAGAGTGAAAAAAATCTCAAAGATTGCGACAAAAAAAATCGACCACGAAAAATGAGGAGAAAAAACGTACGAAGGAAAGTGGATATTGCGACTGAGGGAACGAAAAATTGAGAAAAGAGAAATGTGAGTTATGAAACAGAAAGAGATGTATGACAATGATAGAAAATTCAGCCTACATGCTGTGTGACTTGCACTGACTTTACGTACTTCTTTTTTTTACGCTTCTTTTTTATTCTAGTTTTCTCACTTTTTTTCCGTTCCCATCGCTTTTGTTACATACAGAAGGTATATCCTCCCTCAAATTTTTAACGTATCTTCCTACATTTCTTAACGGAGTTTTTCTTACACTTTGTCGTTTATCTAGTGAACTCTTCTCATCGAGATTCCGTAAAATAAGACTATTTTTTCGATCCCCATATTGGAGACAGGATAAAGCTCTCAGTGTTCTCTTTTTCATTAAATATCTGCAACAAACATTTCGGAAAATACTTAAGTATTAAATCGACACTGTCATTCATTAGTCACGACTAAATCGAATTTTCAGAAAATATGAACATTTCTGTGAATTGTTCTTTCTCGACGAGCTAAAAATACTAAACAGGACGAAATAAAATTAAAAAAGGTAAGGCCCGTACGATTTTGTCTTGAATGTTCTATATATTGTGACGACAAATTTTGCGTCTCGTCACCCGTACGAAGTGTATTGGTTCAGGGGGTGGGATTTACGACCCTCGGACGACGCGCGCCGGCTTTGTCGCGCATCCGAGACGGAGAAATTGGGAATATCAGGTTACCGCGAGAGTTGACAATTTGGCAACTTGGCGGCTATCTGTCGTTCAGCGACTTTGTTTGGCTCTCTGATTTTATGACCCTCTTGTTCGTCGCCTCGAGCGGGAATATTAGAGTTTTTCTGTTTTATTATATTATCGCGTCTGTTTTTTTCAAGACCGTTCCGTTCAGCTCTCTTAGCGTCCCGTGAAGTAAATATTCGAGTCATTAAATTCTGTTATAAACAAGCGCTTCGTTCGTAATTTAAGAAAGTATCTTGGTTCTGGTTTAGTTCAATAAATATTTGCATCCCCTTATTTTTTTGGTTTGGCTCTCTCTGCCGGCTATCGTATGGCTCTCGTATTTCGGGCTCTCTCTACATTTCAACAAGTATGTAAGGCTCTCTACGATTCCCGGCGGGTGATCGGGGTTATCTCGGCATTGACATTATTTTTGGTACTCGAGAGACCGATCATCTCCCGCGGTTAGGATTGTTAGGGACTTTAAGAGTCGGGAGTTCGTCCTTAAGGGCCAGACGGGTTGCCTAACATCTGCACCCGTGGTCAATGTATGCCAGGGAGCGAGCTGGAGCAACGGCCGAAATCTACTGAACCACCCTCCTCTCGTACGACTTCCCAACCTGGCGCTGGACCAGCCTGCTGTCGTTTCGAACGTCGCGGTCCGGATGCCCTCCGGCGCCTCATTCATAGAGGGCCTATGGGACCGACGGGGGTTTGTGAGGTGGCAATGTGCCGATGCTGGGGTCTGCGTAGAAAGAGTTGGCGCCCACCATCCACGAGCGGGACCCCGACCTTACCCGCGTCGGAGACCGGGTCCCAGGGGAAGACGGCCGAGACACAGCATAAAAAAACTGCCGGACGAACACCGATTCGCCTTCGTCATTGTCGCGATATTCACCGAGAGCCTCGCCATCGTTCGTTCTCTCTCTCTAGCCTTCGTCAAGCAGGGCTTGACCCCTCTCCCCGCGCACTCATCGGGTCGACACGGGAGGCGTCGGCCTAAGAAGGAGAGCCAGCGTAACCCAGTGACCCGAGCGGCAACGAGTGACCCCGGAAACACACGAGTATGCGCAGGACTTGACCAAAGGGTCAAGAGTGGAGATCATCGACCCACCGGGAGCAAGGATCGCACATCGGGAATCAATTTTCGTTCGGACTGTGACATCGCGTGACGCGTTTTTACCAGTGCTCTCTTGAGTGTCGCCATCCATCTCACCGCTACCTTCGTACATCTCCATTGATTTTTCATCATTGTTCACCTACAGCATCAACCATCCACCGCCATCTTGCGATCATCCGGTACGAGTTCCTTGCGTTGCGGCAGAGAATCTTCGGTGAGATACTTCCTCCTTTTTCTTTATGCGGTAGTAACCTCGTTCTTTCTCGATTAGCCGTGTGGCTGTTAACTTTGGTAATTTCGTTATTTTTTGGGTTCTTGGTAATTGTTACGATTTAGTCTCGTACGAGTTTGTTAGTGGGAAACGAGCCGGTTCTCGGACCGTGGAACGAAGTTACTATCCCATTATCGCCACTTATTATATTTCTTTCTGTATTTTCCATTTCGTTATTTTTCTCTAGCGATCGATGTCGCATTTCGGGATTTTTATTAAGTGAATTTGTGTTATTGCGTTCAAGTGTGTTGCTAATTCGTTCTTTATTCCGGTCGTCGCGTTCCTTTCGTCTTTAATTTCAAGTCTGGGTATTACCGCTTACCGCACCGCTACCTTGGTTCTCGATTGCCCGTACCTTCGAACCCCGTTGCAATATTTGCCCGTGGTTATTGTTCGCGTTATTTCCGTGCCCCGTTACCTGCGAGATTTTGGAATCTCGGCTATCTTTGCCCGTACCCTTGGTTATTATTCGCGTTTTTCCCTTACCCATTACCCTCGAGATTTTGAATCTCGGCTATCTTTAACGTTGCCCTTGGCTAACTTAAACTCCAGCTATCTTCACCTTTGCTTTGGCTAACTTGAATTTTGGCTATCTTTACCGTTGCCCTTGGCTAACTTAAATTTCAGCTAACTTTACCCTTGCCAGTGGCTATCTTGGATTTGGCCTATCTTTGTACGAGTCTCGTATGAGTGGCGTGAGGAACCTTCGGATTCGCTCAACGTCCTCGCCGTTACGTCTTCGGCTATCTTAAAATCCGACTAACGACTCTTACGAGAGACTATCGGAAATTCTGGCTAACTTTCCTCCTACGAGAGGCTATCTAAAATTCCGGCTAACTGTACTCTTACTAGAGGTTATCTGAAATTCCAGCTAACTTTACCTTTGCCAGAGGCTATCTTAAAATCCGGCCAACATTACCCGTTGGTTATCTTAAATTTCGGCTATCTTCACCGTTACCCTTTGGTCATCTTTGCCCCTTGGGGCGTAAGACGGTAACCCGTAATTTTGCTCGGTATTAAATTAAGGTTAATTTTGGGCCTTATCGTTCTTTCTGTTTCGTTTCGCGCGTTCTTGTTTCTGCCGGGAATTTGTTAACTTCCGTCGAATCCTCCCTGACTCGAATTCTCAGGTTATCGTATTCTGCGCTAATATTCCAGTCACCTTTAGTAATTCTAGTAATTTATTTCGATTATTTTAGTACGTTTTGTTAAATATTGTGTTTAAATTTGTCGCGTGCGTTCTGGTCGTTAATTACGTGACTGGCGTAAGCTGCGTTGGGTTATTAATTTTGTTAATTTTAAGTTTGGTTATTTTGAACATTATCGCAGAACGCTGATTCTATTCTTTTGTACGAATCTTCCGAGTGCGTCGTAACCGATCGTTTCGTTATCGTTGGCAGTGTTGCCGCGCTACCTAATTACACGTTTTCTTGTACAATCGCGGATCTCTTTGTACAACCCCGGTGCATAAAGTGCGGATGGTTTCCGGGATCAAATAAATTATTTCACAGTTTCCCGAATCATCGAATTTTGCTTATTCGCTCAAAAATCCCGCCCCTCTACCATTCTCGGAAGTATAATCTGAGTAGCCAAAGTCTTTAGCCGGACGTTTTCAACTGGGTTCATTTGGTAGTAAACGGCGAGAGGGAAAAATAAAATAAGCCGTTTTCTTTACGGGAGCGGTGGTGACGAGCGAATTTCGTTCGTTACCTGGCGCCTATCTCTCGTTCATTTGGTCGGTACTTCCGACATTTTGGGAGAGTTTGTTACCTTTCCACCTTGATATTCATTTTTTGGGTTTTGTTACCGTTAATCGAGCCACGTTCGGAACCCATGTGACGGGGAGTAAATAATCCGTTACAATATGTACAGTAAGTTGGGTGTGTAGCACGATTGATTTTGTTACAAATGGTGTTGCGATTCGCGTTTTGAATGTACGAAATTGTAAATCCCGATACTCTGACACATAGGGATGATAAGCTATTCGGTATCACCGCACGCCAACTTAATCTTATGCAGTTGATTAAGGAGATTGCCCACTGAATCGACATTGAACACTACAAATATATTTCGCAAAATTAGCAGTCGTTACAGAATGTAGTTTAACAAGTTGCGAGTACTTATATGATAGTGATCCTAAATTGAATTTATGGTGTAAAATAGTCTAATATGTCGCGAACTGATCAAGAGACCTGTGTTCAATGTAGAGTTAAGATCTTTTGGTCATACGGTTGATTTTAGACTGTCGTAGCAAGACTCTCTTTCGTGACCAGTGACTTCAACTGTGGTCAAAGAGGGGATTTCGTTTCGCTAAAGTAAAGTTCGATTGGTCAAATTGATGTGGGCGTTTTTGTTTTGTCACCAATCACAAAAAAGGGCTTGTTCTTGTCTTTTTGTCAAAATAAAATGAGTTTAAGTTATAAAATCTTCCTTGCGCCTGAAGGATCGCAGGATTCCTGTGCAAAGGCTTGAGTTATCAAATTTTCGTCGCGCCTGAAGGGTGGTGAGCTAAGCGGTTCGAGCGTTTTATTGAGGTGGACTATTTGATATTCGTCGGGTTACAGCACACGGGCCTTGTTTCGTGTATAGAAAAGAAAGTCCATTTTTATTAAAAAAGGTTGCAAAGCGAGTAAAGCCTAACGATTTAAAAACTGAATAATCGCATATGCTAGTAGAGTACTTTATTAGCTATGCATGTCGTTGTCAGACGCTCGGAAATTCAGCAGATGCAACATATATAGCAGAGTTCTATATACTGATCATGGAAAATGTCGTCAAGTTGACCTACAACAAAAGAGCCACTTCTCTTCTCAGCATTACCGCCAAATATCTCCCTTTAATAATTAATTTATTCGATAAACTCATCCAACAGTATCGACTAAAAGTGGCAAGATAATTTTGTCCTCTTTTTTTTACTCCACTCTTCGCTCTTGTTCTCCCATCCTCTCGTTCTTAGTCGGCGATCTCGATAATTCAATAAAAATCCGTTTGCGACCAGTCTTTGATGGAAAGTTCGGTGGTGAATGAAAAACGCGCGAAGCCGAGGGTATTGTTATTTCTTGGCAAGAGTTTCACGTCTTTCTTCGCTCTCTGTCTTCACTCCAGAACAATCTTGCATAGTTCGGTCCTATCCTCCCTCCTGATGTCGTATCCTCGACAGTCAGTTTCTTAAAACTCGTCTCGTTATAATAAGCGGCGATCGTTCAGTTTGATCACGAAGTTTTAATCGCTTGTGCGCTCCTATATAGGTGCCGGAGAACCTTGTAGGCCTCTTAACATCCTGCCAGTTTTCATTTCCGTTAGACTTCTGACTGCCAACCAGATTGCTTCTCGCATTTGTTCCTATACTACATAGCCTCACTATTAATGCATATATACATATAATTGTATGCTGTTACGTCTCGGGTTTTATTTTCATTTTATATTTATTTTATTGGTTATTCATTTGGTTATCCAAATTATTGAGATAATTGAACTTACCGTTGATGAGATTTTTTGGTTAATGTCATCGATTTTATCGATGACATGGGAATGCGCCCATTAGGGGTTGTAGCGATGAGTTGAAAAATAATAAAAATATGAATATATTCCAAAGATAACGGGTTTAAAGTTAGTTTCACAATTTCGGATTTGATGATTCAATTGAATTTTTTCAAACTGATTTTTCGTTTTGCGATCAACCATAGTGGTCGCATCACAAGTTGAACTGCTGGTTTTGAAGTCGTATATTCGAGACTGGAAGTTAAACTCATGATTTTCGACGACTTCGACCATAGTGGTCGACATTCGGAGATGAACTAACTTATTGTTGATGAATGTTAAAGTTGCTATGTACATAATAAATTACTACGCGACAAAAATAATGGTCAAGATTCCGAAGATATCCAATTGGAGCGTTTAGATGGAAGCACCCCTGTGTTACGTCCAATGGACCTTTTTCACGAGCGAACGGAGTCGAATTCATTTGGAATTTTCCTCAGTCGGATTTATAGACTACCATGTCTTTAACCTTTCTGGACATACAAATTATATCATATTTGACTTGGATATTTTTTTTTCTGAACCTTTCCCGTATATAACTTAACCCTTCAGGAACTCGGTTTTTCAAAAGCACAATTTTTCGGATCTCTACGCTTCATAATTATGAAAATAAGGTCTTTTTATCGAGTTGGGTTTTGATGTTCAGTACGTTTTCAGTTGAACTCGTAATTATTATTGTCATTTAATCCTTGGTGTATAGCTATTCTTGGCAATGGCCTTTGTGTTTAAAAAATGTTGGATTTTAGAGTTTCCAAAACTTTTAGGACCCTCGTATATAAATTCAGTGTTTTACACCTTCGGCGCTTTGGCAGTTCGGAATTTCAACTCCGCCGCCCTCCTTTGGACTATATGACAAGTTTTTCGATCATTGTGTGTTTTCGGCATACACTCTACGATAATTTAGAAGCGCTAAAATACGTTTTATAGCGTGATTCATTAACATTAATTAATCACGTTAGTGAATTAAAAAAAGAGATTTGAAAAATGACGTCATCGTGAAAAATAAACAGAGGGAATGGCCAAAAAAATGTTATGCATCGACGTGCGGCGAAAATTCTGAGTATTATTAATAATAATTTGCGAACGAAATTACATATCGGCGAAAAAGAATATGGAATGAAAAATGAATATTTCAATCGATCTTTTCATGCTGCTGAAATTTCCGTAACTGGAAATACGACTAAATGCGTATTAGTGTCACCTGTTCTTGTTAGCAACAAAGTACAAACGCTTAAAAGCCAATCATTGATTAAGTGCTTGAGACTTATGTCTTATCACAAATGTGCAACGTTTCCCGTTGCACATTTGTGATAAGGCATTTGTGATAATGTGTATCTTTCCGATAAGAATTTTGCCAGAAAGGCGAGGGAAAACATTTTCCTCAATCAACAAAACTTTTAGTTGGCATTGTGTGCGGATAGTATCCTACACTTCCAGACGCTTTTTCCACGAGAAATTGAAATACGGCAAAATTACGAAATTCCACTTTAATCAGTAACCAGAAAAGTCTGCTTGTGGTTTCTCTTTATCTCAACGAAAACAACGTACACAGACCTCGATGTTTCATTATGAGTGCAGACAGTACGTATAGATTCGAAGCAATAAAGATTTGCAAAAAAAAGAATGTCGACTCTTCAAGCTCCCGTATATTCAGCACTTTGGAGAATCGTGTGAATTGGGAATTTAGATCGTGAACGCAATGGGTAAGTAAAATGACGATATTGTGAAGTATAACAGAATACCGAAAAATAAAATTGTACGCAGTGACGTGTCGCGAAAGCCTTATAAATTATTCATCTTGGAGGCGAATTTTAATAATCAATTCTTTTTTCACGGAATACAATCTTCGTAGCTCGTGCAGTGTTCATTAGCCTAATTCTCGTGGTAGTCGTAATATACTCACGTAAGAATTTTTCAATGTTAATGTTTTAATTTCTATAATGGGAAATATTGTTATGGCATTTTTAGTGATTACTAAAATGTTTATACTATGTGGTATTGGTTCTTTTTCATATATCGTCACAGGCGAAACAAATGCACGAGTAGGAAACGACTGTGGAGACAATGAGGTTCGGCATAATTGTGTTAGTTCCTGTCAACTAACCTGCCAATCACTAGAACCAAGACCTTGTACTATGGTTTGTATAGTTGTTAGTTGGGATTTAAGCGATCCACGCTGGTCAAATGAGTGCTGAATTTTTAACAACCCTTATACAAAGTCTCGTTCATAAATTGATTAATTGATTGATTTTGTGATTTTTCATCGATCATCAGACTCAACACCCAAATATTTTATAATATTCTCCGTTCAAAAACTACAGCTGTTTGTTTATAAAGGTAAATTCGTCGATAGATAAACAACAGACTGTCAAATTTAAACGGACAATACTATGAAATATTTGGTTGGTGAGTAAGTAGAGGTTCTTTCGACATAAAAATTGATCTGCACCACATCAAAATCGAAGTAAAAATACGTATTAGTTTTTGAAAAAACTGAAGGAATATTAACGTTTTTGAAATTGACCCCAAACCAATTAATATTTTTGCCTACACATTGTTATTAATGTTTCTCTAGATTAACAACACATGTTGTAATACAAACCGAAATTCGCCATATTCAATTTATGCATGAGACTTTGTTTAAACAATGTTTAAAATTTAACATTTATTTGACTAGTGCAAACCGATTGAACCTTCATAAGAGCATGTGAAAGACGATCAGAAACTCCAACGACGTCGGTATACGAGAGGGAACTATGAAATATTTGGGTAACATTCAAGAACCGTGATTTTGATATTACAGCTTCTAATCCGGGTAGGATCCCAAAAAGATCTCGAAAATTGTCTGTGAATTGAAAGTTGGTCGAAAAAATTTGAAATTTACAATATACGTAGGGAAAAAAGGTACAAGTTGTAGTTCGCAAGCTGCATTATTTTTTAATTTTATTTTTAAATCTATTACAGACTTGTGAACGAGGCTGTGTGTGCGAGAGGGGATATCTGAAAAGGAGCGATGAAGCTTGCGTTTTACCCGAGGATTGTTGCAAATATCGCGAATGAGAAAAAGTGTAAACAAAAATTCAACTCTTATTTTGTCATACGTTGGAGGTCGAATGGCTAAAAATAAAATCGAGATGGAATGAAATAAAATCGTGATATGCAAAGAACTAATTGATTTATTTGACTTGGTGAGATCACCTCGAGCCGTCGTTGGCGACGGACGTGTAATTGTACGCTCCGATAATCTCGTGAAGTGTTATTGTGTTTGCACCGTATACGAGACTCAGTCTATAAGAAATATAATAAAAACTATCAGCGGTACAACGGTGCATAAGCATCTGTGAACAATCAACCAAGAGGGCTTTTCTCTCTAAAAAGAGATAAGACCCTCATATATTACTTTCTCAATCCTCCATCGTCATCAGTGGAGGGGGCCAAACCTCAAGGGAGGACGACATGCATATGGACGACCTAGAGGACAGCGCTATAGCAAGAACTATCGTTCCACCCTTGGTTCTCACACGAAATTCTGCATTGGATAATTGCACGAAAAAGACGCCAAGCTGGCAGATCTCGCATCCCAAAAAGCGCGCTAGAATAGCTACCAGTCTGAACAGTGACGATAACATTCAAGACGTTCCAACGCAAAACCGATATGCCGCTCTGGCTATCGGTAATGACCGTAATCCAAATCAAAACAAACAAGGCAATATATCATCGGGTGAGAATAATCGTGAGCCTAATCCCGCACCTATATTTATACCAGGAGTAAATTCCATCGTAGCTCTAAAATCGAAACTCGAACAAGCTATACAAAATAACGACTACACTCACAAGGCAATCGGAAATACTGGCCAACTGAAAATAATGGCGAAAAATACTGAGACATATCGAAAAATAATTCGTATCCTTGATAACAAAGACGCCTCCTATTACACCTACCAACTCAAGCAACTGCGAGCATACAGAGTCGTCATTAAACCACTCCACCCATCAACCCCCATAGATGAAATTACGGAAGCCATTGGACACCTTGGACACCAAGTACGGAACATCATAAACGTTCGTCACGCAAAAAATAAAGACCCTAAACCTGTTTTCTTTGTAGACCTCGAACCCAGCAGTAATAATAAAAAAATATATAAAATCGATACTCTGCTGAATGCTAGGATTCAAATTGAGCCCCCGAAGAAAAAAAAACGGTAGTACAATGCACTAGATGCCAAAGGTACGTGCACACTAAAGCATACTGTCGTAGGCAGTATAGGTGTGTAAAATGTGGAGGCGAACACGAGACCTCCTGCACTAAATCAAGAGACACAGCCCTCAAATGTGCCTTGTGTAACGGCGAACACACGGCTAACTATAAAGGCTGCAGAGTTTGTCAAGAAACAATTAAAAAGAGAGACCCCGCAGCACGAGGCACAAGCATTCCTGCAACTAACCAAGAACAAACCGATAGGCACACGAACCAATCCTTGAGAAAAACGCCAAGCTACGCCGAAGCGTCAGGTTCGAGCTCCAACAGACCAAATAGCGACAGCAATAACAACAACAATAATAACAGCAGCAGAGATGACACGAACGAAGCAGTAGCGAGGCTTGAGAAAATATTCCAAGAAATTAGAATAATGATCCAATAACCAACCCAACTACTAAATAGAATGGTCAATCTACTAAATACAGTGCTAACAAAAATCACTGGAAAATGAATAAGTTTTATAAAATAATACTCTGGAATGCCGACGGCTTGGTGCAAAGACGCCAGGAATTAACCACATTTTTACATACAAACAAAATAGACATTATGCTAGTTTCAGAAACCCATTTTACCACTACAAGCTATTTAAGGATACACGGATACACACTATATGATACGAAAAACCTTGGTGATAATGCACACGGTGGCACTGCAATAACAATAAGAAATAGAATAAAACACCACGAGATTGGAAAGTTCAAGGAAGGGCACATACAAGCCACAAACATGTTTGTCACGGATTTAAACAATAGACCAATCACCTTGTCAGCCATTTACTGTCCTCCAAAACACACAATCAAAGCGGAGGTGTTCATTGAATTTTTCCACAGTCTCGGACCTTGCTTTATAGCAGGAGGCAACTTTAATGCTAAACACCAATGGTGGGGCCCGAGAATTATCACCACCAGAGGCAGAGAACTATTCAAAGCTATGGAGAGAAAAAAAATACAATCAACTGTCCATCTCAGAACCCACATGCTGGCCTACGGATATCAATAAAAATCCAGACCTTCTAGACTTCTTCGTAACAAAAGGAATATCAGACAACTTTACGCACACAAAACCGACAATTGACCTATCCTCTGATCACTCTCCAGCGATGCTGACGCTAAGTACTGGGCTAATTAATAAACAAAACCAACCCTCTCTTTGTAACAAAAGAACAGACTGGGACCTATTCAGAAAAAGAATCACCGAAAAAATAAACTTAAAACACCCAATGAAAAACGGAGTAGAAATCGACGACGCAACGGAACACCTCACACGGTTAATCCAAGAAGCTGCCTGGAATAGTATCAAATATCTAACGCTCATCAGGAATAAAATCACAGAAAAAAGAAGGTGGAGAAGGAAATGGCAACTAAGCAGAAACCCAAAAGATAAAACTATTCTAAATGTATTATAAACAGAATCACACGTGAGCTGACCCAACTCATCAAAAACTACAACAACGACACATTCCAAGCCGAAATACTGAACCTATCTAACACAAAAAACACAGACTACTCTCTATGGAAAATTACCAAAAATATGAAACGACCACAACATTAAAATCCTCCCATCAAAAAAGATGATGGAAATTGGGACACAAGTGAGCTCGAGAAAGCTGAGGTCTTCGCTAAGCATTCAGCAGAAGTCTTCACCCCACTAACCAACCAAACAGACGAGGACGACGACGAAATAAGTGACTTCCTGACTTCAGCCCTCCCACTATCTTTTCCCATTAAACCAATTGCCCACCAAGAAACATTACGAGCTATATTGAAGGAAACCAGTCCAAAAAAGCTCCCGGCTACGACCTAATCACGGGATAACTATTAAAAGAACTCTCACACAAAGGACTTGTTTTTATCACGAACCTATTCAACCGAATTATTCGCACGGCACAATTTCGAAACCAATGGAAATTTGCCCAAATCACCATGATCCCAAAACCAGGTAAACCACCGAATGAAAAAACATCGTACAGACTCATAAGCCTGCTGCCTATTCTCTCCAAGATTTTCGAGAAATTACTGCTCAAGAGAATGAATCCAGAAATTAATTCAAAAAAGCTTATTCCTGACCACCTATTTGGATTCAGTAACAAGAATGCAACATTTGAGCAAATTAACCAAGTATACAACACCGTAGCTGAAACCTTTGAGGAAAACAAGTACTGCTCAGCAGTGTTTCTTGACATTCAGCAGGCATTCGACAAAGTATGGCACACCGGACTTCTCTTCAAAACTAAATAACACTTATCTCAATTCTATCTACTAATGAAATCATACCTATCTAACAGAAATTTTCAAGTGCGATATACACAGGATTTTTCAGGCTTCTATCCAATAAAATCAGGCTTCCCACAAGGAAGTGTATTAAGGCCAATACTATACACAATTTACACTGCCGACCTGCCGATTCATCGAAACATCACAGCAGCGACATTCGCCGACTACTCCGCCCTTATGGTAACACACAGCACCCCAGTGACAGCATCCAAGAAGCTCTAACGAGGATTAAACAAAGTTCACGGATGGATGGAAAAATGGAAAACCAAGGCAAGCGACTCAAATTCCATCCACATCACATTCACGCTAAGAAGAGACAGCTACCCTAGCGTCAAACTCGAAAACAAAACTCTCCTAGTCGTGAATGAAGTTAAATATCTCGGTATGCATCTCGACGGACACCTCACTTGGGCCAAGCACATAAAGACCAAACGGAAGAAGCTGGACCTCAAGCTGAGGAAAATGTACTGGCTCATTGGACGAAACTCACAACTTTCACTATATAATAAACTCACCATCTACAACGCCATACTGAAGGCAATATGGACATACGGGATCCAACTCTGGGGAACAGCCAGCAATTCAAATTTTGAAATAATATAAAGATTCTAGTTGAAAACGCTGAGATTAATAACGAACGCGCCGTGGTACGTCAAGAACGCCTTAATCCATAAAGACCTCAAAATTAACACCATCCATGAAGAAATAAAAAAGTGGAGCAGAACGTACTAGGATCGGCTGGAAAATCACCCGAAGCAGCTTGCTGCAAGGCTAGTTGAAAACAACTCCCGAAGAACGAGACTACAGAGATTCAAACCCCGACATCTACTCCAAAGATTTAACTAGGGAACCAATATCTAAAAACTAAAATATTTTTAAAACAAATAACGTAGCCCAAAATCAATGGATTTCCATTTGCCCCTTCTACTGTAAATTACCCAAAACTATTTATTGTTCACACTATTAAGAGATTATAGTTGAAAATAATGAGAAAAAAAATGATTCGACTTCAGTGGAATGAATCTATTCAGCAAATTTAATGGAATTTCAACACATTTGGTAAGTTTGCAAATTGCAGTTATAGGGAGCTTAGTTAGTTTTCTTTAATCTGAAAAAAAAATAATTAATGAGCAAGTCCATTATTGAGTTACATTATTTCGTGAGCATTTATTTACACATTTATGTCTGAATGGCAGTATCCGTATGATAACATTTCAAAAAAATAATAATAATTTGCGTCGGCAGCTGTCAGTATCTTCTTTGGGGCGGTGTTGACAATCCGAACTGTGAAATCTCCGGCGATGTGAAACTCCGCAAGTCAATATTACGAATTACAGGTCTCCGTATAGTTGATTCCGACGAAAGTGTACATAATTGATAGTAAATAACATCGAACGGTATGATATGGATAGCGATAAAAAAATGATACGCATTTAATATCATTTAGTAAATACTTTTTGGAAACAGTACAGAAGACAAAACAATTTATCGAACGGTCAGTAGTGCTATTCGAAAATTTCGAACATTCGAGGTTTAGAGATACACAAAGTTTCAAAAATTAGATTAACGAACAACAAACTATCGGAAAGAGCATAATACAATTGAAGAAAAGATTTTTCAGGTCCACGCATTTTCGGACTCCGAAAATCACAGCCTTAACGATGCAGTATTCCGAAAATTGAAGTTTAGAAGGTGCAAGATTCCAAAAATTTCCAATTCGAGCGTTTATGTAGATGGCAACACCGCTAGTGTTATGTCTATGGACCCTTTTCACAAGCGGAGTCTTAAGGACGGTCCGGATTGATCCAGATTACCCGGATTCGACGGATCCGACGCTTCAGATCGGGATCTCGCGGATCTCACGAATCTCACGGATCACACGGATCTCGCGGATCTCACGGATCTCGCGGATTTCACAGATCTCGCGGATCCGGAGTTCGCGAATCCGGCGTATCCGGATTACGCTGTTCCAATCCGGAGTACTCGGAACTAATCTGGTAGATTGAAAAATTAAACTTATGAACATAATATCGCCGATTGAAATGGTACTAATGGCTTAATTTAAGTGAAATTCAATACTTAGGTTTTTTGAATAGCTGATTTCATTTTCGACGTTGAAATATGACAATTTTGAATGTCACGTCAATATAGGGAATTATCATTTAGCAACTTGCCCTCTCTCGGCCAAATTTAAAACCACTCTCTCGCAGTCGGGGCCCATTGATTACTATCCGAATGTGTCACGTTTTAATCATAATTAAGAATGTATTCCTTTATTACAGCAACAACAAAATAAATAATAATCGGGAGAAGATGGACGATGTTCGGTGCGAGGGGTACGAGATTTTCAGTCCACGCGAAAGATCGGAAACCGTTTTATTCGTGTCGTGTAAACAATAAGAGAAATTTACAAATATAACATTATGTCATGTGATAGATTAATGTTATAAGGGATAGTTTATTGTTCGAAGTCATTTACTTAACTGTACAGTGGCGGGGAATATTTTCGTGATTTTGAGGTGAAATTGGCACGTCATATAGTTTCGCCGTATTCTTATGACAATACTGCACTCCGTCTGTATCCAATTATCGCAAGTCAAAAATGACTAAAATAGTTTATGGCAAAGGGGGATTTAAGATTAGTGTGACATTCCGTTACAGATTAAATGAGTACCTGCAAATCCCTCCCGACTACCGTAAAAATTGAAATGTCTCATTATTACCTGATTCATAAGAATCATTATCTTATTGTAAATATCTTGAATCATTTCATTTTTCTGGATCTACAATATATATATTGAGGGTTCTTGGATACTTTTTCTGTCAGAAGTTTTTTAATTTGTCTACATTTTTTTTTCTTTACAACCACAACCCATAGAGATCTTTTGATGATGTCCAATTGATTTAAAAAATTTCAGACCAATTTCACAAAAATTGAACACGTCCTCAAAAACATCTACACCGAAGTTTGATACATCCAAAAATCAACAAATTCGAAACACCGTTATTGATTTTCTTTAAATTCAATAACGAACAGTCTTTGGTGATAGTCTATCTGCGTAGAAAATTTTAGCCTGAGAACTCAACAATTGCACGAGTTGCCTATATTTCACAGATAGTTTAGTGTGTAACAACCGTGACCTTTGCGTTGAAAAATCATTTCTTATAGCCTAGAATAGTGAACTTATAACCTGTTGTAAAACAAGAGTCTTACGTATAAACGTTTTTGATAGACATAAAATTGTTAAAATTCAATATAGATTAACGTACTGTGTGGTGAACAATGTACTCGCTCAAGGAAATACTATAGTGCATTTCTCGTGATATTGCAAATTTTCACCGGCAAATGAAGCTGAGTTGAGTATAGAAAAGAGAATCACTTGTACAAAAATTGGTTTTGAAGAGTTTTTGAGATAGCTGAATTCGAACTTGCAGCCAAAATATCAAATTAAAAATATGTTAAAAATCTTTATAAAATATTTAATTATAAATGGTGGATCCGACGATGTCGAGGAATATGAAACACGTAGTTCAATTTATATGGAAATCAATACACAGGAATTTTTGAGATCGTTGATTCGACTCTGAATCGTAAAATTCCAAATTCTAAATAGTGGATGGAGTAGGTGTTGATCCCGAAGTCGAAGCCAAAATCTTTTAATAAAAAAATGGTGAACCGCATTTGAGGAATCGGAATTTAAAAAAAATCGATTTTCCGACAGTAGTGTAAGGTAAAAGGACTACACTAATCTTGTGCAATAAAGTTCGTATTTTACAATCCACTACAATCTATCGACCCGTTACTTCAAACTCCCAGATTTCAGCGTCGAAAATAATATCAGCCATTCAAAAAACCGAAGTACCGAATTTCACTCAAATTAAGCAATTATTGTCATATCAATCAGCAATATCACGTTTCCCATTTTTTATTTTGCGATTTATCGCGATTGGTTCCAAGTAATCCGGATTGAGTTCACATAATCCGGATCCGATCCACCTAATCCCAATCCTCGAAGTTCGGATCCGGGAGATCCGAATCAACGTAATCCCAATCCTTGAAATTCGGATACGGGAGATCCGGATCCGCGAATTCCGCGAGATCCGTGAGATCCGTGAGATCTGTGAGATTCGTGAGATCCGTGAGATCTGCGAGATCCGGATCTGAAGCGTCGGATTGGAAGATCCGGGTAATCCGGGTACCCGGATAATGCACGAGATCCGGATCCAGGTCTGAGCCCTAATTTATACACGACCATGGCTTTAACCTTTCTGGAGATACAAGTTCTTATATATTTGACTTTGTTTTTTTTATTAACCTTTTCCCGTATAAAACTTAACCGTTCGGAACTCGTTTTTCCAAAACCACAATTCTTTGGAATTCTACGCTTTCTAATTATGAAAATAAGGTTTTTTTATATATTTGGGTTTCGATGTTCGGTATGTTTTCAGTCAGTCCCGTAATTATTCTTGTCATTCAATCCTTGGTGTTTAACTATTCTTGGCAATGCCATTTCTGTTCTAAAAATCTTGGATTTTATAATTTCCAAAACTTTTAGGATCCTCGCATATAAATTTGGAGGTCCACAGCTTCGGAGCTTTCACAGTTCGGAATACCAACCCCGCCTCTTCCTGATGAGTGAACCGTTCCCAACAATCGAAGAGCTGGAAGAGCTCGAGGCGGCCGGGAGACGCCTGGCGGGGGGGGGGCCGAGTCCAGACGGCATACCAAACGAGGCCCTGGCCGGGGTAATAGCATGTAGCTCGCGGCTGCTCCCGAGGGCGTTCAACACGTGCCTGCAGATAGGAGTGTTCCACCCAAGATGGAAGTAGCAGTCCCTGGTGTTACTGCCGAAGGGGGCAGCCGGCGATAATGACCCGTCCTGGTATAGACCCGTCTGCCCGATAGACACGGCTGGCAAGCTCTTCAAGAGGTTGATCCTGGCGAGACTACAGAAGGCCCTGGGCGATGCTGGAGGACTATCGGGACACCAACACGGTATCTGGTAAGGACGCTCAACTATCGGAGCATTGGAGAGGCCGTAGGAATGCCGACGGAGGAGAATGAGAAACCAGGACGCTTCGCAAAGCCATGCGCCATGGTGCTGCTCGATTCGAAGAACCCCTTCAACACTGCACGATGGGGGTCGATCATGGAGACGTTAAAGAGGTGAGATGGCATCCCACCGTACCTGGTTCGGATGATGGAGAGCTACCTCAGCGAGAGAGTTCAGGTGTATGGACGAAGACCGGTGAAGGGGTCCGCATGGTAGGCTCCGTGAACGACGTGGCTATCACAGCAACGGCTCGGTCGGCGAGGATTCTCGAAGTGAGGCTCCAAGGCGCGGTAAACCAAACGCCGTGGTGGCTGGAGCGGAAGGGCCTGAACGTTGCGGAGGTGAAAGCGGAGTTGGTCATAGTTACGAGGTGGACGACGCTAGCTCGAGAGATCATTGTGAATGGTCTGACAGTGTAGCCGAAGAAGAACGCGAGGTACTTTGGGGTGGTCCTGGAGTGGAAATTGAACTTCGATGAGCAGGTGCTGAACCTCGGAGGGCCGGAGCAGAGGAAGAGGCTGCTACTGGCCAGCATCGTCAGCTCGATACTTTATGGCGATCTGGACTGGGGCGCTGTCGGCGGCTAGGAATCAGCAGGTCATCGCGGCAGCCCGGAGGATGTGCACGGGGAGCGTAACGTGCGTGTACCGTACGGTTTCAATGGAACCCGCGCAGAGTGATAGCAGGGATGATGCCGGTGCACCTGCTAGTGTACGAGACGAAGCTCCTACACGCAAGAGTTGCAACAAACGCGCAATAAGGTGCAGCCCCTCTGATATATATATCTTTTCCTAACACGCTCTGATCTTGGGTTACCGGGTCCTCCTGCTCACACTCATTGTTACCATCCGACATCCCCCGCTTTTCATAGAAACATGAAAAAGCCGGGAAACTAGACCCAAAACTCAAAGCCAATTTTCTATGCGAACGAGCAGTTGATAGAAGCAACTGATTGGCCGTTGTCCCGGTGATGAACGACAGCAAAGATGTTCCTGCGTTTTGTAGTCTATCCAATTTATTGCACTAACAGACACTTCTTAATTTTAGGAAATAATTATTCACACAGTGGTACAACTTAGCTCAGGACGAAACAAACAACCCTATGATTCGCACAGAAACGGTCATCAATATAGTGAATACGTCCACCCCGTTCCTTACACTTCCGTCACTCTTGACATAAACATCGAATCCTCTGAGAACAACTTCGGAGTTATATAGTATAGGAATTGAAATTTTTCCCGTTCTCGATGTATGTTACTTGAAGTGTCGTCAAAGGTATTCCGGGTACGACGGAATAGCTATCATCTTTCTACCATTTGCTTCAACCATCCAACATTACAATATTAACGTCACGGATGTGTACAAAGGAGCCCGGGCTCCAATGTCCAACGATATGAAACGAAATAAAATTTATGTGAGAAATACCTCACCTTAACAACCGACGTATTGATACGCATGAAAGCGAAGTTTCAACGCATGCTTTTGCGCATACCAGAAACATTGTGTATTTGTGGTATCGTTACGTTTGAAACGATATATCTACTACAGAACGTTTATGTTCTCGAGACACTTGCTTCGAGGCATTTCAACTATCGAGCGTTTGCTCCGTAATTTTCTCCGACGTACGAGAGTCCAACGGAATGCCCATGAAGACATTCATACACCTACACGTATGGTTGACGAAAGTTGGGAGACACATTATTCACACATCCACGAATTTCTCATGATACAACATTGACTCTTGAAAGAGTAATTGTTTATGTATAGTTGTAGCTTATATGATTACTTCACTTTCACATAGTTTTGCAATCAAAATAAAAAGTTTTTTAATTTCGATTTAATCACGATGGTGCAAAGCTTCAGGACATCCCATTTAGAAAAAATATATCATTCTGTTTGCGTGTGACGTTGCATGTAGGGTTGAAATAAGGTAGTTGATGCGAGAAAAACTTTACTCATATTACTGAAAGCTCGCGGACTTGCCCGACTCGTGTGTAGCTTTGGTATAAATAATCGAACAATTTTGCAGAAAACTTTCGAAAATCGAGCTAAGACAGGTCAATAGAATGGAAAAAGGTTGGTTTCATGCGTACAGCAGAACAAACGAATTAAAACTTTCAAAAATGATAATAATTGAAGCGTAAAGTAAACATCATGCCAGATGGTATTTTCATACGGCAAAAATAAATGAAATATTCACAGGTAATGTGAGTGTGAGAATTAGACGTGAAATGTGTAATATAATTTACTGATGAATTTTACGATAGATTCGAATTAAGGATACTAGGGGCTGAGGAGTAAGCTCTTTTGAGTTACTGGAAATGAGGAGGAGAGACAGAGAGCGCACTAAAAAGTATTGCAAAGCATGAAAGCTTCAATTAGACCGACCTGCCTGGTTTTATCGGTTTGATGTCGCCATACGTCGTGCAGCTTTGCAGTATCTACATCCGTTTCCTCTCGATGACTGAAAGACACGCGGGGCATACCAGAGGAAAGCGTAAATTAGGGCGAAAGGAAGTTCGGTCGGTGAGCTGACTCAAGGGTGCCGAAAGAAGGAGTTCGAATGTTTCCGATTTACTCGTCCCGCTTTACTCGTAGAGGAGAGAACTTGCAATCTTAAGTTTGCAGGAAATGCGACAGCATTTTTTTGCTTGTTCCAAATCCCATTCGGGTTTAACGCCCTTCGATCAAAGTCCAATCATGTTGAATAGAACGATGAATTTGACATATATAATGAGTGTGTTATTTTTGTTCTCGATATCGAGAAGTAAATTGGCTGAGTCTACTCTTAACGTAAGACCACACATCCACATAACCTACTTTTTTCAAGCCAGTGGGATGAACGACGCTGATGAGTTTGAAGAAGCAACTAAAGTGGAAAAATCTTATTCATTTGATTGTTAAATCAGAGTGCAGAGAGGGAAAAATATTATGGCATCAAAATGACGAACGTACATCAATGGCATACATGGGAATGGCACTACATTGCGGTCAGACATAATTCGATGATCCCGTTAGCTGGAGGTAAATAATTCCAACGTGATAAATGCCTCGTTGGTCCTGCTGCGAGTACAAGAGCTGAAACCACGGCGGGGAACTGGACAAACGCGTCAATGCAAATTACGAAGCGATAAAATAGCCATTGTGACATGTGGTATGTTGGTGAACGATATCGTTAACTCTATCGTTTCTGTTGTCTTAGAATGAGCATCCGAATTGGTCGAAGCCGATTCAGCGAAAATGAACGAAGGGGAGATTTGAGGGCAAAGGATAAAACGTCAGTGCGATAAGACGGAAACCACATCAAGGGTGCTGCGGTGATGTGAATTGGTGAAACTGCAAACTATGAGAGAAAACGTTGAAGGAAAGGTTTTCAGCTACGAGGAGCTGAAAGAAAAACACGGAAAGATATTCAAGACAAACAGTGGAGGATGTCTGACTCTGAGAATCCGTGCTTGGATTTTCGAACATTCAAATGAGTAACTGCAAGAAGATTGAGGAGAGATCCTCTTAGGTCACCACATTACCACCGCTCCCATGTTTCTGTCGATATATTTCTCGTCTACTTCGTTTATTTATTGTCAATTTTCGTATTTATACAAGTTTGACCAGGGTTGACCCTTACCGCGATATAGCTAAACTCTTGTTGTTGGTACAATTTTTTATCGATCAGCCGACAGTAGTGTGTATTGGACTTGTACTACAGCGTGTATTCTCAGCAATGGGAAATAATTCTCATAGATTTATGGTAATATATCTATAATGCAGGAAGACGGGTGGCAGTTAAATTCCTTAATATCTGCAAGTAGCACCGATATTGCGAATTAAGTTCCGGATGCTCCATTACCAATTATCCAGCTTTATGCTACTAGACGTATACATAGTGATCCCTCTCTAGGATGACTATATATGCGTGATGACGACTCCGTCCGTGGAAAGAGGATTTGGCAACGGGGTTCCTACTCACAGGGGGCTGACACCGTTTAATTAGCGTACAAGCCCAATCCAGCACGAGCGTGAAACTGAATTAATTGTCGACACGAGGCTTCTTGGTACGTCGTCGCGGCCAGGAGAGGGTTGGAGTCAGGGGAGGAAGAAGAATGAATGGAGGCAGACGACACGTTACCCGGAAATATGCTCTCTGTCTTCTTCTCCCTTACCGCCGAGTCTCAGAAATGGAATTTCACGCTGGTTCTTTTTCGTCGTATATACAGGAATACGGATTTACCGACTACTAGACAAGGGGACGAGTTGGGACTGATAGCGAAGCCCGATGGACAAAGTTTCAGATTGAAACGGTAAACGACTAACGGGAAGATATAGAGTCTCGGTTACTTGGCGGAACCAACTGCAAACGCGTCCGTATATAAGTGAGGGAGGAGGGCGAGAACGTACACATACTATATGTATTTTCTATATGTGTAGAGGAAACGTATAGCGTCGTAACATTGTGGTTCATTTATTCGGACAAATGGGGCGAAGATTTGGGGAATCTTTTCAATCTGGTCTTCGGTACAGTGAAAAAGACGAGAATACCGTGAAAGATTTCGATTCGGCTCGTATCCTCCTGTACAGGGGGAGGGGGGGGGGTCTTGAAAGCCTCTCTTTTGCAGGATTAACGATACCGAATCTTATACACGGTTCTCCATCCGCGCAACCCCGCAGACCTCACAAGAGTTAGGCTCTCATTCGTCACGTCCATCCCCTCCCCTTCGCTGTTCCGCCAGTCTCTCGATTTTATTCGAAACATATACAAGCTCTACAAGAGAAAGAGAAACAGAGTTTTCTATAGAAGCGCTCTCGAATCGATGAGTCGTGCACTAGTGTCGTTCGCGTTAGAAGTTATTGCGCACTTTTCCAAGATATATATCAGATGAGACCAGTGCTGGCCAACTACCTGACGCTTCTGAACTTTGGTAACAATCCCTCTCTTGCTGAAACAATAGCATTAGACTCATGGGGCTAACCCCCACGAGTCTCATGCTATTGAGAACACAACGCGTATTGAGAATTTGTATTTCTTTTGTTCAAGCTACGTTTGACATTTCGATTAAAAACATGAAAGTTGTGGAACTCTGTCTTAATAAAGATTTTTATGCATTAACGAAACTTAAAGATGCGACTTTCAGGCATGCGTTGTAAGAACTTTATTTTGTGAAAATAATCGCATAATGAAGCGGCATTAACGGTAATTATACAGCTACCACATTCTCGACTTAAGAGACATTTTATCATATATTGCAAGCCCGGGCCTTGTCAGCTGTATAATAATAAATAATAGAACTATTAATTTACTAAAGACCACTGGCTTAACAAAGTTAAAGTCACCATTTTTGTTCTTCATAAAATTAGAGTCAATTTTTTGTTTAAATGATTAAATTTAAATTTTGGTGGAGTTGTCTTTGGAGCTCGGTCGCGAGCTTCAAATTTATATTATTTACGCGAGGCGACTGTTTCGATGGCTCTTCGAGTTAGACTGCAATTTTGTATTTCGTCCCCACGAACCAGGAATGAGATATTCGTTTTTAATGAAATGGATTCTAGTTGATATAAGAGAACATTTTTGAGAGTGTAAATAATTCTGATTCCAATATTAATTCCCCTGCTACTTCCCCACTGTAGTATACTTCTAGTATAAAACTATATATGTTAAGAAATTTGCAGTTTTCAATATGTATTATAACGCTTAATGACGCAGTAGTCTTTTTTTTGTACGAGATAAAACGATAAAAATATAATTTCTCTTTAATTTTGTATGCGTAATGCTGAATGACGTCGTGCGGATAAAACAATAAAAAATATAATTTGTATTTAATTTTTGTTTTTGTTTTGATTGTTTTTAACGATAATTTCGTTCCTTGATCCAAAAAATTTATTAATTTACAAATACGAGTATTGACACTAATTTAGGTTTTGTATGCAAAAAGGTTACAATGGTGGCCATCAAGATCACCATTCCATGCATGTCCATGGTCCTCAGTTTGACCTTTTTACAAACAAAATCGAAATTCGTATTTATCTTTTTTCCCCCGATATATAGTACATACCAATGCCAATAGGAATATACACCTCCATTACTAATTGTAGATTGCTGCACACTCATTTCGTAATATGTACACTTGGATCCAATCTGGACCCTTTTATCAGCATATATATAAATAAATGAATGTCTATTGTACGTAGGCATTGGTATGTTAATATATACGACGGAATATATGCAACTTTCAACGCTTTGGCTGCACTCATCAGTACATTTGGGACCGTTAAGATAAGTCGAACCTTCGTAAGATGCTGCGCAAGAGTAGCACACACAGTTCTTGACTTAGCTATATGAATTGTCGTTCTCGCGCTGCTCTCACGGATTCCAGGGAACTTTATTCCCCTTATCGTGTTAGCATTAGTGCACAGCGATAGAGGGTTTCGCCTCATCCTTGTAAAATCTCCTCTACACCTCGCCCCCTAAGCCCAGAGTCTATCTCGCAATTTGCCTGTGCTGCGATAAGTCCTCTTTGATAAAAAATTAAATTTTAATCCTGTCGGCAGTCTCTTCTATAATCGCACGAAGCTGTCTCGTCATCTTAAAGAATTCAAGGGAAAATGAGTGAATAAGCATCGACATCGAACTCGCGAAAAGTACTAAATTTCTTGATCATTCCCGTTCTTAAGGAAGATTCCATTAAAGTGCTCGACGGATAAAAAAAGATTGATCACATTAATTCGGAAAGAATCGCGTGATCCCGAGTGTGAGCCAGTGAGGGGAAATGGAGAGAAAGAATGAAGATTCGAGATAGACGTTCATGTAAAGCGTTTACAACTCAAGTCAGGTAAAAAAGCCCGTGATGAAGTGGAGATTATAACATTTATTATAGAACAAAGGGGGCTTCGCGCGCCCCCGGCTCGGGCGCTACGCGTCCTCGCATCAATCAAATCCAACCAAACTCAAACCAGTTTGTTTAGGTTCGTTTAGGTTTGTTTAGGTTCGTGGCGGAGTCACCTTCATTATATCAGTGAGGGGTCCTCCCGTACGGTGAAGCTGGCTTCCTCAACTCTTGTACACGACGGCGACGGCTGCGTGCGATATATTTCTATAATATAGAGAGATAAGCGTGATACAACGAACAAAAAATAAATAGAACAAAAAAACGTCAAGGAGAACAAATAGACTGAATTTATTTGGCTATTGTCAAATAGCCAAGATATTCGCGCAAACAAAAATTGTTATTTCTCATATGTTCTCGGTGTTAATCTTTTGTTTTTTTTATGCTCCTCGATGTTGTGATGGCTCTTCCATTGTTCTTCACGATTGCAGTTCGATGATATAAATACTTGATGTTCCCGGTATGTGGGACGTCCAGTCCACTGATGTTCGAGAATTCGTACTGTAGTTTAGAATGGCGAACGTGGTCTCGTTGACGACGTTCGTAGAGACTAACGAATTGTGTCGAACCATATTGAGCGAAATCCCCCGAGCGAAAGAGATCGAGGCACGGATTGTCTTCGACACCTCAATGGCGAGACTTTGCGGGTTTACCAAAATTATCATGGGTCATACACGTTGCTTTGCTCACAACATTTTATTATTCTTACTTGTAAAGAACAAGTCGATGTTTCCATAAGAATGTTTAATGTGACAATGGGTTACCGATTACAAACAAGATTCGTCGTTAATTGGATTTTTAAGCAGTCACTCTAAAAAATGAAAAAAAATATTGATATTGCCTTTTCTGTCCCCTCGGACGCCCTTCCGAAATCATTTCTCAGTAATTGTTGAACAGATTTACAAAACTCCAAGATAGGATTATTTTATTCTGACATAAATAGACCATCTACAAAATTTTTTTCCAATCGACCATCTAGGACGATGAAATTTACAAAAATTAATGTTCTTTTTGTTGACAAAAACATTATTTTTGTCATCGTTCGGAGTCAGAACGCAGCAACTACGGAACAATATTCTTTCTCTTTTACAACGTTTTTTGACATTATCATGACAAAGTTTTTTTTATTATATCTTTTGTTAATCGCAATTTGTTATTATTTTAAATATTCGGCAATTTTGTTGGGCGTATTGACTTTTGCATGAACCAAGTTGGCATCCACTGATGTCGGATCCCTAGCTGTTAACGATTTGTTGTTAGTTCCATTTTAAAATCTAATACTTAGGTCCTTCGGTTTGTGTCTTTTCATTCTCCTCCTTATTTCCTCTTCTTGGAGTAGGTTCGCAGCAAGGTGATTTGGGTGGTTTTTGATTCTCGTGGCGTATTTTGTGCTGTGGTTTGTTATTTCTCATTTGATCGTCCGCATATTGAGGTCTCTGTGCAGTGTCGCATTCGAGATATACCAGGGTGCATTGACTATGAGTCGAAGAGTTTTAGATTGTAGCCTTTGTAGTATTTCGATGTTCGAGTAGCAGGTTGTTCCCCAGAGCTGGATACGATAGATCCATACAAGTTTTCGTACTGTTTTGTATATGAGTAGTTTGTTTTCCATTGATAGTTTTGAGCCTTTCTCTATGAGCCAGTACATTTTTTTGATTTTCAAATCTGTTTCTTTCCTTTTGGTTTTATGTGCTTTGCCCAGGTCAGTCGGCGATCGAGGTGCATTCCTAGGTATTTGGCGCTAGCTGCTGTTGGCAGTGTATGACCGTTGAGTGAGACAGGAGGGCAATCCCCCCTCCTCGTGGAGAAGGTAATGTGGACTGATTTTGTTTCACTCGTTTTAATTCTCCACTGCTCTAGCCAGTTTTGGAGGTGGTCGAGATGATGTTGTAGATTCGATGATGTAGTGGCAGGATTTGAGTGCGCTGATGACAAAGTATCCGACAATGTTTTGTACCATTCAGGTAACCGCAAGTGTGTGAATTTAATGTAAATACAAGTTTTGTAAATAATTTTAAGAAATGGGATTATCGCATAGACGAATTTATCTATTTTTCAGATCTTTTTTTCTTTTTATGAGAATATACTCTTTTGAGGAGTTCTAAGAATCCAAGAAGAAAGAGTTTTTTACGCAATTAAATAGATGTATACGGGTAATTCCACCGATTCGCACCTAAGGATTCCACCTTTCGGCACTAAATTGTCATTGTGTCTGGTATTTTCACATCTGATTGTACGTAATAAGAAGTGATGCTGTGGCAAAAAATACTATTTTTTTTTGGCAACTTCAGTGAAATTAACGGAAGAAAGGTTGTATTGTAATTAGAGCTATGACCAGTAATTTTCAAGGTATGCATGTTTTCGATTTATTTTCCAACTCAATTCCAGATCTTATATATATTTTTTGTTCAAAACCACGCATTGAGTTGAAAAAAAATACATACTTTGAAAATGACTGGTCATAGCTATAATTACTATAAAACCTTCCTTGCGTCCAATCAACTGAAGTTGCCGAAAAGAATAGGACTACGAAGAAATTAAAAACAAAATTGTAAAACCATGAATAGTTTGAAAAAAAATCCAAAAATGCACACATCGAAATCTACTGATCGTAGCTAGAACTATCATAGGATCGTTTTTACGTAAATTTGTTGAAAGTTTTCGAAAATAAATATGGAACAAAAAAAACTGCATCTTTAATTTAATTATCATCCCATGACCATCCAACTCTATGAACTTGAGAATTTGAAGCAGAATATACAAACTTTGAGTAACAAAAAAACCATTAAATTTTCATATCTAAAATATTGAAGCGAACGCTTTTTTTCAAAAAATTTTGACTTTTTCACGTAGAAAAAGATATTTACATTTTTTTTTAAGCGACCGATAGAATAAAAAAATTATAAAAGAAAGGACATTTTGCTATACGTGGAAAAAATTATAAAAAATTCTCTCAAGAACCAATGGAATTGAAGCCCTATAATTCGCCACAGGCATTACTTCTTATTATGTATAATCAGATGTGAAAATGCCATACGAAATTGACATTTGGTGATAAAGGGTTAGGTGACAATTGGTGGAGTGACCTATATGCATGAGAAAGAAAGCCTATAAACATTATTTTTCATACAGGACAACTTTTTTAGTTAAACAAAAGACAGTTCACGGTCGAGGAAACACCGGAGAATACTTCAGGATATACCCGGAAATATTACTCTGACAAAAGTTTCTAGCGAGGATATCAAGACGTGAATCGTTTCGGAAAACCATCATTCTTCACTCCGATTAAAAGAGTGGAACATTAAAGGTTTTCCATACATTTTATTATCTCAGACACGAGAAAATCTTCTGTTTTCCTTTATTTATTTGTATATATTATTATGAATATTGGAATATATCGCACATAAAACAACGTTAGCATGTTATTGACACATGGGCCTGAAACGTGCCGGTCGTGCACCAACTCGTAGCACCAGTCAATCATAGCGATATAATGGTAGCAGACCGGCGCGTCTGTGTGCCAGCAAACCACTACGTTATTTCATGTGCGAGCACCCCGTGCAGAAATTGTGGTAGGGATCCCACTAAATCCCTATGATTATCCTTACTCTTCTTTCTGCATGGAACCATATGACTTATAAATATATGATGAACGACACAGTTCGAGTATAATAACTGGTTAACGGACTAAATTTGATCTTCACAATGCAAATAACAACGGGAGTGGAAACACGGGCGTCAAGTCGTACTATCTATCTACTATCGTCAAATCAAAACTATCTTAAAATTTAACTTACATTTACCCTTAACTTTACTTCACATCATTCTTACATTGCTTACGATAATTAATTTGCAAGTTAAATTGCAATAAACCCCACTCTCTCATTTTGCTCATAGTCTTTTAACAAAAATCATTCCATCTCTTTCATACTCACACATTTCCACATCCTCCCCTCTCATTCTAACATCCACTCTTAGCGCAACTCTCGCTATCTCTCTCATACTCATGCTCCAGACCATCTCTCCTTCTCTCTCATTCTACCCCTCATTTCGAAGGCGCTGTGGGTCACTATGTCTTTACGCATAGCCTGACCCCTCCTGCACTCTTTTCCTACTCTCATACCATACTCTCGTTCGCTCTACATATGATCTCTCTGTCTCACACTCATTCTCTGCATACATCCTTCTTCGTTCAATTTTCCCCTTTCTTGGTTCTCGCGGTGTCGTTCGTTTTCTTTCTTATTTCACTTCTCTCTCTCTATTCTTTTCTCTCCATTCCTTGCAATTGCGTATTAAAGTTATTATTATTCATTGCAAATTTTAAGTTTCCAATGTAAAAGGGATTATCAAAATACATGCATCTTTTATTTAGCTGTCAACATTATTACTCTGTCCAAAATGTGGAATATTCTCATTTTATCATGTGTAATTACTTTTAACTGAATTTAAAATATTTATGATGATCCTATTTAAAGGAAAAATTGAAAGTAGTATTATTATTTTTACTCGCTTCTTTAAATTCATTCGCAATCACCATTCTTACCTTTTTTCATGCAAAATTTAAATGCGATCCTTCCTTTCAATGCATACACACACTGCCTATATTAATAATTATAAACTACATTTATTACTTTATGAGTTTCCTGAAAATTCTCTCGAGTAACAATTGGTCATTCAATTTCTACAATTTTAGTCTGCTCATTTCCCGGCTGTAAAGAAAGAGCTCATTGTTAAGGGCACACTTGTTCGTTATATTGCCCCTCTCTCTATTCCTCTTTTTCTTTCTGTTGTTGACGGCCTATGTGTCCCTCGACGTTGGTGGGTCCTACAATGCTGTCTCTAGGCGTTACAGGCTGGCTCTTGCCACACGCAGCGTAGGTGGGAAAGAAAAGGTGTTATCCCCGTGGTGACTCGTGCGACGAAGACCGCCATGGGCACGAGGGTAGTTATATTGCCGTTCCGATCCCAGAGACAAAGCTCCTCAGCCCGGGTGTCGTCACTCCATTCGAACTCTAAGCCTCGTGAATTTTTTTTATAAATATTCCCACAGTCCTGGTTTCTTGTGCCGTGTCTGGATAACGTCTTTTCTTTCAAAGGATGTTTATAACCATTCGACAACAGTGATTTCACTAGAGGTTCCAGGAAGGAATTGTTGAGTTTATAACAGCGTCGCAGGTTTCGGGTGACCACTTAGAATTCTTTCTCCAACGATGGGTCTTATTCACTGTTCAACCACCACCCCAATTTATCAACCACGTCCGAGACTCATGCACGCCATCCTTATCTGCCATAATTTCCAACTCCGTCTCGAATGTTCCACTCTGAAGATCGTATTAACAAAGCTGAGCTCCCCTTAAACAACCAGCACATATGCAATCTTGAATAAACCAACGCTGAAGGCACGAGTAAATAAAACAAAATGTCAAAAGAAATATAATTTTCAGAAAGAGAATATATATATATATATATATATATATATATATATATATATATATATCTAGATGAGGTGAATAACGAATAAAAAAATTGACCAATTGAAGTTCACGCGAATTCCCAAATTAGGATCTAATAATTTCGCTCGCAAACATACAACGCAATATCTATCTCTATTATCTATGACGATCTGACCCAGGTATCATACTCATGCTTTCACTCTACATTACTGTTACAATACATTTTCACTCGCGCACTTTCAGGAAATATAGTCATATAGTTTTATTGTCCAGAAAAAGGAAACACTGTTCTTTTCATTGGTAAAGAAATGCACGCCTCCTATCTCCGTCACACTTGGGTATATTAGTGTACACGCACCGTAGTCTCTGTGAGGGTATCGATGAGTCAGTGGCCTGGTAGTAGTGGCACGCGCGCATGAAGATTTCGACGCATGGGTCTCACGCTGTGGCACAAAGGCCCACCAACGTTTTAGAGTAACACAAAACTATCTCCAATGTTTTTTCTCGCTAGCTCGATCGATGTTTCCTCTTGACGTTGATGATAAAGAAATTGTTATTTTTCATCATTGATATTGCTGGCGTCGTTGTGTCGCCGGCCAGAGGTTTACGTTGGTGCGTGACCGTGTTGGTGTGGGTGACTAACTCGACGCATACTCGCACTCTTATTCGGTGTCGAAAGGAGAAAAAATAAATTATCTTCCTCTCTCGTGATCGTTCCATTGTGTATCCGAAAATTGCCTTATACTGACAATTTCGAATCGTTGCAAAATTCCCGAAAGCCGCAGGCCGTAACAAGAGCATTAAAAACTAAGCGACACGTATTTTTGTTTCATCTACGGAAAAACGGTTTCAAGGGGTGCAACCACCCCCTAAAGTTGCACAGGTAACGGCCTGATTTTGCAATTTCACATACAAGAAGCAGTGCATCGATTCTGATGAAACAAAAATTAAAATGTTTCTTATGCGAAGGAATGAAGAACCCACCAGATGAGGAAAAAATATATATATTTTAAGGGATTGAAACACCCTTGAACATCTACCAGGGGTGTTAGTTAAAGTTTGCCGGTTTTACCAGTAGATGTCGCTAGCAATATGTATACATTTCTATGATTTGGCATGTATGTCATTTTTTTCTATTGACATTAACCTACAAAAATACGCAATTCACATTCCGCCAAAATAATAGCGTCATATTTGTTTACCTCAGTGAATATGTCGAGTTTCGTTCCAAGTAAATCGCATTCGCGGCATTCGTTGCTTTTCTTATTTCATCAAAAGAAAAAAGCAGCTGAAGCTCACCGGTTGCTGGTAGAAACTTATGGTGAACATGCTCCAGTGATTAGAACATGTGAGACATGGTTTCGTCAATTTAAAAGTGGAGATTTCGATTTGACAGACAATGAACATCCTGGTGCAGCGAAAAAGTTCGAAGACGAGGAATTGCAGGCGTTATTGGATGTTGATCCAACCCAATCGCAACAAAAATTGGCAGAAACACTAAATGTGACTCGAGGAGCAATTTGCCAACGTTTAAAAGCTATGGGAAAGATCCAAAAGTATGGAAAATGGGTGCCACACCAGCTGAACGTTAGACAAATGGAAAATCGAAAAACCGTTTGTGAAATGCTGCTTCAACGATTCGAAAGGAAATCTTTTCTGCATCGAATTGTCACGGGGGACGAAAGGTGGATTTATTTTGAGAACCCGAAGCGAAAAAAATCATGGCTTTCACCTGGTGAAGCCGGCCCATCGACTGCAAGGCCAAATCGCTTTGGCCGTAAGACAATGCTCTGTGTTTGGTGGGACCAGTGTGGTGTGGTGTACCACGAGTTGTTAAAACCTGGTGAAACGGTGAACAAGGATCGATACCGACAACAAATGATCAATTTGAATTATGCGTTGATCGAAAAACGGCCGGAATGGGCCCGAAGACATGGGAAAGTTATCTTGCAACATGACAACGCGCCGTCTCATACCGCTAAACTGGTGAAAGACACATTAAAAACACTTATTTGGGAAATATTATCACACCCGCCGTACTTTCCAGACCTCGCCCCGTCCGACTATCACCTTTTCGCATCGATGGGACACTCCCTTGCATAGCAGTGCTTCGCTAATTTTGAAGAAGTCGAAAAATGGCTCGTCGAATGGTTTACCTCGAAAGAGAAAAAGTTTTTTTGGGATGGTATCCATAATTTGCCTGAGAGATGGGCGAAATGTGTCGAAACCAATAGTCAATACTTTGAATAAAAAAATTTTGCGATTCCTCTGAAAATTAAGTGTTTTCTTTATCGAAAAAACCGGCAAATTTCAACTAACACCCCTGGTATTTCATGCACCCTACATTGAAATCTTGCACATCGATTGGAATGAAAATTATGTTGTTTTATAGCGGAAATAAAATTAAACTTCACGTATTTTTGTATTTGTGCAAAAAAAAAGTTTTAAGGGAGAAATTGCCCCTATTTGACTTCTTGCATTCGAGTTGTCTCCTTATCATTCCAAATGTGTTCGCCGATGCGAACTCTTGTCATTAAGCTGAAATTAATGATTCATCGTTTTTGTTTCAATTAGCACGAATACTTAAGGGGGCGGATCACTCTTTCTAGCCCCGTAGATCCGTAAGTTTATCTGAAGACGAAAATCGTAGCATCATTAAATTTCTTGGCAGTGGGTCAGAAACTTTTGAATATCTATTAAAAAGGGGCTAGGGGCTTAATGAGAAGAGTTTGCATGGGCAAGCACATTTGCTCTCTCTCTCTCTCTCTCTCTCTCTCTCTCTCTCTCTCTCTCTCTCTCTCTCTCTCTCTCTCTCTCTCTCTCTCTCTCTCTCTCTCTCTCTCTCTCTCTCTCTCTCTCTCTCTCTCTCTCTCTCTCTCTCTCGTTCTCTAATGAAAATATCGTTTACGATCGTTACAAATGTCGTTATCGATTCTACACAATTCTTGAATATCAGCTGCATAGACAACATTAGTCAGCTCTGTTCTTGTAACGATGTGAAGATCCTTTTCGACGTCAACGACGGCCAGCCCTGGGCTGTTCTTACGTTATCACAGTCATTTTTCGACGTTTTGGCACATTTCAAATACATTAGCATTGACAAGTCGAAAAAAACATTTTTCATCACCACAAAGCCTCCCTATGAGGAAGCAAAAACGTAGCAAACCTTCCAATTTGGTACATAAACTACGTAGCGAAATAGAAAATGTATTCACGAAAAAAAAAAAGATGAAAACGAGGAGGCCAAAGATTTCGAAAAATGACGAATCGCACGTAGAACCCGGTACGTCGCATAGAGTCACGAGAGATTTTTGATACAAATTTACAACGTATCGAGATTTATTTATTATCACCCAACACGATGTTAGCTCATTTCGCTCTCCATTGTGCACGTGTGTTCATGTATAGATGCTGTTGCAACTCCTCCCAATGGTGTTCTACTTTTTGTCCTTCCCTAAACTTTTTTTTCCTTCTATCCCTTTATCTCGTTTGCGCAAACGTTTTCTCGGTACCGCAGTGGGGTACACGTAACTCTGGAAAAAATCCAATGACTGCATATAGCGCGTGGGAGCTATATGTTATGGTAACGTTACTCGGAACTGCTATCTCTTCTTCTTCTTCTTTGTATTCTTTCGTCGTCTTTATCTCCAATCTTCTCACACGTTTTCCACCGCCCTCTCGCTCTCGGCGTTACCACATTGTTTTCTAGTGACGAACGGTACACTACTCTATCCACGTGTACTTATCGCTGCGTTTATGTCAAAAAATTAGAACGCAATTGGCCAAAACGATACATTTATAAAACTCGACATTATCTGAATCTCATCTTGATATAAGCGAAAATTCCGTGTCAATTCATTGAAGAACGTATAGTATTGGAAACGGAAAGTATTGGATTTAATGAAGTATTCACTCGACGATCAGACCGAACGAAGGTCTGACCGAACTCTACACTCGTACTACTGCGGCACCATTGCGCGACAGAGTGGCATTCCATGTAGCAAGTTTCGCTTACCGTCTGAGATAAAAAATATCAAACAATTCGTTCCCCAAATATATTTCGAATACAATATTATGAGCGTAATGTTATTTCACTAAGTGACTAAAGATAGTAAATAAAATGTTAGTAAAAATTGACAACCCTTAAACTTATAGTATATAAAGATTGAACCTATGTTAATATTGAAAAATTCCATATGGATGACGATTAGTAAAGGGATATACTTAATTCATGAAGTATATACCGACAATGAACGCCACTATAATTGAATTTCGTCGAGAGAGGATTACTAAACAGTGGCATGGCGAAAGTGACATCGAGGTACTGTACTCCATGTTACGTGTCTCATGTTATTCCCATAGACAAGCTGCTCCGCATATAAACGACTAACGTTGGCCGAAGGAAGTAAATACGAGTACATGGCATTGCTGCGGTGGCGTAAGGTTACGACGGTCATGTTTTTATGCATCGTGTGATGTATTATGAATGAGTGAACTGCAAGTATCGAGAAATACAAGCACGAGAGAGATACGAATACGAGAGCGAGACTTTGAACGAGTTATACAGATGCCTTCATAAGCGCTTGAAAGAATGGCGTAAGTCACGAAGGGACGTTCAAGTACTCCGCCGTGTCGAGCTTTTGCACCGGTAGTTTCCATCTTCATGCTTGCCCCTCATCGCGCCTGTATCTGTTCTTGGTCCCTATCGTCATCGTTGTCTGTTGTCTCGAGTCTTAATTGAATATATCGTTGGAGACATACTCTCGTCACTGATCCATAAGTATTCTCCACTAGAGTGACTTGCCCTTACTTTTATGATACTACAGGAGCAGTACATACATATAATATATTAACCTAGAAGGGTGTATACCTATACTCTTGTAGCAAGAACCAACAGAGTCGACTGCCTGCACCAATCAATCTATAAAGTATCTATTAATCAATTTATCTTCACCTTCGCTACGAGTACCTGCCCTCGTGTATGCCAAATCGAATATCGATGGCAAATTCATTTCCTCATATTGGTCGGTGCTTAGAATTGCAATGCACGTGCACACAATACCCGATAAAAAGTTTGAAAAGTCGTGTCGGCAGCGGTTTCTCATATATCTTGAGTTAGACAAGAATAAACGATGAAATATGCCAGATTCAGACTGCATGGTACAATAGGACACATTATAGAAGATTGCTTATGATAAAAGATTTCTACCAGAAATTTGGTATATGCGAATAAGCGCACTTCCGAAGACCCTACCGAACATTCCAGGCAATCGACATATTCTCGCCTTCCTCAGCCAGTGATGAATGTACTGGGAAGAGCTGGAGTAATAATGTGAAAATGGGAATAACGTATGAAATAGGGTGGCCGAATACGGGAACAATAGGTGCCTTGGTGGGTAGGAAAGAGACAGAAGGGGGGTTGGGTGTTAGAAACACGGCTGGTTCTTGGCGCGCGCATTTGAAATCTCAGACTCGAACCATCTCGGGGGGGTTGGGTGGTGTTGCCGGTGGTTTACAGTGAGATGCTCTCGTGGCGTCGGCTCGAGATATTTCCCCACTGCCGTATCGACCGTCCATGCGGCCAACGACGAGACAGAGAGAGAGAGAGAAAGAGAGAGAAAGAGAGAGAGAGAGAGAGAGAGAGAGAGAGAGAGAGAGTGCGAGAGAGATAGATAGAGAGAACGAAAGAGAGAGGGAGGGAGAGTGAGAGACGAACGGGAGACGGTCGACCGTGGTATACCGCGCGTACGAGAGCTGTTCTCTTCGCTGCGATGACGCGAGGGTGCCGCGCGACGCTTGCGCAACTCACCATTGGAGCTCTCATTCGACGCCAGTTTGTCGGGAGTCGAAGCAACGGTAACATCGAATTCAGGATTCGCCCAGCAAGCGATTTATCCCGACTCGCGATTATCAACGGGTACGATTAGAAAAGCGTACGTTTACTATGTAGTCCGGAAAAATCACTAGTAGAGGTTGTGCTAGTAGATCACATCGCGTTTTCATGGAAGAAAACGACACCGAGTGTGATTGTGTTTAAAGTAGTGTGTTGCTCTGTCAGGACACTTGCACGAACCTCGATAAGAGTCCGGAACAACGCTGGATGCCCTTATTTGAGATTCTCTGCACCTAAATGTTGGGCGCCAAATGCACAATACAGACGCCCCGTAAAGGGTTGAAATAAAGTGGAAATAATTTAAACAACTAAAAATGAATTTGAGCATGAAGGAAAAAATATTTTTTTACAATATGTCTCATCAAAGACATTCTGTTTAGCCAGATTGAAAAAAATATTGTTAATAAACCACGAGGTAAAGGTCACTAGGCTATGACGGCGGCAAGGATAACGTACGAGAAATAGTGGTGTATACAGGATGATGACGACCGACAGAATCGCCTACGTTGACAGTTTTTGAAATAACGTGGTGGGAAAGTAATCTACTGGAACTTGTATTAAAATGAACTTGATGTACCTCGTACCGGTAAAAGTTCAATGAATAATCAGCAATGGCAAAGCCTAATCATCCTAAAAGTATCGATGCACCAGCATTAATAAAGCACGTCGTTACTCTTGCTGGCCTGCTTCTATACCTGTCAGTATGAGGAGTCTTCTGAATTTTTTCCACTATCTTCATACGTAGGATATGCTAAAATTCTATGTAGATACTCGACTCTGATGTTTACAGTTGTTGACACAGCTGAAAATTGAAAAGACGACATGATCATTGGATCTTACAAATTTTTTCTGAAGGCTTAGTGTTCGTGTTCCTCGTGGATTTATCAGTGATATGATATGCAATAATACAGTGCCGAGTGAAAATAGGGCGCGAGTGACGTGCGTAAAAGTGTGACACCTACGACCACAATGCAGGGTTAGCCGAGCATTCCTTTATAACCTCAGTCTTAGGAACTTGGAACTAAAGCTCCTAATTCTCTTGAATATTCTCTCGACTGCCGGCTTACGGGAAAAACTATTGGACCAAAACTTGCATTTTGCTATTGAAGAAAACTTAAGAGCGCCCGAATGGACAATAAATATGCGACATTCATTTCGTCCCACTTATCGCTTCTGTTCATTCGCAGCATCACGTATTCAGAACCAAAGATTAGACGTGCAATCGAGAACCAGAAGAAGATTTTTATTCCCGGTACTCAAGGTACCGGCGTATTAATTAGAAAGGTGTACCATGAGATTGCCATTCATGCAATGACACGGGAAATTGTCTTCGTGTAAAGGAGTTGGATGAAACACTTCAGCTTAGAAAGAATTTTCATAGGAAACGAGCCGAAGGGACAGACGAACGAAATACGCTTTGCTGCCGATGGACCTCTGAGCGATTTTGATTCGTTTCTGACCCTCCATCGCTCACGAGGGATGAAACAGAAATGACGTGATTTAAACAGCTAGAATAAGTCTTATCGCCTATCTCGAAGGGAAAAAGAGCGAGGGAAAACTGAAAGATTCCCGGAAACTTTTATTTACATTGTATACAGAGGATGACAAGTATTGAACGAAGTTCCAATCAAGATTGTATACGTCAAATTTTATTGTTAGACATAAAAAAGAAATAATAAAAGAAAAGGTGATCGTGATAGATGATGCCATACTGCTAAGAGTAGAGCCATGTGTCTTCGTACCAAACGAACTCTCAATTACCCGCGGTAGAAAAGCTCATATTGAGCTTTTGCATGGATTTATACTGATGTAGGATAATCCTGCTACTGTTCTTTTATTTCTCAAGGTCACAGAGATAATTCTCGGGATAATGTAACATCCAAGGAACTCCATCACGAATACAGAACGCAAAAGAACGACTAAAATGCAGGTTCCGTTACTGTTTCAAGATTTTTATCTACAACAAAAGACACCTGGGAGAAAAAATGGAGTTGGCGTGAACTGAAAGATCCTCTTTAGTTAAATCTCTGCAGTGATTGAGTAAGGGAGGAAATTACAGTGTGTGGTGTATGTAGATCGACAGGAACACCGACGGCGATAATTTTCGGTGGTTAAGTACAGCAAACGAAGGGAAGATGTGAGAAGTTATCCCTCCAAACACTTCGGTGTTGACCGACAAAGTTACATACAGGTATTCTGCGCTTGATGGACAATGTCGCAATAAAGTTGAGGACTTGTATATAAATCTACGCGTAAAGTTTACGAGTGTGAATGATGAATGGATATGAAAAAGTTTTTATCATAATATTGATGTGGAAATGTTTCGAAAATTTGTGAATTATAGAGACTCAGCAGTCCGACAGTGATAGAGAAATCGGGTTTACGTGAATCGAATAGATCTACATGATACATAGAATTAGTTTGTTTCAATGGGATATGCTAGGATAAAATCGTGATACGGTTAGACATAACCGTGGCGCAAAAAAGAGCAAAAAGGACATACAAAGCGGCGAGACGTGCTGCGGTAAGATGATTGGATCGAAAAGAACGAAACGAATGAAAACAAGCATAGACACGATCACCAGGATGAAGAAAACAACGGAGATAGATCTACTGAAAAATATCCGAAAGACGAAAGGATCGACGTAGATCGGGAGTAACAGCTGTGATTAGTTACAGAGAAAATAATCTCTCGCCTAACGTTCAAAGGAGCCAAAATGTCGATATCAGGAGGGTTAACTCATTTGCAAATGCCGTATATTTTGATTCAGATGATAGTTGGGATTTTGGCACTGGTCCTGTTCGTTCAGAGTGCTGACTTGAATTCACGAACGGTCAAGACGAAATACGGTGATCTCAAAGGTGTGATTGTCAAGCTTGAGCGTAATCTCGGTGGTGTTGAAGTTTTTCGTGGTGTTCCTTATGCATCGCCGCCCGTCGGTAGTTTACGCTTCATGCCCCCGGTCAACGGTGCACCGTGGCATGGAGTGAAAATTGCCGATAAGTTTGGGCCTGTGTGCCCGCAGAAACTGCCTGAATTGACGACCGCAATGCCACCTGGCAGAATGGAGTACCTTCGAAGATTGTTACCACAGCTACGTAATCAGAGCGAGGATTGCCTCTACCTCAACATATACGCACCTGCACAAGGTATGTTCTCTAAAATCTGTACATATCTTGATTTACACGATACAAGGTATGCCTTTCGACTGGAAATATAAGGATGTATAGGGAAAACCGACGTTGAAATAGAGGAAGGTTTACATCTTGCGTTTGGCTCCAACCGCACTCTATATCACGCGATGTAGACTCAAATTGAACTGAACAGTCGCAGTAGAGAGTCGAGCGTACTTTGACATTCCGGGTCAACTCCGTCCACCGAAACGTACTGCTTATGTGAACCCAAATTCGTGATATCGTATATACTGTCTCTCCCGAGAGGAAGAGAGCTGAAATGAATATATCGTTCGCACAAAGCCACGATTGTTTTTCAATATATCTCGCTATATTATATACATATTCCGTCGCCGCCGCTGCCATCGTGTACAAGAGTTATAACGGTCGGTTTGGATATGTTTGGGTTCGATTGCGTCCGAGTGGATTTGTGTTTGTTTCGGTTCGGTTGCGTTGTTTGGTTCGGGTTTGTTTGCGTTCAATTACATTCGGGTTGGTTTGGGGTTTCTTTAGGTTCGATTGCGTTGGGGTTGGTTTGGGTTTGGATGATGTGAGAGCGCGTAGTATCCGAGCCGTACGAAACCATCCTATATATATATCTCTCTATATTATATAAATATATCGCCGCCGCCGTGTACAAGAGTTCAGGACCGAAGATGGCCGAAGATTACCAAAGATGACCGAAAATGACCGCAAATATACTCGTATATATACTAGGGGGGCTTTGCTCTCCTGCGCGCTTCGCGCGCCAACCCCTCGTCCGAAAATGGCCGCTAATGCACCCCTGCATTTGCGGTCATTTTCGGTCATCTTCGGTAATCTTCGGCCATCTTCGCTCCTGAACTCTTCTACGCGGCGGCGGCGGCGATATATTTATATAATATAGAGAGATATATATATACTAGGGGGGGCTTCACGCCCCTGTGCGCTTCGCGCGTCAACCCCCCCCCGTTCCATCTCACCCCTGCCTACCCCCCTTTCGTTCCATCTCCCCCCCCCCCGCCCCCTCAACTCTTGTACACGGCGGTGGCGGCGGCGAAATATTTATATAAAATAGAGAGATATATTATTACGACGGAGTGGAAATGAACAACCCTTAACTTTTTGGTTGGGGCGGTTATATTAATTGCAAGATGATTCGATTCCCGAAATGCACGTTATGTGTCACATGTCTTTCCGCTGTCAAGTTTGTCTCTAGACTACGGTCTGTATATCGGAATGAAGCTAAACGTTCTTCGATTGTCTATTGTCAAAATGATGATCGCATAGATCGTTTGTCATGTATCTATTAGTCATATTCTCATATGCATAACAATATATAGTATGGTATATCGAGTATATGTGCCGTATCATTCATTCCAACTCGCGGCGTACCCTACACGTGGAATCGGTGGGCCAAAAAAAACTGATCGAAACCCGTGATCGGTCTCGTTTCCTGGTTCATAAATAAAGTATATATTATATTACTGCATTACACAGTAACCTGTCATTAACATGGTAGGGTAGTACAAGGAGCGGGCCTTGGATCTAGTACCGTCTCTTCGTGCAGCAGAAAACGGGGGAATTACATGGGACGGAGAGTATATATCGCATCTAGAGTGCAATGAAGGATATCGTAGGGAAATGTAATTTGGTGGATTCCCCATGGGACATTGCCGTGGGACCAGTAACTGTAACGTGAATAGAGAAAGACATACGCCTATCGAACTAACAATGTACATAACGTGTACATTAAATCAGTTGTTAAAAAACCCCTATTTGTACTGAATTATTGGTGTTCATATTGTCGCAATTTGAATTCCTTCAACTTCTAATTGTACGTACCCATACATTTTAACTTTTCGTCCATTCTCTTATTCTCTTGTACAAACTAATAGCTCACATGAAACCTGAGTCATGAGCGGGAATATTCCTTTTCTCTCTCGATCCCGTTCTATTTCAGGATAATAACTCAGGCAACCAGTCAGGGTGACCTAGCGGCCCATTGTCGAGAAACGCAAACAAAGAATCCATGAAAACGGCCATTAATTTGGCGATTTGAATGGGGAAGTGTTATTTTATAGCCAGGCGTATTCGTTCGTCGGCCATAAATTGGATACGTGACCAATGTGGAATGCGCGTGGTGTGCATCTCTCGCTTTCCCTCGGTGTGCTTTCCTCGATTCTCACCGCATTTCACCGTTCTCCGTTCATTCGGTTCTTTCGTTTTACAGTCCTAATAGCTACCATTCGCTATGTGTATACCCCTGAAACGGCTTTCCTACCCATCTGCTTTCGTATTCTACTCTATTTTCTTAAAATACCGAAGCATCTCGAATGCGTAGTCAAACTGTGGAAAAGTTGTGCATTCTTATAGATAAATTGTACTAATTCGATGGAGAAACGAATCTCGCGATTGGCTGTCCTTCCAGAATATAAGTAGATCTGTCCGTTTATACGTAATTGTTTGCCTGAAGTCTATATAATGTCAACTCTGCACGAATGTATCATACAATCATCGGGAGCCTGCAATCCACACAGCGAAGAAAAACATCACCGATGCTGGTATAATTCATCTGGGAAAATAAGCAATGCATAATACTTGAACAAAAAGAAAGCTGCGTCAAGTAAAAATGATTTTCCTACCGTAGTGAGAAAGTTTCGATATGACTTAACGTAATTTACGTGCTTTCTTCTTCTCTTCTCGACCCGAATCATCTATATCATCGTTCTCCTCGTCCTTGGATCCCGCACTCTCTCTCTCTCTCTCTCTATCTACCCTTGTTTATTGCCAGTGCACGATAAAACAAACTTCGTTAAGGTTTGCTGGGAGCTTCTCCTAACAACAAGTAGAAACTTTACGAGATCGTCAAAGTCCGTGGAGAAAGTGGAGAACTATAACCGAACAGGAAAACTCTCGCTGGTACAGTAAAGTGCGAAAAAAAACAATGATAGGTACGAGAAAGACAGAGCGAGAAAGAGGAGGTAGAAAACGAAGCAGTGTCCGGATTGCGTATTCGTGGCAATTCCTAGATCAGCAAAAAGAAATTACAATTTAAATGGGGCATGCTAATTCCCAGATTATATAAGAGAGATGAGAATCTTACACGGCCCTCCTTATACCCATATACTTTCCTCGCTTTTAGTCGCACTACCGTTTAACCGGATCATCCTATGCAAACACGAAAAGACGAAAAGATTGTATCCGCGCTTCTCTCTACCTCTCCCGCATTTGCTATCTCCTGTCTTCATATTACTATTCCCAATATCTGGTTCGCGTACCCGAGCTATATAAGGCGTTGGTATGTACAAGGTGATACAGAATATCCGGACCATATGTAATTGTCCGGTTCTAGATGATTTCGAGTATTCAACGTCGCTTGAAAAAAAAATCCACAATCAATCCAAATACAAAAAAATGACTTTCATCGATGAATAACTCATTAGACGTTTTGCTCGATATTTTACCGGGCGCCTTGCTTGACATCTTACTCAAGGTCTTGATAGACGTCGCCTGTGATATCTTGTTCGAGATTTATCTAGATATTTTTATGTTCTCAAATAAAAATATTTCACCGCACGCGGATGACCGCGTGAAACATCAGTTAGTTGAAAAGCTGCATCATCTTAGTAGCTTCACTTGTCACAGGCCGCTCACGAGTAGTAATATAGTAGCCTATATCGCCAGCCGAATCGAACATAATCGAATAAATTTGGTTGCGAATTGTTTTATTTTATTTTTTCATCTCGCGTTCGATTCCGGCGATTATCCCGAATCCGGCAAATACATGTAATCGAGGTATTGGGAATCATCCCGTATAGTATAGTCACTTAATACCGAGTTGATCTACCTGCAATGATTGTGTTGTAAAATGGATTTTCACTATCTGAGACACTTTTCTGGCAGCGGCGTCGATATGACCATTGTTTTCCAACCGCCAATTATTTTACTAACTGCTAATAGGAAACCTGCAATGTGAGGTTACACTGAAAAATGTTGAGCCAGAGACCGTTCTAAATATCCCTATACCACAAGAGCTAGTGGAGCTCACGTAAAACACACGGTGACTGTGGCCCCAGACTCGAATCCTTGCCCCAACAGTTAATTATTAAATTTAATTAAAGTACCGCCGTCACTCTCGTCGGGGCGCGAATGGGGCGCTGTTCCCGCACCTCGACTGCACTATAGGGCAGCCGAAATGCTGATATAACGTATGTTGGTATAAAATACGCTATACCTGCAAAACTTCCATTCATAGTGTCGGTAGTAACACTAGCTTAGGGGGAAAACTGTCAGGAGATATTCGGAGAGTGATAATTCTTTTAATTTATCCTCATTTATTATCTAATTGCACTATATACATATTTAAATATATATAGACGATAGTGACTAGATTACAAAAAATCTGAATTAATGGTTTCTCTCACACCTTCAACGAAAGCTTTGAAACACCACAGAATTCGTACTCCAATTACTCCCTCGGTATATCGGCTTCGCGATAATAACTCCGAAAAAATTGTAGTAACATTGGAGAAAAAGAGTGGAGAGTTTGAGGTCTGCTGCGGGAAGTCCATCGATTCAAAAGGAAAATATCACAGAAAAGTGTGAAACTTTCGAGAACCGGGCACGACTTTTCAATTCCAAATGGGGTATGCCTAAACGGTACTTCATTTATTCTGTATGTGTATATTTTCTACATATACTCTTGCCCCCTCTTTATTGGCCTTTTCCCACTTTCGTTGTATTCGATGTGGGTAAAAGGGGGGGCATTGAATTCGCGAAATAAAAAGTGCACTATATAGTTGCTATGAGACTCACACGACATTTGAAGGTCTGTAGGAATGTTTCTGTATGATTTGTAAAATGACAGTATAAACATGAAAACCCTTCCTGTAGTTATGACGTAACGAATGCGATTAGCCGGAATCTCGTAAGCTACACGAACTGGCCAGAAATATTTCTTTAAGTTATACGGTAATCGAGTATAATTTTCAAGAATCTGTGAAGAATCGTCGGATAAAAGGAGTTGAAAATAGTTGATGTGTGAACGATGCAAAAGGATTAAAAGGATGCTCTGAAAATAATCTCAGTGATATTTTGTCCCTTTTAATTTGCCATTAAATCGACCCTTCCGCCAGAGCAATCGCATATACGGATTCGCAGGTTTGCGAATATAACGGGTCACTGGACGGTTGTTGAGACAAACGAGTTAAATGAGACGCGAAAACGCTTTACGCCAAGCCGATTGGGGGCGTAATTAAAATGCACCCGCATCTAACGTTCTTCCTCTCTTTCTTTTCCACACATTTACACACATATACACAATCTCCCTTTTTTCACCTCCACTCGCGATGCTACTGCTATTTTTTCTTTTCCTTGTCGCCGTTCATCGATTTTTTTATGCTTGGCATCACGACGCTGCATGTCTTGATACGTGTAATAAATGTGCTATCCTTGGAATAACCGGGGAAAATGTTATCTCGCCAAAAGCTACCAGTACATTCATGTTCCACGGTATTCAAAGCATGTGTGCGTACACAAAATATGGGAAAGACACGTTTTGGACAAGTTTTAATGCATGTTGGGATTTTCGAGATAATATCTAGTGGATTAGCAGTCAGTGGGGAAAAAATACATCGATATTGGGTCCTAAAAAATATATAAACATTGCATTTTTCTATTTTCGCCAAGAATAGGTTGGTGCACTTGAATCACTATAGTTTTGCATTTCAATGGAGTTGGAACTCCACTCTACGTTGTTAATTCAAAATGCTACTTGGTTCATTCCAGAAGGGCGAGGGAAAGGGAGCGAGAGAGAACTAACGCCGAGAATTTGACAATGGTCAAAGATTCTTGTAAAGGATGCCCTCAAAAGAGGCCATGAAGAGGTGATTAAGATTGACGATGAGTCTAATTAAGTTGAACAATGGTAATTCGGACTGCGGTCGTAATTGTGATACGCGGTGTGTCGTTGCTTAGAACGAATTCTTCCTTTACACTCTCTATTACGACTTCTCCTCTGCCATCAGTTCAATCCCAATCACATCGAGAAGATCGATGCCCTAGGTCAAGCTCGGTACTTGTGTATGCCTGAGTGTATTGGCTCTAGTTCGTTCTGTTAACCAATAATTATACCAAGCACTCCATTAACAAAAGCCTACGTAGTATTCAGCCAATGCCAAAGGTTTAGCGGTTCAAAGCTACGGAATGAGCTGGAAGTTACAGACAAACTGGAGTTGGATACAGAGAGACATGTACATGCATGCATGACAGATATGTATGTACATGTATGGCCGCTAGAATCTAGAGAATAAAGCCAGTCTTCCATTTCAAAGACACCGGAAGACGCTCTAGTTACATGTACGACGATCGCGCCAGTAGTAGACACAACAGGATTAAACGACCTGAGCAAAGTTTCCAAGCTCCTTGCTCGTTAATTGAACGCAACGAAGCATAAATGGAAATTTCCCCTTCTCGTGGTAGGGTTCCCGCCGTAACCCTAATAGCCCCCGAAAACATTAGAGACTTGGGGAAAAAACCTCGATAAATCGTGAATCGAGCGTCAAATTCATTAAAGATAATATTTCAACAGATATCTTTGCTCTTATTCTTATTAGCAAGCACTCTCTCTGTCTTTCCCTTTCTTTATTCCTTTTTTGCTCTTGGGTCGAGTGTCCAATTCAATTGATTCTCAAAGACTATTTTGGAACAAAGCGCGAGTTTTCTCGCTAAGTGCGATCCACTGAGGTGTTGAGAAGGAGGCAATCGATCCGTAAAATGAAGAAAGTCTCAAAGTGCTGTCTAATTGAGAGAACCGAAACCCTTCTCATTACAATAGATCTCTGATGATCCAACCAAACGTCTATATAAAAATATATACGTCTGGCCGTAAGGAAATTGTGGAATTTTCTCAACTCTTTGTTTCAGTCTGTCATTTTGATTGGAAATGAAGTGTCCAGAGCGTTTTAAATACGCGAGGAATCAGAGAAAAAGATGGGCTATATCAACGAAAAAAGCGTCTTGTTAGTGTCATTGTATTGGTAATGTTTCAAAATATATAAAGTCACATTTAGAAAAAAACCGGTTGGATATGCGTATGCGCGTATGTGTGTGATCGAGGTGCAAAATTGAAACCGCTGTAACTTCCACTTGGTTTTTTATTTCGGGCTAACATTGGGCACATAAGTGATTTACTAATGTACCAAAAGAGCAAAATGTGCCAGAAGTAAAGCTCCTGTCTTCCGTACGATTTTTGTGATAATTGACAACTGTTTTAGGTTTTTATAAGATGGTGAAAAATAAAAAAAAAGCGTGGTTTTACAGAAATACTTTGTACAGATATACACTATGATCAAATACTGCAATTATTTTTCTTTTTTTATAAAATCGATCAAGGCATTACAAATTTGTAGAATTTTTAATTTTTCGATACGTCCATGTAGGCGTTTGTTACGGCTCGAGCTCGTGTAATTTTTGGGCTATCGAGCCAAAACTTCATACATCGATTGGGTATTATTGGAGAATATTTCAGATTAATTTTGAACAAAATCGATTCAGATATTTTCATTTTTTTAAATCGATATCTATAGGTGGTTATTAAGAATCTAGACCATGTCATTATTGGTTATCGAGCAAAAATGTCGTAAATCTATTGGGTACCATTGAAGGAAGTTCGCGTTATTAGGGAGAAACAACACGATGCAATCTTGATACGAACACTGTTTTTGGAATCGCCCGGAATATTTGCGGGCTGGTAAAAGAAGTATTATTCTCAAAGGCAAAATGTTAAATGCATACCCACTTTGTCAGCAGGTATAATTGCAGACACGTGCAAAAACAATCTATGTACATTATTTATTTTAATTTGTAACATGTATCCCACACATCTGAGTTGTTAATAGAAGACATAATACATTTTTTTTATAAATGATTTTTTACAATATAAAAAAAAATAAAACACGTTTTCCGATGGGGACTTTTGGAACCAGCCCCTTCAGAGGATGTGAAAGAAGATGAGAAACTCCAACAGCGTCAGTATAGTCGAGACCTTTCAAATCTGAGTAACATTAAAGGGAAATGTATCAAGTACGCGAGTTAACCGTGCTAGATGGTATTTACTTATATATTTTGGTATTGCAACTTTTAACTCGCGAAGTAGGACCTGAAAAACTCTCGAAAACGGTCTGTGAATTGAAAATTGTAATATGAACGAACTAAATCAAAAGACTTTTCCACGATTACTGGATATTTTTTGACCAAATACGTCTTTAATTTTGCACATATAGCAAGAAATAAAGGCTTTTTAATTAGGGTTTGTATCCGTTTTTATCGTAATGGTTAAATTTGTCGCAATTCCGCTATATAATAATTATTATGTTGAATTTTGTTTTCGACTTCTTCGGATGTAAATGAAAATGTACATGTCTATTTTTACTTTTTCAATTTTCAGGTCTTCACGAAAGAAATACAGGTGTTCAGAATAACTTGGCCAAATTGAAAATCGTTCCGTTTGATAGTTTCGGTATTTGGCCGCAAATCAACATTCATTCAATCGGTAATACACAGTCGGTAAATCAGATCTTTCACATGCTCTTAAGGACAATTCAGTGATACTACTCAAATGACATTAAACTAACCTTATGAATTGGTTACATTCGCTCTGCGCTACAAAATACAACAACTTGGCTTTTGTTGGTATAGTTCTCGTATTATGGATCAGTTTCCGCCATATCTTTTGTTATAGGACAACACACATACCTCGCCCAATATTGGAAAAAAGGACTAAATAAAAAAAAGAAAGAAATGATTGTTCATACTGGCAGCAGATCGGAATTCGTAACGATATTATGGCACGTAGAAATTGCGACACCGATTTCATAGCACTGTTGCAGTATCAGGAGACATGGACGCAGTTAGTGGTTATGTTGTTATGATTCCACGCAGTGTGCGATGTGGAGCCTGAAAATAAAGCTCCAGTAGATAGACATCGATATTGATCAGACGTCGCGTGTGTAACGACTCTATTCCAAACTACCAGGTCATAAAGATTCTTATTGCTATTTCTCCTGCTCATATAGCATGTCGAAATATCAACGACAATATATCTGACGACAAAATACCTGAACCGTGGATATCAACCTATGGATGGTGTTATTTACGAATATGATTACTAATATATGTCTCTCGCAATGAGACAACAGATGTATTCTGAATATATCTCGCAATGAGATAATAGTTGGTTTGGTTGGAAACGGGGGTTTGGCGCGCTAAGCGCGCACGGGGGCGAGGCCCCTATAATTGTTGTAAATAGTTATCTACGATTGGGTGATTTGCGATTTCGAATGTAATATTTGAATTCAGTTGGCATTCGTCTGTCGTTTGTAGTACTTGAGTCAGTCAGTAATTTGATCTGCAGATAGAAGTTGTTGTCGAGCGAGATTGCAAAGTTAAGCAAGAAGCTATGCAATCTGGACTCACTATTATTTACATGTTAAACTTAATCTTGCCGTTATAATTATAATTTCTATGACCCTTTAAACTAATTTTACATTGCTAAACTGTAGGAGATGGTCAATGGTAACTTGGAATAAGTGAAACGATGATGGTCTCGACGGATCGGTGGTCTTCCTGCACATGTCCGACTCGTCCTCGCCCGTCTAACCGCCTCTCTGGATCTTCTCCCAAAACAATTTATTGAATACTTATATTCGACGATGCTGTCGCCTCGTATATCAAGATTAGCACGATTGATTAACCAAACCAAGCGAGATCTCTTTTCTGGATTATTGCTACCGCCGTTTTCGGTCTCTGAGTTTGTCTCAAAACTACGGTCGACCGCTTCGATCTGTTCTTATAAACATTCACACGATTTTAAAGACGCGGTATAAGACAAGTTATGTTGATAGAAGATTCAAAATTGGTGGAGTCAGTATGGTTTCACGAAAAAAAAGATACAAACAAATTTCTCAATTCACATATTGTTTTTGTGGTTCCGTTAAACTTCTGCGACATGTTTTCTTTTCTTTGCCAAAAATTAACAAAATCTTGTAACGAGACTTGTAATGAAAATATTTTTTTAACTAAAATAAATCATCGTGTGTAGTTTTAAATGGAACTATTGTAGTAGATATAGACTCACAACCATATTTTCAGGTTAGGAAGATCTTGCATGTTGCGGTGAACAGCAAAATAACAAAATCGTCATTGTTCCGGCATCATTACTCTGGCAGAAGAGTGATATAATCCGGGTTATTATGCACAAGTGAAATGGGAGTACATAAAACATATCGTTTTAGATTATTGCCATACCACTGCAAATGGAAAGAAAGCTCTGCAGATAAAGTGAAGTCGAAAAACGAAGATACGAAAAGTTTAAACAGAATCCTAAAGGGAGAATTTCCTCATTTCCGATATGGATTTTGGTTTTTAATGGTTGATTACACTTAATAATATGAATTCTGAGAAGTAAATAATACTGAAAGAAACTAATAAAAATGGTATTATAAAAGGTATCCGTCATTCCTCTATACTACTATTCAGTCAGAGTACGATAAATCCTTCAAAATGGAAAAATCAGTTTGACCATGTGGTATTTATGTTATATTAAATTAAAATGAAGGTAATATAAAGATGTATAAATAAAAAAAAAAAAATTTTACATTATTGTCCTTTCTGCGGAATGATGATTTCCGTGAATCACCCATATACTTTTATATTTATTGTAAAAAACCAAACGGTCCCGAATCTAGTGAGTTTTTATATTCAAGTCTGGTGCGCGCTCTGCTCTGTATTTCCCTTTTTCGACATCTCAGAACGTCGACGATCAAGAATTTTATGATTTAGTTATTCACCAATGCCGGTGGCAATGGAAAAAAGCACGAACGGAGAGAAAAGAACGTAGACACACACTGCGAAAAGTCAGAGGAAATAAAAGACGAAGCATGCGGATATTGCTGACACCCTGAAAAGCAGAGGAGCGAGCAGCAAGAAATGAATTACGAGTATCGACGACGACGAAAAAACGAGAGAGCCTCGAACCGCCATCGTTCTCACAGCCCACTTCCAACACTTGTACTGTTTTTTTCTCTTTTCGCGTCCTATTTCTCTTTTCTTCCTTCGTTTTTTTTCCTCTCGTTCCCTGTAATTTTCTTGCACGTATCTCCTTTTCGCCGACCAGAGACACGCGGGTTCGCAAAATCGAGTACCTGTGTGTGTGTGTGCGTGTGTGTGCGGGGGTGCAGGAAAATAGGTATAGGTAAATAGTTATTTTCTCTATTATTTCTTTCGAACCAGGAGGAAACGAAAAAAAAAGTCTCGATGAATTCGTTCGTTCTTTCCACACCCTCCTGACGATTGTGATATCGAGGATGGGCATCGCCGATGAACGGATCACAACGGGAAAAACAGTTTGGAATAATTCTGTTACTTTGACGAAGTTAGAAGGTGCTAAATTAAATATTGGAACTCGATTGAATTTGAAATAGCGTCATCGAAATAATGACGTTCGAAGATTACTCTAATAATTTCTTTGGATATTCACTTAACACATTTTCAACATTATTAATAATCAGAACTTGAAAAATACGAATAAACCCCCTTCTCTTGGGAGCGAGGATCATTGAGGATACTTGTCGTTAGGCTACCATAGAGCTGTAACGTTTATCATCTAATACGTGTCTCTAATTCTAGCTCTACACCTATGAACATATCGTGTGAAAATTTAAATTATAATAATCGACTTCATCAACGACTCACTTACCAATTCATCATCAACTTCGTGAGTATCTTTTTTATAAAAGAAAACCAGGTCTGGTCGTGATCGACGTCGAAAAAGATTTTCACAACAACAAATTAAAGAGCTGAGTACCGTGTGGGTTTGTCGGTTTTAAGCACGAGAACATATAGAGTAACAAGCTGTATTTGCTATACAGAGAGCGAGTGAGTGTACAACATTTGAGAAAGTGGGTTTGTTTGGTTTGGTTTGATTTCGTTTGGGTTCAATAGGACTTGCTGGTTTGAGTTCGTTTGAATTCGATGACGATCCGTTGATATTCTTTGGGTCATAGTAGTTAGTTCGGTATATAGGCTCGAACTGATTGACCGATTCTTTTCCCATTTCTTTGCCCCATGCAGTTCGTTGAAACGTCTTCACTTAATGACGCCGATCGAGAATGAGAACAATGCAGTAGGCCCAATTTGTTTTAACCTAATACTGTACAAGCTTATTTCGAACCATCACGACGCCGTCATACATAGTACCATGGATCGACGTGGCTGAACACTTCTCGGTGTCCGACAGCATATAGGTTTCAGGCTTATTACTCAAATAGGGGTAGTTTTCCCCTTAAAAAATGTTTCTCGCACAAATACAAAAACACGTCAACTTCAATTTTATTTCCGCTATAAAACAGTATAATTTCCATTACAATCGATTAGCAAGTTTTCAATGTAGGGTGCAAGACGTAGATGTTCAAGGATGTTTCTACCCCTTAAAATAACAGAAAAATGGTGAAACGTAAATTTTAGCCCAATGAGAAGAGTTCGTATAGGCAAGCATATTTGGAATGACGAAGAGACACCTGGAATGTAAAAACTCAAATGGGGTTAGTTACCCCCTTAAAAAAATTTCTCGCACAAATATAAAAACACGTCAACTTTAATTTTATTTCCGCTACATAATAGCATAATTTTCATTCCAATCGATTCGCAAGTTTTCAATGTAGGGGGCAAAAAGTGGATGTTCAGGGGGGTTTCGACCCCTTAAAATATTTTTTTTTTTTTCGTTATCTGGTGGGTTCTTCATTTCTTCGCACAGGAAACATTTTAATCTTTGTTTCATCAAAATCGATGCACTGCTTCTATGTGAAACTGCAAAATCGCCCCTTGACATGTGTAACTTTAGGGGGTGGTTTCACCCCTTGAAACCGTTTTTCCGCCGATAAAAAAAAATACGTCTCACTTAGTTTTCAATGCTTTATAACATACTTGAGTTTCAACAAAATCGGAGGGGGACACCTCGAGTACTTTCCTTGTGAGAATACTGGAAAGTACTTTGAAGTACAGGAGGAGTTCAACAAGTTCGGTCAAAAGAAACCATTTATTTTATATTATTTGTTAATTGGTGACTGCAGCATTATTATTAATTGAGAACCTGGTTCATTTGAATACTTGTGTGAATCATGTTACACGTCGAGTTCCAACGATTTTCCAAGCCAAGATTTGGAGCTGACATCTTCAAATGTGTTGTCTCCCAACGTAATTCCAATTTAGTCATTCACTGCTCTGAATACTTTATTTTATGACAGAGCTTCTTAAGTTTGGTAAAACCTCGCGGTAAGAAATTGCATCGTCGTGAAGAACTTGATATTCCTCGTCTCTGCTATCTATGTCATCGACATTGCTTTACACAGTTCGGAGCCTATCGTTGATCGTCAGATTAATAACGTGGGCGAAGCATAAAAATGTTGCTTAATTGCATCAAAGCTGAAATCTTCAATGCGCATTAACGGTAAATGACGTTTTTGTTGGATTCTCTCGGAAGATTTCCATTACAGCCATTTGCATCTTCGAGTATCTTTCAAGAGTTTTCGTTCTAATCTCTGCTCGCACAATCACATTTCGGTTTGGTATTGAAATAATTCCCGGATCGATTCATCATCGAAGAAGCTGAATGGTCACGAAATGTTCATGAAATTTTCTTGGGATAAACGTTTACGTACCTTCATTCCATTCTGAAAAAGGAGATATGGATAAGAAAAAGGTTGAAGTTGAATATCTAGATATGGACAGACAGAAGTATATGATGTGAGAAGAATATGATGTACATTATTGTGACTGTTCTTGTAGAATAGTCACAACCATAAGAGTCACTACGAAAATAACGAAAATAAGTGACGATAAGATAAACGAAGCGGAGGCAATATCGCCGAATCTATGAGCTCAATAGACACAATATCAGTGCAGGAGAGGAGGCGTGATGAGACCAAAAAGATAGGACGAGGAGCAAAGACGGTGAAGCGCATGAGTATAAGAGCCATAAGAAGCTAAAACAACTTCGATGAAAATGACGTCAAAGGGAATGATAGGAAGAATAATGACGGTGAGTCCACCTGCACAATCGACACGATGCTTAGGCAGACGGGGCCGAGAAGTCGTAGTAATGAAGCACATGAAAAGAGGAGATAGATGACCTTGAAAGATACGAACATGCAGAAGGACGCAATACCGAATAAAACAGGGGAAACGGCACAAGGAAAAAGAGAGAAAAATACACGATGAGAAATAATAGAACAGAACGAACAAGGCCACGGCGGGTAATTCTAATGCTTCCCCATATGAACCTTGTTCTTCACTGTTGCTTCTACTGGATAAATGGTGAAATATCTTTTAGGGTGTTCCTGCTCCAGATGTCTCCCTAATCAGGTCGTGTTGCAATTAGTCATTTTTATTATTTTTAGCATATATTGTAACCAGCTATTTTACATTTATTCTCATCCAGAGTAATCGTAAAGACACCTGCTCGAAGGTTTTTCGCAGAGTCTAGGAATCAGGATTCAAAATACGGCTTATTTATAATAGTATATGTTGAGCTGCAAGCACCATCGCATAAGGTCGGTGGAATTTCTTGTGGAATCTTATCGACATAAATCCGTTTCTATCTCATATCGGTAACCGACGCTGGGATAAAGTCACTTGATGTGTGATTCATCACGACAGTTTGAAAAGTTCAAGTTCGAACCGACCGATATTGGAACACAAGCGAGGCTCGAGATGAAATCGAGACGAAATAGAAACTTGCCTGTAGAAATCAAAAACAAGAGTAAGTCTTGGCTGTAACATTGGAGAAGGCTCGATCTCGACTTTTTCTTGTCTCGTCGTGCTTGTTGCATCACTGTGTCTAAGGAAGCTAAAATTGATAAAGATATAATTACAGACGAGGCTTTGAGGATTGTGTGAAATTTCGAGAAAGCAACTTGCAACTTTTTTCCCCTATAGGTAATCTAAATCCCAAATTATCCGTATATTTCTAAATTTCATAAAATGTAAATACATTTTCAAAACAACAACATCACTTTACACTTGCATTAAATTTCAGAGGATTAGGGTGAAACAAAACCTGGCTTATTATCTACTTCATAGTAATGTAGAAATTTCTCCATATTATATAAATATATCGTAGCTGCCGCGGCCGCTGCGGTGTCCAAGAGTTGAGAAGGTCATTCCGAAAACGAGCCCAATCGGGGGGGTTATTTCGAAAACGAACGGGGGTCGGGTTTGGGAAGAAGAGCGACACGGGGGCTTGGCGCGCGAAGCGCGCAGGGGGGAGTAGCCCGCCTAGTGGTTATTTATATTAATTGTCCCATAAGGTACAAGTAGATGGACTAATTGTTTGATTCCCCAATTAGAATAAATGAAGTGTAATTATGTATTGACGCAAAATTATACCCTTTATTGAATTACGTTGACTGTTGTAGCTAAACTGAACAGAAGACTTTCGTAGGGTGTAAAATTTAACTCGAAAGGGTTAGACTGTTCCTTAAATGTGCACTTCACGCATTTGGGTATTGCTCAAGCATTGAGGACCATATGGTGGTTGGAAGACGTTTACAAAATTAGATTTTGCAACTGTATTATCTACTTAAAAATATCATGAAAATGTTAATATATTATCTCAATACAGACGAATACATTCAAATTTAGGGGTTAATTGAGGTTGGATTATAGAGGAGGAGAAGCAGACACTCACACGAGTCTCCGGAGGGTTGGCACTCGACGCACGTAGGGATCGAAGACTCTCTAGTAAATACAAATACATATATACTAGGGGGGTTCCGCCCCGTTGCGCGCTTCGCGCGTTAACCCCCTGACCACAATTTTGGACACCCCTGACCTCGATTTTGGACATCCCTGACCTCAATTTTGGACACCTTCTACTCAACTGTTGTACACGGCGGCGGCGAAATATTTTTATAATATAGAGAGATATTATATAAATATTTCGCCGCCGCCGCCGTGTGCAAGAGTTGGCGAGAGCCAGCGGGATCGCGTGGCGGGGGGGGCGGCGGGATCGAGCGGAGCGGCGCAGGGGGTGAAGCCACCCTAGTATGTATATATATATATATATATATATATATAATATGTATCGGCATGCATTTATATCGAAATGAAAGACGATCATGTTAGTTTTATTTCACTTGTAAGCGAATTTTTATTTTTATTCTGGCAATTATAAAATACAATAATGAGAGTTTGTTTTTATCGCCGTGTCACTAATTAATTTTAGCCTTTGTTTTATTTGAGTGTGGCTTCTGTTCTTGTATTGTTTCAATAAGAAAATTATGCTCGATGTTTTGATTTGCCGTATTCCCATTTTTAGCTTCCAGATAGAAATTATTCCCATTTTTAGCTTCCAGATTGGAAATCGATTTTTTACCATATGTCCACGTTTCAAGGTTTCTACAATGTTTTTCGATTATTTATGAAGACATGCCTCTGTGTGTGTGTGCGTGCGTGCGTGCGTGCGAGCGTGCGTGCGTGCGTGCGTGCGTGCGTGCGTGCGTGCGTGCGTGCGTGCGTGCGTGCGCGCGCGTGTGTGTGTGTGTGTGTGTGTGTGTGTGTGTGTGCGTGTGTGTGTGTGCGAGTGTAAAATGGATGTAACAAAAATTTTGGTTCACGATTTCTCAATAACTAATGAAGCGATTGAAGAGAACAATGGCGCAATCGAAGCGTTTTCATATAACTTAGAAGTGATTAGATTTTGGGTAAGATCCCTCAAGTGATTTTGCCGTTTTTTCGGAAACTTGCAATTTCTTTTTTTTATTACGTAAATTGTTTTTTCATTCGGCAGTTTTTACAATTGGAATTTCTGTTTTCGAGGTTCTTTATCACAAATACGATATCCGTTTTTACTAAATCATGTGGCGTCTATTTGTTTATAACCATTTAATTCTTTAAATTACGATTGTGCAAAAATGGGTGAAGAGAGAAAAAAAAGTTTCAAACAAAAAACACTTTTTATGAAGAAAGACATATTTCCTTCGGAACTTGTTTCTCTATTTATAACGATTTTTGTAAAATTTCGTTGTAAACAACAAGTTGTCAAGAACAAATCGAAAACGCCCGATAGCCTAAAGGGCTAATCATATTAGTGATCAGCATCTTTAAAAACATGAACCCTAATGATAATATTTTTTTGGTACCACTACTTTATAACGATATCTATTGAATTCCTATGCGAAATAGATGAATCGGTAAGTTCTTAGTGAGGCCCGAACGGGTCAGACCCACTTTAACGCATAGCTAGTTTTGATTACTATTGGATGGGTTTTTTTAAATTTATTTAAAGCATTCTTTTAATTACGAAGCGAAAGGGAGTGTCGTGATAAAGACATGTCATGAATTAAATTGAATTCAATTGGAATTTCTTCAAGGCACATTTCTTCTTAGCAAAATAGAAAATATTACATAACAATTTCGCATTGATGGCATGTTTTTCTTCGTTCATCTTCTACTCTTTCCCTTTAAACCCTCTAAATAACCCTAATACTCTTCAAATAACCCTACAATAGCATCTATTATACGCCGTCGCGTCATCCGGGAATAGGAAATGGAGCCTGCGAGACAAAAGAAAAGAACAAAGTTTCGGTGTGCTGGACATGCATGATAATACACCGAAAAAGCCTTACTTTTCGAGAGATTTTTTTTTTTTACGAGAAGAAGAGAGAGTTTTGAGCTCGCATTTTTAATCTCACAAACTTTTTGAATTACGGTTAACTGCCCGAGAGTCGCGGAATTTGCGAGAAGCAGTTTAACATGGTAGAGATGGAAAAAGAGTTATACCTAGGAGCTGTGGTAGATGGGTTTGGTTACGAAAGTGCGAATTACCTCTCATCCCATAATCGCGTACAGTACGATGCGAGAGTTTAAAGAATTACGATTTCGAGGCCCCTCTCTCCTTCCGCTAATGTCCTGCTAGGCTCTCACTCACCAGGACAATTTACGCTCTGGCTCGCAAGATCCGAGAAAAAGCAGTCTTGCCCTTGGTAGGAGAGTATTGAAGGACTGAGACAGCTCACACGAGAGCGAAACACACATGAGAGAATTGAGATGAATTAATTGCGGAAATGAAACTTTGAAACCTGAGGAAGAGGATAGGTTTGAAAGGAAAAAACTATTTGAAATGTGATTGAATTAGATAAAAGGTACTTTTCACTGCGGCAATGGAACCACACAGTGGAATTGTATCCATCGTTCGGTTAAAACGTGAATTCCTCGGCAAAAATGTTACCAATTAAAAAGTTCTCCCTCTTACGAAGAAGGGAAAATAAAAAAAAACATCAGGAACAAACTAAAAATAATATCAACTAAGTCGCCACGAGCTTGTGGTCGGTGAGTGATTGTTTTTCTGACGCCAAGTAATATATGAGACCCAGTATACTGGGATTCAACATATATTGTGTGTACAGGTAAAAGATTAAAAAAACCAATATAAGAGTACTCGTAGTCACGCATTCTGGTTAGTAACCACGCCGGTATACCTCAATATTTTTTTTATTTATCCGAACTTTAAAACTTGCGGTTGCAGAAACTTAGAAGCAGTGGTCGACGCTAAAATTATAATTAATACTCTTATCCGGTGTTCTTTGCGAAATAATGAAATACGAGCAGGTTTAAATAGGTATGGGGCATTCCAGATCAAATTTATAGAGTTGTGAGCTTCAAGATTTTAATTTTATACTAGCTGTGCCTCACGGTTTCACCTGCATTAAATTTGGATTATATATCTGTTTCATACGCATTATGAGTACATAACTAACAATAAGTGCATCTCATATAAATACCATCCGGAAATTATATGGAAAAATAAAAGGACCTATCATTAAAAAATAAACCGACTCCGCCGCTCCTTAGGGTTATAGCATGACATATATAGCCTAAAGCCTTCTTGAATGAACAGGCTATCTAATGCAAAAAGAATTCTTCAAATCGGATTAATATTTCCTGAGATTAACGCGTTTGAACAAACATACAAACTCCCCAAATTTATTATAGCAGTAAGATTACAGTATGCGGTACGTTGAAACAAAAGATCAAATAAAATGTTGTATTAACATTTGCATACTATTTATTTTTGTAAAAAAATGTCATCTCAATCATTCTTATTTTTAACCAAAAGTTTGCTCCAACGATTTTAGAATATTCACTGACGTACAACACCAGACTAATCCAAAACTTTCGTGAATAAGGATGAAATTATTTTTTCATCGAATCTGAAAAACAGCCTGGGGGTATTTTTTGGTGTTACTGCACACATTTTATACTGCAAGGAAACAAATATTAAAACGGTAATGGATAAGACTCTGTCAAGTTTACCCAGAATGCTCCATACCGGTATAAAAATCTATTTATATGGTGTTTAACGATCGTTGGTCTCCTCGTGACTTTACTGTAATACACGTCTGTGCGGTAAGAGTAATCTAGTACAAGAGAACCGGAGCAATATTCTTAAACTTCGGTAGTAATTGGTACTCTGCGCTGATATGGAATGCTAGTTACGCCCTTTTGTTTGCTAAGTAGTCCACATATATATTACATGTTATGGACTACGACACGAAACAGCAACAATACTTTTATGCAACCTAAAGGGGTCCAATTGTATTCGTACAATGCCGTTATTATCGCGTGCACGCTTTATATAACCACGTGGTACGTCGTCCGGAAACGATGTCCTAATCGTTAACTTGAACCTTTGTCGAGACTCTGCTAAACTCTGGACACGCAAAATTCATTCTTTCTTTTATGCCGAACGAGTGTGTGTGTGTGTGCTAATTTGCACGTAAATGATAATTCCACCGATTACGCAATGATGTACATACGAGATAAATAAAATTATAAAGATTCTGACAGCAATGGGAATTTGTATTAAATGCAATTCGGGCGTATTACATAAATCTATATAAATAAAAATGTAAATGTTCGTTTGTTCAAAATCTTAAATCTCCGAAAGTTCTTCACCGATTGCTTTGAAATTTTGACACAACGTTGCATTCGAATACACGCGTGTTTTCCATTTAACCAGACTGAGCTACAGCAATACGTGGCCAGGTAAACGTAGTAATAAATTAATTAATTCGCAGGAATATTCAAAGTAAATAATCTCGGACAAAGGCGTAGAAAAGAAACATAAGGGGTCACATACAAGTTAATAACGAGTCATCCAATGTTATATTTGACACGAAATAAATCTTGAGCATGTTTATATGCAATCTCTGCATTATCCTTTCCTTTGGACATACAATTACCTCGGTCGTGGTTGGGCGATTTACAGAAAACGTATATTTGAAATATATTACAATTGAGACATAGATAAGTGATCGGAAATGCGAGTGTTAATATGCATATACAAAGGTTTTTATATTGCGAATCTTCGATAAGACGAAGAAGAAAATTCCTCTACTCCTCTTATAGTCCCTTTGATTTCGGGAAGACATTAAAATACCGTTATTCTATGAAAGGTTCAGAACTAATTTGACTTGTCTTATGATTTAACCTATGATGTATGATTTTAACTTTTGATTTATGATTATACTTATGATTTAAAATTAACGTTATTATAGAGAAAGTAACTGAACACTTGATAGATTTAATACGGATATGTCCGCTCGGCAGTGAAAACGGGTCTGACGCGTCTTCCTGATGCCTTTTCTACTCGTCTAATTTTGGACATTATCGCCAAGATTCGTACTCATTCTCTCTTTGATAGCGGGAATTCTCTCTATCATCTTCTCACTCGATACTCTCTTTCACTCCTCACTCATCCCATCTCAATCACGATACTTTTTCAATATACGACCTAAAATTCCGTACATTTGTCAAACGTTATGATTATTCATAAAGGATATACGTTATTTCTTTCAGAATTTTTTAGAATATACGGATTAACGAAACGGTGCGTTTTTATGAAAAATACTAATTTTTCAGTATATATATCATCTTTGATTTTTTCTAAACTTCTCAAAACGTTTCCTCATTAGCACAGAGGGGCGACGTACCTTCGGCCATCCCGACACGAATATACGTCGTCACTTTGAACTAATGATATAACGGTCAATGAAATTTGGAACGAAATCATACATTACATATGTAACGAGAAAAATGTTATTTTTTCTGTATTTTTAATAAAAATCCACCTTTTTGCAATTCAAAAAATTCTAAGAAATGTGTCTATCAAAAAGTTCATTTAAAGTAGAACGTTTTTTTTTTTTGTGAGAACAGTGTTTGAGAACGGTAGGTTGGAAAAACTAATTCGTGAACTTTTGAATTTGATGTATCTCTAAAGCGGTTGTTTAAAAAATTCTGAATACAATATAGCAT